>CM034146.1:902973514-904216496 GCA_019776745.2 Taxus chinensis
TACTTGTGTGCTGTGGGAGAGAGAGAGAGAGAGAGAGAGAGAGAGAGACAAGAGACAAAGACAGAGCAATGTGGACAAGAAAACTCGGGCCAAAAAAGAATACCATGTCAAGGAAATCAATCCCAAATGCTAGCATGACAAAAAAGGGATAGACACGGAACAACAAATAGTAGGCAAAAATGTTAATGGGTCAATTAAAAATTTGCTCGCGTCATCTTAGATGTGAAAGACAATGCCTAAAGAAGAATGGGAAAGAGAACATGCATATTTTGTAATCAAAGGGTGGAGGAGACAAAATGGAACAATTTCATGGAGTGCACAACCTATAACAACGTTCAAATCAATTACAAAAACCTCCTTAAAGTTGATAATTTAATTGAATTCTTTAAAGGGACGAGGTTTGACAAAACAATGATTTTTTTGCTCAAAAACAATAGTAGGAGATATAGTATCATAAAAGGAATGGACATGCCACAAGAATAGTTGAGCAGCCTTGTGTCAAGTAGTTAACTTGCACAAACTCTCTTGCTACTACCTTTGGTCCCATAGACTATTCAATCTCATGGACATTATTACTATCTTTCATTCATCTCTTAATCATTCAAAAAATATACCATATTTATGATCAGCCTAACACCTAAAGGCCCAGGGTAATCACTTCGTAAGTTTTCTTTGATAAATGTCTAAAATGACACCACACACACAAAAAAATGGCACATGATCCAAGTACAATTTTCCATTTACAAAAGATATATATATTTCAAAAAATTGATCAAATAAATCTCTTTGGAAGCCTCTTGATTTTCAAATTATAATGTCGCAAATAAAACAATAGCATAGTTTTTCCACAAAAAATCTACAAGCCAAAAAGTATTTTTTTTGCAGGCTACGAGTCCTCTCTAGTTCCAAGTATAAACAAGACTTTCCAACTACCTCTAAAAAGTGATATGTTTAATTTGCGAGCAACAAGATTGATACTCTTTATTTGCAATTGATTTGCTACTCTCTACTTGCCTGTTAATCAATTCCAACATTTTTTGGGAAACCCATATTTCATTTGCTGGATTTTTTGACTCGAGAATTGGAATGTTACTTTGTCTTATACAGAGTGCCTCCTACAACAACTGACAACTCTATGCTGCAACAATGACTAATAGTGGTTCATGACAACTTGTTCAAAACAAGCAAGATATATAAGTGCCCAAATAAAGCAGGGCTCTTGAAATTTTGAAAATCCAGAACTCCAATTCATGTGCTTGCAGAAACAAAGAAAGCCTTAGATTAACCAGCAAATAAACCCAGTGTTACCATGTTTCAGTAGTTAGCGGAAACAGAGAAAGTGAGGAAGTATCTTAAGGGATGATTGGTTAGAGAAGGGGGCTAGGGGCATGAAAGCTAGAGATATAGAAGTATTTAGAAAATATGGAGAGAGGATTTCCATTAATTATAATTGTTTAAAAATAAAATAAACTATTTAAAATGCCAAGGCAGGCCCTTGTAAAATTCTTTAAAATAGCCATTTATTTCAGAGCCAAACACTTTGAAGTTGAAGTTATTTTGGAGCCAAACACTTTGAAGTTGAAAGAGACTATGACTACGAATCAATGGACACTAGGACATAGACCCAATTATTTCCCGAGTAATATTTTGGCTGAAGCAAAACTTCAATCCACGACATGCAAGATCTCCCACAACCATCTTTATAGGGGATGCAAATGAGCCTATGAATAATTTGCCAATAGAAGCATATAACAAGGGTGACCAAGCATATAGAGAAGCCATTCTAAACCACATCTCTCTGATGGCGTAAGGTGACCAATCATATACCATTGTCGGTAGTACACCTTTGAGCAAAGAAAATTAAATAACTCATTTTGCTAGCAGGTGCAGCAGGAAGACTCCCTGAGCAGTGTTTCATCTAAGGGTGTGTGACCTTACACGAGCCCAGTAACAGAACCAGCAAGGGGTCTGGCAATGTGAGCCAAGTAGGCATATCTTGGCAGTGGGGAATAGAGTAGGCATAGATCCTGGAGGACCAGCATGTAGCGTGCATGGCCACACTGCCCTTAACTGCATACAAAAGCAGCATGCATCGCCAAACTGGCACCAAAAGTATATGCATTTTACTTTCTGAAGTATTAGGCAGTTTTTTGAGACCCTAGTAGTTTTGGCCTGTTGGGCATTGGTTTAGTCTGCTGTTGTAAGAAGATTCAGACTTGGTTAAATAAGCTTCTTAAATTACGCATGCCTTGCGTTTAGGAGTTTTCCCAACATGGTGTTTCACTTAATTTATCTTTCAAAGAACAGGTGACCCGTTCTCAAACCCCTTTTACCTCATCAAAAACAGTTTAAATATTAAACACAGTCATGTGTCTGCTTGCCTCCTAAACACTGTTGCTGCTTTCTACGAAGTACAACTCCTAGAATATTGAATGAGGTACATATCCTTTTGCATCATTTTGGAGGGTTTCTTTGTTTAAAACATTTGGGTATGCTGGGGCCTTCCCTGGTAAAAAATACCTTTTTACTGGTTTTTCATTTATGAAACTCTAGCATAGGTGGCATTCTTCATGGATGAATAACAGGAGTCCCTCAAAAGTACAGGAAACATCTCTCCACTGTTCAAAATTGAGGCCGTCACATCCCGTCCAAGGGCTTCCAACCCGTCAGAAAAGTGTGATTAAAAATTTGACCGTATAAAAAAAATCAAGATGTACAATTTTATTTTATTTTTCTTTAAATTTATTAGTAAACGCTTTTGACCGAAGCTATGAACCGGGGGTGGAAGGAATCCACCATAACAAACAGAATGGGAAACGAGAAGAAGAAGACAGGAAAAGAAGAAAGCGTGAGAGAAAGGAGGGAAGAAGGGAAGGGGGGACCCGGAAGGAGGAGAGGAGCCGAAGAGAAGGAAAACGAACCAACACCGGAGCAAAGAACAAGACGCCGAGCACAGGAGAGGCTCCGTAGCAAAAGCGCCTTAGCGGGAGGAGGCGGCGCGTAGAAGAACAGAAATCCGTCAAGGCCCTGTCAACAGGTTGCTGATCAATGGCTGAATGAACAAGGAATTGGGCAGCATTGATATCCACTACAGGCAATAGGTTGCGATCCAAACGTCCGTGATGGAACAACAAGGTCCACACTTTCTGCCAGATGGAGCAGGTCACGGTAATGCCCACCGAGCCACTTAATCCCGCGACCTGCGCCGATTGCCCATTCATCAACTTCCTCGATCCAAAGTAGCAGGTCCTGGCATTACAAAATTGTCCAGTTCATCACGGAGGCCGATGCGATGCCCAACGTAAATAAGATCTTCAGCGACAAGTTGCACCTCCGCACGAATAGGGTGGAGCAGAAGACAGAAGGAGACGAAAGCGGCAACAATGTCTGGGTAGCTGCAGGGCTGATGGGAAGGGGAACGATAAACATCTCCAAGAATGTCATTTTTCACATCCGCTTCCAAGTAAGAATTGTAACTTGACGTCAGTAGAAGTGTAAATTATTATTGAAATTTTCAAAAGAAGGGTGGATGTGAAAAATGGCCATTTGCTACTCAGCCGGATTGTGTTCAAATCTAGAAATAAATGTTTGATAACTAAGGTGCCTCCGCACATGGACCTGAAAAGTGATTTTCGCTTGTTCTGAGTTTTAAAAAGTGCAAGCTTTGGTGTATATTAGATCTAACTTAAGTGTTCCCTTTGTTTTGTACTATCTCAATTAAAATTGCAATCAAACTTGACACATATGAGGTAAGAATTGTTCTGACAGGGTTCAGCTTTGGTTAAAATTGTATAAGTATGATGTACAAATTAGGGGTAAAATGATGCATGACATCATGTGATGAGATTAGAATTACACTTTTTAGTCGTCATGCACACGGGCTATCTGTGATGTAGCTTAACTTGCACCTAAGATGTTCGGTGAGATTTTTACAAGATCCTTGATAGATTTTTCCATCCGGAAATAATAAATTTTGAGTGATGTTTTTTAATGTATAATCTTTAGTACTTTCTCCTTGGATTCTAACCCAACATTTAAATGGCATTTATTATTATAGTGATAAATATAGCCTACCAAACTCATCTACACTCTTTGCATTCTTTAATGTTTTATAAGCGAGGCAGTCTACAGTTACATTATTGTGAAACTTTCATAAGCTACAATAGTTTTCCCTTGTTATAAAATGTCTTGGGGAAATTTCATTAATGTTATGCATAAGTCTCAATATTATGTGTACTTATACATACGATTCACACCTTACATGACATATCCGTTGTAACGCTACTACTAGAAGAAGCATTGGTATTTTGGGAACACTGAAACAAATATGGAGCATGATACTCGAGTATTTTGAGTGTTGAGTGAAACTTATAGAATTTTATGATTCATTGTATAATTGTATAAATACAGGAACTCAGATTATCGTCAGTGGCGTATTTAATTTGGAATCTTGCATGTGATCTCATAGTAAGTCTTACCAATTTTTAGTCTTAATTCACACTTAATGTGTTCTACAAGACGTAGAAAATGGAAAATTCAAGACACATTACGATATGATTTACAAATGGAAAATTCAAGACACATTACGATATGATTCGATTAAAATTTTGTATATCAATTTATCTGTCAAAACTGCCCAAAATATCTTATCATTTCTTAAACTACAACCAAACAAATGTTAACTGATTATTATTTAACCTTAAAATGTGTGAAAACTATCCAAGTCTTAATTGAAACTTGTAATGTATTTAGTGCTTTGCCACAAACACCACGACTTCTCAACTCTCATCATGTTTTACGATGAAGATGTCTACATATATAATGGATTGCATGTGATGAATGTAGTTCATGGTACGGGCTATGCATTGTTGATAAATTTATTTAATTTTTTTTGTTAAAAGCAAGGCATTGGAAACTCTATAAATTTTAGCATCATTGAATTTTTTTATTCAAATGCATCCATCTTTCTACATCTTGGAATGGTGTCATCTAGTCCCTGGGTTTATCTCAACTTTGAAGAGAGAAATGTTGTATAATTTACAAAAAGGTTGGAAGTTCAGGGGCAAGAGAATTGGTTTTCCTCGTCATTTTTTTGATGGCCCTTAATTGGAGAAATTTTAGAGTTCATATTTTGTGGCTATTCAATAAGACATAAGAGCTTCATGGACAAAATAAAATTACTGTAAATTGATGATTAAAAGTTTATCTTTAAAATGTCTACTTTGAATGGATTTTGTAATGTAAATCGCTAGATTATAAAACCTACACACTTTAATTAATTTAGTCTTTCTTGCAAACACACATATGTATGTATAAAATAAAATTATTAGTATTAAATTTGTAGTTCGTAAAATTGTAAATGTTTAAAACATTTGTACAATGCAGCTCCAATGCTAATATGAGATTTATTCTTGAACTTTTCGTTAGGCCTTCACCCATAAATGAATGTGTGTATGCATATATATCGATCAATACATTTTTAACATATATCTTTTGTTACATAATTAAAGAAATAAACTTTGCTACATTTTGAGTGGAGTTACTCATCTTAAACATGTCTGATATAAACTAGTATATAATTTATTATTTACTCTCTTAGCATGGACTCTTAGCATGGAAGACACTTCAAATATTTGAGAGGTGTTTTGGGACTTCATGTATAATGTGTCCTGGAATAACATGCAACCACAACACCCTCACCCAAAATATTGTGGTCTCTAATATAATCACTCATTTAAAAACAATTATTCATAACTTTTATGACGTGTGCGTATTAGGTTTACTCTTGTCATGCGAAATGTAATTATTTATATTACTTTTCATAATGAAAAGGCTTGTTAAATTTATGCCCTTCACTAAAAATCAGACCAGTCCTTCAAATTTGATCACTGCATCTCTCCTTCCGAACCAAAAGAAAGAAATAAACAAACAAATAAAGTCTAATAGTGCATGGAGTTCAGATAACAGGGCCAGAGCAATCAGATACTGAATTTATCGAAGAATAGAGATCAAAGATCCGCTTTAACTCTATAGGACATATGACAATCAATTCCCATAAGATAAAGTTTATCTACATCTCTTAGGCATAAAGTGTGTACTGAGGTTAGTATATGAAAGAACACAAAGGCAAAAAGTCCATAGAAATATAGCATAGTGTCAATAGAAAGGCGAGAGCTGATACTACACCCAACTAGAAAAAACCATATTCAAAGAACTCCATAAAAGCATAAATGAAAATACGACTCCCAAGTTGCAGGAAGCCCCCCTTACACATGGCATTCCTTGCTAGAAACATTTCCAGGGTAAAACATCAAGGAAATATACCTGAAACATCCAAGCACCTGCCAAAAGGTTCTAGGAATGGTACGGCCATTTTTTGGGACATTCTCAACAGTTTCTGGGACGTTTACAGTAGTTCCATGACAGTTTCAACAGGTCTCCTGATGTTTCCAGTAAGTTTCTAGGAATTTCCAGCGAAAAAAAATTAGAAGCTTTGAAAATTATAAAGAATACCATACTTTTAAGTTTTATATTTCTTTTTATTTATTTGTATGTTTAACAACTTACTGTACAGACATTTCCGTTCTGTTTTGTTTTCAAGGATTCTTAGAATTGGCATTTTCACATTTTGGATCCGTTTCTGCCATTTGTTAATCCACACAATATTCTCTTGCAGACAAGAGAGAAGTAATAATAATGTGGAGACATTCTAATTTCGGTCAGAACATACATTTAAGTAAGCTAGTTCAAAATATCATGGGTCAGCTCATCAGCTGCGACTATAGAGAAACTCACTTCATACTGAAGAAGCTTGTCCAATAAATTATGACAGATAAAATCATGAGAGAGACCTCAGAACTAAATAGTAACATATCTAAAATCTCAAATCTCAATTTTATTTTGTGTATTGAGATAACTAAAACAAAACATTCTCCTAGCTTAAACTTGAGAACATCTGAGGATCAGGCCATCTTTCAATCAGAGAAAAAAGAAAATAAGAGTTATATTAACAGCCTTGACAGCAAAACTTTGGAATCCATATAAAGCAACTACAGCAAAAAGCATTCATTAATAAGGGAAGGAAGCACAAAAGTAATAAATAGCTTTAAAAACTATACTCCTTGCAGCAGCATTCATAAAGTTTATTCAGGCAAAAGCTTGAAAGTTTCGCATATTTATTTATCAATGTATAAAGACTCCAACAAAACCAAAATAAACCCAGAACACTAGGAGTGTGAATCCAAATAAATGAGACACTTGCCAGGATAGCAAGCAAGGAATCAATGTTTTACCTCAGCTAAGGGTAAAATTGTCAGCAAATGCACCCAAGGCCTTATACACCAAGGTCCAAGGATATTAAACATTTCAAACAATTCACATGGGGCAAGGAACCAAACTTCTGAAGTTCTCTACAACAAAGCTAAATAAAATGGTGTTCAAAACTACCAGCTGTTTCCCTCATTAAAAACAACCTAAATAGTAAAGCTCAAACTGTTAAAAATGTACTAACAGATGAAACAAGAACTTCAAGACATTGATCATATCCTCAAGAGGAAAGAGGATCACTCAAGGATAAAGCTGCAAGCTGTTCGGCTGGCCCAATGGGTTGTTGAGACACATTGCGCAAGACTTCCATAGCTTCCGTAACCTTGGCCTTCAAGGCCTCTGGCGATTCAAGCAGGTGCAACACCTCAGTTTGGTCCATTTCCAAGAGCATACCAGTGACTTTAGCAGCATGATCATGTTCTAACTGATTGACTAATGGATATAAGTTTTCTCCAAGCATCTGCGAAACAATTCCAAAAGACCTTTAGTAATTACTGTATTCCATACAAAACACAGCATGAGGTCAAACAAACTAGTGATACACGTGGAGGTTTTAATGGGAAACTAATTACTTAAAAAATGCACAAGAGCAATTGCACAAAGGATTTAATACATGTTGGCTTTCCAAAAATAATTCAAAAATATAGTTCATAACTTCATACCAATCTTTGTTGTTCAGTGCTAGCATTTGCAAGAGCCGACGCCAATGCTCCAATAGGCAAAGCTTGTGAAATCCCTGGATCAGCCGTGGGTATAGGAACACCCCCAATATCATAAGGGACATGTAGCATGCCTCCAGCAATTCCTGGCACAGGAACCTCGGGGACATTTCTCACTGGTGGATGTCGCATTACACGACTCCCTCTAGGAATCATCTGACAAAATAAAGCAGGCATGTGTACAGTTCCACAGTAAGAAAAATCATGGAGCACTATCCTTACGAACACAATGGAGAAATTTAGCTGTTTAAGTGGGACTGCTCAGCACAGGTAGAAAGACTAGGTTCCAACTACTTGCTTTAAAGAGAAAAGCAATGCTTATGCAAGTTCTAAAGCAGTTTACCTGTTGCTGAAACTGTGGTTGAGGCTGCTGCTGCTGCTGTTGCAAAGGAGTCCTCCTTGCACCTGGACGCTGGCCTTGCTGGCCTTGTCGAAATAGAGGAACAAAATAATTTTGCAGCTGTGCACCTCCTGGCCTCATTCCAGGAACAAACTGTTGCTGATAACCATAACCAGAAGGCTGCAACAAATAACATATTAACCAACAAGCTCTATATAGGTGAGCCAGGTTTGGCACCACTTCATTAGAGATCCCACCATAAGAAAATAAAAATGCATAACATCTCTAAAAGCTCCTAACAATTCCAAGTAATAACATTTCGATATAGATCAGCTCTAAGCACCAAGAACTTGTTATTTTCCAGTTTCCATTGGTCATAACAAGAAATAAAAAAATTCCATTAAAAGACAGTCACATGGAAAGTCCAGTACAGGGACAAGGACCCAGCCGTTTCACCCACATGTGCCGGGTACCTTTAATAATTTACTCCAGTAGCCTGATTTGAAATGGTGTGCTCCCCAAACCAGAGCCCAAACCCCAGCATCCTTAAATGATAATATCTTACTGCAATCATACATGAACCTCTGGAAACATTTCAGGCTAATATATTTTACTGATGGCACAGCAAACCTTACTCTCCTTGGAGCAATGACAAAAAAAACTACCTCACCTTTTATACAGTTGGGAAAATAATAAATAGAGATGTCCCAGGCAAATTTCAAAAAGTATAAATGATTAAAACCCACTCTAAACAAGCAAAGTATAACTAACACTCTTTGCAGGGTTGCAAGAAATGTGTATGAAAACACATCTTGTCTAGAGGATGGCTTGAGAGAGAATTGTTTAAAAAGGGGACAACATATTGTCAAATATTAATTGAAGTGCTTGCTACAATAATATTACATCTTTCATCACCCCTTAAGGAGTCAACCGGACAAAAAGTAAAGAGAGATGAAATAAAATTATTGTCCCCAACCCAGAGAATTATGAAATTAAAACTTAGGAGCTTTGAGAGACAACTCAGGGCTTAGTGGGGCAGATTGTATTATCAGGAATTACACAGGAGCCTTCATTGAAGCCTCACCAACCTTCATCCACACAAAAACAAACAAGGAGGCAGAAGCAATCACAGTGACAGAAGGCTTTTGGATGGCAGCAGAACTAGGGATGAAGTGGTCAGAAGTATATTGGCCAATTCATGGATCAAGTTGGCCCTCATAGCACTTACTTTCACAATTTGTATCAATGATTGGGAGGGTCTGCAAAGTTTGGTAATGCACGACTGCCCATAGGATCTTGACTTCGCAATGGATTGACACATTTCAAGGTGTTAGGAGGACAGGCTGATAATTAGTGCCGGGTGGCCCAAAATCTAATGTGGAATTTATTTCCACTATTTTCCACTCCCTGTGCAATGACTGGGATTGACTTGTACATAGGGGATTCACCTTGCCCATTTCTCTCGTTTCTTTGATTTGCCACTTCCATATATTCCTCTCAACCATGCTTCTGTCTACAATGAAATTCTAAGAATGATGGAGAAAATGGAGACTTTTTTAAATAAACCATAGACCTCCAACTCAAAAGTTCGTTCAATTTATCAGACCCGAAAACCCTGGCACCAATACAAATTAGTTCTTGGACACATTTATTTAGAGGATACTGAGGAAGCAGATGGGTAGTGGTAGATTTAATGA
Organism: Taxus chinensis; assembly: GCA_019776745.2. Taxonomy (NCBI): domain Eukaryota; kingdom Viridiplantae; phylum Streptophyta; class Pinopsida; order Cupressales; family Taxaceae; genus Taxus; species Taxus chinensis. Next base: position 902,983,597 of record CM034146.1, read on the forward strand.
AGAATTTTGCAGCTGATAAGTGACAAAGACACTTTCCTCTGGTAACAAGCAAAATACTATAATGACATGAAATAGTATAGGTGAGTTACGGGTGGTGAAAGATTTGAAGGTTAGCCCAAGTTTCCAGGTCTCGGAAATGGGTTGGTGGTAAGAATGTGGGCAGATCAAGGAAGAAAAAACATTGCGAGGAGGCCCGAGGGGATGGCCCTTTTAAAATAGTCACCAGGAAACTCCAGTAGAGGGAGAAGAACCCAATACCTGTACCCATGCCTTGGTGACTGTGTTTGCATAAAATGTAGTTGTACCTATATCCTTTTACTCTCAAGCCTGGATTTGAAATGATGCCCTCGTTCCGGAACACCTGCATCTTTAGATGAACTCTAGTATAAGGAGAAGAACCCAATACCTGTACCTACGCCGCAATGACTGTATTTGCATAAAACATAGCTGTACCCATATCCTTTTACTCCCAAGCCTGGATTTGAAATGACGCCTTTGTAACAGAACCCCTGCATCTCTAGATGGCTTTCAATTATTCACAATGCTCCAATAATGTCCAAAGAGGAGCGGAAGAAGAAATATAAGCTCAAAGAGAAGGAATCACATATGATTGTTAGCATATTTGAAGCACCTCAAATGAAGAGAATGAAGGAGAGGATAAGAAGTTGGGCAGGTCCTCACCAGTCCCAGTTGGAATTGTTGCAACAGACTTCAGCCCTTGGTCATATCCTATCCTATCACAAAGTATTGACGACCCAGCCCATGGGTCACTAGCTGCATGGCTTTGAAGCCTTTTAACAGAAACAGTTCACACAATATTCAAAAATACTAAGTGATATAACAATAGAACAAAAACAAGGATGTACAATGCTAGAACTATAATGGATGATCGTGTTATTTAAGAATTTACAAGTTTTGTACAATGATCCTAGAGGTCACAGATATATCGAGAGTGCCATCCATTGAGTGAGTGCTTTGATATCTTCTAGATAAGACTCCCTCCTCATCTCCGACTAGCCCTATGATTCTCCGACTAGACCTGGGAATTGCAGATGGATAAGATATATAGGGGGGTCTAGATTCCCTATATATAGATATGGCTAGTGACTAGAATCTACGCCTAGACCTGGAAATCGCAAATAGATAAGATAAGACATATTGGGGGGCAGGGCTAGATCCCTGTTATCCTGCAAAATTGACAAGGGCAATTTTTAGGTAACCATACCAAAAATTTCATTTTGGCTCTGTGAAGAAGTCCAATAACATTAAAAATGGCCTAAAACTCCCTTTCGAAAACCAAATTATTTATGAACTTAGCAATTTTTAGCTTTTTCCTTCGGCATAGTTTTTCATGTGTCAACAATTGCAAAATTGTGCCTTTTTTGAACTAAGCACAGGAAATGTCATGTCGACATACCGAAATTTGTGTCACCTAAGACAATCCCTTAGTGCACGAAATGTCGTGTTGACATCATGAAAGTTGCTCCCCTTTTAATCTTTGGCACTGAAATTATCATGTTAACATTATAAAAACGTGTGCTTAAGGTGCTGGAATCATTGTGTTGACATCCTTGAAGTTATGCTAAGGCACACTTTTTATCGTGTCGACGCTCTAAAGTCATGTCAAAAGAAGTTGGTGAAATAATAAATGCTAGTTTTCTTATAAATAGGCACCCGACACCTATCATTTTAAAGAATTGAAAATTGAAAAAAGTGTTTTCTCTGCGCCTGTCAGCCCTCCTTGTCACCCCCGTGTGCCATTTTTCAAGCTTGTGGATCCACCAACATTGTCCTTCATCTTTTATAAATCCGAGTAAGTGGATCCTCTCCGGATTGTTGTTTTTGTCTTGTTTGTATTAGGTATTAGGGTTGTTTTAAAGATAAAAATTAAAAGAAAGGAACCTAACAATCTATAACCAACTGGAAACCCTTTTTCCTCTCCTTCTAGATCTGTAAATTTGGAAGGTCCTTGCCTCTGAATAAACCAAAGGCCATCTTTCCCTACTTGCTATCTTGTTGAAAAACCCTCTCTTTACCATGTTGTGTGCTACAAAACAAAAGAGAGAGGAAGAAATCAAAGAAATAAGCCAAAAAAACATTAAACCCATAGCACACTGTCCTACCTTGTTGCATATTCCCACAATCACTCCTTAGCACACTTTATGCCCTTGCAACATAATCCTTAACCCACGCCCAACTTTGAAATAACACTTAGCAACTTTTTGATAAGTGTAGGTGCATCTTGAACAACATCAAAATCTACATGTTGTGTGCTTGCAAAACCACACCCCACACTTTAACCCTTAGGTGGACAAATTTTCCTTGCAACATATTCCGAAGTTGCACCCTGGCACACTCTAAAATACATGTAACACCAATTTTTCTTACGCCCTAGCCAAAGAAAAATTTCCTTAGGCACAGGCGCAACTTGAACTTAACATCAACATGCCATGTTGCATGTTACAAAACCACGCCCCGTGCCTTATCCTTTGGCACTAAAATTTTGTCATGCAACACCTCTGAAAAAGTACGCCCTTTCTAAACTTGGCGCAACTTTTCTCCTATGTCAACATTGGCTGTCACCTTTTTTCATGTCGACATCTTCCAAAGTGCACCCAACATTAAAAAGTCCCTGCATCATGCTGTTAACCTACACCTTGTGCCCTAAGCCTTATAATTGCTAGTTCTTCATTCTGCAAGCTTTCATTATGAATAACATGACGGTTGACATGGCTCTCCTATGTTGGACCTCCTTGATTCTTCTTGCAGAGACAACAACATCCATCCTTGAGCTCACACATGTCTTCATTAAGCAAGAAACCAACTAAAGCCAAAGCTAAAGCTAAGCAGTCAGAATAAGAGATGAAGTACAAATACCAGAAAGTCAGAATTCTTGATTCATATGCAGAGATGCAGCCTCAACATCAAAGAATCTGATCTAGGTCATATTGATAATGGATGACTTTTGGGCGAGGACCAACTAGGCAAGCAGTGGCCCGTGGATGAACAAGTTGGTGCGCAGTGGATTGCAGTTTGCAGCAGGGCTACCAGTAAGTGCCGTAAATAATGAATTCATCATGTTGGTTTCCCTCTGCTATAACAAGGACACTAGATGTGTCAAAGACAAAGAGAAAAATATGATCATCGGCCTCACAGCTCATCACTTTGAACTAACCCTGGGTATTCCTCATCACAAGCATTATGTAGAAATAAGTCTAGAAGACTGCAAGAAGGCCTGGGATGACAATGAGGATAAATGTATGTAGATGATGAACAATCTTAATCTAAAGAACAAGAAGCCGGTGAGCAGATGGCTTCAAACCATCCACCGTAGTGACTTTAATGAAGAGTTCAGTGATGCAATCACCTTCTTAAACAGAGTATTTGGGCTCCCTAATGCTCATCATTTCCAAAAATGGATGCTGAGGTATCTGGAAACCATGAGCAAGAATGCACCTGATCAGTGTTTTGGCTGGGGTGAAATCATCAGTGACACCATCTCCCAGCAGCTTCAACAAGTTCTAACAACTGGGAAGTTCTACATGAATTCCTACGTTATAGACGCTGCTGCATCAACAAGAGATTTCGCAGGCTTAGCTCAAAACGGGGTATGGCCCCAAGTTAAGATATATGAGTTCTACCCAGAAGCTAAAGCTCGAGGCCAGTATCTCCCAGTTCTCTAAGATTAATGATGTCTTCTTCTATGAGGTAATCTGCTTGTTGAGGCCAAACATGAGACATGGTCGGACCAGCCTGAGTGTGATTGCTGCCACAAAGAAATGGGGAGTATTGTTCACACAATTCCCTACATTCACATACCTCAGAGCTGTGAATTTTAAGGGTGAACCAACAAAGTTGCCAAGGTATGCAGGGCCAAAGCTGATTCTCTTGGAGTTATCAAGGTAGCTAATCACCTACCATGAGAAGTGCATGAAGAGAAAGAAAGGATGAACTCCATTCCCCCTTACAGTTGGTCGATACACCTACACCACACTGGCCAAAGCATGGGAGATGTATGCTGAGCTTGAGTTGCTGAATCTAAAGCACAACTTCCTAGCAAGGCTGACCTTTAACTGCCGAAGTTACCTCCCAATGGCAAAAATTGATCCCATCCATGTTCCCGAGATCGAGGACATTTGGATCGACCTGAAACATGAGATAGACATCAGGTGAAAGGATCACTCCCGGCTGGCTCTAGAGGAGATTGTCCACTATGGTGTTGCTATTGTCCCAAAGGAATTCTAAGAGACTGATCAAGAAATTGATCAGGTTTACCTTGACACAGATGGGGATGATTGGCCATTCGCATAGATCGATAGAGCCAAAGCACTGAAAACCATTCAGGAAAGAGTTAAGCACACGTTGTAGCGCACCAAACATTGGTACAAATAGAATGGTCTCACTTACCTTCAGAGTATATTTCACTACTTCTCCTTTAGGAAGAGCACCTCTAAGACCAGCCCATGTGTTGAAAGGAAAAGGAAAAGACAAGGAGGGTGAATCAAACAAACAATAAGAAGCTCCTGAAGGCCTTCCTTCTACTACTGAGAAGCAAGTAATCAACCTGGTGTCTCCAAGTAAAGAAGAAGAGACAATAGAAGTTTTAACAGATACATCCACTCAGGATGTTGTCACAACTACAGCTACCGAGGTACCCAGTGTCCTTTCTTCCATTTCTTCACCTCCTCTTTTCATTCAAGCATCTATTCCTATGGATGTGTCTTCTCCTCATTCCTTCCTCCCTTCCATCTCCTACCTCTTCCATCTTCTCCTCTCTCGCAGATCGGTCACCCAATGTTCCCTCCATCTAATTGTAGATCCCTTCCATTCCCATGTCCTTTTCTTCTCCTGTAGTAACTCCAAGCCCCACAAGCAGTGGTGTATTAGAATCCTTGTCAATGCCACCACCGAGTGTTTCAACATTCTTCCCTGAGGCCTCCATAGTTGCTTCCCCTTTCACTCCTTTTTCTTCTTCTATTCCCTCTACTCCTACTCCCATAAGTCCTAGTTGGATTTTTGACCATCTGGGCTAACATAAGAGAAAGGTTCCCATCACACCCATGGAGTTCTCTGTCATTTTGAAGAAGGGACCCAAGAAAGAAGCAGAAAGCACTTTGGGGGAGAGAGTCACGGAGATTTCATACCCAGACCCTGCTAAGGAAAAGAAGGATCTGTCTCCCATAGACTTCACAATGACTCAAGTCACAATGGGAACCTCATCTGAAAGCCTACAAGGAGAGGCCTTGTCTGTTGTGGATGCTCTCTACAAGAAGATCCAAAAAGCAAAAGAGGAGAAGAGAATACTCAAGGAACAAAACAAACATCTCCTCCAAGCATTGTAGAAAATTGGCAACGCTCCTCCTGTGACTGCTGCCAAACCCGTTGAAGTTATCAGTCAAGATAAAATAAATGAATATGTTAAGATTGGTAAACAAGGTGCGGTAGTATCCTCCTAGATTGAGTGAATCCTCAGAGATAGTGAGGAAATGATTGGGAAATTCACAGTGCTCTACCAAGATATAGATTAAGAAAATAAGGAGCTACAAGTAGTAGCAGGTTCCCTCTCTGAGGAGTTAGATAATGCCAGGTTACAACATGAAACATTCCAAGTAATGGCTAACTTCTCAAATGATGACCTATTGAAGGTCAACACCATCAATAACCCATGGGCACATAATAAATCTCTCGTTGCATTAGATTACTAGGTTGATCAAATGGAATATATCCTAGAGAGGATAGATAAAATCAAAGATGAAGCCCTGGACACACGATACAACATGGAGCAGACAGTTACAAAAATGTCTCTAGGGATGCTCAGTGAATCGTTCAACTTAAGGGAAGTAAACGATACATTTCAGTGATTCAAGGCTATAGTCACTCAAGGTTTGGCACCAAAGGTCACTTTTAATCGAGAGTCAATCAATAACCTCTTGGCTTGCCATGATTTAATTGGCTTCTTGATTAATGCATGCGAGGAGTTCACCGGGTTACCTGACAAGCTCAAGAACGAGAAAGAAACTTGTGAAGTCATTGACAACCATTTCAAAGGTCTATATCATGATCAACTTCAAGAAATGATCATCAAGTTCATGGAATATTGAGCACAGTGTCACATATAGCTTCTCCTGATCAAAAACATGACACCAAGTTCGAGCAAAGGGATGATGAGGAGTAGTTTCTCCTCTTATGTATGCTTTGATCATTTTTGTAAAATATTTAAAAAGCTTGTTGGCATTTATGATGACATCATCCATGTTGCACCATGGGATGTTGCCATCCAAAAACTTTCCCAAAGTCAACTTTACACTTTTTAGATATTTTGTAAATATCTTGTAAGATATTTTGTAAGTAGTTGGTTTGCTTTTGTCTTCCTTCCTCTTCTCCTTCTATAAATACTTGGAATACTTGTTGTATTCTAGGGTGGACATTTTTTGTATGAAAGGAGAAGTGAGGAGAGAAAGAATTTGCGCTTTCTTGTAACAGAAGAAATATTAATACACGTATTTCAGACTTTGTGCTCCATATGTATGTGTTATTTGCATCAAGATCTTTCTTGAGTTAGATCTATGTTTTTATTTTGTTGGATTCATTCCTACTATTGTCATTTGTTCATTAGTATTGCTTTTATTTGTTTGTGCAAGTAAGTTTGGCTCTATTTACTACCAGCCCAAAGCATAAACCTTCTGACCTTTCTGTCTTGGAATTCATTTCTTTTTTTCTTTCAGATCTACCCTCATATGTTCCTTCCCTCTTACCTTTCTATTCGCAGTTGGAACTACCTCTACTGGGATGACATGGAGAATCCTAAACACTCTTGAATCCATTTTTCATCAATGACCTTTGATATGAATGAAAAAACTATAGACAAAATGGCCAACATAGGGTCCCTCAATCCTCCATGTATCAATTACTTCAAATTCACCCCACCTTGTAAATATGTTCTCCAAAAATCCCTAGACACTATGAACCCCCCTTCCAATATTCCACCTTCACAAGTAAGTGCCATTTTCAATCATCTCTTTGAATCCCCTTTCATTCCTAATACCACAACTGATCAATCCATCTTGGAGTCAATTAATTTTTACACCGTTTTTTCTTGATAAATTCCAAACTATGGAAACCATGATCACATCCCTCATCGCTGAAATCTAAATCTCAAGGTTGCTTCTCAAGCCCATGATAGTTATTCTTCTACACCTCATCTTGATCCTATGTATACTACATGTGCTTATAAAAGTAAGGTCCACATCTCTCCACAACAATCACAACTCAAGTTTGATCAAAATTTAAGCAACATGATATTCTCTCTGAGTTCCTAAATCATCGGTTAATCACCTTGCTACCTACTCTTTACTACCCTTTTTATCAACTTAAAAAATACAAAGGTCACCCATTTTGTAATTATCATATAATTAATGGACATAGTGACAATGATTGATATTATTTAGAGCGATGCATGAGGAAACTTGAGCATCAAGGAACTTATTTAATTTTCTACATGCTCATCTCCAATTACTAAACCCTAATGGGATCCCAAATATGATCCATCTATGTCTAGTGAGTATCAAACCATAATTACTAATGTTCCTTCTTTGGTAATTCAAGAGCCACCTTTCCAACCCAATTTCATACCACCTTTATAAGTACCTACCCCATTACCTCTTCCTATTAAGTCATGTATAATATTACCCATCCCAAATATACAACCAACATCAAAAGAAGAACCACAAATTACCTCACCACAAGCTAAGATCCCTCACCAACATCCTCCAATTAAATTTACAATTCCTCTTTTAAATCAAGATAATTTTTATGTCAATGACTAGGACACATTTCAAACTCCACCACCATGGCATGGTCTCTCTCACATCATCATATAGATCTCCATCGCTTACACACTTGGGGGCATCATACCCCCCCTCCATCACTAATTTTTGTCTCTACTCATAGCTTATATACTATACTTCAAACTCTGTGCTTCATGATAAATATTTCCTAGCATCTATCACACAATATACTATCATTACCCAATAATACACTCTAGTTCCATGGTTCATACTTGACTATTGAGGGTCCAATTTTTAAATGAACCTCACATCATCTACTTTTGATACAATTTATGCTCTGCACTTCACGATACATTTGTTCAAGCATTCTCACATCTCTAGTAAACACAATGTACCGTCATTAACCGATGACACACTCTAGTTCCATGTTCATAATTGACTGTTGAGGGAGTAATTCTAATTGAACCTCATATCACACACACACATCTACTGGGAAAAAAAAATGCTCCCATCATCTTTCATATTTGTAGCACACCATCGCACTCACACAAAATTTCACATCTTGGTTGCATTGTCTCTTATTAGCTTATACTTTCTACATATTAGACTTTGTTTCATATGCTAGCTAGATTCTTAGTATGTCATTATATTTTATATATAGACATGCACATTCACTTGGTATCTTGAGGTGGATGCATGACTTATTACATATTCATACACAAATGCATGATGTTTGACACTACTCTTTACCAATCCCACCAAGGCTCTAGTGGGCATCTACCTATGGTACTCTCCTACCACACATCATAGGTCCTATCGTTTTAGTATTTACTACATCTAAGACCACTTAATTTTTGTTGATATATACATTCTTTGACATACTATTTATTTTCTCTAACATTCTAATGGGTGCTTCATGTGTAGCATGTGCCTTGCAGAACTCAATACAACCAAGTTATATGTCATTTCTTACTTACAATTTTTTGTTATTACTGGTTGGCTTTGCCCTATGTCATGCTTTCTCATTGTTTACTTATGGATGCTTCAAACCCTGATTGTCTTACAACATTTTCAGTGATGTCCCATTTGTGAAACTCACTTTTTGCGGTCTCTCTTATCTTCCTAGTTGCTTGTTACATTGTTTCCTATTTACATACTAGCTCTTTTATACTAACACTTGTTACTAGCATACCTTGTTTACACGTGCCTTGGTTTTTACCATGCACATCCTCTACTCCTTGTAGGCATCCACTCTCAAATATGCATATCAGTATCAAGTCCTCTCTTTGGGCAGCATTCTCCTACAATCGTCACATGCACCCCAAATGAGGGGGACATCTATTGGGTGAACAAATCACCCTTATAACAGCTCAAAGCCCCATAACAGAACAACATAATATAGAATTGGCACAAAAACATAGTTACAGAGTGGTCCAAAATAAGACTTGGGTCGTATATACGCAGAAACTAGTGCTAATTACTGGATAGTAGTCGTGGGCACTTGTGTCCTGGGGAAAAAATAGTCAATTTTCTCAGTTCAACACAGTTTCTAGAATTTCACAGTTTAATTCTCCAGTATTAGAAACTTGCCTTCAGTTACAGAATCTAATCAATCAAATTACATTTTAGTTACAAAAGGTTACAACAGGTTACAATTTAGGTTATAATCAAGGGTGTGTCATTTGCAGTGGTGATTATTTAAGAAATATCATGGAAGTAGACAAAAATAGACCTCTCTCCCCAACACTCTTCTCTTGGTGTGAGATTGCCCAAAAAACTTGCTATTGGTGTGAGATCACCCAAAAAACTCTCTCTTGGCATGAGATCTCCCAAAAAACTCTCTCTTGGCATGAGATTTCCCAAAAAAATATCTCTTAGTGCGAGATCACCCAAAAACCTCACCATCAGTAAAAAGGCATCCAAATCCAACATCTATAAATAAAATAGGAAAAATTCTATCCTTTACTCTCTTGCACATCAGGTGCACTCTTTCCTTTACACACTTTAACTGATTTTATACATGCATTATTCTGGTTTTTCATATATGATACTTTAATTGCTTTCTTTCTCTTCTTTTGCAGGTCTGTCCTCATAATCTATAAGAAGAAGCTCACATCAACAAGAAATATCTCCAACATCACGCTACTATGTATACGATTCACCCCTAGGGTATAACTCCCTTTCCTAGTTACTACGCTTCACATTATGGTCATTTCACACATCACATAGCTACTTGTCCACCCGGTACACTATCGGATAAACTTCTCTTCAAATTACAAGGTACGCATCTTCTATCTACTTTGTGTTATTGATTATTCACTCAATAACATCAAATGGGGGAAAATGTGGACACAAAATCTATGCACTTGGGTACATTTCTATATCCTAAAGTATACTAATATATACATGATTCCTAAGAAGAAAACTAGTGATAACTCCTTTTGGCCTTTTTGATTATCTATTACATTCTTTGGTCTTACACATCTTACAACCTTGCCAGAATATGACTAATTTATCTTTTATGGCCTTGAACACTAACGCCCAGTTAGAACAGAAGTTACCAGGTGCTCATGTCCCTCATGGGAGCTCCTGACCTTCTTTGTTCTTTCTTACCTTTTGGGTCTCTTTTACTTCTTGGTCATATTTTAGTACTTTGGGTCATCCTTTCAGTTATCAATTACTAAATTCAAAACAAGGGAATCATATATATACTTAGTTACTTCTTCTAAATCAGGGGCTAAGCACTAAGCATTATCTATTATCACCTAAGTTTGCATCCAAAGGCATAAAGAGCATTACAAAGCATCCATCTAGCACATCCACATAAGGGACAAGGGATGCATCACTCTACATACACAACATGGGAGGGGAATTAAATTATTGGTCAAAGAACACTACTTGTGGAATCAATAAGATCCATCACTACTATCAGTGTCCACAGAGCTTTTCGAAATCCTATATTTTACCCAATTATACGAGAGATCATAAAACTTACTGGTTCTAATAAACATGTTCTTAGAACCCTCCTGGATATCGTGGCATATGAGCAGGCACAAGTCAGTTTCCATTATTGCAGGTAGTGTGTTAAACATTTATGAAGTATGACCAAACATTGGGAGAAAACCCAAAGCGGGAAAAAAGTGATGATGGAGACAACGTTATAACTAAAATCTCTCCAGTGCGCCACGAAAAAGTCATAAAACATGGCGACCTCACATAAACTCAAGTGCACACTTTATGCCCAAATCAGTCACTAGCACCTGAGCACTCACCTACCCGGACAATGAGATGTCTGCTATCTATACTCTTCGCTACAATCTGAAGTTCCGCATAACCCCAGTGTGTAGCCTTTTCGATGAACACCACTCTCATCCCGTTATATTATATCAATTATTCTGCCATCCCAAATCACATCACCAAGTTACCACAAAAAGATCACTTTCGAGTCTACTCATTATCTCTTCCAACAGCTATTCTTTTAACAGTCTTATGCTGCATGAGCATATTTGCTTGCTATCCAATTTACATTTTTACTTCTATCACATTAATCATATTATTTATATATTAATTAAAATAACTAATATTATACTATACGAAAAATATTAATCGTAATTCAAATTTAAATAAATTTCACTCATAGTAAACCATATAATGTAAACAATATAAACTCTACGGGAAATATCCATCTCAATCTTAAAGCAAGTAAATGAAAGGGGTAAAGTTACAAATTCAACAGACATACAAATAAGCTATAAGAGTATTTTGAGAGCTGAAGCAATAGCTAAGGAAAAAAGTTAAACAAAGAGACTCTAAACAAGAAAATGATAATTAATCCGATAAAAAATAGTCACTCTCCCTAATTTTATTCTATATTATATGCGAAAATACGGACAACACCACCTAACTTAGAGAAATAGAATCAATTTGTGCCCCCATACAAGCGCACCTCTGATACTGGTCCGGACCCACATGAGCTCCCACAAATTCCAATCACAACCTAACACACACAAACAATCCAAGACACATATCTTTCACGAAATCTATTTTGGCCAATATCATTGACACCTTAGCTATTGTTGGAAGATTTGTACCAATTTGCTAGAAATTCCATAGTGCGTTTTGTCTCCAATTACTCCCTGTATTGTTATTTAGTTGTATGTTTCTGATGATATTTTTAACCATGAGGAGATTAAGGAACAACTTAAAACCACTTTGCAATCTAAGGAGAAAGTAACCTTACACCCTTGAATCTAATACATAAAATTATCACAGAGTCACATATATTCAATGTCCAGCGAAGAGTTATTGATTAAATATAATTAAAATCCAAAATCATCTAGATGATATGATCACATTAAACCAGTTAAGTAGAAACATCGTCATAGCATATAGATAGTAAATGAATTGAGTAGATTGAGTGTTAGAAGTTAATGATTATTAGATGATTGGAAAGCTTATAACACATAGTAAATGTGCGAGATATGTGTAAATTTTTATTGATATAACTATAGTTAAATCTACTTAACTATCTAGCATGACCATAGTACCTATATAATTAATCGATTTTAGGTGTTTCTTACTCAATATAATGAATTCCTTATAAATTAGCATATATTAAGTCTATGAATCAAAAATTCATGCAGTAAGTATTTATTAACTCATGGTCCAGATAGATTTAGTTAACAAGATTATTCTATTTATTCGAACATCACACTCAAAGATGTCTCTAAGATATAAATTGACTTATTATTGTAGCTACTATCTATGCATGAACAATTACTAAACAACATATTGTCAACACCAATATATATCCATGATCAATTAACATTTAATTAAAACAAGAAAACGTAATTGGAATGAAGGGGATCTCATATATATGTCCTATACACTCTATAATCTCTACTATTATATATCGAGTAACAAATATTATAGCTAATAATATAAAATACAGGTGTCAAAGGAATAGATACGGCAACATCACAAATCACATCCTTCTCTCCTTTATTTTTAATAATTATTAGAATTTTCCTTTTTAGACCTCTTGGAAGTCACTTAAAAACAAATTTGATCACTATAAAACTTGCGTATTAAGTAAGAAAAGTATTGAGCAATACTTACACTCTACCTATTTTTTAGTTTCTGAATTTTATTTTTATATTCATTCTGAAAATCATTACAAGCCTATTATTAGTCCCGAGGTGCACCCAATACCTGATTTCAACCCTACTACGTTAAGCACCTCGTAGTAGGCCGAAGAGATCCTTAAAGGACAGAAATCTACGTTATGGCAGAGATAAGGGGTCACCATCATCTTCCCCTGATCCAATCCTTACAATTTCCTTTACATCTATGTGCAAAGGTAAAAATATGACAAAGTTAAAAGCAAAACCGATATAGATGATTAGTTAGCTATAGTTCTTAAAACTGATGAGAAGTAATTCATTAGAATACTATTGATTGCCTCCTTAAGAATACCTAGAAAGTCCACCTTTGTGCAAAACAAAATAAACAAAGTATATCTTCCTAGAAGAACTAATTACAAATAAGCTGAACACATTATCAACACTTACCTCAGATTCCTATAAAAAGATCTATTCTTGGGATGTCACTTACCTATTAAGACGTTAGATTGAGATAATTAGGGCCATATTTACTAAACCCAGATTTGGAACTTTTTGTAGAAACCAGATATCACACTTCCTAATGTATATCAGTCAATATAAGAAGCACATCTGATATTATCTAAGAATTGATCAAATTACCTATCTATGAAAACCTTTCCCACCTAAGTAGAATAAAAATGATCCTAGATACTTGACCCATAGTGTGATAAATTTTATTTAAACTCATGATGAAAACAATCAAAAACTATCCATTGTGCGAATGCCACATACAATACAAAAGATGTAAGGGATGTCCATTTTAAGTTCAAGATAATCTGAAAAATTTGTACCTCATCTCAACTAAATGTTTAGACATATATCATGACATGCGACGATACATATACGTGTATATTGTTCGCGTAAGTCCTTCTCATCCGACACAATGGAGAGAGATTCATAACGCTCTTTTCCATAATTCATTAACTTAGTAGCAGAATTCTTCTTAAAATCTATAAAACGCTAAGAATTTAAAATTTCACCTCTGCTTCCGTAGATACAGTAACCACTAACAAAGACAGAAAAACTATAGAGTGAATATTTATTCGATTAAGTACAAGAAACCGTCCTCTCCTGAACGCTAAAGCCAAATTTAAACCAAGCTCTGAGCTCAGCCTTAGAAGAGGGATGTCCTGCGAATACTATCCTGAAACCCAAAATCGTGGAAGGGAACATTATTAACATAAACATAGAGTATGGGACCTAAAAGATAGTACCATGGGCTCGTTGTGATAGTAATACACCCTCTTGGAGTTTATAGAACATAAAATACAAGTTGTTATATTAGAAAACAACACGAATTTAAGTACAACTCTAATTATACAGACCAATTTTCAGCACAGTTAAGGTCACCTAGTACACCTATTGTGGAGCTCGTTATATTCATTCATGGCACATTACATCACCAAACTATTACTCATGAGTCTCATCGAAAGCTGCTCGGTTCCTTCTAAAGAATAAGAAAAGGTAATATACATATAAACAATTCCTCACTAATATGAATCATGTTATTAATGCCAATTATCTCATATCCATAACAAATGAAAGTTAAATATTATTTTATTTGTATTGGTATCCTTGAGATATTACTGAATATTTTTATCTTCTTATCTGCATCCGAAAGAGAAATTATGTCTTGTACTAATTGTATTTTCAAAAGAGTCTAGGACCAAGTATACAATATACGTCATTCAGTCAACTATGTCTATGATCTGATCCACGAAAAAACATCCCAATCGTGTTGTAAAGTTTCTATTCCCTTTATTTCATTTGTTGAATCAAATCTTACATTTCCAAGATCTAAAGTATTTATAACCATAAGATGCGTCTACTAGTCCATATACTAAGTTCTTGTGATTAAGATGGAAAATCTCTACAACTCAAAACGAGTAAAAGTCTAACCAGATGCCCCAACTTTAACTAACTGTTCAGAATCTATAATATTACAACAAAACCATTTGGCAAATGAGCTGCAAACGATCTTAAGTTCGCTCAATTGTGAGTGAATTATCTGGTGGACGCATTTCCAGTTGATATACTCATGAACCAAATATAGAATTGTGAAACCTTGACAACCTCCCAGATAAAATGAAATATCCCTTTAGATATTTGGCCCACTATTTTTCCCCATGCTCGGAGCAATATCCATAGTAAAATAGAAACCATGAGCACATCAGCTGGATTATGTACTATGCTAGTTGCTGTCTCGGTCCCTTACCCACGTCTTCTATAACACACCACATTCTTATAATCCATAATACTCTATACCGATTGGAACTTGATCCCCATACTAGTCTACTCTAGTAAATACACAAGTCTCATATTGTAGTGTAATTAATATGAATTGTCTCCAAATAGAAAAATATTTATGTGCGTATGTGCAATAGAGTTTATTGTTCCATATCAAAACAACGCCGACAGGGTTAATTGGTGAGGCTAAGACATATCCTTTTTTAAGATTGGATGATTTTTGATGAGTGTTATGCGCTTGCAATAATGATTAGCCTCTCTCTATTTGTTCCAACCGAAGATAATGTCCAGTGCCACAATCCTTTCTTGAAAAGTCACTTCTTCCTGATCTTCTCTATTCCGAAAGCTGATTCTGCATAAATCTCGCGATCCTCTATACATTCTTATGAAAGCCCTGAGATAGTAATTACTAACATCAACATTCTATGAATGTAAACTTTTAATTTATAGAAAACCACTTCATAGATTAGAAAAAGGAAATAAAAACCATTGCCATTCTAAGAGTAAATATAGGGCCGAGAAAATCTTAAAATGCCAAGACTAGGTGTACAAAAAAAACGAAATTGAGGTACGTGCTGAGGAACACCACTCTTAGATTTCTCTACTGCGCCTATAATTTTTGTATTGTGAAAATATAAGTAGAATAGAACTTATGTAGTTACAGGCACATATCGTCAAAGAAGTCGAAAAGCTACTAAAGAATCCTACAACCAAACTAAATTACTGTGCTCATGCTTGAGATAATACACAATCATACCTTCTAACATGTCTCTAATTCTATTCTGAAAGATAGTACTTAATCTTTGTCTACAACCCACATTTCACTCCATTTAACCAATAATTCTAAATGAACTAATAATTACACTGATCTCTATCTCCATCCCATTTTATCAGTGATTCACTCTTACTACGATCCAAAACGATACTTACACTATTATCAAATTCTAACCGACTAAAAGAAACAAAAAATCGAAAAACAAATCCTTAGAATATAACAAAATTAAATTATCAAATTATAATGATTTCACTTTAATAAACATCATCTACCTTTTGAAAAATTCACCACAAAAATTTAGAAAAGTTTTTCAAAAAAATTAAATTGAATTTATCAACGTCAGTTATTTAGTATAATGATTGTATGGGCCACCTCCCAAAGAAAGTAGACAAATATGACAATAGATCTCTTGCTCAATAAAGTGATATGTCCCTGAGAGGAGTAGCTGTCACAATCTAGTCTAATCCACCAATAATCCTTGGTATGCTCGTGAGAGAAAGATGAAGACCTTCGTCTACACAATTACAACTAAGTTAGGCAACATGCGTCTAAATATGTCTTCTACAAAGAGGTACCTCTTATATGTATTACCCTCTAGTGAAGCCTCCCATTAATTTATATGAATCTGATTAATTTCTATAAAAAATCCGTTTTTAAAATGGAGTTTTATGACGAGAACTACAAATACCATCTCCACAAAACCTACATCTACAACTTCTGTGATAAATTTAATGACATAACCATACCCAGTATGAGACCTTACCTAAAAGATATGCGGAGTACAAGAAAAATCAGCAAATGCCAAAAAAAACTCACCCTGTGATCCACACTTGTTAAGAATTAGCGTACCGCTGTCTAATATAGGTGGTCAAATAAGTCTGCCCAGCACATTATTAACACTTATATAGTTTCTTAAAGATTAGGCCCATAAGCCTAACTATTTTCATGTTACAAAATACGTCCTGCTACACCTAACTTTAATACTTGCATCATCATTGAACAATACCTCTTGCATTCAGATCACTCATCTCTTTATCTGTAATTCCAGTTGTAGAGATTGCACTCTAGAGAGTTGTGTCTATGAAGCGAGTAGTCAACATTGAAGTACATACTAAAATGTCATCAATTTCCATTTGACTTCAGTTTTGACACAAATCAATATTAGTTGGTTTACGAATAAATAATTTCGTAAATCCAAATTGATATGTCTTCTTAACAGAATTCAAGAACTATCGAATTAGTCACATTCCCCGGTTAAGAATATTGAAAAGTTGTGTAAGCATAAATATAAATGATTTCAATCTATAAATAAATGAATAATTCAATTAATTTGAAAATATGTATTTAAAGCAGAGCCGATTTTAAAAGATTAGAAAAAGAAATGATCAGATTCAATTAATTTGAAAAATATTAATTGAAAAGGTATTTTTAAATATTAGAAATTAATTGAAGGTTATATAATACGTGTCTCCATCTTAAAATTTCACAAGTTATGCTTGATAAATAAAATTATAAAGAAAAGTTGATCTGATAGATAATTTAAAATGGCAATACTCATTCCCCAATAGATGTAATATAGACATTCCATTATTTGTAATTAAAGCCATACTCTTATGAGAGATAATGATAGCTCTACCTTTCCTTCTAAATAAAGAGATTTGATGCACACTTCTCCGTCAAGTTCACACTATAATAAATGTGTTTAGTCTAAAATATAGCGGACTTCGAAGATTCCAACATGTCCCATTTTAATTCTAAACTTTGATTGCCGGTTATAGTAGATATGGATTGCAAAACTCTCTTATGTCTCTATAACTTTCTTCAAGTGTACTTACTTATAGAGTTACCCAATAAATACAATAAAAACAAAATAAAACAACCTTCCTTACTTGTTTCCAAGGAAGTGTATGAGAAATATGAGTGAGTATACCATTTCCATTAGAAAAGTAAATTCGCTAATATAAATGACCCCATTCTAATCAAACTATAATAGTAAAAGACGTTGTTATAGAATGCATATATAGAATAACTAAATCGCAAAAATCCTTCACCAAAACCGTATTAGAATAGTGCTAACTCACAGTTATTGTTGAGAGAATACAAGTACACTTTTCTAAATGTATTATTTTATCTTACCTGCCCAATCTTAAAGTGTATGTAGCATATGGATATGTTGTGAAAAATATGTGAGATATATCCAAACTTTCTAATGATGTGCGATTTCTTATGTAATATCTAGCCTATCTTAAAATAATCTAGACTAATTGAATAGAGAACACATGAACTATAAGTACTCTACAGCCTTAGAGAGACAATTTGCTCCCTCTCATACTATCAAACAAAGTATACATTTTCTGATCCACTTTGCCGTGTTAAATACCTAGGGAAAAAACCCAAAAACTTTACTTGTCTTTATTGTTTAACATCATTTTCCCTAAAACCTATTATGAACGAAAAATATAATTCTTAAAGTAAGTATCTTGTGACCTCCTATGAATTACCCTACGTTAATATCATAAGCATCTTCGAGTTAGTGTGTTATTAAGCCCTACAATAAAACACACATATAACACAGTAGAGTTTATAAAAAATACACTCTTTATTTTAAATCGTTTCAAAACAAAAAGATTACTGAATACGATCTAAAATGTTGCTGCACAGTAATCTCCATTTGGCACAGGTGATAAACCACTGTTATATTAGATTATCATTATATGTTTGATATTAAGGCCTTTCTCCAAAAGTGCCTTACTCTCTAAAACATACATGACATCCATAAGAAATGCACTCATTGACACGATTACTATCATTGTCTCTCAAGGTATACCAAATTCCAAGAATATACTGGTTCTCTATCATTCGTTTATATGAATTCTCATAGGTTTCTTGACTCCCTAAAAAGATCGTAGCGTAATATTACTTAAATATAGATAAATATTTTAAGATCTCAATGATTCTCATTAATTAAAGTGAGGAGTTAAACTCAGAGTGTAACTCCTCTATTGCACCCAAATGACTATCAGGTCAAAAAGTTTTGAAAAATGCTGTGAAAAATATGAGCACCAGCCTAAGGAATTAAGCTCCGCGCCACCTAACGAACAATAGGTTATCTATAGGCTATGAACAATTGAGCATCTTTCTCAAATAGAATAGTGGTACCAAATACTCCAGGAGTTGAAGTGCGATCAAGTCTAGCGATGTCGCACTAGGAGCTCTCAAACCTAAAGACTATAAGTGTTGCAAATAACATATTTGAACGGTGACATGTGAAAACAACTTCAGAAATGAACCCGGCAGTCTATATAGACCATTATACAGCACCCGTGATTAAAGATAGACAATTAGAGCTATAACAATACCTATAGTTGGGCCATATATAAACAAGTACATTGAGAACATAATACGGAAAACGATAGGTTATCCCCACATGACCTCCATTTAGCATTATACAAACAACGATTGCATCAACTCCAAAAATTCATCGCACAAGCTTTGGTAATGCGTTTAATATTAAGTTACTACTAATCTCTACCCCACCTTTTGTAGATCCGTTTTGTTGGTCGATAAGACAAACAACAGTAAATCAAAGACAAGTTTCGAATATATAACAAACAATGATTCTTATGGAAGATGTCCCTCCATAACATAAATTTGAGCCAACAAAGGTGTAACAAGAGAGATAAATGGTAATATCTGAATTGATAGATTCTGATTGCCGAGAACGATCTCTTTTAAATCTCGACCACTATGCAATCTCGTGAGTCTCTAATTTTAAATCTTAATTATGTATAATATACTAGAAGAAAACCTCTGGACAAATGTAGAGAGAGTATAACCATCTATCTGTATATTAGCGATTCCAACAGCGCATGAACCATATATGGAACGACCACCATTACCCAACCCTTCATATGAACCCTATAGCACTCCCCCCCAATCCTGATGATTAGTCAGACATGTAACATCTGAGCTTAGAAAAACAATATTGCCAAAATAATATACAAGATTTGATATTCCAAGCCCACTATTGTTGAATATACAAACAAGAGAATACTATAATACAGATGAGAAGGTTTGGCAGGATAAAGGTCGTAAAAGATTTACCACCAATGCTACATGCTGGTCTCAAATAACTATACTATTGAACCTCTTTCTTTTCTATTGGGTATCAACATATAATGGTTATGTACCATTAGAACTAATATACTACCTCCCATATGATCCCTTATAATAATCCATATAGGTAAGACATCCCGCCCCATATCCACCAACAATTAGGCATCTGAGAATATAATGTCTCTAGCCACTTGTTGATTAAACATTATAGGGGTTCTGTGGTTATCTCTCCAAAGTGTCCAAATCTATATTACACGTTGCCAACATACTAAGAAGCAGAGTCACAAACAATTATATTCCTCTTGCCTCTCATGCCGATCTGATATATTTTCAGTGGCGAATTTTACTATGGATTTTCCCAGTCGGAATGGCTAAAACTTACCTCCGAGCCCAATAACTATTTACCATTAAAATTAATGGTGTCAGAGCTTAACCTGCCATATAATTATTCTCAACACCTATTATAAAAAGTCTATGCCAATTATAAATTTCCAAAAGCGCGTCTCATATTATTCATTGAATAGTAGAAGTCTACACATCACACTTAGAAATTTCCTCTCTACTAGACATCTCTATTAAATCCTAATGGTGATACCCTTCAGTCCAGAAGTGAGTGCAACGTCCTTTCCTCTATTCCATCCTCCATCTATATGCAAATCTAAGAAATATACACTCTGTGGAGTCTATATATGTATTGGAGTTGGGTCCGGATACATAATTATGTTATTGAGACTTCTTTAGTCAAGTCAAGAGTGAAGTATAGGCCTCCTAATTGGATGACTTTGTATGACCCATGATGGTATATCCTGTAAACAACGAGTTAATGCAGTACTAGTTAGATCTCACACCTTCTTGATGTGTCTTATTTGATGTTATAACTATGAATTTGGCCTGTTGTATAGCCGAGACTAACAAAGACACCGGATACATTCTACTACATACTGTTGGGTCTTTATCCATCGCATCCGGCGGTCCTTATAGCCAATTAAAATAATATACGAGCCTGGTCCTGCACAAAATAAACACCAAACGCATAAATTTATTTGATGGGGCTATCCAGAACTCAGCGAGAGTCATACTTAGTACACGTTTCAGCCTACACCTCCAATGTCTGATTCAGGCCCAAATGAAGCCTATGCCACCAAATCCAAACACTATTCCAGCTTATACAACTTGACTTGAGTTCATGTAATTTCAAGAGTCAAATTTTTATAACGAATTAGTTCAATGTTGACCTCTAGAAAATATACTAGGCTAATCGCGTAACTTCTGATACCCCTACTATAATAAATGTAAGATACGTTCTACAATATAAATATTTGTCGAAAAACATATGTCTCATATCTGGAAATCTTACCCCCTAAAAATTTCCACCAAATTATTCACTATATTCCAATGTAAAATGAATAAGATACACTTCCATGAAATTGATGACAATAAATCAGCTCACCCATATAATCTCTGGCAAACATTCCTCAAAGTGATCGATACAATCATATGATTAGTACGAGTGGAATATAGATGTCCATCATGAGAGATCCAAAAGCATAATGAGAAATAATTCTTTGATCTCCTTCTCGATTCCATATCCAACAATTATCTCCATACTTACACGTAAGCAGTGCTATAAACATTTTCCTCTTAAGACGCGCTGTGAATGATTGAGATGCAATTGATCAGTTAAATGAGTAATTAAATATTGTAGCTATGAGTCAGTAATGGCATTTAGAGTATTGAAAACTAGATTCAAGACGAGTCACCCATTAATAAGACACCAGCACATCTTCCTCAAATGCTATAATCAACTAGAGCTAAGACGTCTCATAATACTATACTATAAAGCCACAGATGCCTATACACACACTTATAATTGTTCAATTCTCAGAGTGCCATAAACAGTAGGGAATGAAATGAATCAGGTGTATGTCATTCAGGAGCACCTCTCAGGCCTGATGTGTAAGTCCGGGGAGGTTGTTGTCTCCGCCCAACCCCCCTACTTCACGCCTCCCCCTGTCCCCCTCCGCTCATCGACTAGTACCAAGCCACCCAGCCCCCTCTGATAGAACTCTTTTATATCTTTCAATATAACAATCTTATATATATAAAACTAGTTATAAACTCTCTAAATTAAAAAGGACACACCTAAGTCTTCTCTCCCCTTTGCCTAAAAGCAAAAACTACACTCAAATTTTTCACACTACACGAATAGTATATTGTGTGCGATCAAGAACTTCTCCCTCTGGTTCCTCTCACTCAATCACACCTTTGAACCTCAACTATCGCCTAAAACCCATGTCAAGCGACCTTTTCACCCCATACACTCTAATTCATTAACTCAATTAAATAAAATCGAGGTGTAACGTGCGAGCACTACTTATTCATTAATGTTCTAATAGTTATTGCCCTAGATCAATGACACATTCTCCACTCAACCTAATCACTCCTCACACCACTATCCAATCTCACTCCAAACCTATATTCTTAGTAATGTCCAAACTAACCTAAACATGACTACCCAAACATCTCATAACATCCAATCAGCTGAAGACCTACATTGTGCGCCTAAATCTAACAACTATCTCCTGCCCATTATTAAAGGAAGCTTCATCTAATCGCGCAAGAAATCGAAACAAAATCCGAAAATGAACTGTTAAGCGATAGCCTAGTCTAAGTACAAACCTCTTAGAATAAAATCTCCTGCCAGTATATCCTACGGTGAGTCCCAATTTACTCATTAATGCAAACCCCAACCCACTCCAAATTGCTCCTTATATAAACCGCTCACCTCCTGCAGTTACCATTTTAGAACCACCAGCAGAAAGACAGAGATCCCTATTTTACTATACAGTGCTTTTTGCTACATATCATTGTTTGTAGAGTTCAGTATCCATATTATAGCATTAAAATATGATAAAACCTCTCAAACTAGTTGTTTTCTAGATTTAAAAAGAGAGTCGTGAGTAGCAATGCCAAAAACCAACATCCCAATTCCATCGTACACGCATTCTTAATCTGTATATCACGCTCGAAATTATGGCCTCCAATGAACTACGCAATAGAATTCTATATAGACAACCCATTCTTGACATCTTCCAACAGATACCAGTTGTTAACGTTCCCCACTAAAAGGAATAACGCGGCACTTAGCGCGCAGCCCAAGAAACAATACACTCAATTATGCAAAATTATTTTAGCAATCCCAATAAGATTATCGTGAAATAATTGTTTTTTGTTTCCCAAACGAGCCACAATTGCCATCTAACCACCAATCGCAGTTACAAATTGGCAACAAACATTCACTAACAAAGTTCCAAAACCTTTCAAATCCACACAGTTATAAGTATATATGCGATTAAACTCTTATACTTTTATTGACAACTTATTAACAGGTTCATGCATACGACGAGAGTCTCAACGAAATCACTCTAGACCGTTGCTTGTTTACATCACGCCTTTTTCCACATTAATGTGCGATATCAGAGGTCCGAGTATATCTACCCGCCATTTCCAACTTTATATGGCTCATACACCACTACCTTCATAATATAGCTAGCGTCTATAGAGAGGTTCCTACTTAGCAAACCACAATTTTCTTTGATTTTTCTCACACTTTAGTAATGGTCGGATTTCCAAAAAATTTACACATGGCTAAATTCCCTACCATTTTTCTACCTTCATATTTAGAGAAGTTAATCAGATATCCCTACTTTCCACTCACCCAAACTACATCCTAAAATTTTCGCACCCTAATTATCAATTTTTTAACTCTGTTAACCTAACACCCTTTCTAAGCCATATTACACCTAAAATCAACTTCCAATCATAGACGTATCTATTGTACCTCTCGATTATGCCTAATGAATAGAGCCCTCACTATGGTCTTCTTCGCGAGCTCGAGCTATATAGAAATAGAATAAATAACTTCTTATCATATCCGGCGACTCGCTGATATAGTGATCAAACTCACAGAATTAGCCATCGAAGACACCTTGCAACGCTTCAAACTGACCCTGATGACCAGGGTCGTTGCTTGTGTTACAATATCTGTAATCTTATTGTCATTCTGCCTTATACACTGAAGAAATCTCGTACATTTTAGCTCTCCTCAATTGACCTCGTTATGTGCAGAGAGTTCAGTATAATACAATATAACGGCCACTACAATTGTTCACCCATTAAATGTACACCATTATCTTATTGCGACTAACCAAAATACATTATGACCTGGTAATCATCTATTCCATGCTCCTGATACTCCTTGCTAGCACTGATCGCGTTTCCGACATTGTAAAGTTAGAATACCAAAATATCAATATGCGGGAGCCTCTAGTTTCAACGAAATTTGCTGCACGATTTATTGTATGAGTTTCTTATAGTGCACCCAATTCATCGGATACCTTAAAGTCGAGTCATCTCAATCACAATCAGACATATTGTGGATTTCATGTTATCTTATGTAACCTACCGCGCGACTCCTTGTATACAAGTCACACTGAAGCCACCCATTTCTTCCAATGTCATGAACAACCTTCTCAGGAGTATACACTTCCCAACTAGGATAACCGCTTAGGCGCTATCCCCACTCTATCATAATACTAAGTATTATATCTCTTATTATACGATGCCTCTGCCCTCTGCGTGTGTCTCATCATTTTATTAAGTACACCCTCGCACCAAAATGTGAAAGTTAACGCCTAAGACGAATACAAAAATGATCCAAGAAGTTGAGCCTATACAAACTATCGAATAGCAGACCCATAACTTAGAGCGATTGAGCTCCAAGGCCTTTTCGTACATATTAGAGCTTTAAGTATTTATTACTATCAGAATTTACTTACCTAACCCACTGTTTTACCCCTTCTAGTATCCTATTTGCTGATCGTATGCCTATTGGCACTAAGAAAACACATTCTTCTAAGATACGCTTTGTGGTGAGATCATACCTATATTATATCTCCGAGCGCCGATGCACCCGTAGATGTGTATTGCGACGACGATTGCGGGTAGATATCACATGAACAAGCCAAATTCTCTTCAGATCTACAAGCAGGGCTCGCACACAATCTATTGAGTACAAATCATCTGTTACTATAGGATTCTCATCTTATATTTACTCAGCCGATCATACTACACTAAATCTCCTATTATATCACAAACACGGAGATATAACTGTGAGTGTTCATCCCCTGTGAACATACACCTTCCGTTGGCGATGCTATTATCTATTTTTTTCTTATTGTCCCGGACAGCGAAATGCGGGTATTCAGCCATTCCTGCCACTGTTGCATTATAAAATGGATCCACTCCTCCTCTATCTTCTTCTCTTTCTCATTAAGTGCTAATGCGATTGTAGACTGCAACGAAATAAGTTGAGCCACTCCAAGGACACCCTTACTCTCATTTCCTAGCGTCCGACTGGAGTTGCCACTGTGCACCCTCTATAAGGCTCTTTGCATGGACGAGATACAATGCTTCTGGATTGTCCTCAGTTATGGTGTGGTGCTACCAGAAAAAATTATCTGACATTGGTCGTCTCAATAACGCTTTACTGCATCTTAGCTCAACTATTCGATAAGGAAGTGCGGAGATTCCATCCCTATATTAGATCTTCTGTGCACCCACTTCCATCTAGGATGAGCCGCAGGTAGGACACCCACACAAGACCTTGTAATGCTCATTCAAGTGATCCATAAAAATTCCTTCCACTTAACCTTGCAGAGCCAAGTTGTTCCGACAAATTTAGAGACTAGCATATCATAAAACAGCAATATTCATGGTTCCCATCTTAGACTTCTCTTCTTTCATCTTATTCTGCACATCCCAAATGTATTCATCCACTTAGAGGCAAAAGTTTTCCCAAAGATAGAGGAATGTAGCACAATTTGCAGTTTAAAAATACGAGCCATCCATATGACCATCCTCCATAGCAAAAAACAGTTAAGCATACTGATTCCAAATTCAATCGTACTTCTCATTGCAATCAAATGATTCTATCAGAATCTAGTGCGCTCAA
The DNA here is from genome assembly GCA_019776745.2 of Taxus chinensis. Lineage (NCBI taxonomy): Eukaryota > Viridiplantae > Streptophyta > Pinopsida > Cupressales > Taxaceae > Taxus > Taxus chinensis. Next base: position 903,009,697 of record CM034146.1, read on the forward strand.
TGACCTCATAACGTCACGATGTGTTACTAATTATATACGTGTAGGTGCATGGGTAATCTCTATAGAGTATAGGGTGCTAGCACCGTGTTTTCATGCCCATTGTTCTATGTCTTATAGGACATAATTAATCTGTGAGAGACCTCTCCTTTGCTACATCTGCATGTGCCTTCGCTCACGAAAGCAACATTCATATCTACTATATATATATACTTAATCACTTCTAACCAAGAGTTCTATGATGTATACTAAGCTCTTCTAGATAGTAACTATTAATGCTACATGAAAACAACATAAACAGATTTGTTTTATGTGTGTCTAGTTAACCTATAACTAAGCCTGAAGTGTTAAGTGAATGTGCTATTAATTTATTTCGTTTAGATTTCCATTACTTCTTGGCCCTTATAAGACCACATTGATTGTTAGACAGATGGAATGAGGAGGCTAGCATCAATTCCATTGCACTTCTAAATTTCTTCTGCGGCCGCATCTAATTCCTTACTCACTTCAGTCTTTAGGACCCCACAAATCAGGTGGTTTGGGTGATTTTATCTGGACGTTAATTGTATTATTTCTTTTGTTGGTATTCTCAATGTTATTCCTAAATCCTTCAACCAAAACTTTTTTCTTTAACTAGTAAGATTAGGAAACTTCCTATATTTTCATAGTAGTTATTCGCAGATGAGTCGGGTTGTCCCATACATTTTTGATTTTTTGAAATTCAACACCTTACTATGATATTTCCTTTCTATCTCGCGTGTTTTCTATTGTAGTTTTCCCAGGACTTACATCATATTGAATTCGTGGGAGCATGTAGATTTGCACAACATATCGTGTTCAATAAAATGCTTATCCACTAGTGAAACGATCTCGTCAACCATTTGTACCCCGAAAACGCTGTGTCTTAGCGATCTAGATACTGTTACCCCAGATTATGCCTTAGCCTATCCCCTATAAAGAGTAAACATTCTCTTGCGTGTATTCACCTGATACGTCTGATCCTTGTATCAGTGCCAAGGAGTCCATTTTAAATCGTGACATGACAAATCTAATCATCATACACCATATGTTCCTTAATATAGAGTTCCCTCTCAGTAGCTCGCACTATCTTTATCTAGAGCAATGATAGTGGCGAATCAATAATAAATAAACAAATGCCTATTATTTAGCGTTTCACTTCTTCCATCCTAATAGTTACCAAAATATTATTAAATTTTGACTATTGTTCTCTGCAATGATCTGTATATTACACCCTGTTTTTTATCACTTTCGGAAGACTAATTGACGTAGACAAAGCCACAGTAGATGTTTTGTGGATAACCTTGACTACCCAATGACCCTCAACATCATATTACCGCTAACGCCGGCCATCCGTAGCCTACTCATATCACACCATAAATAGTTTGCATGCTTGTAACAGTGCATGGGTCAACCTCCCAAAGGTACCACTAAACCTCTACCAAATTCCTGCTCCTTAATTTTATCTATAATCTCAAATTTCTATCATCGAAGTGAGTGGGTTCCAACTCCATTTCCAAATGGATATCGCGCTACGGTTTATCTATTTGTCATCTCAGAACTAGATATTGAATGGGTAGAGGCAATTCGTATTCATCACACCCCATATGTTCCTACTAGCCTTGTCAATTTGTATAGATATACATGCTCTGTTGTTATTTGGAGATGATATCCACACATCGACTCTACATCCACATATCAATTCCATAACTGAGTCTTCCACCACTAGTCCTATGGAGCCACCCTAGTTCACTTTCGCACTGTGCCTACTTCCTAACGACTCCAGCCCGAGCAGTTCCGCTAATATTCATCTCATAAGACCTTACAGCTCAAATGGATGCGAAATCTCCACCTCAGCGACCGATGACCGTTTGCCAGCTAGGATCCTGAGCTGGACAATTCATGAGCTGCGATAGACGAGGTGGAGCATAAAAGTTCTGCGTAATTAGCCTATTGATCTCTCAAGTGTTCCTAAATCGCAGGCTCACGCGTTGGATGCCTCAACAAATAGAATCAATGTAATACTCCACACCCCATAGCTCGAGATCTCTTATATACGCTACTAATCTATCTACCACCGAGCATCGCCAATGCTCATCCTCTCTATCGCTTCAACACCAACTGAGTACTCTCTATACTCATGTTTCCAGCTCTCGTTAAGGTGAAACATTCAACGATGCGACGATAACCACGTAGTCTCCCTCCACGCAAATCCTAGCATTAAATGTCAGTTGTATTCTAGTTTTTTGTTCTCTATTCACTATATATACTACTCAACAGTATCGTTGCTCCCTAGTTCAAGCCTCCTTTGAGCCCTCTTGTCCCAGGATATTGAGATAGTACCGGCAAATTTTTGACGCGTCAGTGCGTTAAAGGCACGACCCCACTCTCTAGGGATGGATGGCTTCCATGAAAGTTTTTACAAAATAAATTTGTATTTTGTTTGAGACCCCTGCTCGATTTTGTGTGGGTGTATAATGAAGCTCTATAATCTCACTCTGGTCTTGGGCCAGCTTTCTCCAACCTTTAACGCAACATTTCAAGTTCTATATTCTCGCCTCAAACAGTATAGGTATATCCTGACAAAAATAAATACCCTTGAAGACTGATCACCCTCCTATCCTTGGAGTATGTACCTCTTCATTACTTCAGCAAATTAATGCTAATGCTGTTCGACTCAACGTAGCCTCCTATCGCTGTAAATTATTCGAATAAACCCTAGAACTGCTTGTCCCAGAAAGCATACATTAGAGTGCTCTTGTTCATATATGTCATGTTCATCTCTACATACTTAATCTAATCTTGCAATTTGACACAGGCATGGGAAATGGTCTTGTGTATACATCGTATCCGTATATGCCTCCTTTTATCTAACATATTAGACTCTTCAGCACACAAAGTTCACTCATCACATCGGAATTGTTCCTTTCATATTGTTCTGATTGCGTTATCAATTATCTAGCCGGTTAATTCACTCACAGAATATACTTCTAAAATAACGGGTCATTGTACACCATCTACTTCTATTTATTCGCCAAACTACCTCTCTTTCTCGGATACATCACTATATACATGGTCAGCCCTCAAATCAAGCCAATTAGCAGTATTCTAATGCCATCAGAGTGTAAACCACTGTGATAAACCCTCCCTCTCATCGTCGATCCTCACCGCTCCACCCTTCTATAAACCATACTCACTACTTATTCTTAAGCCAGCCTCACGATACTCCCGACTCTGTTGCAGGATACTCAATCCATTTACTCGACTCACCAGTCAAATCTTACTCGCGTTGTATTGTCTGAAGGCGATTACCTTGTTTCGCAGACACATTATCAAGACCCACAATATCCTACTAATTCAACCTCAGATAATTTTACACCTGATGATTCCTTTTTTAAGGTGCCAAAATACAATAATTGAACAGAATGTTGCTAATCTTGATTGTATAGATAGTTTTTCTTTGGCTTATATTACGTTGGGGTCAACATACAAAATGCCATATGCGCGCTAATAAACTTAGATGATCTATCGATTAGATAGGTGGTTTCCAAACTGACCCCGCTACGTACCTCTTTATATATAATGGATTAAAGGCTTAACTCCTGGAGAGTGTCGATGTGATTGTAGTGAGAAATTAGAGGTTAATCCCTTGGACATCCCTTCTGCAATTCCTGAATCCCACAGTGACTCTGCCACACTTTGTGGCATTAATTTTCTTAACAGAGGAAGAAGAAGAGTTAACCAAATGGTCTTCCAAAAAACCCTTATCTCTGGGCTGGAAAATTCCAGGTTTGCACCCCAATCCTCACAACTACTCATGTTTATTTATTTTTCTCTGTTTGTTTCCCTTTTTCGTACTTCCTTCAATCATCTTGCCAAAGCTACTTCAGGAATTTATGTGGTGTAAAAGTTATGGGTTCAGTTGTTTTCATCGCCTTTGTTCCTTGGATTTCTGTCCGTAATGGATCCGCCCTGTGATCCAAATGACGTGATATGAGTATCAGGGCGGTATTATCAAAATGGTAGTATCAGTAGAGAAACTGACATTTGAGAATATAATGTACTAAACTCGTTATCAGGTGTCTTCAGCTTTTGCAATCCTGGTTTGTATCAGAGATCTTAACTAATTATCTAAACGGACATACTGTCACTTGACGTCTGGCCATGCACCTATGATGGATAATGAATGTACAAGGAGTAGACCCCCTTAGTTCTTAGACCACCCATCATCTTATATTCCCTATTCGAGCCATAATATACCTTCTGTACTATCTGCGCGATGATGTAGACGACTTTTTAAAAATTAACCTTCTTTCACGACAAGTAGTTCTATTGAAATAAATCACTAATATGAAGCAGATTCATAGACATGCCTATATGCAAGCATTGGTTTAACCAGTTTGCAATATGCAATTACCTACATATGCTGTGTCAGTTACCATCTGCCATATACAGTACTCAGACCTTCTCAATTGAATTATACAGACTCAATGCTATTGCTCTACCATTAGCAAATTATATAGAAACCCACTGATCATCCACAAGCCATGCGAGTCTCCTTATCATAGAAAGTGGGACATCTCAGCAATTTAGACCATATAAAGTAATACTTATTGATGATATATGGGAGAATTAATTCACCTTATGAGCGATTCTGTATGCTCAAAACCAAATCCTCTATTATCTTGTATATCAGTCTGGGACCTGCCTGTCAATCTGTTAGAATTCAATTTAATTCCTTCCTACCGATGAGATGCTATGTTCATTATTCTTAGAACTTCCACCTGTCCAGCTCCATCCTCGGCTGCCTCATTCAAACATTGAGTTTATGATAGGTTGGCGGATGCGAAATTAGGACATATAGCCTCTATTTGTGAGTATATAACCGCACTTCCAATTATTTAGCATTTTAAACTTTTATCCGTCCTATTATTATCCTAGACTATTGATAAAGTTCAATACCCTAGAGATATTACACTCTACCTCATACCTGGACGGTTCTATCAGAATCTTGAGTACTAAATTTGAAATTCCTCTTTAGTCCCACACCCAAAGTTAACCATAGAACATGGTAAAACATCATGATAACTCTTTTCTTTAACATCAACTAGTCATACAACACATTGATACACCCACATATCACCAATATGCCACAATGCTCCAACACTACGTCATCCACATTATGAATTCTTTTCACACATCACAACAATAATTCACACGTGAATTCTTCCTAGAATCCACAAGAAGGAGAGAGAATACTCTCACCCCCAACACATCAACATGATGACAATACGCACTGAGTGACATACACATCACGTGCGTTCACAATATCACAATTACGACAATAATCACATCATGCTTAACACCATTACTCTTCCAATATAAATCATCATCATGCAACATCATCATCATCATGCAGTATCCTCATGTAACACCACCACCACCACGTAACATCATCATATAACACCAATCTGGCCCATAGGTTTGAGAGCATGAACCTATGCTTTGATACCAAAATGTAACACCCCAAAAATACCAACACAAGAACACACAGTGAAATACAGGATAACTTTTTTTTTTACTTGCTTTGACACAACACGACACAACATGTCGTCACAAGGTTACAACCAACACTAGGAACCACTTGTTACGGGGGAGAGCACAAGTTCAGCATGAAAAGTTCACACCTATCAAGGACAATGTACTCTTCTTTTGACAAGACAACATGGAAGTCCCAATCCACATCACACACACACAGCTAGGGCAACCCATGAGAAATTTCTTGTTAAATTTTCTTGTTTACTAAAGTGTCTCTTAATTCTTAACTTATGTTCTTATACAAATTTCATGTAATGATTCACACAATTCTTTTCACAAGGGAGAACTTCTTTATTTTCAACTATTGACTAAATAGCTAAGGCCAAGCTTTCTAAACTGGGAACATCAATTTGATGTCCAAATATTTCTTATTCATTTGATTTTAGAACATTTTCCATTTCTTACAAGGTTAATTAATCTATTCAAGCCACTAACACACAAGTTCCACCACCTCTGTTACACAGGTGAAGGCATAAGTTCCGATTGAGGGAAGTACCGCTTAGGGTTCAAAACAATAGCCTTCTTGTTTAAGGATTAAATTTTGACCTTGCTTAATAATATCACCATGAATCAAGGCATGGGTTAACAGAACAGGACAACAGAATTTAGCTTAAAGGTCACATTGTTTACTATCAGTCTTTTATTGAGGTTAAGAGTTTATCAAGATTGGTTAAATGTTCCATCTAGACTTTACTTCATTAAATTTGACAAAGGAGAACATTCCAAACGATAGAGAGAGACTTAAGGTTTAATTAATCGATTTCCCTCCTACTTATTAAATCCTATCATCTTCTAAAATCTAACCATTGCTTTCACCATGAGGTCATTTAAGATTTCACCCAAAAAGGATAATGTTTATTAGCTTGGCTCGAATAAAAAAATAATAATAATAAGTTATCATATTTCGTTACAAAAGATAGTTTCCTCTTGATTGTTCCAGGTCTCAAAGGTTATCAAGTAGATCACATCTACATTAATATGTTTCATATACATAGATTTTTAGTTTAAACTTTTATCAGGATTATCCAGCTCACTTTATAGTACTTACAAACTCATTGCTACTAAGCCTTAGAAGGATTTACAACTCAACATTTTAACTCAAGAGCAAAGTTTAACAGTACTCGTTTGCGGAAACAAACAAGGTTATATCAATTCTTTTCCAACTTGATGCACAAATCAAGGGACATACTATCTCTATTGAACCATGACTAGGGAGCAAGAGAGTAATAACATGGGACATGCCCCGCTACTATACTAGGGTTAAAGTTCACTAGAATATCCCATAGCCAAGCGGTAATCAAATTTCATCTTTCACATGATAACCAAACAAGCCACAGTTTCAACAGTTACAATAACAATACTCTACAATACATTTACTAGGCACTGACCCTTCTTCTAAAATGTCCAAAGGCTCTTTCCAAATTTTATAACATAATACACATTCATACAAAGGAACATCATAACCAAGATTGATGCAATAATCTACAAGTCTTTCGATCATCTAACCACGTAAGCCATCTGCAACAATTAATAACCTGAGTCAGTTCGCGAGAACTGAGCAAGATAAGACTATACATAGCAACAATAAGCTACTAGCTAACAATACCATGAAAGGAACATTCTATTTCAGGAAATGGATCAAAGTACTAATCTCCAACAACCTTTTGAAACAAGATATAATTTTCAACATATCAATTAAGAAGAAAACCATAAGTTTTAGTTATGCAAATACCTCTAAAACTACAAAAGTTTGACAACCAAAAACGCAAGACTATGAAATTTAAATGATTAGACACAAGAGTTGAGAGTATTAGGATTTCAATCATGTAATCCCGTAGATTACGTGATTGAATTCTAAAGTGTAACCCATCAATCCACATTCTCAAGGTGAAGTCAAAAGATAAAAACCAGGCCCGATCTTAGCTGCCAAAAAGAATATAGTTTTGGAATCGTTCCGTAGGGACATAGGCCTAATAGGTTGTAAACGAACAACGAGGGGAAAATCAAAGTTCCATCATGTAATCAAAAAGGTTTTTAAAGGATGAAAATCTTATATTCAAACTGTAATGCCCGTCCTTTGTTCACTCCAGGCAGGCAGCCTGTCCCCATAGCACGGGGCTCCAAAAATGATAAAATACATTTTTATTTGGCCTTGGTAGCTGGCAGTGGTTGAAGCGTCTCTTCCTTTTATTAAATTTTCAGATTTGCAAACCTCCTGTTGACTCCTTTCTGTCACGTGGTCTGCCTGTGGTTTCTGTCCAAAACCACGGATGCTTGTTGTGCTCCATCAATGCTGAAACAGATGTATTTGCTACGTGTTCTGGGTGCGGTTTCTCAAAATCGTGCTGTTCAGGCGGAATCCGTGGGCGTAGAACCGAACTTCTCCTGGGGTGCCGTGAGGAAGCATTGGACTGTATGCAGCAGCTACAGGGTAGAGGAGTAAACTTATCTCAGAAACCAGTTGCCTCCAGTGAGAGTAGGTGCGACAGCAGCTGCAGGGCGAGCCCAAGAACCGTTTGGTGCCGAACTTGACGTTCTAGTTGCACGCGACCATATTCACGACCAGTTGTTGCAAGAACTTGCAGCTGTAGCGGAAAAATGAGGTAAAGTCTTAGTTGAGCTGCCTTGCCCTTTCTTTTTTTGGGAAGTCGCTTCTGTCCAGGTGACAGATCTAGCGTGGAAGAAGCTCGGTCGAACCTTGAGGCAAGTTTTGCAGGCGAGGCTGAGAGTGTTTGCTTCACTGCTGTTTCTAGTGCTGCTTCACTACTGTTTCACTGCGTTCACTGTGGTTATAGATGAAGCTACAAGCTAGGGAAGTAGACGTGTTACCTCCTTTTTCCTTGGGAGCTGTAAGGTGTGTTCTTGTTGGGGATCCTCCAGCAACTACTTTTTTAGGGTTGTCCTTTTTAGCTGCTGCATTGAAGCGATCTAGTGGCTGGTCAGCCTTATTGAGGATGCTAAGTCTAGGAACTGTTTTATGGATATGGATTCTGTACCAAGAGATTTTTTTTTGGGTTTTAAAACCATCTTCTTTTGCTTCGTCTCAAACTAGGGCTGCTCCTATTATGAGAGCACCAAGGTTAGGAGATCGATGAAGGATAGAGGAATTAAAAAGGAACTTGGATGCAGTTGGTTTAAAGGTAATAAAATGGTGCATGCTTTTGTGTAGGTGGCAGATCACACCCTTGGGCACAGGAGATCTATACAATGTTGGAGAAAATGTCTTGGGAGATGAAGGTAGCAGGATATTTTTCAGACTCAGATCATGTACTGAGGTTTGTATCTCCAAAATCGGTTATGTGATAGTGAGAGTATTACTAGCAGACCTGGTGAAAAATTATTGCAAGGATTCTCTTTTGAGACTTTACTTGTTTATGTTATAACTCATGGAAGAGAATCTCTTAGGCATGGATATGTATCATGTCAGAATATTCATGAAGCACATTTTGCCTTGCAACTATATGAGCATCTTCTACGAGTCACTAAGTTGGCAGGCATAAAGGTCTCTGTTGGAATTATCATCCCCTTACAAGCTACAGCTGCAATGTTTACACCGAGAGCTTGATGCTGTCCCCAAATCTAATGAAGGAAAAAGGGTTTATCCATCAATACAGTAGATGCCTTTCAGAGCCAGGAGCTCTGCTATCTTTCTTGCCTTTTTGGGTTGTCGTCAAATCTGCTTTTTATGGTGCCCTTGACGCTGGGCTATAGTTCCATGCTGCTATGCAGAAGACCTTGTGGGCATATCACTTTGTGGCTGCTTTTGCCTATCTCTTTGGCTGTCATGTTATTATATGAGTGGGGATGCTTGGAAGGAAGGAGGGATTGATGGAACTGGGGCTCTTGTGGTCTGGACACTCAAAGTCTTTTCTTGTGCGGTCAACTACCAGGATGGGTCGTCAAAAGCAGAGGATAAAGCGGAAGGCGTGTGGCTGTAGTAGTCCCTGCTGGATGTTCACGACTGGTGGATGCGTTAAAACAGGCAAGATAGGCTAACCATATACATAATATGCTAGTATCTAATAACCTCTTGAAATGAAACTTTTTCTTTCTGGAAATTGTTTTAAATTTGTGATTTTGTGGATTTACGTTCAGTACATGGTTAACAGTTTGTTACTTCTGGTTTTGCCTCCGTTGGTTGTTCTTGTTGACGTAATCAACCCATCTATATATATAAAACAAACAAAGGTTCCCAGTGTATGCTTTGATTGATCATATGAAAAATATACGTATATATATATACATATATAATTTTAAAGTTACTCCCTTCTGCAAAAATGTCACTGTTTCTTTTGTGAACCTGGGTATGTAATCGCCCCTAGAACGTTGCAGCGTTGACTAGGATTGGTTTCCTGTTATGTTGTTGCCCTAGAGGAAAACATACAGTTAAATTATTATTATTATTTTTATGATAAGCGTGATTATGCACTTCGTGTATTATGCAAAGTATTAGGACTTTTGAAAATTAGAAGTTCAATTTATATGCTTGTTAAGAAGGAAGTTTTGGGCAGAGAATATGTCCTGGGTTGATAGAAGGGAATAAATTATTGATAGAACCCCATTTTGATTCTACTCTTTCGATGAGTAAAAGTTGATAAAATTAATGACCTTTAGGGTGTTAAGATATGGTATGTTGATGATTCCTTGTGTGATCGATTCAATCATGTATCGACATAATGCCTTGATGGAGTAAGGTAATATCTTTCACAGTTCGTGAAAGTTAAGATTTTCATCAACTACTTAAGGTAACATGAAGTTCCTTAATTTAGTCAAACTTGTTTTGTACTTCCTTCTTGATGAGTGACCTTTCATTACAAATTTAGAATGATTGTGTTGGAAGGTCATGAATATATTTTGTTATCAAAAGGGAAAAGAAGTTATGGAATAGTTTGTTTATGTGTCGAACGTAATGATTATGATTACATCGTTATAGAAGTTCGTTATTGGGGGATGTATATCTTCACTAGTATGTTATGTGTTTAGTCTCTGCATAGGTTACCGTAAACTTAGTGATGAGATGTAAATTAAGGAGAGTTGAGAGACCCTTTCCTTTGTATACATCGTTTATGATATTAGGAAGTGAGTTGATGTCGGAAAATTTTAACCAAGTCTAGATTCATGGCTATGTTCCTCTAAAACGGGAGGATTATAAATCTATGGTATTATGAAAATTGCAAGGATGTGTTTTGAATGCTAGATTGCCTACTCAACTTGGGTATTAATGAGGCTTGTCGCTATTCCGGCCCCAGTTATGTTCAGTAGGTAAGTTGCTAGGTAATACCTATTCCGGAAATTCTTACCGTTCTTTCCACTCCTCCTTATTAGCTATGAGGTCACTTACTACCTAAGATATAATGGTTGCGGGTTTGAATATAAGATTTTTTTCATCCTTTAAACCTTTTTGATTTCATGATGGAACTTTGTTTTTACCCTCGTAGTTCATTTTTAGCCTATTTGGCCTATGGCCCTACGGAACGATCCCAAAACTATATTCCTTTTGGCAGCTAAGATCGGGTCTGGTTTGTATCTTTTGACTTCACCTTGAGAATGTGGATTGACGGGTTACACTTTAGATTTCAATCACGTAATCTACGGGATTACATGATTGAAATCCTAATACTCTCAACTCTTGTGTCTAATCATTCAAATTTCATAGTCTTGCGTATTTTGGTTGTCAAACTTTTGTTATTTTCGAGGTAGTTTTCATAACTAAAATTTATGGATTTCTTCTTAGTTGATATGTTGAAATTATATCTTGTTTCAAAAGGTTGTTAGAGGTTAGAACTTTGATCCATTTCCTGAATTAGAATGTTTCCTTTCATGATGTTGTTAGCTAGTAGCTTATTGTTGCTATGTATAGTCTTATCTTGCTCAGTTCTCGCGAACTGACTCAGGTTATTAATTGTTGCAAATGGCTTACGAGGTTAGATGATGGAAAGACTTGTAGATTATTGCATCAATCTTGGTTATGATGTTCCTTTGTACGAATGTGTATTATGTTATAAAATTTGGAAAGGGCCTTTGGACATTTTAGAAGAAGGGTCAGTGCCTAGTAAATGTATTGTAGAGTATTGTTGTTGTAACTGTTGAAACTTTGGCTTGTTTGATTATCATGTGAAAGATGAAAATTTGATTACCGCTTGGTTATGTGATATTCTAGTGAATTTTAATCCTTAGAATAGTAGCGGGGCATGTCCCATGTTATTACTCTCTTGCTCCCTAGTCTTTGTTCGATAGAGATGATATGTCCCTTTGATTTGTACATCATGTTGGAATGAATTGATATAACCTTGTTTTGTTTTCGCAAACGAGTTCTGTTAAACTTTGCTCTTGAGTTAAAATGTTGAGTTGTAAATCCTCCTAAGGCATAGTAGCAATGAGTTAGTAAGTACTAAAAAGTGAGTTGGATAATCCTGATAAAAGTTAAACTAAAAATTTATACCTAGGAATATATTATGTAGATGTGATCTACTTGATAACCTTTGAGACCTGGAACAATCAAGAGGAAACTATCTTTTGTAACGGAATATGATAACTTATTATTTTATTTTATTTTATTTGAGCCAAACTATTAAACACTATCCTTTTACAGTGAAACCTTAAATGACCTCATGGTGAAATCAATGGTTAAATTATAGAAAATGATAGGGTTTAATAAGTAGGAGTGAAAGTGATAAATAAAACCTTAAATCTCTCTCTATCGTTTGGAATGTTTTCCTTGTCAAACTTAATCAAGTAAAGTCTAGATGGAGTATTTAACCAATCTCGATAAACTCTTAACTTCAATGAAAGTTTGATAGTAAACAATGTGACCCTGAAGCTAAATTCGGTTGTCATGTTCTGTTAATCCTTGCCTTGATTCATGGTGACATTCCTTAAGCAAGTTCAAAGTTTGATCCTTAAACAAGAAGGTCATTGTTATGAACCCCAAGTGGTACTTTTCACTCTATCAGAGCTTATGCCTTCACATGTGCAATAGAGTTGTGGAACAGGCGTTAGAGGCTTGAGTAAGATTAATTAACCTTGTAAGAAATGGAAAATGTCTAAAATCAAATGAATAAGAAAGATTTGGACATCAAATTGATGATCCCAGTTTAGAAAGCTTGGCCTTAAGCTATTTAGTCAACTGTTGAAAAGAAAGAAGTTCTCCCTTGTGAAAAGAATTGTGTGAATCATTACATGAAATTTCATAAGAACGTAAGTTAAGAATTAAGAGACACTTTAGTAAACAAGAAAATTTAACAAGAAATTCCTCATGGGATGCCCTAGCTGTGTGTGTGTCATGTGGATTGGACTTCCATGTTGTCATGTCAAAAGAAGAGTACATTGTCCTTGATAGGTGTGAACGTTTCCGTGCTGAACTTGTGGTCTCCCCCGTAACAAGTGGTTCCTAGTGTTGGTTGTAAACTTGTGACAACATGTCGTGTCGTGTTGTGTCAAAGCAAGTCAAAAAAAAATTATCCTGTATTTCACTGTGTTGCCCTTGTGTTGGTATTTTTGGTGCGTTACACAAACCCACAACCATTATATCCTAGGTAATAAGTGACTTCATAGCTAATAAGGATAAGTGGAAAGGACGGTAAGAATGTCTGGAATAGGCATTGCCTAACAACCTACCTACTGAACATGACCAGGGTCGAAATAGCGACAAGCCTCATTAATACCCAAGTTGAGTAGGCAATCTAGCATTCTAAACACATCCTTGCAATTTTCATAATACCTTAGATTTATAATCCTCCCGTTCTAGAGGAACATAACTATGAATCTAGACTTGGTTGAAATTTTCCGACGTCAACTCACTTCCTAATACCATAAACGATGTATACAAAGGAAAAGGTCTCTCAACTCTCCTTAAATTACATCTCATCACTAAGTTTATAGTAACCTATGCAGTGATTAAACACATAATATACCATCAAAGATAGATATCCTCCAATAATGAACTTCTATAACGATGTTATTACAATTATTACGTTCGACACAAAAACAAACTATTCCCAAGCTTCTTTTCCCTTTTTGACAACAAAATATATTCACGACCTTCCATCACAATCATTCTAAATTTGCAATGAAAGGTCACTCATCAAGAAGGAAGTACAAAACAGGTTTGACTAAATTAAGGAACTTCATGTTACCTTAAGCAGTTGATGAAAACCTTAACTTTCACGAACCGTGAAAGATATTACCTTACTCCATCAAGGCATTATGTCGATACATGATTAAATTGATCACACAAGGAATCATCAACATACCATATCTTAACACCATAAAGGTCATTAATTTTATCAAATTTTACTCATCGAAAGAGTAGAATCGAAATGGGGTTCTATCAATAATTTATGCCCTTCTATCAACCCAGGACATATTTTCAGCCCAAAACTTCCTTCTTAACAAGCATATAAATATTGAACTTCTAATTCCAAAAGCCCTAATAATTTGCACAATACACGAAGTGCATAATCACGCTTATCATAAAAATAATAATAATAATTTAACTGTATGTTTTCCTCTAGGGCAACAACATAACAGGAAACCAATACTAGTCAACGCTACAATGTTCTAGGGGTGATTACATACCCAGGCTCACAAAAGAAACAACGACATTTTTGCAGAAGGAAGTAACTTTAAAATTATATATTATAAATATATCTCATATGATCAATCAAAGCATACACTGAGAACCTTTGTTTGTTTTATATATATAAATGGGTTGATCACGTCATCAAGAACAACCAACAGAGGCAAATCCAGAAGTAACAACTATTAACCACATACTGAATGCAAATCCACAAATCACGGATTTAAGCCAATTTCTAGAAAGAAAAAGTTTCATTTCAAGAGGTTTATTAGATACTAGCATATATGTATATGGTTAGTCTATCTTGCCTGTTTTAACGCATCCAGCAGTCGATCACAAGATGGACGGGGCCTGCAACAACAACCTAACCAGCGCAGCTTCTCTTCCTTAGCCTGCTAAAGGTCCAGACTCTGTTAACGACCATGCTCTTGTCCTTGTCGGTGAACAAACTGGGTGCCACATCTATTTCATACAACAGGGGATGAACCATACTGGTAACCATTACCATGAGCTATACTCTCTGAAAGAGGCCCTTGCCTAGTGCAGTCGCTCTTGTGGTGCAGGCAATGAACTGTCACACGACCTATAACATTAGCCAATACCGGATTTGCCTCATGCACTGCCTTCGAATCTGTATCAGTAACCAAATACCCGTCATAAGGGCAGGCCCTAGTAGTACTCAGCACATAAGTTAGGCAAGGCTTGCAGTAAGGATGTGTACATTGGGTTTGCACAGCCTCATTAGGGTAACCACGCTGCCTACCAACTGGACAGAAATATTCTCCAGGGAGTGATTGTATATTTATGATACTCTCGTTGCCAAAACCCATGACCTCCCCGAGAAAGCAAACCAAATGTATTTTCACCTGTGAAGAAGCTGCCACAAAATATCAAGTGTGTTGCTTGTGCAGCAAAACATTTCAGCTGAAGCTTGCAAGGTGCGACAAAACCAACAGAGACCTTTATGCCTGCCAACCTGGTGACTCGTTGAAGCAACTCAAATGATTGCAAAGCAAATTGTGTTTCATGAATATTCTGATCTGAAACAGATCCGCCTCCATGGGATACTCTTCCATGAGTTACGTCGTAAGACAACAAGAAATCAATAGAGAAACTTACAATAAATTTCATCAGGTCTTTTGGTAATACTCTCACTGTCACTTAATCGTTTCTGACAGAAATATCTTGAAGTAGAATCCCGAATTTGAGGATGCATTCGACACTGAACAGGAAACAACATAGCCGGACAGTCTGCCTGTTCATCTTCCCTGGTTCATTTTCGCCCTCAAACCTCACTTTTCAGACAGAATTTTCTTTGGGATCTTACACCACGCTTTGTCTCTGAAAACTCTATGCAAATTCTGAAATTAATGATCCCTTGGGCTTCTGTCCGGTGGTGCATTTTGACTCCTGGTTGTCTTGTCTTTTGATTAACTTCATCTAGACCACTGACAATATAAAATGATAAGGTCCATACAACTAGAGCTAGAAAAATTAGAAGAATAAGTAGTTCGCCACCGGTAACAGTTCCAAGACATCCTCCTATGAAGATTGGATATGTCCACAAATTAACTGTCTGTTTCTTGGATTTCGGCTTGGAAATTCACTGGTTTCTGCATATGTGGAGATAGATAGACCCCAAAATAACTAGCAAAAATATAGGAGCTGAAAACAGAAGGTTGACAGAACCAGCAGTTCCAAAATAAGACGAACTTGTCTTTTTTAACAGAGTCACCCAGGGATTCTCCCACACTTTCAATGGCCTCAGAAACCAGAGAGCGATCCACCCAATAAAAACTTTTGAGATGGTAAATTTCAGAGAATGGGTAATGAAAGTAGCATTTTGGGCGGTCCGAGCCGGTGCTGCCATATTCATCTTAGCAGTTGAATCTCGCCAACAAAATGCCAAAAATACAGAGTTACGGAAGCAGTGTGATCTCAATTTGAATGAGCATTACACTTTGTATATATACAAGAAAACAAGTACAGTAAAATGCGAAGGACAAATGAAGGCATGCTTCATGTTGGAAAATGTTACCCAAATAATGGAGGTATTATTGACTTGGAGATATGGTGAATCATGCAAATTCCCTTCCCCGTAGGTATGCCATGAGAACTTTATTGCATAGTAAGTCTCTGATGTTACTGTAACGTATACTTGTGTTCTTTGGTTGAAGAGACTTGGGCATGCTTTCGATTCAAAACTACTCTGCGGCCAGGCATTTCATCTGTCATTCCATTCAGATATCGGTATGCATAGGATTTCAAGCAGGTCTCGGTGCAGGAAACAAGTGAGAAAGACAATTGTCCTCCAAAAATAAAGATCCGGAAAATCTTTTTTGAGCCAGCAAGGGGGAACAAAGTCCTAGGATGTAGAGAGGGAAGATCTGTCCAACCACTATCCAACCACTCCTCTCATTAACTCGGGTCAGATTGGATACGGCTCCAGGATCTTAAAAGATTGCTTGTATTCTTATGCAAGGAAGGAGTCAAGTCTGAAAGGGACGTTGGGGGAGTCACCTCACACTCACAGCCAACAAAAGAATTAACTGCCAGCATTGCGTGGCAGGGAAGGAAAATACACGGTGGTGGTTAGGAAAAATAATTAGTTTCATTGGTATGCCAAACAAGGCACTACATATTCATGCTTAGGAATAAAGTATAATTTACAAGCTAAAAATATTATCTGATTGTATGGCAGTTGGTGCATGTAATAATGGTGGTATTTAAAAAGTTTCAAATTCCAGTGATAATGCTTTAAAAAACTGGTTGTTGAGAAAATGATGTACTATAACATGATAATAGTTAGAATGCTCCAACATTACCATCCAAACAAAGCATGGATGGTAATAATGGTGGCACTACATATTGACCCTATGAATTTCCCTTATACTGTTACAGTCGTGGAACAACTAGAGGGTTTATATTTGTCTTTTTAGTTTTGGAGAATTTTTTTAACAAATACATATTGAAGCATTCAAAAAATAGTTGAAATAATGCTATGTAAGATATTTATTAATTTGATAGTGGAAACCATAAGCATTGGGTAACAAATTTACTCAATGTAAAGCTATGTATTTTGAGACAAGCTTTCCATGTATTCAAGTGGAATTGTTTTTATAAAATAAGCCAAGGAATCAAAGTTTTTGTGTATCTTTTTATTCTATTGAACTACCTAGTAAGTCTCAATATCTGCGTTTCTCCATTGCACATGCATAGATTAGTGCATGCATGTTGAATATGTGTATTTATAAGAAATTTTTAGATTTACACTTTTCAAACACATTTTTCCATCTCGCCATAACTCTTATTATGCATAAATCTTTAAATACCTCAACAATTATGGTATTCTCGATATGCCAAATCTGTTAAGTATATGGTAGCACAAACTGACTAGAAATACAATTTGAAGGAGATGGTTCAGCTAAGCAAGTAGAACCACTAGGAGAATCAAAAAAATTGAACACTTCATTTGTCCTGAAGTACTTGTGCATTAAATAAATCAAACTAGACGGGGAAAGAGAGAAACATGTTGAATGTTCATAACTCCTTTTATACTGCAAGCCTTTGAAAAATATTGTCTCCGAATTTGGATCAACCCGACATGACATCAACGACACTTGGGACATGTTCAAGCAGTACAAATACAACATGTGGAGTGTTTTACGCACTACCACAAACATAGGACATGCTATAGGTGTTATTTTCGACTTTGAGTCCGAACGAAGCATTCAACATGAACCATTGCAAGAATTGCAGGTCTTCACACAACTTCATCTGGGAAACAACACGAGTCTTGACAATTTTGAAATGTTGGGGAACCGATATTTTGACATACACAATAATTGGAACATACATGACATTTCACATGATTTGCAGATAATTGGTTCATCATTCATCGTGAGAGAAAAGGAAGACACAATTAACAACAACATGCAGGTCACACCACCATCTTCCACACTTCCTTTGTCTTCAGAACAACTATCTCTCGATAGGTCATACTACACCATTCAACAAACAAAACCCTTCTACCTCCACTAAGATTGATAATTCAAGGAACAACTAGCATAGGAAAATCATTTTTGATATATAAAATATGGAATTAATTCACAACAGAATCAACCACATCTCTCTCGCATCTCCTTCTGCTTACCCCTACCAGTGTTTCAACATTTAACATCTCTACAGCCACAAAAATCATGCTTATTACAAATTTATGGGTGGATGCAGGCCTCGTAAATGGTACTACAGGAACAATCATTGACATTGTCTACGACACATCAATGCCACCACCATCATTACCTTTATTTGTTTTTATCAAATTTGATAGATACAATGACCCATGTTGGGATCCCTCCAACACGTTACATATTTTGACACCTCTTATTTCAAGAGGGAATCAATGATAATTGTTGATTAAAATGGCCTGGGGATTAACTATCCACAAGTCTCAGTGACTTACTTTGCATAGAGCAAGTGTCAACATTGGAACCAATGCAAGGCAGGGTCTAACATTCACATCTTTCTCCAAAGTTCCTTCGTTTGCAAATCTACACATTTCACCTCCTTTTTCACTCAAAACGTACTCAAAAATGATGCACATACCAACACTTGGAGCAAGAAAAATGGAGGAAGTAAGACTACTATCACTCAACCTATCGTAAATACTACCCTTTACTTTAATAGCACCTCCACTACTACTTTACTCAACACTTCTTGTATCCAAAGCAACATTTTCGTTCAATGGGTATCAAATGTATTCATGTTTACCAGAAATAAAATTTCCCACAAATGGTTATCATTGATGAAATAAATATTGCAAATGTATACATGTCTTGTTATGTGTACATAGGTCTTCATGTATCTAATGTTATCAAATATGATTTGCAACATAAAATGTACAAATCTGTAAGAAAATTAAATGTACACATACAACCTTTCAATGTAATGTTTCATCTATATTCCTACACTACCACTATCAATCACACGCCTTATCGAGTGTACAATAAATATTTTTTCAACAAAGACCAACCAAACACCCAATGCAACACTAACACAATTACTCCGAAATAAATACATACCACGTCAACTATAAATGTAATTAACTATCAAAAATGGTATCAAATGATTTCTTGTTTAAAGCGAAAAAAGTGGACACAAATGAGTACCACTCATGATATAAAAAATCTACACATGCACGGAAGCCTTCATGTATTCATGTTAAGTTCAAATAAAATAGTCCGCAAAACGCTATCACTCATGATATAAGATTTGAAATTGTATAAGTACGAATTTGTAACAAGTTTGAAATGAAGAGATGATAACTTTAAAAGAAGTGGTTCATCTATATTTCTACACTTACAAAATAACACTTTTCAACATACTTGTTCAATTTTTCCTTTTTACTATTGTTCGCTTCTTTATGTAAACCAAAAATAACCATTTTTAATGTCTTCTTCATTATAAGTGCATACAAATACCTATAGTTTTCAAATACCGAGAAAGCGAGAAAGAACCATGCAATGTATAGTTGTTTTCATCCAAAGCTTTGTAAATTATATCACTTTTTTTCATATTGAATTGTTTTAAAGGTTAGACCTCATGTTTGTGCTATTTAAATGAAGTGGTTCATCTATATTTATACACAACCAAAATCAATCACACCCCTTATCAACATCAACTAAAAAAATTAATTAGTTTCCTCTAAATCAAATAACATATACCGTTCGGGTTTACATGCGATTGCTAGTTATTATTATTATTAATCTTGAAAATAATTACTAAATTTTCCCTAGTTATTATTTTTATTAATCTTGAAAATTATTGTACTCGTAGATGAGAAAACCAGATGTGCGTTTCCCATCAACTGTTGCTCAAAAAATTCTTTTATGCAAAACGCAGTACAGAATGATGGCTACGGAAATAGCCGGTGAAATTTTGGTGGCAGGGAAGGCAGAAATGTTGCAGCAAAACATTTACCAGCTCAACATCTCCGTTTAATTTCTCCACACCAAAACGGTTAATAGGCCGATATATATCAAGTTATTGTATATATCATGTAATACAGTACTTTGAGTCTATTTAGCTCAGACGAAGCTTTCTTCATGATTGCTTCATCCTCCGAAAAATTCTTCATCGCTTTACACCCAGGTTCTTCAAAATTTAACATGATTTCAATATTACCCGCGGCCGGGCTACCAGTAGTCCAATGCTAGAATCTGAACTCATCTGCCAGTAGACCGCTAAATGAAGCAGCCAGCTGTCACTTTCGCCAAAGAGCCACCCACTATCATTTTCTCCTAATTGAAATGGTTTTTTCGATTGGGAATGGTTTTTTAATTTTTGAAATCACATTGGGATTGTTACAACAATAACTCATAAATCAGAAGTTCTTTGTGTAGTTTTAGCCTAGAAACAAAGGCATTTCTCAAATCTTATGATTATAGAATATGCATAAAATGATATTCTTGAATCCGATTTAAGGATTTTGAAAGAAGTACCTGAAAGAAATATGGTCTCCTGGATTGCAATGATTGCACAATGTTCATGAAATTGGTTTGTTGATAACTCTTTGAGAACGTTTGATAAAATGAAAGTAATTTTCAATCTCATACTTTGTTTCACTATCACCATAAATTATACATATTATTAATTTCGATCATAGCAAGTGTTCTCATATTTCATATAGTTAGAAACAATCATATGATCTTCTCAAATATTTCTAATTTTGTATCCATTTTATCAACCTATATTCTATATGCCATACGACTTATACTCTCATTTTCCTCATGACCTTTAAATTTTTAAATGATTTAGTCATACCATTTTGTACATTGAATACTTTACATCCTTTTCTCAGAAAAATGTGACAAGGATAGTGAGATGGGTGTTGATTACTTCTCAAAATGTGAATTGTGTAGTCGTACCAATGTGGCATACTCAGGGCTATTGAAATACCCATTCTTCATATACTTTTTAGGTACATATAGGTTGTGTTATGTTTCAATGTGATATGAAAGTATTCTTTTTGTATTCTGATCTAATATGGGAGTTGTAGTTCTAGCTCTTGATATTCCAATTTCATGAATTTTCTTTAATGTACATCACCATATTGATATGTATTTTTTTATGCAAGAAATACTTAATCATCTTAAGCAAGAAAAGGATATTGTTAATAGCTTAATTATTGTGCACATGTGAATTACTATTTAAGGATAAGTTCCCTCATAAGATGCAACAATTTTAAAATCTAAATTTAGCATGATTAAAGTGTTGTTTATGTTTATATAATATTTCAGTTGCTGCTATTTTAGATCGTGTTATTCATAGATAAGATTATCATCACAATTTTTTAATGAGGCTTGAGTAGAATTTTGTAAACACCCATTAAAATTTTGTACTTATTGAATTTAAAATAAGTCCTAGCTTGAAAAGTATTGTGGCTCACTCAACTTTACTTTGTTAACAACATGTTGAATGCTACTATGTACCATGTGAAAGACAAATATATATTTTTCACTCCAATGGTCAAATGGGATGTTAGTTGTATGAATTTTGATAATGATGTACATGTAAATGTAGGCACGTCAATTTCAACAGTAAATAAATTGGCAAAGATCACTCTATTTGAAATGCTACCTTTTTATTTTTGTCCTTGAGAATAATAGAGAATGGACTCGTAATCAAGCTAATTTTTTATTCTAATGCAAGCCAATATTATATAAATAAAACTTTATTAGTGGAACCTAGTTAATTAGACTAGATGTTGACTGTAGATAATCATGCCTTATAAAATGACAAATACTTATCATTTTCTTTTAATATTACACTTCATAATATTACCATGATCAAAGTTCCTCACTCTAAACTTCCATGCTTCTTATATTAATGTATTCAACAAGAATTAAGCGTACAATTGTTAATTGTAATACATTTATTATCTACTAAAAAGACTCAAATGCACTCCAAATTGTATTTGATAAAAATGAAATTCCTAAAATATAACTCCTACAATATTTTTTTTATTAAAACAAATATATACACTCTGAAAATTATTCAAGGAGAATAAAATATGAAAAGTAAGGTTATATATCATATATTCACATGACTTTAAATGTGGGCGCCAATGAGTTCACTTCTATTGAAAACAATGGAATTTGCATACAAAAGGGTAGTATAACAATTTATTGTATGCATTAGAATAAGAATTTAATTTTGCTCTCTTATGATAAGAAAGACAATAAAATATTCCTTACACCACGTCAACCATTCACTTCTTGATGATGACACCTACTCGTTTTGTATTTTTTAAGTTGATTCCCTATTTAATAATAAATACTATTTTCACATCATCTTCATCATTCCACACACGAGTGATTGCACACATGTGGATGAAAGGACTGATTGAATCACTATTAAAAACCCTACTGGCTTCCAAAAATGTATAACTATAATTTACAATAATAGGAGAGGAAGAATGGTGAAGGAGTTAGACAACAGAGAAGTGAGAGGGTGAAGAAGTAAAAGGGTGAAAAAAATGGAATATGAAACATTTTGTCGAAATACATATATAGTCCTCTTGCTGCCATGTTACTCTTGCAGTCCTTTAGGAACCTTTAGGATCAGCCATACCATCTGAAACAATCTAAAAGCCAAGAATGTAATAATTGGTAAGGTCCCTAACAGTAGCAGGGATAAGGATTACCAAGAACAAGTAATTAAACAAAACTTGAACATGGGAACTGGGGACTACATTACAAAAACCAAAACTAAGTTAGGCCGAAAACTAATTTCTTAACCCTCTTTAGGTTATAAAACTCCCAATATTCGCATAATGTCCAATAGAACAAAAATTATTCTCATTTTCAAATATGGTTTTCTTTATAGTAATCTCGCATCTTTCCTCAAACATTTTAAATTTTGAATTTAAAGAGATGCATCTCATCGACATGGAGCTTTGAAGTCAAACCATACCATATTGTCATATTGCCCATTAAGCCAAAAAAAGAATCTTAATTTCATGGTTTTCTGTGCAAACTGTTTGCTATAACTATCATAAAAAAGATAAATTGCCAAATGGAGAAGCATCTAGACATTCTATGCTGGGATATTTTTAAGAGTCTAAAATGTGCATCGTTTCAACCCTAGCACACTCAATTATAACACTAAAAAATCTGTATTAGAATAATACATAAATAGCAAGTGCTTGCATACAAAAATATCATAGATACACAATCACTCTAACTATCGTATTGCACATGAAATCGTATTCAAAGCGCTTTAACTGAAGTTGTAGCAGAGGAGGAAAATGAATGAACAGAACACCCTTCTTAGCATCCTGAAAGCACCAGAGCACATCAGTATTCATTATTTCAATGATTCGGATAAAATGTGTTGCTGGTTATTGAAAGAACAAAACATCAACAAATAATGCAGGACATAGATTCAAACATGTATTGGTTAAAATCACCCGCAAACATTTGCCGAGTGGTATTAATGACAGGCACTGGCTTCCATCCATCTTGGGTTGATGTGTGCTCGAATAACCACGCATAGCAAATTACTGCCACCATAGAGCTTACAGCTGCAGTGCACACAAAAAGTACAAAATAAGAGTGACTGGAAAAACAAATACACATAACCAAGAACCTAGTTAGAAATCGTAAAACAATATTATGTTTATTACTTACATAGGTCAGGCACTGAAAGAATAATTTTGACACGCTCTGAACAGTCCACTGCAGGTACACTGCTAAGCTTCAACTTTTGTCTTCTCAAGAAGCTATTGAGTAAATCAATATTATCTACTCCTAAATGACTTTTAGCTTCCACTGTTTTTTTCATATGGTGATTGCAAACAAAACTTTTCAGACAAAAATTTTTTGGGAGAACACACCACGCTTTGTCTCTGAAAACTCTATGCAAATTCCTGAAATTAATGATCCCTTGGGCTTCTGTCCGATGGTGCATTTTGACTCCTGTTTGTCTTTTTCTTTTGATTAACTTCATCTAGACCACTGACAATATAAAATGATAAGACCCATCCATACAACTAGCTAGAAAATTTACAGAAAAATAAGTAGTTCCCACGGTAACAGTTCCAAATCCTCCCATGAAGATTGGATATGTCCACCAAATTAACTGTCTGTTTCTTGGATTTCGGCTTGGAAATTTCTCTGGTTTCTGCATCATGTGGAGATAGATAGACCCCAAAATAAATAGCAAAAATATAGGAGCTGAAAACAGTGGTTGATGACAGAACCAGCAGTTCCAAAAAAAGAACTTGAACTTTCTTAACAATCACCCAAAATTCCAGAAAACCAGGGATTCTTTCCCACTTTCAATGGCCTCAGAAACCAGAAAGAGCATCCACCAAAAAAACTGAACATTGAGAAAATCATAAGTCCACTCCATTTCAGAATCCAAAGTAGCTGTTTTTGGGCAGTCCGAGCCGGTGCCGCCATATTCATCTTAGCAGTTGAATTCTTGAATCTCGCCAAAATGCCAAAAAAAAAGAGAGAGTTAACGGAGCAGTGTGATCTCAATTTCTCAGCATTACACTTTGTATATATACAAAAAACAAGTACACAGTAAAATGCATGGCAAAGGACACATGAAGGCATGCTTCATGTTGGAAAACTGTTACCCTAATAAGGAGGTATTTTGACTTGGAGATATGGTGAATCATGCAAATTCCCTTCCCCGTGGTGAATGCCATGAGAACTTTATTGCATAGTAAGTCTGATGTTACTATAACAATACTTGACTGTGTTCTTTGGTTGAAGAGACTTGGGCATGCTTTCGATTCAAACAAACTCACTGCAGCGGCACTGCATTTCATCTGTCATTCCATTCACATATCGGTATGCATAGGATTTCAAGCAGGTCTCGGTGCATGCAGAACAAACCAAGAGAAAAACAAGTGTCCTCCAAAAATACAGATCCTTGAAAATCTTTTTGAGCCACAGCAAGCCAGGGAACAAAGTCCTGAAAAAGGATGCAAAGAGAAGATCATGTAAACATATCCAACCACCCTCTGATCATTATTCGGTCCCAACTCGGGTCAGATTGGATACGGCTCCAGGATCAAAAGATTGCTTGTATTCATTTGCATAGCAAGGAAAAAAGCCAACCCCTGAAAAAAAGGGACGTTGGGGGAGTCACCTCACACTCACACCAGCCAAAAAAAAAACTACCAGCATTGCGTGGCAGGGAAGGAAAATACACGGTGGTGGTTAGGAAAAAAAATTAGTTTCATTGCAATGCCAAACAAGGCACTACATATTCATGCTTAGGAATAAAGAAAATTTACAAAGCTAAAAAATTATTCTGATTGTATGGCAGTTGGTGCATGTAATAATGGTGGTATTTAAAAAGTTTCAAATTCAAAGTGATAATGCAAAAGGTGGTTGGGGAGAAAAATGATGGAACTATGCCCAGCGGGGCATACATACATTCTCCCCCTTAAGAAAGCATCGTCCTCGATGCGACATAACACAAAGGAAAGAAAATGGTTCGCAACCAAGGACAGGTAAAGGAGAATTACACCCTATGGTTTAAAATTTTAGTTGATTAAAGCACGGCCCACAGGTAGCCTTAGGAACATTTGGTAGAATTTTTAACTTTCAATGTTCTGTGAAGATTGGCAGTTCTTTCTTGTTCATCATTTCATTAGTCTCTTTCCATTAGCATTATTTCTTAGTTTAATTTCTTTAAAAATTTCATCATTGAAGAGTTTTGGTTTATTCCTTATTGTGGGTGCCCAACATGAACTGCTAACACAACACCCTATCAGGTTCACAAGACACTACAGATTCACAACAACACAAGTATATACTTCATGATTGTATTACACCACAAAAGGTTACTCAATACGGAATAGAATAGGCACAGTCCACATAACATAGTACTCATCACACATCATGACTGACACCACATACCAAATACTCAAACAAAAGAGTACTACAATCCACCAGACATTTCCTCAATTTGCATCAATGAAAAACTCACATAAACAAACAAACCATGCTACAGGTACATAGTGTCCACAAGGGAATCAATGACATGTCCACAACATCACAACACATATCCATCTGACATGAGTAACACATACATCAAAAGACCACTACCAAACATCACAATAACTCAACATATATCCTGAAACATCAACCATACAGACACAAATCATAAGCCTCCCTCAAACTCTAATGCCTCCCTCAAACTCTTATGCCTCCCTCAAACTCTTATGCCTCCCTCAAGTCTCTTATGCCTCCCTCAAACTCTTATGCCTCCCTCAAGTCTCTTATGCCTCCCTCAAACTCTTATGCCTCCCTCAAGTCTCTTATGCCTCCCTCTTATGCCTCCCTCAAGGAGGCCGGTTATGCCCCTCAAGGAGGCCGGTGACCCCAATGGCCCAACACATAGAGTTCGAACACTCCTAACCCAAGTGACATAATAACGCGTGGTTCAACAACCCGCTAGTTATATGTACCCCTTGGGGCGTACCCCCATACAACGAAGCGGGGTCCATAGGTCCAACCAATCCATGGTGCATCCCATGACCCTATTCCCACACATCACGACATTAGAACCAGCACAACAATCCAGTCAAAGTGCCAAGTGGCAAAGTACAAGCCTTGGGCAAGGCGGTAAAAATTCCAAATTTTAAAAAGAAGACCCCAAATCAAGCTAAAAAATAATGGCCAAATAGCCAAAGTTAGTATCAAAATCCCCATGTTAGTGCCACAAACCAAGGAAATGCCCAAAATTGTAAAGCATTGCAATCAAGAAAAGATGCTGGTCCTTGCAAAATAAAAAAAAAAGCTCAATTTACGAATAAAATCAACTTATAATAATGTCACATTACGATAACTGTGTGGCCTTATCTAGCCACCAAAGGGGTACTCAACGAGTTGCTAGCACTCGGAACATCGAGCCTCAGCTCGTAAAATACATATCAATAATAAACTGTCATCATATCAATCCCGCCACCCTTCGACAAGGCTAAAAACATAGTCATAGATACACTAAGGTTGCATACATACAACCACATAGGGAGAGAGGAAAGAATCACATGTAATCTACTAAACCGAGTTTTGACTCGAGTTATTGACCCATGGTACACCATTCCTCACTCTCAACATACACTTCTACCGATCTCCCTCAGGTCGGTTAGCGTAAGGTTCACAACATAACATAACTACATCACTAACATGGTGGCACACACACATAGCTACCATAACGTCTCACGTATGGTAGGTATACGGGTAGATCACAATCATACATTCAGGGTGTAATACATCACTTTACCACATTCTGCACCCAAAGTGCAATCACCATACGATAGGGTTCATACACTCACCGTATGACCCAAAATCACAACATGAAGCATTACTATTTGCACAGTCATACATACGATGAACATAGTACATCAACAACATAACACAATAATTGCAACATAACAAGGTGGTACACACATTTCTTCAGAACATGGTAAAAACATCATGATACAACTCGTTTCTTTTAACATCAACTAGTCATACAACACATTGATACACCCACATATCACAATATGCCACAATGCTCCAACACTACGTCATCCACATTAGAATTCTTTTCACACATCACAAACAATAATTCACACGTGAATTCTTCCTAGAATCCACAAGAAGGAGAGAGAATACTCTCATCCCCAACACATCAACATGATCACAAATACGCACTGAGTGACATACACATCACGTGCGTTTCACAATATCACAATTACGACAATAATCACATCACGTTTAAAGCACATTACTCTTCCAATATAAATCATCATCATGCAACATCATCATCATCATGCAGTATCATCATGTAACACACCACCACCACCACCATGCAAACATCATCATATAACACCAATCCGGCCCATAGGTTCGAGAGCATGAACCTACGCTCTGATACCAAAATGTAACACACCACCAAAAATACCAACACAAGGACAACACAGTGAAATACAGGATAACTTTTTTTTTTTTGACTTGCTTTGACACAACACGACACAACATGTCGTCACAAGGTTACAACCAACACTAGGAACCACTTGTTACGGGGGAGACCACAACAAGGTCAGCAGCACGGAAACGTTCACACCTATCAAGGACAATGTACTCTTCTTTTGACAAGACAACATGGAAGTCCAACCACATGACACACACAGCTAGGGCATCCCATGAGGAATTTCTTGTTAAATTTTCTTGTTTACTAAAGTGTCTCTTAATTCTTAACTTACGTTCTTATAAAATTTCATGTAATGATTCACACAATTCTTTTCACAAGGGAGAACTTCTTTCTTTTCAACTATTGACTAAATAGCTTAAGGCCAAGCTTTCTAAACTGGGATCATCAATTTGATGTCCAAAATTTTTTATTCATTTGATTTTAGAACATTTTCCATTTCTTACAAGGTTAATTAATCTTATTCAAGCCACTAACACATGTTCCACACCTCTATTGCACAGGTGAAGGCATAAGTTCCGATTGAGGGAAAGTACCGCTTAGGGTTCATAACAATAGCCTTCTTGTTTAAGGATAAATTTTGACCTTGCTTAAGAAATATCACCATGAATCAAGGCAAGGGTTAACAGAACAGGACAACAAATTTAGCTTCAGGGTCACATTGTTTACTATCAGTCTTTCATTGAGGTTGAGTTAAGAGTTTATCAAGATTGGTTAAATGTTCCATCTAGACTTTACTTAATTAAGTTTGACAAAGGAAGAACATTTCAAACGATAGAGAGAGATTTAAGGTTTAATTAATCGATTTCCCTCCTACTTATTAAATCCTATCATCTTCTAAAATCTAACCATTGATTTTCACCATGATCATTTAAGATTTCATTTCACA
Source organism: Taxus chinensis (assembly GCA_019776745.2). Lineage (NCBI taxonomy): Eukaryota > Viridiplantae > Streptophyta > Pinopsida > Cupressales > Taxaceae > Taxus > Taxus chinensis. Next base: position 903,038,775 of record CM034146.1, read on the forward strand.
AAAAGGATAATGTTTATTAGTTTGGCTCGAATAAAAAAAAAAATAATAATAAGTTTATCATATTTCGTTACAAAAGATAGTTTCCTCTTGATTGTTCCAGGTCTCAAAGGTTATCAAGTAGATCACATCTACATTAATATATTCATATACATAAATTTTTTAGTTTAACTTTTATCAGGACTATCCAGCTCACTTTATAGTGCTTACAAACTCATTGCTACTAAGCCTTAGGAGGATTTACAACTCAACATTTTAACTCAAGAGCAAAGTTTAACAGTACTCGTTTGCGGAAACAAAACAAGGTTATATCAATTCATTCCAACATGATGCACAAATCAAAGGGACATACATACATCTCTATTGAACCATGACTAGGGAGCAAGAGAGTAATAACATGGGACATGCCCCGCTACTATATACTAAGGGTTAAAATTCACTAGAATATCCCATAACCAAGCGGTAATCAAATTTCATCTTTCACATGATAACCAAACAAGCCAAAGTTTCAACAGTTACAACAACAATACTCTACAATACATTTACTAGGCACTGACCCTTCTTCTAAAATGTCCAAAGCCCTTTCCAAATTTTATAACATAATACACATTCGTACAAAGGAACATCATAACCAAGATTGATGCAATAATCTACAAGTCTTTCCATCATCTAACCACGTAAGCCATCTGCAACAATTAATAACCTGAGTCAGTTCGCGCGAGAACTGAGCAAGATAAGACTATACATAGCAACAATAAGCTACTAGCTAACAACAATACCATGAAAGGAAACATTCTATTTCAGGAAATGGATCAAAGTTCTAACCTCTAACAACCTTTTGAAACAAGATATAATTTCAACATATATCAACTAAGAAGAAAATAAGTTTAAGTTTTTAGTTATGAAAATACCTCTAAAACTACAAAAGTTTGACAACCAAATACGCAAGACTATGAAATTTAAATGATTAGACACAAGAGTTGAGAGTATTAGGATTTTTCAATCATGTAATCCCGTAGATTACGTGATTGAATCTAAAGTGTAACCCATCAATCCACATTCTCAAGGTGAAGTCAAAAGAAAAACCAGGCCCGATCTTAGCTGCCAAAAAGAATATAGTTTTGGAATCGTTCCGTAGGGACATAGGCCTAATAGGGTAAAAAACAACGAGGGGAAAATCAAAGTTTCAAAGTTCCATCATAAATCAGGTTTAAAGGAAAGGTTTATTCAAACCCACAACCATTATAGGTTAAGTCATCACTGCTAAAATGCCCGTCCTTACCAATCACTCCAGGAAGGCAGCCTGTCCCCATAGCACGGGGCTCCAAAAATGATAAAATACATTTTTATTTGGCCTTGGTAGCTGGCAGTGGTTGAAGCGTCTCTTCTTTTTTAATAAATTTTCAATTTGCAAACCTCCTGTTGACTCCCTTTCTGTCACGTGGTCTGCCTGTGGTTTTCTGTCCAAAACCACGGATGCTTTTGTGCTCCATCAATGCAATGTTGCAATGAAACAGATGTATTTGCTACGTGTTCTGGGTGGTTTTTTCTCAAAATCGTGTTTGTTCAGGCAGAATCCGTGGGCGAGAACCGAACTTTTTCTCCTGGGGGTGCCTTGAGGAAGCTTAATTGGACTGTATGCAGCAGCTACAGGGTAGTAGGAGTAAACTTATCTCAGAAAACCAGATTTTGCCTCCAGTGAGAGTAGGTGCGACAGCAGCTGCAGGGCGAGCCAAGAAGAACCGTTGGTGCCGAACTTGACGTTCTGGTTGCACGCGACCATAGTCACGACCAGTTTGCAATGCAAGATCTTGCAGCTGTAGCGGAAAAAAATGAGGTAAAGGTAAGTTAAGTTTAGTTGAGCTGCCTTGCCCTTTCTTTTTTGGGAAGTCGCTTCTGTCCAGGTGAAGATCTAGCGTGGAAGAAGCTCGGTCGAACCTTGAGGCAAGTTTTTTGCAGGCGAGGCTGAGAGTGTTGTTTCACTGCTGTTTCTAGTGCAATGCTTGCTTCACTACTGTTTCACTGTTTTCACTGTGGTTATAGATGAAGCTACAAGCTAGGGAAGTAGACGTGTTACCTCCTTTTTCCTTGGGAGCTGTAAGGTGTGTTCTTGTTGGGGATCCTCCAGCAGCAACTGCTTTTTTCAGGGTTGTCCTTTTTAGCTGCTGCATTGAAGCGATCTAGTGGCTGGTCAGCCTTATTGAGGATGCTAAGTCTAGGGACTGTTTTATGGATATGGATTCTTTACCAAGAGATTTTATTTTTTTTTGGGTTTTAAAACCATCTTCTTTTGCTTCGTCTCAAACTAGGGCTGCTCCTATTATGAGAGCACCAAGGTTAGGAGATCGATGAAGGATAGAGGAATTAAAAAGGAACTTGGATGCAGTTTGTTTTTTAAAGTAATAAAATGGTGCATGCTTTTGGTAGGTGGCAGATCACACCCTTGGGCACAGGAGATCTATACAATGTTGGAGAAAATGTCTTGGGAGATGAAGGTAGCAGGATATTTTTCAGACTCAGATCATGTACTGAGTTTGTATCTCCAAAATCGGTTATGTGATAGTGAGTGAGTATTACCAGCAGACCTGTGAAAAAATTATTGCAAGATTTCTTTTGAGACTTTACTTGTTTATGCTTGTAACTCATGGAAGAGAATCTCTTAGGCGTGGATCTGTATCATGTCAGAATATTCATGAAGCACATTTTGCCTTGCAACTATATGAGCATCTTCTACGAGTCACTAAGTTGGCAGGCATAAAGGTCTCTGTTGGAATTATCATCCCCTTACAAGCTACAGCTGCAATGTTTACACCGAGAGTTTGATGCTGTCCCCAAATCTAATGATGAAGAAAAAAAGGGTTTATCCATCAATACAGTAGAGATCCTTTCAGAGCCAGGAGCTCTGCTATCTTTCTTGCCTTTTTGGGTTGTCGTCAAATCTGCTTTTTATGGTGCCCTTGACGCTGGGCTATAGTTCCATGCTGCTGTGCAGAAGACCTTGTTTGGGGCATATCACTTTTGTGGCTGTTTCCTATCTCTGTACTTTGGCTGCCATTTATTATATGATGGGATGCTTGGAAGGAAGGAGGATTTTGGATGAACTATGGGGGCTCTTATGGGTCTGACACTCAAAGTTCTTTTCTGTGCGTCACTACCAGGGGTCATCAAAATCATAGGATAAGCAGAAGCGTGTGGGCTGATAGCGTCCCTGCTGGATGTATCACGTCTGTGGATGCTTTAAGCAGCCAAGATTAAGCTAAAACATATACATAATAATTCTATATCTAATAACCCTTGTAATGAACCTTGTCCTTTCAAATTGTTTTAGCATAGTTGATTTTGTGATTGCGTTACAGTACATGGTTTATCATTGATTGTTACTCTTCTTGTGTGACTCTTTTTGGTTTTCTGTTGACGTATCAACCCATCTATATATATAAAGACAAAACAGGGGCTCGGTGTATGCTTTCTTGATCAGATGACATAGAATATATAATATATACTTTTAAAAGTTTACTTCTCTGCAAAAATATCGCATTGCTTTTGGTGAACAGTATAGAGCCCCTAGAACGTTGCACGTTGACTAGTATCGGTTGTCGGTATGGGTTTCCGCTAAGACAACTACAGGTACATATTATTAATTATTATTATGATGTATTAATAAAAATGCTAACAGCGTGATTATGACTTGTGTTATTGGTGCAAAGTAATTATTGCTTTTGGAAATTTAGAAGTTCTTGTGTATGCTGGTTAATAAGGAAGTTTTGGGCCGAAACAATATGTCCTGGGTTGAGAGAAGGACATAAATTATTGAAGAAGCCCCCATGTTGATTCTACGCTTTTTCTGTCGGTGAGTAGAAATCGCTAAAATAATGACCTTTATAGGGTGTTACTATCTGTATGTGATGAGTCCTTGGTGATTCGTGTAATCATGTATCGACATAATCCCTTGATGAAGTACGGTAATATCTTTCACGGTTTCGTGAAGGTTAGGTTTTTTTCATCAACTGCTTAGGTAACATCTGTCCTTATGAACGTCAACTTGTTTTGTACTGTCCTTCTTGATGAGTGACCTTTCCAATTGCAAATATGAGAATATGTGTGTTTGAATGTCTGAATATATTTTGTTGTCAAAAGGAAAGAAGGTTATGTAAAGTTTGTTAGTGTCGAACTTAATGATTATGTGTACATCGGTTATCGAAGTTCGTATTGGAGGAGTCTATCTTCAATGGTAGTTTGTGTTTAGTCTCTGCATAGGTTACCCTAACCTTATGGTGGAATTTAAATGAAGGAGAGGAGAAACCTTTGTCCTTTTGTAAATTACTCGTTTATGATATTAGGAAGGGAGTATGTCGGAAATTTAACCAACTTCTCGATTCATGGCTATTTTTCCTCTAAACGGGAGATATAATCTAGGGTAATTATAAAATTGCTAAGGATGTTGTTGAATGCTAAGTTGCCCTGACTCAACTTGGGTATTCAATGGATTTTCGCTGATTCCCGGGCCAGTTATGTTCAGTAGGTAAGTTGCTAGGTAATACCTTATTCCGGGAAATTCTTACCGTTTCTTTCCAACTCCTTCCTTATTAGCTATGAGGTCACTTACTACTAAGATATAATGGTTGCGGGTTTGAAATAGATTTTTCATCCTTTAAACTTTTTGATTCATGAGGGAACGTTGTTTACCCCTGTAGTTCATTGTTAGCCTATTTGGACTATGGCCCTACGGAACGATCCCCAAAAAAAACTATATTCCTTTTGGCAGCTTAAGATCGTGTTGGTTTGTATCTTTGACTTCACTGCGAATGTGGATTGGACGGGTTAAACTTTAGATTTCAATCAGTAATCTACGGGATACATGATTGAAAATCCTAATACTCTCAACTCTTGTGTCTAATCATTCAAATGTCATAGTCTGCGTATTTTGGTTGTCAAAACTTTTGTTATTTCAGGGTAGTTTTCAGAACTAAATGTAGGATTTCTTATTAGTGATCTGTTGAAATTATATCTTGTTTCCCCAAAAGGCTGTTGAGGTTTAGAACTTTGATCCATTTCCTGAATTAGATGTTCCTTCATGATGTTGTTTAGCTAGTAGCTTATTGTTGCTATGTATAAGTCTTATCTTGCTCAGTTCGCGCGAAAAACGACTCAGGTTATTAATGTTGCAAAATGGCTTACGAGGTTCGATTGATGGAAAAGAAGACTTGTGATATTGCATCAATCTTTGGTTATGATGTTAATTTTACGAATGTGTATTAGTTTATAAAATTTGTAAAGGGCCTTTGGACATTTAGAAGAGGGTCAGTGCCTCTAGAAATGTATTGTAGAGTATGTTGTTGTAAATGTTGAAACTTTGGATGGTTTGATATAATCATGTGAAAGATGAAAATTGATTACCGCTGGGGTAGGGATATGCGAGTGAATTGTAATACGTTCGAATTAGTAGCGGGGAATCATGTCCCCTGTTATTACTCTTGCTCCCTAGTCTGTTTCTATAGAGATTGGATATGTCCCGTTGATTTGTACATCATGTTGGAATGAAATGATATAACCTTGTTGGTTTCGCAAAACGAGTTCGGTTACACTTGCTCTTGAGTTTAAATCGTTGACCCCCCCGTTTGCTCTGAGCTGCTAAATCCTCCTAACGGCCTTCCATAGTAGCAAGAGTTAGTAAGACTAAAAAGTGAGTGTGATTAAATCCTAGAAAAGGGAAACTAAAAATTTCTACCTAGGGAATATATTATGTCGATGTGATCTATGAAACCCTTGAGACCTGGGAACAATCAGAGGAGGGAAAACTATCTTGTAACGGAATATGATAACTTATTATTTTATTTTATTTCCATTTGAGCCAAACTATTAAACACGATCCTTTTTACAGTGAACCTTAAATGACCTCATGGTGAATGAAATCCATGGTAAAATAGAAAATGATAGGGTTTAAAAGTAGGCGTGGCAAAGTGATAAATAAAAACCTAAAATCTCTCTTATCGTTTGGAAGTTTCCTTGTCACACTTATCAAGTAAAGTCTAGAGGAGTATTTAACCAAATCTCGATAAACTCTTAACTTCAATGAAAGCTTTGATAGTAAACAATGTGACCCTGAAGCTAAATTCGGTTGTGTCATGGTTCTGTTTAATCCTTGCCTTGATTAATGGTGACATTCCTAAGGCAAGTTCCAAAGTTTGATCCTTAAACAAGGAAGGTCATTGTTATGAAACCCCAAGTGGTATTTTCACTCTATCAGAGCTTATGCCTTCACATGTGCATAGAGTTGGGAACAGGCGTTAGAGGCTTGAGTTAAGATTAATTAACCTTGTAAGGAATGGAAAATGTCTAAAAATCAAATGAATAAGAAAAGATTGGACATCAAATTGATGATCCCAGTTTAGAAAGCTTGCATTCTTAAGCTATTAGTCAACTGTTTGAAAAACGAAAAGAAGGTCTCCGTGTTGAAAGATTGTGGGAATTCATTTAAATGAAAATTTCATAGGAAAGTGTAAGTTAAGAATTAAGAGACACTTTAGTAAACAAAAAAGTTAACAAGAACTTCTCATGGGATGACTAGTGTGATGTGTGTCATTGGATGGCCGTCCAGATGTTGTCAGTCAAAAGAAGAGTACATGGTCCTTGAAGGTGTGAACGTTCGTGCTTGCGGAACTTGTGGTCTCCCCCGTCAACAAGTGGTTCCTAGTGTTGGTTGTTAAACTGTGACAACATGTCGTGTAGTGTGGTGTCAAAGCAAGTCAAAAAAAATTATCCTGTATTTCACGTGTTGCCTTGTGTTGGTATTTTGGGCGTGTACACAAACCCACAACCATTATACCTTAGGTAATAGTGATTCATAGCTAATCGATAAGTGGAAAGGACGGTAATTTAAGAATGTATGGGAATAGCATGCTTAACAACCTACCTACTGAAACAGGGACCAGGGTCGAAAGAGCGACAAGCCTCATTAATACCCAAGTTGAGTAGGCATTAGCATTCTAAACACATCCTTGCAATTTCATAATACCTAGATTTAGAAATCCTCCCGTTCTAGAGGACCATTAAACTATGAATCTAGACTGGTTGAAATTGTCCGACGTCAACTTCACTTCCTAATACCATAAACGATGTATACAAAGGAAAAAGGTCTCTCAAATCTCCTTATAAATTACATCTCCATCACTAGTTTATAGTAAACTATGCAGTGATTAACACATAATAGACCATCAAGATAGATCCTCCAATAATGAACTTCTCTATACGATGGTATTACAATTATTACGTTCGAACAAAAACAAACTATTCCCAAGCTTTCTTTTCCCTTTTTGACAACAAAATATATTCAGAACTTACATCACAATCATTTAAATTTGCCAATGAAAGGTCACTCATCAAGAGGAAGTACAAAAAAAGGTTATTGCCTAAATTAAGAAACTTCATGTTACCTTAAGCAGGTTGATGAAAACCTTAACTTTCACGAACCGTGAAAGATATTACTTACTCCATCAAGGCATTATGTCGATACATGATTAAATTGATCAAACAAGGAGCATCAACATACCTATCTGAAAACCATAAAGGCATTAATTTTTATCAAATTTTTCTATCGAAAGAGTAGAACGAACATGGGGTTTATCAATAAATTATGCCCTTCTATCAACCGGAAATATTTCGCCCCCCCCCCCCCCCCCAAAATTCCTTCTAAAACAAGAATATAAATATGAAACTTCTATTCAAACGCCCTAAATTAAATTTGCACAATAACGACGTGGCATAATCACGCTTATTCATAAAAATAATAATAATAATTTAACTGTTATGTTTTCCTCTAGGGCAACCAACTAACAGGAAGGAAACCAAACTAGTCCAACGCACAATGTTCTAGGGGTGATGACATACCCAGGCTCACAAAAGAACAACGACATGTTTGCAGAAGAAGTAACTTTAAAATTATATATTAAAAGATATCTTCATATGCTCAATCAAAGATACACTGAGAAACTTGTTTGTTTTATATATAATATAAAATGGGTTGATCACGTTCATCAAGAACAAACAACAGAGGGAGGCCAATCAGAAAGTAACAGTTAACAAAATTAATAACCAACATTACTGAATTGCAAAATCCACAAATTCACGGATTTAAGCCAATTTCTAGAAAGAAAAAGTTTCATTCAAGAGGTATAGATTACTAGCATATATGTATATGGTTAGTCTATCTGCCGGTTTTTAACGCATTACAGCAGTCGATCACAAGATGGACGGGGGCCTGCAACAACAACCAACCAGCGCAGCTTCTCTTCCTAGCCTGCTAAAGGTCCAGTACGTGTTAACGACCATGCTCTTGTCCTTGTAGTGGACAAACGGGTGCCAATCTATTTCATTTACAACAGGGGATGAAACCATACTGGTTAACCATACCATGAGCTATACTCTCTGAAAGACGCAATTGCTATGCAGTCGCTCTTGTGGTGCAGGCAACAATGAACTGCCACAGACATATAACATAGCCAATACCGGATTGCCGCAGCACTGCCTTCGAATGTATCAGTAAACCAATATACACGTAATAAGGGGGGGACAGGCCTAGTTGAGCAGAACAATAAGTAGGCAAGGCTTGCAAGTAAGGATGTGGACATTGGGTTTGCACAGCCTCATTAGGGTAAACCACGCTCTGCCTACCAACTGGACAGATATTTCTCCAGGGGAGTGATTGTATATTTATGATACTCTCGTTGCCAAAACCCATGACCTACCGAGAAAGCAACCAAAGTATTTTCACTGTGAAGAAGTGCCACAAAATATCAAGTGTTTGTTGCATTGTGCCAGCAAAACATTTCAGCTGAAGCTTTTGCAAGGTGCGAGCAAAACCAACAGAGACCTTATGACTGCCCAACCTGGTGAAATCGTTGAAGCCAACTTCAAATGATTGCAAAAGCAAATTGTGTTTCATGAATTTCTGATCTGAAACAGATCCGCCTCCATGGGAATACTCTTCATGAGTTTACTCGTAAGACAAAAGAAATCAATAGAGAAATTAAAATAAATTTCATCAGGTCTTTTGGTTTAAACTCTCACTGTCACTTAATCGGTTCTGACAGAAATAGAAATATCTTTGAAGTAGAATCCCGAATTTGAGGATGCATTCGACACTGAACAGGAAAAAACAACATAGCGGAAGTCGCCTGTTAATCTTTCCCGGGTTCATTTCGCCCTCAAACCTCACTTTTCAGACAGAAGTTTCTTTGGGATCGTACCACCACGCTGTGTCTCTGAAACACTCTAGCAAATTCTGAAATTTAATGATCCTGGGCTTTCTGCGGTGGTGGCATGTTGACTCCTGGTTGGTCTTGTCTTTTGATTATAACTTATTAGACCACTGACAAATAAAAATGATATAGGTCCATAACAACTCGAGCTAGAAAATTAGGAAGATAAGTAGTCGCCCACCGGTAACAGTTCCAAGAACATCCTATATGAAGATTGGAATGTCACAAATTTAACTGTCTGCTTTCTTGGTTTCGGCTTGGAAATTCACTGGTTTCTGCATATGTGGAGATAGATAGACACCAAAAGAACTAGCAAAAATTATAGGGGCTGATGAAAAACAGAGGTTGACAGAACCAGACAGTTCAAAAATAAGCGAACTTGTCTTTTTTAACGAGTCACCCAGGGATTCTCCCACACTTTCAATTGGCCTAAGAAACCAGCGAGAGCGATCCACCATAAAAATTTTGAGATGGTAATTCAGGGAGATGGGGTAATGAAAGTAGCATTTGGGGCGGGTCCGAGCGGTTGCTGCCATATTCATCTTGCAGTGATCTCGCCAACCAACAATGCCAAAAATAACAGAGTAGGGAAGCAGTGTGATCTCAATTTATGGCATACACTTTGTATATATACAAGAAAACAAGGGTACAGTTAAAATGCAAGGCAAATGAAGGCATGCTTCATGTTGGAAAATGTTACCCAAATAATGGAGGTATTATTGACTTGGAGAAAGAGTATGGGGAATCATTGCCAAATTCCCTTCCCGTAGGTATGCCATTGAGAACTTTCATTGACATCTAAGCTCTCTGAATGTTACGTAAAAGTTAGACTTGTGTTCTTTGGTGAAGAAAGGGACTGGGCATGCTTTCGATTCAAAAAAACTACTTGCGGCCAGGAATTTCATATTGTCATTCCATTCAGTATCGGTTATTATGCATAGGATTTCAAGGCAGGTCTGGTGCAGGAGGAAAAAAAGTGAGACAGACAATTGTCATCCAAAAATAAAGATCCGAGAAAATCTTTTTTGAGCCAGCAAGGGGGAACAAAGTCCTAGGATGTAGAGAGGGACCAGATCTGTCACAAGCCACTATCCAAACCACTCACATTAACTAGGGTCAGATTGGATACGGCTCCAGGATCTTAAAAGATTGTTGTCTTTTATTGCAAGGGAAGGAGTCAAGTCTGAAAGGGACGTTGGGGGAGTCACCTCAAACTCAGCACCAACAAAAGAATTAATTGCCAGCACTCCCTGCCCGTGGCCAGGGAAGGAAAATACACGGTGGTGGTTTAGGAAAAATAATTAGTTCATGGATGCCAAACAAGGAACACATATTCATGCTTAGGAAATAAGTATAATTTACAAGCTAAAAAGATTATCTGATGTGTATGGGCAGTTGGTTTGCATGGTAATAATGGTGGTATTTAAAAAGTTTCAAATTCCAGTGAGATGATTTTTTTTAAAAAACTGGTTGTTGCGAAAATGATATGTTACTTATAAACATGATAATAGTTAGAATAGAAATGCTCCAACATTACCATCAAACAAGCAGTGGATGGTAATAATGGTGGCACTACATATTGACCCTATGATTTCCTTATACTGTACGTCGGGGAACAATAGAGGGTTTATATTTTGTCTTTTTAGTTTGGAAGAATTTTTTTTTAACAAATACTATTGAAGCATTCAAAAAATAAGTTGAAATAATGCTATGTAACATATTTATTAATTTGATAGTGGAAACCATAAGCATTGCCGGTAACAAATTACTACAAATGTAAACTATGTATTTGAGACAAGCTTACATGTATTCAAGTGGAATTGTTTATTAAAATAGCCAAGGAAAATCAAATTTGTGTGTTCTTTTTATTCTATTGAACTACCTAGTAGTCTCAATATCTGCTGTTTCCCATTGCACCATGCATTAGATTAGGCATGCATGTTGATGAATATGTGTATTTATAATAAAATTTTTAGATGTACCACTTTTCAAACAAATTTTTTCCATTCGCCATAATCGTATTATGAGAAATATTAAATACCTCAACAATTATGGTATTATCGATATGCCCAAATCTGTTAAGTATATGGTAGCACAAAATGAATAGAAATCAATTTGAAGGAGAAGATGGTTCAGCTTAACAAGTAGAACCACTAGGAGAATCCAAAAAAATTGAACACTTCATTTGGTCCTGAAGTACTTGTGCCATATTAATAAATCAAACTAGACGGGGGAAGGAAAGAGAGAAAAATGTTGCAATGTTCTCATAAACTCCTTTTATACTGCAAGCCTTGAAAATATTGTCTCCGAATTTGATCAACCCGACTGACATCAAACGACACTTGGGGACATGTTCAAGCAGTACCAATACAAACATGTGGAGGTTTTACGCACTACCACCAAACATAGGACAGCTATAGGTGATTTTCGACTTGAGTCCGAACGAAGCATTCAAAATGAACCATGGCAAGAATGCAGGTCTTCACCACAACTTCATTGGGAAAACAACACGAGTATTGACAATTTTGAAATGTTGGGGAAACGATATTTTGACATACCACAATAATGGAACAAATACATGGACATTTCACATGATTTGCAGAATTGGTTCAATCATTCATCGTGAGAGGAAAAGGAAGGACACAATTAACAACAAACAGCAGGTCACACCACCATCTTTCCCACACTTCCTATGTCTTCAGAAAACAACTATCTCTGGATAGGTCACTACACCATTCAACAAACCAAAACCCTTCTACCTCCACTAAGATTGATAATTCAAGGAAACACCTAGACATAGGCAAATCATTTTTGATATATAAAACTATGGAATAACTTCACAACAGAATCACCAATCTCTCTAGGCCATCTCCTTCTGCTTACCCCTACCAGGTTTCAACAGTTAACATCTCTAAGCCACAAACTCATGATTTATTACAATTATGGGTGGATGCAGGCCTCGTAAATGGTTACTACAGGAAACAATATTGACATTGTCTACGACACCTCAATGCCACCACCATCATTACATTTATTTGTTTTTATCAAAATTTGATAGAACAATGACCCATGTGGGATCCCTCCAACCACGTTACATATTTGACACCTCTTATTTCAAGAGGCATCAATGATAATTGTTGATTAAAATGGCCTGGGATTAACTATCCACAATAGTCTCAGTGACTTACTTTGCATAGAGCATAGGTCAACATTGGAACCTGCAAGGCAGGGTCTAACATTCACATCTTTCTCCAAAGTCCTTCGTGTGCAAAAATCTACACATTTCACCTACCTTTTCACCTCAAAACGTACCTTCAAAAAGATTTTGCACATTTACCAAAACTTTGGAGCAAGAAAAAGGAGGAAAGTAAGTAAGGCCTTACTACACTTCAACCTATCGTAATACTACCCTTGACTTTAATAGCACCTCCACTACTACTTACTCAACACTCTTGTATCCAAAGCAACATTTTCGTTCAAATGGGTATCAAATGTCATATCATGTTACCAGAATAAAATTTCCACAAATGGTTATCATTGATGAAATAAATATGGCAACATGTATACATGTCTTGTTAGTGTACATAGGTCTTCATGTATTCTAAGTTATCAAATATTGATTTGCCACATTAAAATGTTACCAATCTGTAAGGAAAATTTAAATGTACACATCCACCTTTCAATGTAATGTTTCCCTATATTCCTACACTTTTACCAATATCAATCACCGCCTTATCGAGGTTGTACAATAAATATGATTATCAGTAGAAATATAACACCAATAAACACAATATTTCAAATAAATGATCTCAATGTGAAAGAAGAATAGCTTAGCCACTTCAAGGGGGCAACCTCCAAACCAGACAATAAGACTCAAATGCTGAATATGATGATCAACTACTACCTACTAACCCCTATATATATTGTTCCTATGCTATGGCCAACACCAAGGCTGACCCACTAATGAAAATATAACATATATGAAAGAGATACATAATGATAAGAAGTTATGATAGCAACAAGTTGGCTATATACATCCAATATAAGATATATGATTAAGGGCATAGCTCCTCTTATTTCACATATTTGGAACTACCTAGGAAATCACAACAAAACACTCAAATGTTAAATCACTCTCTTCAGAAATTAGCCAACAATAAGTTTAAATAAATTCTATATGGCTATCATAAAACATTTTTACAAATCTATATTATATAGAAATATCATCATCGAGTGTTGAAGGTCCAGTTTATGATCCCACCAATACATTGTTTATTGCACACTCACACATATTTGTTGGGAGGGATAATTGTGTGAGGCTTGATCCCTCTTTGGAGTATTGGTACATATAAGTGTAGTGATCATAAGACCATAAGGTTGGGGTGGGGCTAATTTATCCCAATTGTACTAACCCCTTTCCCAAGTCTTTAGAAAGAGAGACGTGGTTTGAATAAAAACAAGGGATAGTCTATTGTATTATTGCGATCATGAAATTTCAAATACAGAATGTGAAGCTAAAGAAATATATGATCACAGTGCCAAAATTATAACTCAAAAAAATACAATAGAGGAAAAAAAATTCAATAGAGGGTGAATCCATCTCAAAATTTGTTCCTTGCCTAGGAAACTTCATCCTCCTTTAAATTTTAGTCTTCCATATTTGCATGATAACTAAACAAAACTTTGCACAAATTTCTCACACACTTTCATTTCAATGTCACTTTGCATCCAAACTTGGGTGAATATGTTCTAAACCCCAACCCTATTTCTTCTAAATCTAACATTTTAGAATTTTTATAAGATCATATTATTGCAATACATGAATTTAGGAATATGATTTACCGTCAATTTTTTCATTTTTTTGCTAAATCATATTTACACATGAATTTAGGAATATGATTTACCGTCAATTTTTTCATTTTTTTTCTAAATCATATTTACACATTGGTTAATATCTTAATTGGGAAAATCTTAGTTTTCATATTACATTTTGGTGAACTCACTTATTTAATTTACATGAATCCTATGATTTTTATTATTTCTCTTAGGGTTTTAGATCTTAATTCCTCTTTGATTTTAAGGATTGATTATATTCAACCTTTAGGGTTTTTCCAAACCTCTCAATTCCTTTGGAGCATAATCAAATTCTATAATCATGTGTCATCTAAGAAAACTACTTCGACCACTTCAACACATTATAGTACTCAATTAGGTGGTATTCAAATAGATCACATCTAAATACACTTAATTCTTCAACATCCTAATAAAATGGCCCATACATCTAACATTCATATGTCCTATCCCATTGAGATTAATCCTAGCACAACTGAGGGAAACATTATTTATGTTCAAGGTGATCCCACACATAGTCTAAAATATATAGTTGTATTGAGACTGTATATTACCATAATGGCGAACAATATGAGCTTAGTGCTTATCAAACATATGTAATTGAATAGACAGTGTACCCATAATTGAAATGGGTACCTTTACATGAGTACTTAAGGATAAGCCACAAATCTTTGATCAAATTCTCACCATGTTACAAGAATCTCACCAACAACAAGGTACATAACACTCAAATCCACCATCTATGGGATCTACTTCCAATATAGGTGTCATTAGTTATAGAACAAAATTATGCACTTATTAATATTACATTATGCCTATATTATGTTGTTATATGCATGATTATTAAGCAAGAAAAATAGACACTGATAACACTTATTTTTCTTTACATTGAAATTTTTTACCTTTCCATACTTTCATCCTCTACTTTTTTGGAACTATCCCATTACTTTTGGACATCACGCAATGTGTTACTTACTTGAGCATTTCTTGATTTATCTTAGTATATTTCTAGACATAAGCACCCAGTAAGGGATAGTAGAGGTTGATGCTATAGTCCCATGTGGGTGCTTCTATCCCTTTAACATAGGTCAATAAGTTCTTACAGTCATAACAATTTTTTCCATGTATGTTATGTCCGTAACTAATTCACCACTCCTTGAATTCGTTGGAAGATAAATTTATAATGATTAGATTATCCATGATATTGGAGTTGACATAAAAACTTGTTAGACCATTTTTGAATCTTGTTTAATGTGCACTATAAAACATAATAAAGATTTTCCCAAACTTTTAGAGCATTAAATGGGTGTATGGCAATAAATATCTATAAGATGTGATAAATTTAAAGTTAAATAAATGTACACACCATAATTACTAAGGTGCTTTCTACATTTATTATATTAAGTAAATAAAGTTCCTCTATTTAAGTTGGAGATTTTTGCATTGAGTGGGTGCATGACAATACATATCTATGAGATGTGATAAATCTAAATTAAATAAATGTACACACTACACTTACTAAGGTGCTTCCTTAGATATTTATATGTTAAGTAAATAAACTCCCTCTATTTAAAGTTTTTTTTTGCATTGAATGGGTGTATGCCAATATGTATCTATAGGATGTGATACATTTTAAATTAAATAAATATACCCACAACACTTATTAAGGTGTTTCTTTAAACATTAAATTTAAATTAAATAAATGTACAATATACCCACCACATTTATTAAGATGCTTCCTTAAACATTAAATTTTAATTAAATAAATACACACTACATTTACTAAGGTGCTTCCTTAGATATTTACTATGTTAAGTAAATAAACTCCCTCTATTTAAATTAGAGTTTTTTTTGTATATCTATAGGATGTGATAAATTTTAAATTAAATAAATATACCCACCACATTTATTAAGGTGCTTCCTTAAATATTAAATTTAAATTAAATAAATGTACACATACTCTCTCTATTTAAATTGGAGTTCTTTTGCATTGAACGGGTGGATGCCAATATATATCTATAGGATGTGATAAATTTGTAATTAAATACATATACCCACCACACTTATTAAGGTGCTTCCTTAAACATTTATTATTTTGAGTAAATAAAGGAAAGTTGGAGATTTTTGCAGTTAGGAAAAGCGAGTAGAAGTTTTCTTATAAAGTGGATGTTTAAATATGGAAAGATAAATATGGGTGAAAGTTTCCTTATAGAATGGATGATGTTGAAAATAGTTTACATTAATGATGTGTTATAATTAACCACATACATTTAATATAATATGTCAAATTTAATTGTATGAAGGTAAAATAAAATATTGCCATCCTTGTGAATATATTATTTAAATCATATATAATTTCTAATATTAAAATTTTGGGGAATAAAGATGTCGGCATGTGAATATAATGCAATGTATAACTTATAAAAGAGTTATTTGGTTGTCATTTCAATAGAGCAAAGAATATGACTCAAGAAAAGGTGAAAAAGGGAAAATATATTAGAAGAATTATCGCTATATAAAAAGAGTGAAGATATTACAGAAGAGTCCTCAATAAAGATACCTCTTTCCATATTGAAATATTCAAGTTGAAATTAGTTGTTTCAACATTGTATAAAAGCAGTATTATTCTTTGCAATATTAGTGATAATGGCCGATGGAAAGAAACTATGTGCAAAGCAAAAAGATTTTCATGAGAAAAAATTACAAGATGAAGGGAAATTATCCTTGATTGAGAAACTCTGGGATGGAGTGCAATTACACAATAATTTGGTGAGTTTATCAAATTTTCTTACTATTTGATAGGTTTATATATTATGTGTATTCTTACATTAAAATATTTGTAAGTTTAATTAAATATAAAAGTTTTTTTGTTATAAGATAATTGAGAAAATCAACTTATATATAATTTATAACTTTTTAATATTCTATGTCAATAATAATTACAGATTTAAAACAAAACATAAAATATAAACTATTATAGAAATTTAAGCAACAAAAATAATATCATATAAATTTATTTTATCTCACAATATTTTTTATACTTTATTTTTGTAAATAACATTGGTTTCTTTTTATTTACTAATAGTCATTTAAAGTGAAGTTTTAATAGTAATAATTGTTTACTATAAAACACTCCAATAATAGTTGTGTTATACCTGCTTTGATTTTTATTTCTTATATAGGTTAATATTTAATCTCATTTACTAAGATTCAAGATTTAAAACATTGACGGTTGCTTTTTGTGTTGTTAAAGTATAGGAAAATATATATTGTTCAGTTAGGCCTGAAGTTAAAACTAAAAATAACTCTCCATTAAATCAGATAGTCATAAAGAAAAAAAAAAAATCCAATAAATAATATGAATATGATTAAATGCAAATATGAATGATCAAATGTATTGGTGGACAGGTTGTACGGGAAGAAGATAAGAGTGATTTATCTGACTTATTGGGGGCTGCAATATTAACTCACATGGCCAGTGGAGGGTGAGCAGTTCTTTGCAAAACCCACAATCTACTTACTGTAATAATTTCTCTTACATTTCTTTGATTTTGTTTTTGACAGGGGTACAAGTTCTATTCCAGATTGCCCTGTACCATTTGATACAACAAGTTGGGGTCGAGAACAGGGGAAAAAGAATGAAGGTTCAGTCACAGCTAAAGAGAAGAAAGAGCCCAAAAAGAAATTCAGAATGAAGATTTGATGGAGCTCGGGAAACTATCTAACAACTTAAATATGTTTTCTGAACAAACAAACTCAGATCTATGGGACTAATATACATAAAGCGAGTTCAGAAAGAAGTGCAATCTAGAAACTCGACAAAAACAAACCTGTGAATATATTCTCTTTCATTAGTAGTATTGTCATATTTCTAAGTTGTGAAATTGGACAGAGATTGTTCCATTTCATTGCCATGATTTGTAATATTTGTGAATGAAAGATGGTAATTCTCTCCGGATTTTAAGTTACTTGGTTTGTTACTATATGAACTTGTTTTATGCCACAATAGTTGTTTTTGATTGCAACAACATGAGAGGTGATCTGTTGGATCTCATTGTTTAACGCTGAGGCTAAGATATTTTGACCTTGTTCGATGGGTAATGTAAGATAATGAACCACTTTGATACCACTGATCTAGTGCCTAAGTGGTGACTTAAACAAGACCCTAAATATAGATTTAAATGTGTCATATGTGTATGTATAATTTATTTAGAAAAGTTACACAGAGAATCAAGAGATAGATTAAAACTGGAACAGTAAATGTGTTTATTTATCTGCGTGTCATGTACATGGCATATTCTTGAGAAAGATGTATCTTTGTCTATCTTCTACTATGGTGGTTATCTAAAGTTGCAGATATGTATACATATATATTTCAATGTCATGGAAGTGGGAAGAACTATTATGGAAATTAAACCATTATGGAACTCCATGTGTGATTCTTCACCTTTTGACTACTATGTGGCCCATCTGAAGAATGTGTGATTCTTCACCTTCTAACTGTAATGTGTGATATATAGAGAGTGTGCGACTCTTCACCTTCCAACTGTTGTGTGGCTCATATGAAGAATTTGTGATATATAGAGAGATAATTTGGTGTAATGACGACCTTAGGAAGTGCCATGTACTGGTGTGGCACAACATAACACATAGTTGTGTTGAATGACATCACTGAGATGGAGGTAGTAGGTTTTCGGCACCTCACAGTACTATGTGGTATGAGTTTTCATTTGGAATTCTGCATTAAGGTGGGCTAGACCTTGTCAAATTTTATGATGTATTTTATGATGCGTACTGCAATGGTTTGGCGCATGCTCGAGAGGTGTCATGGCCAATTTGCACATTTGCATTGCACTATTGCAGGAATGTGTGGAGCATTTGTTGGAGACATATAAATGCATTGTACTACTATTAGAGTGTGAGTGACATATAATGAAGATGGATGTATGGTATTAGAGATACCATGGTGGTGAAAAAAAAGGAAGGACTCAACTAGAATCTCCCACAAATACATCTTCCTTCACCCCAAACAATGTTTGCAACTAAATGTAACTAGAAGTCAATGGCATAGTGAAGATGTTAACAACCTGATCATTTATGGGAACAAACTCCAAGTGATAAAAGCCATCCTGGACTAGCTACTGAATGAAGTGCATGTGAATATTCATATACTTGGTGCACTAATGCTCAATTGTGTTACATGCAATCTTAATTGCACTTTGGTTATCACACCATATCAATGTGGGAGCCTAGTGCGGAAATATAAACTCACCAAGTAACTATCAAAGCAAGAGATATTCTTGTCTAGCCTTAACTGTGCTTTTGTATTTTACCTCAGTCAATGACAATGCAACTACAATTTGTTTATTACATGCCCATGAAACAAGACCAAAGCCAAGGTGAAATACAAAACCAAAAATAGATGGGTGGGTATAAGCACAACCACCCCAAAATGTTAGAATATCCTTATAGTGTGTACTAAATTCCAAATTTCAACGTTCCTTATTGCACAAAATACACTTCACTGCTAGCCAATGACTCTCATGGGTATCAAGAAAGAACCAAGAGATAGAGTTTATAACAAAAGTAATATATTTGGGTGAGTATGTGTCAGATATAAAATGTTGCCTGCTATTTTTCTATACAAAGTGGTATCTACAAACTTAGGTTTTTAATCAATAGTCAACTCAACATAGGTCTGATTGATATGGTGTGGGAGAAGGCTTGTAACCAACCATGCCAAATTGATGAATAACATTTGTGTAATACTTCTATTTTCCAATAGAAATATCTTCAAAAGACTGATGAACTTGGAGGCCTAGAAAATAGTGCAAATGTCCCATGTGTGTCATGTCAAATATTTCCATCAACTTGGGCTTTATGTCCCGAATCAAGGTGTTTGAGCTACCCATCAGGATGATATTATCGACATATAATACCAATATCAAAATATCATCACCTTGCTTTAGGATGTAAACATTTTGATTCGATTCACCATGATAGAAACCATAAATCAATAGAAATATATCCATCTTCTCCTACCAAGCTTGAGGAAAATGTTAGAGCCCATAAAAAGAACAAAGAAGTTTACATACCATGGAAGAGTCTTGCACAAATCCCTTAGGTTTCTCCATATAGATTGGCCAATGATGTGATGTAGCGAGGGAGAGAACAAGGTGAATAGAATCAATCTTTATAACTAGAGAAAAAATCTCGGAGTAATCCATCTCTTAGACTTGTAAGAACTCTTTAGCTATAAGATGGGCTTTGTGCTTATCTACAAAACCATATGCTACATATTTTTTCTTATAGACCCATTTACAAAACACAATTTTTATTCCCTTGCGAAGAGGCCCTAAATCCCATGTGTTACTATTCATGAGTGAATAATACTCATCTTTCATAATAACTTCCCACTCAGGTCTAACGGTCACCTCAGAAAATAATACTAGATCAATAAAAAATCATGGATCATAAGAGCAGTACTAGAAGTCTTAACTAAATGCAGTGAGGACTAGAAGGATCGCTAACCAAAGTGTCAATTGCTCCCAAAGCACTAATGGTTGTAGAAGGTGTGTTTGATTATTCTAGAGGAGGTCCTAATTTTGGTTGTGGCTTCCATTTTCCTTTACAAGAATTTTCCACTAGTGCATGATTTGAGCTAGGTAAGGCATCCAAAGTTGGAAAATTTGTTTGTTCATGAGTAATCCTTTCACAAAATAGCTCAAAAGAAGGAATTTTGAAATTATCTTCTAAAGCATCCGTTGTGGAGTAAAATGTGGATGTAAACACACTATAAGGACATTTGAATTTAGGAAAAATAAAAATTATACATCCATCGTTCTTCTTTTCTCTACCACTAGCTTTCAGTTGTGATGTAAGTGACCTAATTTTTAGCAAAAATAGTCGATAGATGGAACATTAGAGGTGAACAAATATTCAAATCTATTTCTAACTAAAGAATCCTCAATTCATTAACTTTCCCAAAGAGCTTTTCAAATATTTCTCATACCTCTTTTGAAGTTTTGATTTCCTCTATGTGAAATTGAAAACTCTTAGACACATTCAGACCAATCAATTTGAGTGCTTTCCTTCTTACATAAATAAGTGTGCTTATACTTCTTTCAGGTGAATGTAAGAATGTTTTCTTGAAACAATCTCCATAAACCTTTGGATTGAAGCAATTTTCACATCTTTGGTTTGTAGGAATGATAATTACACAAGTATAGGGGTTCAAATAACCTTGTATCCATTACAAATGAGGAAACATAAGAAATTGCAAAGAAGAGGGTCCTAGAAAAGTATAAAACTTTTCCGCCAAGATTAATAGTCTTCTAAAAAAAAATTCAAATATTCTCTGAATAGACTCACATGCCCATCACATCATAAACCAGAAGTGTGGACCAGTACCAAAAGTCTCAACTAAATGCAGTAAGGACTAGAAGGATCACTTTCCAAAGTGCCAACAGCTCCCAAAGTGCTAATGGTTGTAGAAGGTGTGTTTGATTCTTCTAGATGAGGTCCTAATTTTGGTTATGGCTTCCATTTTCCTTTACAATAATTTTCCACTAGTGCATGATTTGAGCTAGGTAAGGCATCCAAAGATGGAAAAAAAAATTGTTCATGAGTAAGCCTTTCACAGGATAGCTCAAAAGTAGGCGTTTTGAAATTATCTTCTAAAGCATCCCTTGTGGAGTAAAATGTGGATGTAAACACACTATAAGGACATTTCAATTTAGGAAAAATAAAAATTACACTTTCATCGTTCTTCTTTTCTCTACCA
Source organism: Taxus chinensis (assembly GCA_019776745.2). Taxonomy (NCBI): domain Eukaryota; kingdom Viridiplantae; phylum Streptophyta; class Pinopsida; order Cupressales; family Taxaceae; genus Taxus; species Taxus chinensis. Next base: position 903,060,663 of record CM034146.1, read on the forward strand.
CTAGCTTTCAGTGGCGATGTAAGTGATCTAATTTTTAGCAAAAAATAGTCAATATATGGAAAATTAGAGGTGAACAAACATTCAAATTTGTTTCTAACTAAAGAACCCTCAATTCATTAAATTAAGCAAAGAGCTTTTCAAATATTTCTCATACCTCTTTTGAAGTTTTGGTTTCCTCCATGTGAAACTGAAAAACTCTCAGACACATTCAGACCAATCAATTTGAGTGCTTTCCTTCTAACATACATAAGTGTACTAATCCTTCTTTGAGGTGAATGCAAGAATGTTTTCTTGAAAAAATCTCCATAAACCTCTGGATTTAAGCAATTGTCACATCTTTGGTTTGTAGGCATGATAATTACACAAGTCTAAGGGTTCAAATAACCTTGTATTCATTACAAATGAGGAAACATAAGAAATTGCAAAGAAGAGGGTCCTAGAAAAGTATGAAATTTTCCCCCAAGATTAATAGTCTTCTTGCAAATTTTTCGAATATTCCCTGAATAGACTCACATTCCCATCACATCATAAACCAGAAGTGAGGACCAGTACCAGAAGTCTTAATTAAATGTTGTGAGGACTAGAAGGATCACTAACCAAAGTGCCAACTACTCCCAAAGTGCTAATGGTTGTAGAAGGTGTGTTTGATTCTTCTAGAGGAGGTCCTAATTTTTGTTATGGCTTCCATTTTCCTTTACAATAATTTTCCATTAGTGCATGATTTGAGCTAGGTAAGGCATCCAAAGCTGGAAAAATTGTTTGTTCATGAGTAATCCTTTCACAGAATAGCTCAAAAGTAGGCATTTTGAAATTATCTTCTAAAGCATCCATTGTGGAGTAAAATGTGGATGTAAACACACTATAAGGACATTTCAATTTAGGCAAAATAAAAATTATACAATCATCGTTCTTATTTTCTCTACCACTAGCTTTCAGTTGTGATGTAAGTGACCTGATTTTTAGCAAAAAATAGTCAATAAATGGAAAATTAGAGGTGAACAAACATTCAAATATGTTTCTAACTAAAAAATCCTCAATTCATTAAGTTAAGCAAAGAGATTTTCAAATATTTCTCATACCTCTTTTGAATTTTTGGTTTCCTCCGTGTGAAACTGAAAACTCTTAGACACATTTAGATTAATCAATCTGAGTGCTTTCCTTCTTACATACATAAGTGTACTTATCCTTCTTTGAGGTGAATGCAAGAATGTTTTCTTGAAACAATCTCCATAAACCTTTCGATTGAAGCAATTGTCACATCTTTGGTTTGTAGGCATGATAATTACATAAGTTTAGGGGTTCAAATAACCTTGTATCCATTACAAATGAGAAAACATAAGAAATTGCAAAGAAGAAGGTTCTAGAAAAGTATACAACTTTTCCCCCAAGATTAATAGTCTTCTTGAAACAATTTCAAATATTCTCTGAATAGACTCACATGCCCATCACATTATAAACTGCTTACCACACACTTATACCTGCCTATATGTGTGAGGTAGCTTTGTTTTAAGCTTCCTAAACAACCACCGAACCCTTAAAATACTTGACCTTGTGAATCCTTGGGCTTTAACCTCATCACATACCCCAAACCACTACATCAATGTATATGGTGAGAAAATTAATTACGTCGAAGGCGTTCTCCCTATGGGAAAGGCATTTCCAGACATTTCCACGACTATGTTAAATTTGATGTCCGTTTAGACATTTTTTCAATGCAATTAATTTTGACAATCGTTTTTCTTTTTTTTGTTTTAGCAGATTTGGTGTTTTTAGGTTTTCCACCTTTCACAGGCTTCAATTCCCTTCTTTTCTTATGCATCGTGGTCATGAATTATACTAACTGGCATTCAAGATTGACAGTAGGAGAAACAATCATTACATTGTGTTCCGTCATCCTGGCAGAAAAAGTGCCAGTCCCAACACTAAAATCCAGCCCTATTCTGACCTCCCCTGGCTTGGTGCTCAACACTTCAGCTATAAGGAAATCCACATTTGAACTATTCCTAATCCATTTAGGGATCTTGTTTTGGGCAAGGTTAAAACACCAAGATCATTTGAAGATTCCCTTATTAGTTTACTTGACAAGTAGGCAAAGTCATTACATTTATAGTTGTTCCATCTGAAATTTCTATCATCAGGCATCTTCCAGAGGGATTGATTAATGGGCAAAGGAATCTAAAATTTCCCAGGAGCTCTGACCAAGCATCTTCTCCTAAGCAAGGAATCACAACCTTGTATCATCAACCTTTGTCCTAAATTCCAACCATCATGTCATAGCTCATGTATTGTTTAACCTCTTTCTTCATCAAAACACAGGGATGCCCAATTATTGTGTAGGTCCAATTAGTACCCAAAAGGTTAATATGTCTAATCCTGTTCTCTTTCCCCCTGCTATACTTTTTTAGTTCATTTGATAGGAATAATTCCTCCAATGGATCTGTTTGTTGTTGTTTTGGTTGTTGTTGCAAAGAGACACTAATTTTTTGAGATACCCCATGACATCCCTCGCAAGAAAATTCCTGTGCTTCAAGTATTCAACTTTGAGAGCATTTGAGTCTTCTAACTTTGCATTACTCTCAATTTCATTAACTACCTTCTTTACTTTGCTCTGCAAGTCTTGAAGTTTGAGATTGGTGTTTTGAAGCCTTAAAGAGAGCTTGCCATAGAAGGTATATTTGGATCCATAAAAATGTTTGCAAAGTTCATCATCATGAAATAAAACACCTCCAGTGTAGAATCTCAGTAGGCTAGAAGAGTTGACTTTTATAAGCAACAGTCCTAATTTTTCTCCTCTTTAATATTGTGCAATATAAATTTCTTGTCACGTACATACCCTGCCTCTTTCATTTGAGGTCAGCTAATTTATCTAGCTTGAAATATATTTTTTTTGTGAGCGAGATCTTCTTTTGAAACAAATGCATGTATGATTTATTTTTTTTGCATCACTATAGATGTTCAATGTTTGTTTTAACTTGGCTGATTGATATTATATGGAACTGTCATTGTAATGATTCAAGATTAACATGGAGGGCGCCAGATCGACATCATTAATAGGCACCCCAATAATACAACACCGGAAATTTCTAGATATTTTCTTGCTGCAGTTCATATTGGCTATGCCAAAAATAATCATCTTGTAAAACTATAATATCAGTAAAGGGTCATGGTTTTTGCAGTGAAAAATGTAGCAAACTTCAGCTAAACATTTTTTTGTAGCCACTCTAGTTTATTCTGGTGTCGTATAGAGATCAGGATTGTAAATTTCAAGTGATATACTAATATATGCATTTGGTTTACAGGCTACTTTGAAGACCATAGGCCAGCTTCCAACATGGATCCATATGTTGTTACATCTATATTGATTACCAACACCACCATATTTTGGAAACCATAGTAAAGATACAAACCTCATGAACAGAATGCCAATTTAACTTTGGATTGGAATGAATCCTATAATGTTTGTGGAGAAATATTCTTATCTGAACTCCTTTTCGGCATAGCATTTTGGATGATCTTCACAGTAGGAACAATCTAATATCAGAAATTGACATCTAGGGTGCATGTTCAGTGCACAGTGTGTTGTTTAGATCTTTGTTCAATAGTTAAGTCTTATCTCACATACCTGAGATGAGAATGCATGCAATGGTTTGATGATTTTCCATATTGTCGATTTGGATATAATAAAATTGTTTGTCAGGTGTTTCCCTTATCTAAGAATTTCTCACCAATTCAAACTACATCTTTTATAAGGGTTTATAAAATTTTATTCCAGATTCAATGTTTCCCTGAGTGGCTTCTAATGTTTATGTTCCTATGTGCATTTCATAGTTGTCTAAAGGATGAAAATAAATTTGCACCAGGCTATTGAGTTTGGTTTTCTTTTGCATCATCTTTATCAGTCTTAACTACTAAAATGTGCAACGTATATTCTAATTTTATGTTCTTTTGTGCATTTCATGGTTGTCTAAAGAATGAAAATAAATTTGCGCTAGGTAGAAAATTAAGCTATTGATTTTGGTTTTCTTTTGCTTCATCTTTTCCAGTCTTAACTAATAAAATGTGCAAAGTGTCTTAGAATTCTCTTTGATGGAGTGAATAATCAAAACACCAACTATGCTTTCAAGATTTTTCGGTACATATTAGTATATTATTTAAGTGTAGACACTAAAATTAGGTCACACTCCCCTTTCGTACCTCGACCAATAAGCACCCTTCATCACATTCACCTAGTCATGACCCCCTTCACCCCACTAATATTAATCTAATTAATTTAATTTAATTACTGCATTATCCTCACTATATTTATTATTTGAATATCTTATTTAAATAATATCCACACATACAATTCACTTAGACACCTCACCAAGCCAACTCAACTTAAGACCTATTCTTAGTAAGTTGCCATAACTAACTAAGACTTACCCAAACCCTAAAAATCAATGCCTACATTCCCTCTAACCACATTCCCACATGCTCACAAGAGGATCCCAGTCTAACCCGTGGGATAACGACACGAGATCCAAGGAAATGAGGAGTATCTCCCTAGTTTAGTAAACCTAAGAAATCCTGCCTTGACCAATGTCGGTTACCCATAACCATCGCCGATTAAGTCGGACTGCTGTCGGTTACCCTTTTAACCCCTAAACTACCTTATTCTCAAGGTTGGAAAACATTGGGAGAAAATTGGCAAGCAATAACACAGCTCAGAGAGATAACGCATCTTCAGAGAGAAAATTCCAACAAAAACTTGCATCCAAGGAAGGAGATTGAGCATCTTCTCCTACACAACCATCCTAGCCATGATCTGATCTATCCATGCAAAGAGGAGTGTACATGCAGCCCATGCAGAAGCTTTTCTTCAGTTAGTGATCACTTGCAACCTTCAAACCCATCATCAGCACCTCCATCCCTCACACACAGGCATTTAGGAATGGAATCCAAGTAAGTATAACATCATACTTTCCTGGTTTATTTCATTTCGTCAACATTTTATCATCCATTGTTTATCTTGCCCCCTATTGACCTTCTCCGACATTTTCACCTCCATATACCCATTAAAACCTCACAAAAGCCTACTCCAATCACCCAATACCTTGTCCCGACTAACCAAAGTCCTTTGTGGAATCACAAAGGATACCACAACTTGTTCTGTGACATTTTCAGATCTCACGGTAACTGGCACTGGTTACACCTAACTGCCGCCAGTCACCCCTGACAGACACCGGTCTCTGTTTTTGCCAACACAACCTAGAACAGAAACCTACCCACCTAATTTCCTCTCACCCCCATTCACCTGTGATCTACCTAAGACCTCTATCAAATTTATAGAGACCCAGAACTAATCATTTGACCTTTTGATTCTATTCTAGCTTAGCCTATTAGATTAGATCTATTTCTTATGGTGGTTTAAGTGAGATACCTAAATCATTTAAAATAAAAATAGGATTTACTTTGTTTACAACATTAAATTGTTTAAAATAGTGGACTGACAGCCATTTAGGAAGTATCATACTTCCCGGATCTAGCATACGCTAGGTAGTTCACTGCCCATATTGTTTAATTCCTTCTGGTGGTCTTGTTTTCATTACATGTAGTTCCTCCTAGCCAAAAAAGAAGCTCTCTCGATCAGTTGTGGATCCAAAGTCATACACGCGCAACAACCCATCAACCAACATTTGAACAAGTATTCCTCCTACCCATTACCCTATTTGTTTTTTCAACACTTCAAAGAAACGATCTAAGAAAAAGTGTGAAACATTTTGGCATGCCCGGTGGGACCCATCCGGGGTTCCTTGCATTTTTTTTTTTCCTAGGAAAAAATTGTGTGTTTGTTTCCCTTCTGAAAAGCGTACACACTAATTTTCTTCCCTATTAATCCACCTCTTCTTTCTATTTGTTCTAAAGGAAACTTTTTCTTTTGGTGTAATTCAAAAGAACCATTTCTTCTTGTTTTTTTTTGCATTGTAGTGAAAGAACATCCCTCTTCCTCTTCATCTTATTGTGTCATCCAATTTCACATTTTTGATTTGGGTTTAAAAATAAGTGCATTCCAGTCTGATTTATTGCATTAGCTCACATTAATTGAGGGCAACCTATATGCTGGAAGTCATGACCAGCGGATGGTTGACAAACGAATCATAGAAAAGCACTTTTATCCTTTTCTCTTTCTCTGAGTCTTACCAAACCACACAAAAATTCAAAATACATACATTCTTAAACAACATCTTACCTAGAAGAAGCTGTAGGTGATCACACGATCACGACATAGTGGGCACCCAGCTCGCTGCTCTGTCGAGCCATACTTCAGAGCAAAGCCCACCCCCACCATAACATACCTGAAACCTCACCTTTTATATTTCCTCCTTTGTAGGAAGCCATCCTCACCAAAAACTCTATTTCACAATTCATGTGTCAGTCCCTAAATAACATAAGCTAAACAAACATAATAGAAAGGGCACTCCTAGGATCACATTTCTCAGTGTTTTTGCTTGGCTTACGTTTTGAGGTGAGAGATCATGTTCATCACTTTTTTTTTCATCTTTGCACGCTCCTTATCATAGTTGGTGTATTTCGGCTTCTCCTGAGTGTGCCTGGGCCATATCATCATCATTCTTAGAATTCTGGTTCTGATTCTACATCAGATTTTAATTCACAACCAATTTCTTTCATCATTGTTTCAATTTCACAATAACCATCGTCGGTTACCTTAACCGTCATCGATTATACCAAACCGACATCGGTTCCAGGTCCTTTTGCTAACCTACTCAAAAGGACATTTTTCTTCAATTTCTTCCACTTTTCATAGTCCCTGTCACTGTCATTATTCCCATTTATGTTATAAACATCATCATATTTGACATACTTGTCAGATTTCACCTCCTGCCTTGTTTTTCACTCACTGTCCATTTTCTATAGAGATCAGCAGCGGTTACCCCTGATTGGCGTCGTTTTTCCCTAACTGGCATCAGTTAGCCTGTTTCACATTCTAGCCACCATTTGGCACTTAATCTACTTTTTGTCACCAGATTTACCTATTCATGTTGTTCTTTGTGTCATTTACAAAGAAGCAGCCCTACCTGATCAGTACGGTGCTGACCCGAAGACAAGCAAGTGCCCTTGTATTTCACACCAGTTGTCAATCACTCCCACCTAGTCCTTCACCACCTTCCATTTTGTCACCAGTTATGGATCCCATCCAGCCTATTACTATCACTACCGGAGATGAGGAGTTCTCACGACTCCTTGACCAGAACCCCACCGCCTTGCAGTTTTACCTTTCCCACTTGTCCACTTGCGACACCTCGGGTCAGTTGATATATGGAATGCCCGTATCTATCCCTATGACTCTCGCACCCACTCCCATAATGGCCCCATCTGGCTCCGTGTTGCCAGCATCCACCTTACCCCTAGTCATTTCGTAGTTAGGTCCTATACCCGCTATGACTGCCGCGTCTGCTACCTCTATGGCATCCATTGCATCCATCATACCCTTGACAACTACCCCAAGCAGAACCTCATCCACCCCTAATGTCTCACACATACCTGTAGCTACATTACCACCTCCAGTTTCGGTGACCCCTACCCCATTTCAGAACGTGGTTCTTTCCATTCCACAATCATTAGCCCCTATTGCCACTAGGGTTACCACGACCCTTCCACCCCCATATACAGACTACCAACAACATCTTGTTTCATCCATTATTCATTCTATGTACGTACCCCCTATTTCATTGCCTTCTTCTCCACCACCCTACATGGCATCCCCATACACTGGAGTGCCACCCCCATTATATGCCCAAAACCAACCTTCTCATGCTACGGGAGGCATTTAATCATCACAACCCACCAACGACCTAATTAAATTGATGTTGGACAAGATGCAGACGTTGGAGGCATCGGTTTCCGGCTCCTGCAACACTCTCACCTATGACAATATTTGCAATGAGCCTATTCACCCATCCATTCCTATTCATTCATACCCTATGCATTGGGAAATGCCTAAATTCAATCGTTTCAATAGCAAAGAAGACCCATAGCAACATTTGCGGTCGTTCAAACACGAGTGTTATCTAATCGCTCATGATGATGCCTTGCTTTTGAGAACCTTTCCCATGTCCCGCACTGGACCTACATTAGATTGGTATAACGGGTTACCTAAACACTCTATATTCTCATTCAATTAGGTAGCCCAAGCCTTCTTAGATCATTTTTTTTTATCAATATCATCAAGAAGGTTACCATGACCGATCTATATTCCACACATCAATATGAGGACGAATCTATCATAGATTTTTTCACTCGCTGGCGCAGCCTGATCAATTAACTTACCTTCCAACTACCACAAATTGAACTCATCGAGCTCTTCACACGGGCTTGCACTAGACATATCTCCCCGACCTTGTAGGTCTAAACCTTCCGAACATTCAATAAGGCATTCACTGTGGCACGAAAGTTAGAGACTCGGGCCATCGAAGAGAAGAAAATCCAATTACATAATAAGAATTCGGAATTCAAGTCAAATGATACCTCTTCTTCCAAACCACAAACCAATTATCCAAAATCTAAGGGCACCACTAATGCAGTTGTCCTCAAGGCTGACCCAGCTCATCTGTCAAATCAAGCCACACCCTCATCTAATCTCTCACCTGTCCAAAATTTTCAATTCAGATGAGAGCAGCGAAAATATACCCCAATTGGGGAACCTTACTCTTCTATCTTAGAAAAGCTTATCAAAGCCAGATCCATCACCCTTCCACCTATAAAACCACACACTGTTTTGACCCTGCTCGCCCCATGCCCGCATGGTATAAAGAACATGATTTCTGTAACTATCATCGAGTAAAGGGTCATATTGACGGCAACTGCATCACTTTCAAAAATATTGTCCAAGAAATGCTCGAGAAAGTTGAGTTAACTGTGGATAATCCCAACGCCACCCCCAACCAAAATCTACAAATCTTCAAAAATAGTTTCCCAACCATGCCCCTTCATCCAATCAAACCGGTGAGACATCAACTCACGATACCCATACTCGTGAGGTTCATGCTATCTTTAATGAGGTACTTGTCACCTCCCACTTACCTCACATCCCTTCCATAGAGGAAATCCTAGCCCGAACTCCTCCTTCCGCATTGGAACCAACCTCTCCTGTACCTTCACTAACAAAGGAACACCTTTCATCTCCTTCATCACCTACAGAGGGGTCTTCTGCTAACATCTAGACCATCTCACCCCTGACTTCTCCACTTAGAGAACCTTTACCCAAAGTACCTCCTCCACCCATAGAGGAACACCCATTACCTCCTTCACCCACAGAGGAGCACCTATCCATTCCTCCACTTATAGAGGAGCTCCCATCATCTCCTCTACCTATCATCGACCCAGTTGAGATACCTTTGCCTCTAGGTGAGCATTCTCTATCTGCTACCCAAAATCCAACAAACCTACTTTCCGCTCTCTTACCCACGGAAGCTAAAGCTAGCCAATTCCTTATATCTAAGACACATTTTATGGGAGTTTCCATTAGGTCCTTGCCAACTCCACCCACAGACGTGTCGTTATCACATTTGGTCGATCACTTAGATTATGTGGATAGGGCTTTACTATGGGGGTGCCTCTTACTCCCCGTCTCCACACAGATGTAGATATCCCTCGCTGATACCTCCACTATCTACCCAAACACATTTCGACCGATCCAACCAAATACAACCACCTCTGTCGCAACCCCTTCCATGATACCTATTAGCGCTCAATTTACACCCTTACCCATAACCCAACCTACATCTAAACCTAAACCCACACCTACAACATTTGCCTCAACTAAACTTATTACCACTTTAGGGGTCACCCCGACCACCAACCTTACTCATCCACCTATTAAATTGGATTTAGCTACATCCTCCAATGTCAATACCACACCTACTCTTACACCCAAACCAAAGAACCAAACTCATCGACCTCATACCCTGATAGCGCCAATCACACTCGCACTTGTCTCGTCTGTCTTAATACCTCAGCTTCCCCACATATTCAAGAAACCTTTACCCACCAATAAACCAAAAGCACAACAACCCATTCCTTCCTCACAAACCTCTAACCTACCCATGCACACAACATGACTTACACCCACACCGGTAGTCTTTTTACCACCAATACCTCCAATACCCTCAGCTATTACTTCACTACCCACTACACTTCAGTCATTGTCCCTCACACCCCAAGTACGACCCACATCATCTACCTTCACAGCACCCCCGTTATCCCCATGGGTAACTCGCCCTCTTCCGCCATCTACTTTTCCTTCTAAACCTTGTACACCCACATCACCTTTACCTGAGAAAGTGTAACCCTAAAACAAAACCCCACTACCCCACAATAAGGTAGTCAAAACAACCACACACCCTCCTACCCGTTCATCTATTGTACCCCTACCCAGACAAACACGATTGATACCTAAAACCACACTGGCACCTAAACCCATAGCTTGACCCATTCCTCCTCTCCCAAAAATAATTCCTCAACAATCAACCACACCTACACCCAAACCCACGTTCACTTCCCATTGTGATCCACTAGTAGGGTCCTATGCCAACATTTTAACCAACCTTCTCGAGACCTCTGTTATCACATTACTGCCACTCCGACCTTACGACCCCCTCAAACCCAATCCAAAAGGGTTTCATGATACTAAAATTTGTGCATACCATCGTGTACCAGGGCATGATGTGGATAATTGCAAGGCCTTGAAAACTGTCCTTATCCAATTGTGTCCACCAAAAACCAAATTTGATGATGATGACCTTCTTGACGAGGATCCTGTTTCACAAACACCCATTCCCACACTGCCCACTCAACAACCACAACCTCCATCCTCACCACTCCTAGAGCCACCCTCAAGATTTGAAATTAACATCTGAGAACTTGCCACGCCACCACCCAAATGTCATTGCGCCTAGCTCACCTCACAAGGCTTTTCTCCTCAGTAGGTTTTTGTCCTTCATGTCGTTATACCACTCATCCTACACCTTCTCCATTTTCCAAATCCCCTCAAATCAACATGATACATGTCACTACACGTGCGCAGAAGGGAAAAGAAAAGGCAACTGACCTACCAACCAATCCTATACCCAACATACCATCTGCACCCATACCTAAAATAACTATCTGCAGCCCCACGTACTCCATTTCTAATGGCGTCACACATTGCACCATGCTCAAATGATTACCCAATCTCCCCTCAAAATGTCCTTATATGACCTCATCCAAACCTTGGAATCCCATCGTCAAGCCCTCATGGAGGTTCTTCAATCTATTGAGGTTTTACCCAATTACCCTACACCTGTAGCCTCCATTATCACACCCCATCATGTGGCCTCTCTCACCAAATTACCACCTTCATCCTCACCTCACCTTGTTTACCAAGTGGCCTCCCTTAGCTTCTTAGAGGAAGAGATCACGCCACACCAAAATGATGAACCAAACCCAGCCTTCTTCATCTCCATCTACATTGATGACATATGGGTACACTGTGTGATGATTGATGGAGGTGCTAGCATTAACATCATTTCATCCCATGCATTTGCTCAAATGCACATACCTGACAATTGCATGCATAAACATCCGGTCATGTTGCGTTCATTCAACGATGCTATCACCTCCACACTAAGCACTTTCATCCTTCATGTTCGCGTGGGCCCCTACACTATTCCAGAATTTTTTTACATTTTGGAGAGGGAATTCTAATATAACTTGTTGCTTGGTAGACCCTGGATCCGTGTCATGGGTTACGTTCCTTCCACTTTACATCATTGTGTAAAGTTTGAACACGAAGGACACACTTATAACATTCCAGCTGACCCATCACCTTTCAAAACATGCAACATGCTTTACCAACCTAATGATGTGCTCATACCTATCAAGCCGTCTACCTCCACAACCAATACCGCTTCACCTACACCTCCACCTACCAGTACATCCGTTACTTTCACCGCACATACCTCCTCCATTCCTACCACTGCTATAACTTCCGGGGCTGACCCATTAGCTTCCTAATCTAATAACTCCACCTCTGCATCGACCTTCAACACATCATTCATTCCAGCTACCTGCATACCAACCATTAACCCCTTAGAAGGTGTTTTTCAACGTCTCACTCTGGGGGAGTACCACCTATATAGTGTTAACACATTCCTTACTCCGCACGAGTATGGAAGCCTTCACCAACACCCTCGTTATGATCACTGTATAAAATAACGCCTCCATTATGGTCCTCCTTATCTTCATACTAGTCTCACTTATAGGGACTTGATACTACCACTTACAAACTTGAACCACCATCACAACCCCGCCCATTTTCCTCTTACTTCCAATCACTTACCAATCGTTGTTTCACCACACCTTCCTGCACCGTTGTGTGTGGAAGGGTTCTGGTTTTGGCTTTTTTGAGCAAGGCCACCATACTATCATTCCATGTACCACCCACAAACATAACGATTGTAGTGGTATCGGCTTTCCCTGAACCACCTACCAAGCAGGCCTGCATTGAACTCATTAAGGACACTAGCCTTCTCCACCTTCTTCACCCACTCCACACCTTCATCACCACCCTCACCAATGGAGTCGATGGATTCTGATCTATCCCCCCTAACTTTTTTTTTCATAAACACCATTTCCTGGGGCCTTTGACTTATCAATGTGAGGGTGAGGCCCCTTCCACTCTTCCCTTCCTATATCTTGAGACGATTGATGATGACACACCTACAATTAACGTCGTTCAATGTCAGGATGATGAATCCATACTCACCTACCTTGGTGTAGAAGACTCATATATTCATCGGTCGTGTACCCTCTGAGACACAAACCATGTTGATTGAATTGACTATCGAGATAAAAATTCATACTCAGGACGACCCGCACATCCTAAAGATCGGACAATCTTTAGATGTTGTTGAACAGGAAGCCATCACTTCTTTTCTTCGAGATCATAACCACACTTTCACTTGGTCTTACACAGACATGCCCAGTATTGACCCCACCATAGTGGTCCACAATATCATAACCGTTCCTAATGCTAAACCTATCAAAAAAAAGAAGAGGAAAATGTACCCTCGCATTACTCTTCTAGTCAAAGAAGAACTTGTTGTATATATCTCCCCCCTGGGCAAATATAGACAAACAGAAGAATATGGAAATCAAAGAAACTCAAAACCTGACATTTATTTGCGCCACCAGTCACCCTGGAGCAGGTAAGAAAATGTCTACATGAAGATGGATGCACCCTGGCGCAGGTAAGAAAATGTTGACATGAAGATGGATGTGCCCTGGTGCAGGTAAGAAAATGTCGACATGAAGATGGATGCGCCCTGGCGCAGGTAAGAAAATGTCGACACGAAGATGGATGCGCCCTGGTGCAGGAAAAGAAAATGTCGACATGAAGATGGATGCACCTTAGCGTAGGTAAGAAAATTTTGACATGAAGATGGATGCGCCCTGGCACAGGTAAGAAAATGTCGACATGAAGATGGATGTGCCCTGGCACAAGTAAGAAAATGTCGACATGAAGATGGATGCGCCATGGCGTAGGTAAGAAAATGTCAACATGAAAATGGATGCGCCCTGGCGCAGGTTGGATGGCGTAGGCACCAAATTTTCAGTGCCTATGGCGCATCTTCAGGAGGCACAACATTTTGAGCGCTGACACCTCAAACCTGACAGAAAGCAAACCCTGACGCAGATATTCAAATGGCCATAACTTTTCACAAGGAGCTCAGATTCACGCAAGGTTGGACTTTTTGGAAAGCTTACAAGGTCCTCTATCCAAATACGACTAGATATCTTTACTTGGGTGAGAAAAATTTCTTCAAAAATGCAAAAAACATTTCACCATGTTTTGGGTTTGCTAGGGTTCTCACCTACCACCATAATGAGATGAATTAAATACAACCTAGAGGTGGTTGGGGTAGATTTGGAATTCCTCTCTCTTTCCTCTCTCATTCTTCCTATAAATTTTTAAGGAGGGGATTCTTTCTAAAGGTTGGACATTCTTGTTTTTCCCCTCCTTGCTTCTCTTTGGTAGGCAAATTTGTGGAGTTAAAACCTCCCATCTAAAACTGTTATGCAACTTTGTCTTTTGGCATTTTGTAGTGTATTGTATCAATATTTGGAGAAAATAATGCATGTATGTGGATGATTCTCAACCCTCTCTGTGTTCATTTGCATCCTCCTAATATTTCACTACAAATTTGGTTATCTGTGCATGATCTTGTATTACATTTTAATGGTTTTTGTTTATTGGCAAGACAGGTGTTCTTCATTCCTCGGTGCATCACCTTTGTTATTTTAGGTTTATTTTTATGCATCTTCTTACCCTGTCTCCTTGGCAAGTTAGATTAGGTTTTTGAGTAAACCCTTAGCATGTTTATGTGTGCATCTGAATAGAGGAATAGGAACCGGCCTTCATCCGGAGAGCTTTCCCGATTCACAAGGTCCCACACTTTGGGAAAAGCTCCATGTTATGCAATCACACTGAGAGTCTCAACCCATCAAGTTTCAGACATTCATGGGTGTTGTGATTCACCATCAACAAAACTTCAGTGCCTTCTTTCCATTTCCTTCATATTACCCATTGATTATCCTCATTAGATTTCTAACATTGTCCCTATTACTAAAGCAACAGGGGGACTTTACATTTGCATGGACTTCCATGACCTCAACCTAGCCTACCCGAAAGACAACTTTCCCTTGCCCGATATTGATCAACTAGTTGACCTCACCACTGGTCATGAGATGCTCTCACTCATGGATGGATTCTTGGGTTATAACCAAATTTTACTTGCCCCAGAAGATCAACACAAGATCGCATTCATTACCCCCTTGGGGAACCTTTTGCTATCCCAAGTCATGCATTTTGTATTTCACACCAGTTGTCAATCATCCCACCTAGTAGTCTTCACCACCTTTCCATTTTGTCACCAGTTATGGATCCCATCCAGCCTATGACTAGCACTACCGGAGATGAGGATTCTCACACTCCTTGACCAGAACCCCCCCCGCCTGTCAGTTTTTAACCTTTCCCACTTGTCACGGGGGGGGGCTTTCCCTTGCGACACTCGGGTCAGTTGATTTATGGAATGGCCCGTTATCTATCCCTTGACTCTCGCACCCACTCCCAAAGGCCCCATCTCCTCTGGCCCGTGTTGCCAGCATCCACCTTACCCCTAGTCAGTTTCGATTTAGGGTCCCTATACCCCGCTATGACCTGCCGCGTCTGTACCTCTATGGCATCCATGGATCCATCATACCCTTGACAACTACCCCAGCAGAACCTCAATCCCCCCTATGTCTCACATCATACCTGTAGCTACTTAAACCTACCACCTCCATTTTTTCGGTGACCCCTAACCGCCCTACCCATTTCAGACAGTGTTTCTTTCCCTCCCCAATCATTAGCCCCTATTGCCACTAGGTTACCACCACGACCCTTCCACCACCCCCATATACGGACTACCAACAACATCTTGTTTCATCCTTTTCTATTCTATGTACGTACCCCCTATTTCAATTCATTGCCCTCTTCTCTCCCACCCGACATGGCATCCCATACACTGGAGGGCCACCCCCATTATCTGCCCAAACCACCTCTCATGCTACGTAGGGCATTTAATCATTCACAACCCACCAACGACCTAATTAAATTGATGTGGACAAGATGGCAAGACGTGGAGGCAATCCGGTTTCCGGCCCTGCAACACTCTCACCTATACAATATTGCAATGCGCCTATTCCACCCATCCATTCCTATTCAATTGCATACCCTGAATGCAATGGGGAAATGCCTAAATTCATCGTTTCAATCAAAGAAGGACCCATAAACATGCGGTCGTTTCAAACACGATGTTATCTAATCGCTCATGATGATGCTTTGCTTTTGAGAACCTTTTCCCATGTCCCTCCCGCACTGGACCCTACAGGATTGGTCATAACTGGTTTACCTAAATAAAGACCTCTATATTCTCTTCAATTAGGTAGCCAAGCTTCTTAGATCATTTTTTTTTATCAATATCAAGCAAGAAGTTACAGGACCGATCTATTATTCCACACATCAATTATGAGGACGAATCTATCAGAGATTTTTTCACTCGCTTGGCGCAGCCTGATCCATTTAACTTACCTTCACTACACAAATTGAACTCATGAGCTCTTCACACTGGCTTGCACTAGACATATCTCCCCGACCTGTAGTCTAAACCTCCGACATTCAATAAGCATTCACTGTGGCACAAGTTAGAGACTCGGGCCATCCGAAGAGAAGAAAAATCCAATTACATAATCATAATTCGGAATTCAGGCCAATGATACCCTCCTTCTTCCAACCACAAACCAATTAATCCAAAAATCAAGGGGCACCACTAATGCATTGTCCTCAAGGCGACCCGCTCATCTGTCAAATCAAGCCACACCCTCATCTAATCTCTCACCTGTCCAACAATTTCAATTCAGATGAAGGCGCGAAAAATAAAACCCCAATTGGGGGAACCGTTACTCTTCTATCTTAAGAAAAGCTTATCACAGCCAATCCATCAACCCTTCCACCTATAAAATCCACACACTGTTTGACCCTGCTCCCTCCATTGCCCTCTGTATAAAGAACACTGATTTCGTAACATCATCGCGTAAGGGTCATATGACATCAACCTGCACTGCAAATCACTTTCAAAATATTGCCAAGAACTCGAGAAAAAGTTGAGTTAACTGGGGTAATCCCAACTCCACCCCCCACCAAAACTACAAATCTTCAAATAGTTTCCCCCACCATGCCCCTTAACTCCAATCAAACCGGTGAGACACTTCAACTCACGATTTCCCCCATACTCGTGAGGTTCATGCTCTCTCTTTAATGCGGTACTTGTCACCTCCCACTTACCTCACATCCCCTTCCATAGAGGAAATCCTAGGCCGAACATCCTTCCTTCCGCAACATTGGAACCAACCTCTCCTGTACCTTCACTAACAAAGGAACACCTTTCATCTCCTTCATCACCTACAGAGGGGTCTTCTGCTAACATCTAGACCATCTCACCCCTGACTTCTCCACTTAGAGAACCTTTACCCAAAGTACCTCCTCCACCCATAGAGGAAACCACCCCCATTACCTCCTTCACCCAACAGAGGAGCACCTATTCCATTCCTCCACTTATAGAGGAGCTCCCATCATTCTCCTCTACCTATCATCGACCCCCCAGTTGAAGATACCTTTGCCTCTAGGTGAGCATTCTCTATCTGCTACCCAAATCCAACCAAACCTACTTTCCGCTCTCTTACCACGGAAGCTAAAGCTAGCCAATTCCTTATATCTAAGGACACATTTTATGGGGAGTTTCCATTAGTCCTTGCCAAACTCCACCCACAGACGTTGTCGTTATCACATTTGGTCGATCACTTAGATTATGTGGATAGGGCCTTTACTATGGGGTGCCTCTTTACTCCCCGTTCTCCACACAGAGTAGATCTTCCCTCGCTGATACCTCCACTATCTACCCAACACATTTCGACCGATCCAACCAAATACAACCAACCCTCATGTCGCACCCCCTTCCATGCTTACCTATTTAGCGCCTCAATTTACCACCCTTACCCATAACCCAACCTACATCTACACCCTACACCCACCACCTACAACATTTGCCCTCACTAACCCTTAATTACCACTTTAGGGGTCACCCCGACCACCCAACCCTTACTCATCCACCTATTAACTTGGATTTAGCTACATCCTCCATGTCAATACCACACCTACTCTACACCCAAACCAAAGAAAACACACTCATCGACCCTCATACCCTGATAGCGCCAATCACACTCGCACTTGTCTCGTCCTTGTCTTAATACCTCAGCTTCCCCCACATATCAAGAAAACCTTTACCCCACCAATAAACCCAAAAGCAACAAACCCATTCCTTCCGCACAAACCTCTAACCTACCCATGCACACAACATGACTTACACCCACACCTGGTAGTCTTTTACCACCAATACCTCCAATACCCTCAGCTATTACTTCTACTACCCCACTACACTTCAGTCAATTGTCACCTCACACCCCAAGTACGACCCACATCATCTACCTTACAGCACCCCCGTTATCCCCATGGGTAACCTCGCCCTCTTCCGCCATCTACTTTTCCCTTCTAAACCTTGTACACCCACATCACCTTTACCTGAGAAAGTGTAACCCTTAAAAACAAAACCCCCACTACCCCACAATAAGGTAGTCCAAACAACCACACACCCTCCTACCCGTTCATCTATTGTACCCTACCCAGACAAACACGATTGATACCTAAAAACCACACTGGCACCCTAAACCCATAGCTTTGACCCATCCCTCCTCTCCCAAAATAATTCCTCAACAATCAACCACACCTACACCCAAAACCCACGTTCACTTCCCATTTGTGATACACTAGTAGGGTCCTATGTCCAACATTTTAACCAAACCTTTCTCGAGACCTCTGTATCACATACTGCCACTCCGACCTTACGACCCCCTCAAACCCAATCCAAAAGGGTTTCATGATACTAAAATCTGTGCATACATCGTGTACCAGGGCATGATGTGGATATCTGCAAGGCCTTGAAACTGGTCCTTATCCAATTGTGTCCACCAAAAACCAAATTTGATGATGATGACCTTCTTGACGAGGATCCGTTTCACAAACACCCATTCCCACACTGCCCACTCAACAACCACAACCTCATCCTCACCACTCCTAGAGCCACCCTCAAGATTTGAATTTAACATCTGAGAACTGGCAACGCCACCACCCAAATGTCATTGCCGCCTAGCTCACCTCACAAGGCTTTTCTCCTCAGTAGGTTTTTGTCCTTCATGTCGTTATACCACTCATCCTAAACCTTTCTCCATTTTTCCAAATCCCCTCAAATCAACATGATACATGTCACTACACCTGTGCGCCGAGGGAAAAGAAAGGCAACTGACCTACCAACCCAATCCTATACCCAACATACCATCTGCACCCCTACCTTAAAATAACTATCTGCAGCCCCACGTACTCCATTTCTAATGGCGTCACACATTGCACCATGCTCAAATTGATTACACCAATCTCCCCTCAAAATGTCCTTATATGACCTCATCCAAACCTTGGAATCCCATCGTCAAGCCCTCATGGAGGTTCTTCAATCTATTGAGGTTTTACCCCCATTACCCTACACCTGTAGCCTCCATTATCACACCCCATCATGTGGCCTCTCTCACCAAATACCACCTTCATTCTCACCTCACCTTGTTTACCAAGTGGCCTCCCTTAGCTTCTTAGAGGAAGAGATCACGCCACACCCAAAATGATGAACCAAACCAGCCTTCTTTCATCTCCATCTACATTGATGGACATCTGGGTACACTGTTGTGATGATTGATGGAGGTGCTAGCATTAACATCATTTCATCCCCATGCATTTGCTCCAAATGCACATTACCTGACAATTGCATGCATAAACATCCGGTCATGTTGGTTCATTCAACGATGCTATCACCTCCACACTAAGCCCTTTCATCCTTCATGTTCGCGTGGGCCCCTACACTATTCCAGAATTTTTTTACATTTTGGAGAGGGAATTCTAATATACCTTGTTGCTTGGTAGACCCTGGATCCGTGTCATGGGTTACGTTCCTTCCCACTTTACATCATGTGTAAAGTTTGAACACGAAGGACACACTTATAACATTCCAGCTGACCCATCACCTTTCAAACCATGCACCATGCTTTACCAACCTAATGATGTGCTCATACCTATCAAGCCGTTCTACCTCCACAACCAATACCGCTTTCACCTACACCTCCACCCTACCAGTACATCCGTTACTTTCACCGCACATACCTCCTCCATTCCTACCACTGCTATAACTTCCGGGGCTGACCCATTAGCTTCCTAATCTAATAACTCCACCTCTGCATCGACCTTCAACACATCATTCATTCCAGCTACCTGCCATACCAACCATTAACCCCTTAGAAGGTTGTTTTTCAACGTCTCCACTCTGGGGGAGTACCACCTATATAGTGTTAACACATTCCTTACTCCGCACGAGTATGGAAGCCTTCACCAACACCCTCGTTATGATCACTGTATAAAATAACGCCTCCATTATGGTCCTCCTTATCTTCATACTAGTCTCACTTATAGGGGACTTGATACTACCACTTACAAACTTGAACCACCATCACAACCCCGCCCATTTTCCTCTTACTTCCAATCACTTACCAATCGTTGTTTCACCCACACCTTCCTGCACCGT
This sequence comes from Taxus chinensis, assembly GCA_019776745.2. Lineage (NCBI taxonomy): Eukaryota > Viridiplantae > Streptophyta > Pinopsida > Cupressales > Taxaceae > Taxus > Taxus chinensis. Next base: position 903,080,978 of record CM034146.1, read on the forward strand.
TGTGTGTGGAAGGGTTCTGGTTTTGGCTTTTTTGAGCAAGGCCACCATACTATCATTCCATGTACCACCCACAAACATAACGATTGTAGTGGTATCGGCTTTCCTGAACCACCTACCAAGCAGGCCTGCATTGAACTCATTAAGGACACTAGCCCTTCTCCACCTTCTTCACCCACTCCACCTTCATCACCACCCTCACCAATGGAGTCGATGGATTCTGAATCTATCCCCCCTAACTTTTTTTTTCATAAACACCATTTCCTTGGGGCCTTTGACTTATCAATGTGAGGGTGAGGCCCCTTCCACTCTTCCCTTCCTATATCTTGAGACGATTGATGATGACACACCTACAATTAACGTCGTTCAATGTCAGGATGATGAATCCATACTCACCTACCTTGGTGTAGAAGACTCATATATTCATCGGTCGTTACCCTCTGAGACACAAACCATGTTGATTGAATTGACTATCGAGATAAAAATTCATACTCAGGACGACCCGCACATCCTAAAGATCGGACAATCTTTAGATGTTGTTGAACAGGAAGCCATCACTTCTTTTCTTCGAGATCATAACCACACTTTCACTTGGTCTTACACAGACATGCCCAGTATTGACCCCACCATAGTGGTCCACAATATCATAACCGTTCCTAATGCTAAACCTATCAAAAAAAAGAAGAGGAAATGTACCCCTCGCATTACTCTTCTAGTCAAAGAAGAACTTGTTGTATATATCTCCCCCCTGGGCAAATATAGACAACAGAAGAATATGGGAAATCAAAGAAACTCAAACCTGACATTTATTTGCGCCACCAGTCACCCTGGAGCAGGTAAGAAAATGTCTACATGAAGATGGATGCACCCTGGCGCAGGTAAGAAAATGTTGACATGAAGATGGATGTGCCCTGGTGCAGGTAAGAAAATGTCGACATGAAGATGGATGCGCCCTGGCGCAGGTAAGAAAATGTCGACACGAAGATGGATGCGCCCTGGTGCAGGAAAGAAAATGTCGACATGAAGATGGATGCACCTTAGCGTAGGTAAGAAAATTTTGACATGAAGATGGATGCGCCCTGGCACAGGTAAGAAAATGTCGACATGAAGATGGATGTGCCCTGGCACAAGTAAGAAAATGTCGACATGAAGATGGATGCGCCATGGCGTAGGTAAGAAAATGTCAACATGAAATGGATGCGCCCTGGCGCAGGTTGGATGGCGTAGGCACCAAATTTTCAGTGCCTATGGCGCATCTTCAGGAGGCACAACATTTTGAGCGCTGACACCTCAAACCTGACAGAAAGCAAACCCTGACGCAGATATTCAAATGGCCATAACTTTTCACAAGGAGCTCAGATTCACGCAAGGTTGGACTTTTGGAAAGCTTACAAGGTCCTCTATCCAAATACGACTAGATATCTTTACTTGGGTGAGAAAAATTTCTTCAAAAATGCAAAAAACATTTCACCATGTTTTGGGTTTGCTAGGGTTCTCACCTACCACCATAATGAGATGAATTAAATACAACCTAGAGGTGGTTGGGGTAGATTTGGAATTCCTCTCTCTTTCCTCTCTCATTCTTCCTATAAATTTTAAGGAGGGGATTCTTTCTAAAGGTTGGACATTCTTGTTTTTCCCCTCCTTGCTTCTCTTTGGTAGGCAAATTTGTGGAGTTAAAACCTCCCATCTAAAACTGTTATGCAACTTTGTCTTTTGGCATTTTGTAGTGTATTGTATCAATATTTGGAGAAAATAATGCATGTATGTGGATGATTCTCAACCCTCTCTGTGTTCATTTGCATCCTCCTAATATTCACTACAAAATTTGGTTATCTGTGCATGATCTTGTATTACATTTTAATGGTTTTTGTTTATTGGCAAGACAGGTGTTCTTCATTCCTCGGTGCATCACCTTTGTTATTTTAGGTTTATTTTTATGCATCTTCTTACCCTGTCTCCTTGGCAAGTTAGATTAGGTTTTTGAGTAAACCCTTAGCATGTTTATGTGTGCATCTGAATAGAGGAATAGGGAACCGGCCTTCATCCGGAGAGCTTTCCCGATTCACAAGGTCCCAACACTTTGGGAAAAGCTCCATGTTATGCAATCACACTGAGAGTCTCAACCCATCAAGTTTCAGACATTCATGGGTGTTGTGATTCACCATCAACAAAACTTCAGTGCCTTCTTTCCATTTCCTTCATATTACCCATTGATTATCCTCATTAGATTCTAACATTGTCCCTATTACTAAAGCAACAGGGGGACTTTACATTTGCATGGACTTCCATGACCTCAACCTAGCCTACCCGAAAGACAACTTTCCCTTGCCCGATATTGATCAACTAGTTGACCTCACCACTGGTCATGAGATGCTCTCACTCATGGATGGATTCTTGGGTTATAACCAAATTTTACTTGCCCCAGAAGATCAACACAAGATCGCATTCATTACCCCTTGGGGAACCTTTTGCTATCAAGTCATGCCTTTTGGCCTTAAAAACACTACTTCTACATATCAGCGTGCTATGACTTACATCTTCCATGATATCATACATCACATATTGCAAGATTACGTGGATTATCTCTTGGCCAAATCTAAATGTCGCACTGAGAACCTCACCATCCTCAAAACCATCTTTGACCGCCTCATTAAATATTGCGTCCACCTTCAGCCTAAAAAGTGCGTCTTTGCAGTTCTCTTAGGAAAGCTCCGGGGATTTATTATTTCCCTCCGTGGTATAGAAGTTGACCCTACCAAAGTTAAGGCAGTCCTCAAAATTCTTCCACCCACTAACCTTAAACAACTTTGTAGCCTGCAAGGTAAATTGTAGTCCATTTGCCATTTCATTTCATAATTATCTGATTGGTGTCAACCATTTCATCATCTACTTAGGAAGGATGTCTCCTTTAAATGGGATGATGACTGTCACTAAGATTTTGAGGCCCTACAACAATACCTTCTCCAACTACCCGTACTCATTCCACCTAAAGATGATCAACCTTTTTACCTATACATATCAGCTACCGATCATTCCTTGGGAGCCATGCTCACTCATCGTGATGAATAACATAGGGAGAAAGTGATTTATTACATAAGTTGTACTCTTTTAGACTATGAAACCTGATACAACCATCTAGAAAAACTTTTCTTAGCCTTAGTTTTCATTACCACCAAACTCCACCATTACCTACTCAACCACAAAACCTATGTTGTGAATAACACTGATCCCTTACACTTCATGTATGCCAAACCTTATCAAAATCAGCGTGCCACGCAATGGCTTATGCTTTTATCTAATCTTGACCTCGAATTAATTCATCAAAAGTCCATCAAGGGCTAAGCTATCACCAACCAACTGGCTGACGCACCTATTTCTGGGGATCAACCCTTTAATTTTGACTTTCTCGATGAGTCAATTACTACTCTTTCCCTGGATGAACCCCCTTACAAAATGACACTATTCTTCGATGGTTCCAAGTGTCAACGTGGGGACAGGGCTGGTATTATCCTAATTCCTCTAGATGGAGAACCCATGCCTTTGTCTTTCAAACTAGACTTTGAATGCACCAACAATATTGTTGAATACAAAGCGCTTGAACTAGGTCTCCAAGCCGCACATGCCCTAGATGTCAAATCAATCCACATCTTTGGTGATTCACAATTAGTCGTCAACCAAGTCAATGGTATGTACCAATGTCGTAATGAGATACTTCAAAAGTATAAACATCATGTAGACATACTTTTGACCACCTTTGATCGTTACACCCTTCAAACCATCCCACGTTCAACCAAGAAATTTGCCAATACCATGGCCTACTTAGCTTCCCAAATACCCACTTCCCCTGTTGATTCCAAAATCTTTGTCACTGTATAACACCTCCATTCACCTTCTTATTTACCTCACGATGTTTACTCAATCAGAACCGACACCCCTGATCCGAATGACCTTTGGTATAAACAGTACTCCAACTACCTTTCTCTCTCCATCTTACCTCCTGATCTCACCCGTAATGGACAATGTGCCTGACTTAAAAAAGGTCTCTCGTTACGTTATCCTAGGGGAACCCTATATAAGCACGGCTTGATGGTATTATCTTATGATGCCTCACAAGTTATGAAATTCCTTATACCATTAAGGAGGTTCATGATGGCATATGTGGAGGTCACTTTAGTGGCCTTCCTGTTGCTAAGCATATTCTTCACCTAGACTATTACTGGCCGACCCTTAACCATGATTGTTGTGACTATGTCAAATTTTGTGTAAAATGCCAACAACATTCCAACCTTCATCATACACCCAATCATGCCTTACAGGTCGCTCGTGACCTTTGGCCCTTCTCTTAATGGGGTTTGGCTCTTGTCGGAGAAATCAATCCTCATTCGTCCCAACACCATCAATGGATCATAACTGCTACTGAATACTACAAAAAATGGGTGGAAGCCATACCACTCATCTCCACGAAATCCGAGAATATATGTGAGTTCATTAACCATCACATAATTTGTCGCTTTGGTGTTCCTCATCACCTCATCACTGACAATGGAAAACAATTCAAAAACAAAACATTGCAAAAACTTTACGACGCCTTTGGCATTCAGCTTATTTTCTCATCACCTTATTACCCACAAACCAACGTTCAAGATGAATCCACTAACAAAACCCTCAACAAAATTCTCATGAAAGTGGTTGACGATACTGGGAAGGATTGACATACACACATTCCTTTTTCCCTATGGGCATACTGCACTAGTATTCACACTTCCACTGCAGTCACACCCTTTTCCCTGATCTACGGTACAGAGGTTGTTCTACCTCTCGAATTCCAAATCCCCTCACTCCGCATTTCTCTCCATGACATGCTTACTGTTGTTACAAATCAGCAGCACCCCTGGATGTTGATCAGATTTCTAGTTTGATCATCCTAAGCATCCAGTGTGATTACACAACATTGAATCATTTCCCCAAGTGTGGGACTTGTAAAATGGGAAAGGAATCTCCAAATTAGAGGCTAGTTCCTCAACTCCTCTGATCAGCTATTTTTACTTGCACAATTGCAGAGGTTTAAACTCCTAAATCTACTCTAAATTCCAAAGGGATAAGGATATAAAATGCAAAAAAGAAAGAACTAATGCTAATATGTGATGCACTAAAGGAGTGGTGAGCATTTTTTACTTCTGTAGATTGACACAGTCCATAAAAATGCAACAAAGAACCTCATGCACAAACTGATAATTGTACATGAAGGATCATAAATTAACCAAACAACACAGGCAGAGGATGAAAACTAATCACAGAGGTTGTATTGTTATTTTAATCATAAAAATCACTTGCATTACAACACCTAAGAGGAAAAATAAAATTGAAGCTCTTAGAAAAGGTTTGATTATTCCACCAAAATCACTTCCAAGGTGAGAAAGGGAGACCTGTAATACACAAAAAATGTTCAACACTTTGAAAATGAGCCAAATCTGGCTTTTTTAGTGCAAGGGACGAGCCCAGGAGAGAGAAACATGGGAAAATGTGGAAGGGATTCAACCATTGACCAAAATGTATTCAAAATAGCATGGGCATCCTTACAGACTCATCCCCTGACATTTTTAGCCATGCTGGGAGAGAATGTGAGCCATTCTTCATTAAAAATGGTGGTTGAAACGTCATTTCTGTTCATGACCACGTGCTAGAGGCATTTTTTTATTTTCTCTCTCCAAACTCCATCAAAATGCAAAAATGACCCCGAAATATTGTAGATAATTTCACCAGTTTTCCATTGATATACATAACGTGAAAAACTGAGCTTTGGATCGAAAGATATGGTGATTTGAATTTTTAGGGAAAAATAGGGCCAAATCGGGGTTGGCAGGCAAACATTCGAATTTTTGCACCTTTTGTGGTCATTTGGAAAATTTTCCAAAATTTCCCCGCACTCCACCACTCTAGGTGCCACGTGGCAGCATCTCATTGGCTGCGAGCCTTTCAGGGGAAATTTTTTCCAAAAAACTCCGCCGAGCCATAACTTCAAAAATACATGGAGTTAGGAGGAAAAATTTACCTTTCTGGAAACCTGAGAAAGAGCTCTGTCCAATGGTGTCATTTCCAAAAGGTTTTGAGTGCATGAAAATCCAAATATTATGAATGAGGCACAAGAGAGGAAAAAATGAGAGGAGGGTAGCAACAAAAAAGGAGTAGGGGCACATTTTGGATAACAAGCATCACATCTTTACGTTGTATCAATCGACGAGCTCCTCCTTTCCCTATGGACTTGACCATTGACATGGTGAGTTAGTTGGCCACTTAATGTATCATTTTATTTTTGTTCTAAGTTCTTGCTCATCTTCATAGTGCATGTGATCACCATGAGTCTTGTCCTTCTGCCAAGTTAAGAAGGATTGGCTCTTTCTCTCTTCCTACTATAGACCTTTATTTTATCTCTGTTCACCAAGTTTGAATTCCCATGCATCTCACATGCCGAGCTCATCACCTTTCCATGAGTTAATGCCTACATCCAAACTCCCGATTGTCAAGCTCTTCTAGGAAAGTTCCACACTATCAAACCTGAATCTCCTCATGAATTATCTCAAATTCTATGTCGATCTCACATTCATCTCTATAAAGTCATGCTTTGAACTATTAATGTTGAGATAGCTCATTTGCAATGTCAGATGGGTTGACCAAGGCTTGCTATGAATACCTCACCGCATACCCACGAACTCATCCGTGACATATCTATCTATGAGTTATCTTCACAACACCAATATTCTCACCATAACAAATTCTAATTCATTCATGACATCTCTGACTCGATCATTAATCTATCTCACTATCCCTATCTCATCTATGGGTGAGTTCTTTGATTTCTCTTTACCAAGCTCTTGAATTACTTTAATCTCTATGTGATGTGCATTCTTATTCCTTTCTCGCTTACACCACTGAGCCATCTATTCATGCTTTTGTAATAGCTCAAGGAATTCAACTCCATTGCTCTCTATGAACATTGAGCTCTTCATTAGCTAACTTACATTTGAGTGAAACAAGCTCCTCATCCTCCCTACTCAGGTTCTCCATTAGTTGAGCTATGCACAAATACTGACTTATATTATCTTTGTAATTTTTTTCTGAGCTTTGACATAGCTCCATGGTGACGTGATCCAAACCATATCTCTATGTTACCAGGATAAAAAAATCCTATAGATATCCAAGCTTGATCACACAAGCTTTCCATACCAATTCTCATGTAGAACTGATCCATCATATTGCCATGCCTCCATTGTTCTTCCTTGTTCTTACTCAGTAGCCATTCATGTTTCACCCTAATACAACTATGGCTCAAGCCGACCCTATATCCCTTGGTTATCTCAATGATGTTGAGTTCAAGATCCCTAACTTAAATTACATATTCATTGAATGGATCAATCTAAACTCGACTCCACCTGAGTCATCTCCTCTTGTTTTCTCAGTCTTATCAATAATTCCACATAACTTGGTGAGTGACTCATAATCTTGTGTGAAATTGATCAATCATTAAAACATGCTCTAACTCCCTTGATGACTTGCTTGGTGAATCAGAAACCAACTTAGACTTGTCTTGTGTGTGGAACTCTTGTGTTGGGTTTCCATTTTTCCATCCTTATATGGCAATGCTCTCCTAAATTTCCACGTTCTTGAAAAAATGAGTCTCGGAATCCCCTGCACGGAAACCTTGTGTTGGCAAGCCATCACCGAAACCCCACTTTGGTTTTACCTTGAACTTATCCCGCTGAGCACCTGAGCTATCTTCTATCAGAATGGTAACTCGTCACTTGTTAGGCTCTATAAAAAATTCTTATCTCTGACCGAGCTCACCTGTGGTCAAACAATGCATTAATGGTGCAAAATGACTCAACTCAAGATCCTCATCATCTGAGCTATTCTTTTAGAGTTGTTACCTCCATTTCCTTCTGATTAAGACATTCCAATGGTTTGCTTAATGTGGTATGCTTAAAATATGAGCTTTCTCCTCAACGTCTCCCAATTTCAGCTCAGACCATCTTCCCATGAACTTTGTTGAACACTTCATCCACGAACCGAGTTCACTGCTTAAACTTAAGCATCTCTTGTTTGATCCCAACCTAGTTTGACTCTAATGAATCCTCTCATTCTTATCACCATAGATCATTTCCTTGTGTATCTCAGATCTGCGATCCATTTCATCACCTTTACGTTTGATTTAACCACGCTTGTGCTCAATTTCATAATAATTACCTACCTCCTTGGGCTCATGAGTTCCAAGTGGCTTGACCTACCTTATTCCATTCATAAAATGTTCCTTGGCCCAATTTAAACCTTCTTTACCAAGGCCGAGCCACTCACAAATCACCACTATGTTGTCCCTGTGAGTCAATCCTCGATTGATTATGTCAAGTGAGCCACCAAACTATGTCCATTCTGGTTTGAAATCCATTCACTATGGTAAATAGCTCAAACTGGCCTTACCCATTTGATATAATAAAGGCCATATACCCCATCACTGTTTCCTCTTGGCTTAAAAATAACATTTCAAACTTCCTCTCTATGATGGGGCATCCCACTGATGTAACCTTGCTTGAGCTAAATTAGCTCATTTCTCTCATTTTCTCAAACTCGATGCATAGAATTATTTTTTGATTCGGCATTTCTTCTTCAACTTAGCTCAAACCTTTTACAAACACCTATAGACACTAAAATTAGGTCACACTCCCCTTCGTCCCTCAACATATAAAGCCCCCTTTATTACATCTACCTAGTCGTGACCCCCTTCACCCTGCTAATATTAATTTAATTAAATTAATGTATTATCCCCACTATATTTATTATTTAAATATCTTATTTAAATAATATCTACACAAATAGTTCACTTAGACACCTCACCAAGCTAACTCAACCTAAGACCTATTCTTAACAAGTTACCATAACTAACTACGACTTACCCAAACCCTAAAAATCAATTCCTGCACTCCCTCTAACCACATTCCCGCATGCTCACAAGAAGCTCCCAGTATAATCTGGGGGATAATGACACAAGATCTGAGGAAATTAGGAGGATCTCCAAAAGTTTAAAAAACCTAGAAAATCCCACCTTGACTGACATCGGTTTCCCCCTAACCGTCATCGGTTAAGCCAGACCACCGTTGGTTACCCCTTTTAACTCCTAAACTACCTTATTCTCAATGTTGGAAAACATTGGGAGAAAAAGTGGACGAGTAAGAATGAAATTTCAAAGAGATAACGCATCTTCAGAGAGCCAATTCCAACAAGAACTGACATCCAAGGAAGGAGATTGAGGATCTTCTCCTACACAGCCATCCCAGCCACATTCTGATCTATCCAAGCAAAAGAGGAGTGTGCATGCAGCCCATACAGAAGCTTTTCTTCATTTGGTGATCACTTACAGCCTTTAAACCCATCATCATCACCTCCATCCTTCACACATAGAATTTCAGGAATGAAATCCAAGTAAGTACAACATCATACTTTCATAGTTATTTCATTTTATCGTTATTTTATCATTCATTGTTCATCTTGCTCCCTATCGACCATCTCTAACATTTTTTACCTCCATAGACCCATCAAAACCTTGCAAAAACCTATTCCAGTCACCCAATACCTCTTCCTGACCAACTAAATCCCTTGTGCAATCACAAAGGAGACCAGAACCCCGTTCTATGACGTTTCCAGATCTCACAGTAATTGGCGCCGGTTATACCTAGCCATTGCCGATCATCCCTGACTGATGCTAGTCTCTGTGTTTTCCCACATAGCCTTAAACAGATACCTATCCACCTAATTTTACCTGACCCTCACTCACTTGTGACCTACCCAGGACCTTTATCAGACCTGTAGAACCTAAAACCAACCATTTGACCCATGGATTCTATTCTAGCTTAGCCTGTTAGATTAGAATCTATTTTCTTATTGTTTTTTTAAGTGAGATACCTAAATCATTTCAAAATAACAATAGGATTTACCTTGTTTTCATCATTAATTTGTTTAAAATAGTGGACAGACAACCATCTAGGAAGTATCACGCTTCCCGGATCTATCTCATGCTAGGAAGTTCACTGCCCATATTGTTTAATTCCTTCTGGTGGTCTTGTTTTTTCATTACAGGTAGTTCCTCCTAGCCAAAAGGAAGCTCTCATGGTCAGCTATGGATTCAGAAGTCATACGTGCGTAACAACCCATCAACCAAAATTTGAACAGGTATTCCTCTCCTTTAACCAAGTGGCTCAAGCATTACTGGACCACTTCTCAATCAATGTAGTCAAAAAAAGTCACCATGATGACCTATATTCAAATGATAGTATGACGATGAATCTATCGCAGATTTTGTTTCTTACTGGCGAAGTCTTATCAACTAATTAACATTCCAGGTACCTCAAGTTAAAATTATAGAGTTGTTCACTAGAGCTTGTGCCAAACACATCTCACCAAATCTATAGGTACAAACCTTCCATACCTTCGACGAAAGCATTTACCATGGTGCAAAAGCTGGAAATTTTTGCCTATGAACAAAATAAAATCCAATTGCGAAACAAAAATTCCACGTTCAAATCAAATGATTCTTTTTCATCTTCAAAGCCCCAAAAAAATTATTGAAAAGCCAAAGGATATGCCAATGCGGTAGTTCTCAAAGATGGTCCATCTCATCCATCTAATCAAGCTAAAACTTCCTCCAATCTTTCTCCTGTATAGAATTTTCAGTTCGATGGGAACAATGAAAGAACAATCCACTTGGAGATCCCTATTCTTTAGTCTTGGAAAATCTTATTAAAGCTAGAGCCATTGCACTACCCCCCCCCCCCCCATAAAAACTCATACTAGTTTCGATTCTGATTGAGTCCTATACCTGCATGGTATAAGGAACATGACTATTGTAATTATCATCGCGTCAAAGGCCATAATGATGGTAATTGCATAAATTTTGAGAAAATTTTCCAGGAAATGTTAGATAATGGAGATCTCTTGTCCTGGACAACCCAAATGCACTAGCAAATCAAAACTTGTATATCTTTAAGAATCTGTTCTCTAACCATACACCATCATCTAATCAAAATGGTGAACCTTCAAACAAAGAAAATAATTTCCGTGAAGTCCAAGCTGTTTTTGATATCATACCGGCTGTTCCTCAATTTCCACCTATTTCGTCTATCAAGGAAATTCTTGCACAAGATCCTCTACCCATAGAGGAGCATACCTTTTCCACTCCTTCACCCTCAGAGGAGTCCTTCATCTCCACCTTCACCCATGTAGGAGTCCATGATTTTTATTGATGCTATTTCACCATCTACCTAGCAACCTACTGAAAAAAAATCAACGGTATTAAATCTCCTACCAGCAAGAGAATCATCATCGATTTCCCCTCCACCAAAAATAAGTATACCTCACCCCACCTACCATCTCTCATACCTATGGGAGATCCTTCCAACATGCCACTACCTATTGGGGATAATTCTTCATTAGCATTCTAGGATCCCGTTGATTTGGTCTTGGCTCTTTTACCCACAGAGTCCAAGGCTAACCAATTCCTTGTCTCATAGACATATTTTACAGGGATTGCCACTAAACCAACTACATCTCTCTTATAGGCAGTCCCATTTTCACGACTGGATGATCACTTGGATTATGTTGATAATTCCAAACTTTGGGGACGTTCGCCTATCAAATGCAAATCTCCCTACAGATACTATCCAATCTATCCAAAGGTATTTCTAACAACCAGATCGACCTTGATCATGCATGTAAAAAATTCTTCTTTGTCACCTTTACCTACACTTAAACCTTGACCTACGAATAAAACCATTCCTATGCTTAAGATCCTACCCACACATACATCTTAGTCAATATCTAGACCCATCACTACCTTGGGTGTCATGATGATGTCAAGCCTTACCCATCCACCCATAAAATTAGATTTAGCCACATATTCCCAACCCGAACCAAAAACTATTCCTCTTCCTAAAAGGAAGACCCAACCTTCTAGGCCACAAACACCAGTCTCACCTATCACACCTTTGTCACCCTTGCCCTTTCCGTCCATCCTAGGACCTCACCCATCAACCTTGGCCAAACAACCCCTACCCAAGGCCAATAAAAAGCTAAGCAACCTACCTTGTCATCACAATCCTTTGTTACATCTAATTTACCTACACAACAAACACCCTCACCCTCACCCATACATTTATTACCACCTATACCTCCACTAACTACTATAACCCAAAATTTCCTATACGACTTCAACCCATACCTTCCACCGGCCTCTACCAACCACTTCCATCATAACTCTATTGTCCCCATGGGTAACCCGTCCTCTTCCACCATCTACTTTCCCTTCTACATCATGTAATCCCATCTCACCTTTACCCAAGAAGGTGTAATCCAAAGACAAGAACCCACTACCCTCTAACAGGGTAGTTAAACAACAACACCTTCCCATTGCTAGTTCTTCTAACACACACTTTACCCAAGTAGATACCCATCAAAACCTAAGACAGTACCACCTACCAAACCAGTGGTCAAACCCATTCCCCCTCCTATAAATGCCTCTTCTCCCACAATCATCATCCACACCTTTACCTAAACCCACACTCACTTCCCATTGTTATCCATTGGCAGGGTCCTACACAAACATTCTAGCTAACCTCTTAGAGACCTCAGTCATCAAATTAAGGCCACCTTAGGCCTTATGACCCCCTTAAACCCAAACCAAAAGGGTTTGATGTAACTAAAATTTGTGCCTACCATCATGTGTCAGGACATGACGTAGAGGGTTGTAAGGCTCTCAAAAACCGCTCTCCTCCAATTATTTCCTCTTGAAGAAAATTTTGATGATGAAGATCTTCTTGATGAGGAACCTATTCCACCTTCACCTATCACCACACACCCTCATCCCTTACTTCTTCATTGACCTTCATCTCTACCCCCACAACCCTTTTATCCACCTCTAAAATTTGAGATCAACATGGTTCGTATTAGAGAGTTTTAAAATCAATGCCTAAAATGCCAGTGTGCCCTACTCATTTCACAAGGTTCTTATCCATTAGGTTTTTTGTCATTGTCATTACACTACTCATGACATACCTTCTCCATCTACCTCTTTCCCATATATTAACATGATCTAAGTTTTCACTCGCACCCAAAAGGACAAAGGAAAAGAAAAAGCAACTAGCCCATCAACCAATCTCATGCCCAATATACCATCTGCACCCGTACCCAAAAATCATCATTCAAGGACCCACATACCCTATTTCTGACGGGGGTCACCCATCGTACAATGAAAAAAAATTACACCAATCCCCTCTAAAAATGTCTTTGTACGATTTTGTCCAAACCTTGAATCTCATCGATAAGCCCTTATGGAGGTTTTGTAATCCATTGAGGTTTTACCTAATGACCCCACACCAGTAGCCTCCATTCTCACCCCTCATCACGTGGCCTCTCTTAAAAAATCATCTCCTTTTCTACCACCATTCCCACTCATCAAGTAGCCACCCTCATTTTTTTTCTGATGAGGAGATCATACCTCTCCAATCAAACGACCCTGATCCCGCCCTTTTTATCTCCATATATATCGATAATATATGCATATGGCATGTCATGATCGATGGCGGTGCTAGCAATCAACATCATCTCCTCCCATGTGTACAATCAAATGTACATCCCTTAAAATTACATGCATAATAACCCAGTTATGCTACGATCCTTCAATTACGCCAGCACTTACACCCTTGGCACCATTATTCTTCACATTTGTGTGGGCCCTCGCACTGTCCCAGAATTGTTCTACATATTAGAGGGGGAGTTCCAGTATAACCTGTTGCTTGGCCCAACCTTGGATTCACATCTCGGGTTGTGTTCCTTCAACTTTACACCACACCGCTGTGTAAAATTTGAACATGAATGACATAACTATACCATCCCAACTGACCTGTCATCATTCAAAACCTGTAACATGTTATACCAACCTAATGATGTCCTTGTACCAGTTAAAACAAATCTACCACTACCCCAATTATCCTTCACCCATAACCCTATCCACTAATGCTTCTACCACCTCTCCCATACCTAACTCTTCTATTCATACTATTGCTAGAACCTCTACAGCTATCCCATCTCCTTCACAACCAACCGATACCCCTCCTGCCCAATCACCTAGTAATTCATCTATCCCCACTACCCACATATCTACTACCAATCCCTTAGAGGGTGTTTCTCAATAGCTCACTCTGGGGGAGTACCGCCTCTACAATATACACACATTCCTCACTCCACAAGAGTATGAAAACTTACACCAACATCCTTGCTATGACTATCACATATGAGAGGTTTTCCCTTATGGTCACCTTCACACCAACTTAATGTATGGGGGACTTGATACTTCCACCTATTCACCTGAACCACCATCCCAAACGTGACCATTTTCATCTGACCTCCAATCTCTCACTAATTGCTGCTTTGCCCACACTTTCCTTCACCCGCGCATGGAAAGGATTTGGCCTTAGTTTTTACAAACAAGGCTATCATACGTCATCTCATGTACCACCCGTAAACAAAAAAGATCGTAGTGGTATTGGATTTTCTGAACCATCTTGTAAGAAGACCCACATTGACCTCATTGAGGACAAAAAACCTTCTCCACCCCATTCACCAACATCACCACCTTCACCCACAGGGTCCATAGATCCGAATCTATTCCTCTTAACTTTTTTTTTCATGAAGACAATTTCCATGGGATCTCTGACTTATCAACGTGATGGTGAGGCTCCCTCTTGTCTTCCCTTCCTGTATCTTGACATGATGATTGATGACGATACACCCTTTGATTAATGTTGTTCAATATCAAGATGATGAGTCTATCCTCACCCACGTTGGTGCAGAAGATTATTATTTTCACTGGTCATTACCTTCTGAGACACAAACCATGTTAAATGAATTGACCATCGAAGTCAATATTAACACTTAGGATGGCCCGCACATTCTAAAGATAGTGTAACATTCCCATTTTAGTACATTAGAACAAGATTTTTTTTTGTTTTGATAAGAGCTTCCTAGTTCTAAATACATAATTTAGAACTCACAGATCAAAACAATCATTTTTATGAAAGATAACCATATGCAGATGTAATGACTTGGTGTACCACCGATCTATTCATTCCATGACTCGGTGATCTACCGATCTATTCATGAGTATCATAGAGTTTGAATTTTTTAATTTATTTTAACACTACACTCTTGCGGTTCTCTTCCCTAATCTAGGATTTCAGAATGCTCTGTCCAAGGAACCTATCTGAATAATTGTTACCATTATTCATCGGCATCTCATCCCTCAGACTAGGTGACATAGGACAACGCAATCAGTAACTTGTGATACTTTGGCCAAATATTTGAAACATATTGTTCATGTCTCGTATTCCTTGACGGCTACTCGTCAATCTGGAATACTCCCACCCCATCCCATGTTAGTCATTCACTCAAGAATGGGTTAGGATACCATACACACATGTTATAAGGATGCTTTTGAAGACTAGGGATAAGTTGACATACTGGGTCAACCATTGTTAACCCCGTGTGTCAAGGTACCCCGAGTCTCAAAGGGCTGCCCCATAACCTGACTATGGTCCTAACCAGTTCCAGAGTAAAAAATTTGTTCGAGTTTAAGGTGTAAATCTTAACGATCAATGAAAAGGGTGTCGCACCATAAGTCACCTGCATTGTTGTATCCTCGAGAAGATCCTAATCTTCTCGAAGGTACAACCCTACAATTGACATGTGCCGACATCCTACAAAAAACTGCCTTGAAAATTTACTAACTTCAAGGTGTTACTTAAGTTGAGTTGAAATTATATTTTAAGACTCTCCTAACTAGGTAGTCTTTTCCCAACCCCTGGGTTCCACACCTTTGAGTTGCTTTACGAATTAAGTTCAATTTCACAGAGAGAAGTTTAATAAGATTTGATATCTCGCCAAGGAGACCATTGGTTCCCAATAACCTTATCCTACATAATTGGGAAATAGCCCTAAGTCTTCTCATAAGATGCTAACTAAACCCATATGGGTTTATATCAGCTCCCTAGACTGAAATATATCTTACTTATTGGAACAAGATATATTGATTTAAAACCATCAATTACATTGCCTTGACTTAGATCATGGCTAGGGAGTAATAGATTACTCTTCCCATTTTCAGCTACCTATTAGGGTGGTAGTTAATCTTAACTTCCCGAAAGGCAGTGGGCTGATTTCCAGTTTAGCCTTATTCATAACATAAAAGAATTACTATTCATTCACGAAGTATTTGGTCACATAATTTTTACAAGACCTACTTAGAAAATCCAAATCCAAATAACTCCCATGGTATACAATATTAAAATGCACTTACATTCAATCAGACCTAAGAAGTTCAATCCATCAAATGAAAAATGCAGCCACATAAGTAACAATCTCTCCATTTCATTCATTTTCCAACCATACATTTACAACTTATGCACTTCGGCACATTTGATACAATGATCAACATCGAAAGAATATCTTTCTTCCTATAATACATTTTGAGACAATCAAATTGAAATTCATCATTAAACCAGTTTAAAAAATCTGAGCATCATATCAGATCTACGTGCTTTTACCACTTATGATGTCCATCTGCAAAAAAAATTGCTAGCACAGGTCAGTTCAGTGAACTGAGCATGATAAGCACTAATTCTTAAAACAATTGCATTCTACCAACTGTTTCCATTAGACAACCTGTTTAAATGAAATCATTTCTTCAAATCCTTAAACTTGAATCAGGCTAATCATTTTTCTACAATTCTAATATGACTTTAACGCATGACTCATATTATAGCTGCCAGTTAAACCTAAATATATTTCAGATAATTCATGGTATATATTAGAGACTAAAAAGAACAAAATGAATCCAAACCTCCATCCATCTGAAAATCAAGGACAACAATAATTCAACAAATTACTCCATTCAAGAATGAATTCCTATCAGTACGTGTATCCAACAGGTGAGTATTTAACAATTCAAGAAAAAGGCAGATTATAACATCCAACAAGCTCAACTGACGGGATTCCTTTATATTCATAGCCTTATTTCAATGATATTGACAAGTATACCAACTTCTACTGCAATACTATTTTTATAAAAGTGGATAACCGTACAACTCAAACAGGATAGTAATATAACCGTTAATAAAGAAAAAGACTCCAGTCAAGAGTCAGTACTTACCAGTTTCTCCTTACAATTTTAACAATCTATTCTTCTTATGCCCGTACCGTAGAATTCACATAAAGGTACAAAAGAAGAGAGCACTCATAGTTTCTAGACAAGGAGAGAATATTTTCTTAATCCAACAGTTATATATCAACATATACTTCACAGCTTAGGAGAAAGAAACATAGGCATTCAGATCTCCATTCCAATCATGTTCAAGACTGTACCAACTTCCCAAGAGTAATGCATATACATCCAATCTTGAATTCAATAAGGAAGAAGAGAGAGCAAGAAAAAAATCAACACCCATCCCTTCCAAATACAAACCTGATTCCCATCCATGCAGACCCAGATTACCCATAGTTAATAAACATCAGAGTTCCTCAAAGCAAATATTTCTCTCGGTCAGGCTGTGTTTCCCATTAACCAAGCAAGGTCGTAAAGAAAAACAATAATTACATTTATATTTCATCACATACAGAATCTATAATCATAGACCATCCAAATCCTTTTCACAGAGATGCAGATTTAAATATAACATACATCATATGCATGTGACTAAATCAGTCGAGCTCAAAAGAAGGAACTACAGTTTCATCCCAATTCAATTATATAATCACCTAAAGCTATCAAGCAATAAAAGAGCTCTCGCGACCAAGCAATAATCAATAAACCAACCAAATTAGACCCAACAATTCTTTCCATGTCATTCTTCAAACATGAAATTACCCAACGCCATCGCCTGACATGGCACTGTTAGGAACTCATTACCTCAGTCGAACAAGAGACTAGGTAACATCATAAACAGAAGTCAAAACCAACATATACAAACACAACAACATTTCAACTGAGTCAAATCCATATGTATACATAGTAAAAATTTCAACTGAATCGAATCCATACGAATCGAATCCATACGAATATACAAAAACATTTCAACTAAATCGAATCCATATGAATATACAGCAAGGACTTCAACAGAAGTCGAGCCAACAACAAACACATCAAAGGACTTCAACAGAAGTCAGATTCACATGAGAACACTGCAAGGACTTCTACAGAAGTCGTATCCAACAAGTATTCACAACAAAGGCTTCAACAGAAGTCGAAATCATATGAAAACATTGCAAGGACTTCAACAGAAGTCGTATCCAACAAGTATTCACAGCAAGGACTTCAACAGAAGTCAAATCAAAATGTAAACATAGCAAAAAAGACTTCAACAGAAGTCGAAACAAACATGTAACACAGCAAGGACTTCAACAGAAGTTGAATCAAAATGTAAACACACAGTAAGGACTTCAACAGAAGTCATGTTCATAAATAATCCAACAAACATTTCAACAGAGTCTATGCATAACCAAGGATCCCAATTCAACAAGAGAGGAAGAAAAACCATTACAATGCTTCCAGAAAAAACAACTGTACAAAGAAATCATTGAACAGAGTTGTTCTAATGAAAGCATTTGAAGGAAAAGCAATATTTTTAAAAGTTAGGGCCTATCATGCCTGATAGTGTCGCTTAAAAATTCAAGAAGACCTCCGAAAATGTGCTCGATCCTTCTCTTCTTCTTCCACGATAGATTAAACAACAATAAATTGTTACCTTCATGCCTTATAAACTTTCCCCGACAGAGAAAGGAGCTAGAAATTCTCAAAGTTGCCCTTGCAACACAGAGTAGATGAATGATTCGAAAGAACCGTGCTCTAGTCTGCTTGAAATGGAGTAGCATGAAAACCAAACAACCGAACAATTTTCCATTGCATAGCCTTCCCAGCAATCTGTGCTCGGGAACCCGAAGGTTCAATTAATTGCATTAGACTCCCATATTCCCGCCTATTCTCCATTGCCATCGACCACCAAATTTTGTGATTGCCAAATGAAACAAACAAACCATTTCCCATATTTGGGTGATACTGCCATGTCAGATCATATAGCCGTTTGCAAACCTCCACCAATCTGACAGCATCCCAAATCTTTCAATCCTTATCTCCCTCATAAATGTCATGGAAACCACCGCCCATGACTTGTGCCCCTTCATAGGTCCCCCTCCATTCTTATCATTAGTTAAGATAGGTTAGAAACATAGGTTAGATCGTAAGGTAAGACATTAGTCTTACTTCCATAGTGCTAGGTGTAGCTAACCTTAGGAGCATTAAGCTTATATTTAGGACTAGGTTAGATTAGCAATTATTTAACCAATAGGTTCTAGTTTAGTGTTAAGGTTATTAATCTTAACAAATCTAGTCTAGGTCTCCCAAGTAGGACCATTCAGTATTAGAACCAACAGGGTAAAACATTTTGTAAAGGATTCTATCGGGAATAGCTAATTAAGCTTACGGTATAACATGAACATCTTACCTGGCTTAAGTTCTAAGCCTTCCCGATTGTTATGGTATTTGGAACCAATTTCATTTTAACACAATCAGTTTGAGTTAAACTCTGGAGATTGCTCATTTGAACCTCATTCAGACCTTACAACTTTCGTAAGGTCAATAATTTTTATTCATCCTGAATCAGCTTAAAACATCTCTTGGATCAATGCAACTGATCAAGGCTGAGTCATAAAGATGGATAAATCCATAGTTCATCCCAACAATCAAATTGAACTTAGGTGCTAAAATGAAAGAAATAAAAGAGTCCAAGTATATTCTGACTCAGTCAAAGATCTTCAAGAGCAAAGAAGATACAATCCATATCAAGCATGACTTCACAATCAAAGGAACACGTCCTTATACAGAAGAAATCATATATCAACACTTGAATGCTCAGGAGGAAGTAACAATAATTCAGGGGTGTTACATGCTTCCACTCCTAAAGATTCATCGTCCCGATGATTACATATTTGATTTACCTTCAGGTCAACCAATTTATTAGTTCACAATACAAGATACCAATTCCAACATGAATTATTTCTTAAATCAATGTCATGATATTATTTATTCAACCTGAATAATGTTTGCCTCCAGTTGGCTTTCATAAAGACATGAAAAAGATAAGTTCATAATCATTTTTTTTGTCAACAGATTCTATTCTGTTCAAAAGGAAAGGGAAAAGCAATTTTCATCTCTCCTAGATTTTCCCTAGTTGCACTCTCTTCATTAAACTGGTCCCACTGGACCTTACATTGCTGTATTTCATGATTTCTCAAATGCAATTGGCGAGTTTCCAGCACTCGTGTGGGTTTAACCACGATTATTCCTGGGTCTTGGACCTGTAAGGAATTCCAATTTAAAACGTGTGACAAGTCTAAAATGTATTTCTTAAGAAAAGAAATATGGAAAACATCATGACATGCAAGACAAGCAGGTTGGTAATGTTAATCGATAAGCCTACAAGATTGATTATTTCGACAATTTTGAAAAGTCCCACGTACGAGGTGACAACTTGGCAGCCTTGCCAAAAGTTATAGAACTCTTTCTGGGTTTAACACGAACAAAAACCTTTTCACCAAGTTCAAACCTTTGATCAACCCGCTTTAGGTCCCCAACATAGCTCTTCTACCTGTCAGCTACTCCTTCAATTGTTCATGAATCATCTTTACTTGTTGTTCCCATTTCAGCGAGGATTTCGGCCCAATTAACATTCTCTGTCCTCAATACTATCCCAACTAATAGGGGTTCTGCACTTTCTCCCATAAAGTGCCTCAAAAGGTGCCATTTTAAGAGAAGAGTGATATGTGTTGTTGTATGCAAACTCAACTAATGGAAGATACTCTTCTCATTTATACTGTTGATCCATGCAATACATTCGCCCAACATATCTTCCAACACTTGATTTACTCTCTTAGTTTGTCCATCTGTTTCCAGATGATATGTAGAACTGAAGTTTAGTTTCATCCTAGCGCTGCATTAAGCGTTTACCAAAATCTTGACGTCATTTCTAGGATCCCTGTCAGATATAATTAATTCAGGTACTCCATGCAACCTAAAAATTTCATGTACAAACCTTTTTTCTAAGACTGGAGATCATCCTTCAGATTTTCAGCGATGAAATGAGCTACCTTAGTTAGTTTATCTACAACTACCAAGATAACATCATGCTTATTCCTTGACATAGACCAACCCTTGTACAAATCCATGCTTATTACTTTCCATTTATACTACGGTATGCTATGGGGATATAATAGTCTAACAGGGTGCATGTGTTCTGCCTTAACCCGCTGACATTCCAGACAATAAGTCACAAAACCAATAACCTCCTTTTTCATACCTTTCCAAAAGTATTGTTGTTTTAGATCAGCAAGCATTTTTTGATACCCAGGTGTCCAGAGAAGGGTGAATTATGAATTCAACTAACAACTTTCTTTCTTCAAGTCGTTTAACATAGGTACATATACCCTGTTTTCATAACATAAGATTCCTTCAGTTATCAAAATGAAAACCTTTATACCTTTCATCCTTTTGGTTCTATAGCAAGTTCTGCTTTTACTTGCTGAAAGTATATACCAGATCTGAGGCTCTTTTTACCTCATCTTTAAACCGAGTTCTTAATGTTATAAGAGTAGAAATGTGTTTCCTATGACTTAGGAGCATCCGCTACTCTCTCTCTTTCCCTTTGATGTAGCTAATATCCAAAATCATATGAGATAACAAACTCTAACCACCTTCGTTGTCTTGTATTTAGGTTGGGCTGAGTTAAAATATATTTTCAGCCCTAAATGATCAGTTTTCAACTCAAAAGGTTTCCCAAGTAAATAGTGTCTCCAAACTTGAAGTGTATGAACAATGAAGCAAGCTCTAAATCATGGGGGGGCATAATTCAGCTCATGTAACTTAAGTTTTCTACTTTCATATGCTATGACTTGATCATTTTGTAACACAAACACCTCCAAGGCCTTCCCCAGAAGCATCCGTTACAACAGTAAAGTTCCCATTAGGGTCTGGTACAGCTAATATAGGTGTGAAGTCAACTAGATTTTCAAACTATTGAAAGCAGTTTCACACTTATCATTCCAAATAATTTCTTATCCTTCTTCTGCAATGAAGTTATCAGTGTAGCCACTTTAGAAAAATCCTTAACAAATTTTCTATAATAACCAGCAAGACCCATGAAGCTTCTTACTTCATGTACATTCTTGGTGCAGGGCCACCGGTTATTACCATTATTTTTGAAGGATTCTACTGCAATTCCCTCTTTACTAATAACATGACCCAAATCGTGAACTTCAATATCAAATAAAGCAACATTTGGATAACTTACCGTACAACTTTCTTTTTTCTCAATATTTCCAAAACTATCTTCAAATTCTCATTGTGCTCTTCGACACTTTTAGAATATATGAGAATATCGTCCAAGAGTACAAGCACAAAATTTGTCCAAATATTCTTGAAAGATTAATATTTTCATTAAGTTCATAAAAGTTGTGGTTGCATTTGTTACTCCAAAGGGTAACGTGCACTCATAATGTCTGTACTAGTTTGGAAATCTGTTTTATGATATCTTCTTCTCTAATCCTTAATTGATGATAACCAGATCGAAGATCTATCTTGGAATAAACTGCTGCCCCACGCATTGATCAAATAGATCGTCAATCCTGGAAGTGGGTCTCTGTTCTTAATTTTTTCTTTGTTTAACATCCGATAGTCAATACACAGCCTAAGTGTTCCGTCTTTCTTTTTTACAAATATTACTAGCGCTCCCCAAGGTGAAAACTTGGTCTAATCAAGCCCTTAGACAAAGTTCTTGCAATTGTGCCTTAAGCTTGAATAAATTTGTCGTAGTCGATCCGTAAAGGTGCCTTAGAAATAGGTTCCGTCCCTGGTTTGATTTCAATGTGAAATCAAATTCCCTCTTGGGTGGTGAAACCTGGTAATTCCTCCGGAAATATATCCCTGAAATCTTTACAACAGTGGGAATCATTTCATGGAATCACCATCTTCTTCTGAAAATTTAGATATCTTTACTACATATAAGGTACATCCTTTTGTTTTTAGCCTTTTTAAGTTGCATAGCTGACAATTTCCTAACTAAAATTTCTCGTTTCAACCCATTGAATCTCTGCTGCCTTCATCAGATCATCTCAACATCTTATATTCTTTTCAAAGCAGTCTACTTTTGCTTTATGGTCAGCTAACCAATTGACACCGATGACAATGTCATAGGATCCCAAAGGTGTAACATAGAGGTCAACTTCCGTGGAAAAGTTAGGTAAGTCAAGGACTGCCCCAAAAAGACACATACTCACCGTATGAACAGAGTTATTACCATACTATACAGTCCAGATTTATCCATTTTCCAGCTTTTCTTTTAAGTTTAGAAGCAAGTTTACTAGAAATAAAACATTCAATATCTCCTGTATCAAAAATAATAGTGACAGGTATGCCAAATAACTTACCCCGGAACTTCTATAGGTGTCACTTACTTTTCATCTTGCTTGTCTGCTACTGTAGCATATATCTTATGCTGCTGATTACGATCATCCTTCTTCAAAGGGAACTAATTTGCGTAGTGGTCTTTGCCACAATTATAGCAACCTCCTACAGGTCCCTTTTTAGGCTCAAAATTATTTCCAGCCTTAAAATTATCATGTTGTCCTCCATAGGGCTTCTGCCCATTGTTATAATTTTTTGGCAAAACTATCCCTTACATTTCCAGTAGGCTTATTCACTATCGTTTTCTTACTATTATCCACTAGAAACTTACTTCTGTTTCTAAACTTTTTCCATGGCCCCTTCTTGGTGCAAGTGAAGTTGGAGAAGGGTTTGCAATCTTCTTCCGCACGTCCTCTTTATGAGCAGAAATAGCCTTTAATTTCTGTTTCTTGCCTTATGGCCTTTTCAACAACCCCTTCCATAGTGGTTGGGTTGTGAACATCAACCTCTCCTCCTATCACAGGATTTAGTCCCATGATGAATTTCTATATTTGAACTTCTCGTCAGTTGATACTGCGGTATGTACTTGAGGAGTTGCTAAACCGATCCCAGTATTCCGTTACAGTTAGCTTCCCTTGAGCTAGTTCTAAAATTCTGTCATTTTCTGATCATAGAAAAGTTGTGGCAGCCAACATTTCTAAAATAGCCTTTAAATTCATCCCAAGTGATATTGGTCATCAAATTTGCTCAACTTATGGCTATCCCACCACGAAGATGCTTCGTGGGAAAGCTGATAGGCTCCCCCAAATAGCTTTGGTTTCCTCAGAGAAGTTTCTTATTGCAAAATACTTTTCCATTTCACTGAGCCAGTTCTCAGCTCCATCTCCTAATGTGGTTCCATCATATTTAGGTGGACTTATCCTTTTTATATCATTAGTGAGTTCTGCTGCCAACCTGGCCTTCTTGTTCTTTGGTTGGACAGGTACATTTCCAGTGTTATTATCAACACCCATATCGGGGTTGTCCTCAGGAGGTTGCTGATTGTTGTTACCAGCCTCATCATCCTCCTCATTTCCCATTACTTGATATTAAGTACAGCAAATGATCTCTTGTGTCCAATAGGGCAGAAAAGATCTCATCAATTTTTTGGGTTGTTGCCACCCCTCCTTCAGGTGGAGCATTATTCGCAACGTTCCCTCTTGTTCTAACCATTTTCTGTTACAAGAAAATTTAGGTTTTTATCAGATTATGGACACAATAGGTCCAAGAGTTGCAACCCTTCAGCTCTGATACCAAGATGTAACATTCCCATTTTAATACATTAGAACAAGAGATTTTTTTTATTTTTTATTTTTTGATAAGTGCTTCCTAGTTCTAAATACATAATTTAGAACTCATAGATCAAACAATCATTCTTATAACAATAACCATATGCAGCTGCAATGACTCAGTGTTACCCCCATTGTATCTATTCATCCCATGACTCGGTGATCTACCGATCTATTCATGAGTATCATAGAGTTGGTGTTTTTATTTTAACACCTCACTCTTGCTGTTTTTCTTCCCTAATCTGGGATTTAGAATGCTCTGTCCCAAAGAACCTATCTAATAATTGTTACTATTATTCATCGGCATCACATCCCTCAGACTAGGTGACTGTTTTTGCGAGATCACAGCACCCCTGGACGCACATCAGGCTTTAGGTTGATGTTTTTAGGCATCCAATGTGATTGCACAACATGGAAAACCTCTCTCCAAGTGTGGGACTTGTGAAACTGAGAGAGGAATCTCTAGATTAGAGGCTGGTTCCTCAAACTCCTCTGATTTAGATCTATGCTTGCACAACTACAGAGGTTCAGATCCTAATCCTACTCTAAATTGCAAGGGGACATGGGATAGAAGTGCAAAAATTGAAACTAACTAAAGATGGTGATGCACCAGAAGGAGTGGTGAATATTTTTGTAATGCAAATAGACACAAACCAAGGATTGTAACATAAAACATACATAGGCTGATAAGATATAATTTAGGAATCTGAAATGAAGCAAATAATACAAACAAAGGACTGAAACTCATTCACAAAGCTTACATTATCATTTCCAATATCAAAACCACTGTATTACAACCTCAGGGAGATAAAAAATTTTTACAATCTTTGAAGAGGTCTGATTCTTCCTACAATCACTTGCTGGAGGTGAAAGAAGAAGATTGCTATGCTAAAAAATGTTCCCCCCAAGAAATGAGCCAAATCTGGCTTTTACCTTGCATGGGTCGAGCCTAGGAGAGAGAAAACGTACAAAAAATGTGGGAGCCCATTCCTCCTTAACTGCAAATGCATTAAAACGGCATGGGGAACCTACAAACCCATACCCTATTCTTTTTTTACTGAAATGGAGGAGAGTGCGACCCATTCTGTATTAAATTTAGTCGCTAAAATGTTCACTTCTAGCCATGAACACGTGTCAGATCCATTTCGTAACTTTCTCTCTCTAGACTACACCAAATTCAAGATTGACCCTGGAATCATGTAGATAATTTCATAAGCTTTCCATGATATAAAGAACGTGCAAATCCGATCTCTGGATCGAAAGATATGGCGATCTGAAGATTAGGGCACAAAACAAGCAAAAATGGGTTTTGAAATTTTTCCCACGCTCCGCCACCTGGACAACACGTGTCGGGCACTGATTGCATGATAAATTCCCTCTCCTTGGCTCACCCGTGGGTTTTCCCTTGAATTTTGACCCTTTTTAATTTTGGAAAAATTTCCACTTTTTCTAATTTTCATTGCCTACGGCCATTTCGGCTTTGCACGTCCTGCATGTACTTTTGTCCCGACTGTCCCAGACGAAAATATCCTCACCACCTACAATAGACTGACTTGCAGCAAATTGGTCGATTCATGTCCCGTGCATACTGATGTCCCAAATGTCCCAGACCGCACATAACAAAAAGTTTCACTTTTTTCTAATTTTCACTTCCTGCAGCCATTTCAGATTTGTGTGTCCCACACGTACTTTTGTCTCGACTGTCCCAGATGAAAATCTCCACACCAGCGAAAATAGCCTGACTTGCAGCAAATCAGTCGATTTTCGTTCCCGCGAGTATTGATGTCCCAATTGTCCTAGACCGCGCAGAACAAAAACTTCCGCTTTGTCTGATTTTCACTGTCTGCGGTCATTTTGGCTTTGCGCATCTCGTGCATACTTTTGTCTTGACTGTTCTAGATGAAAATCTCTACACCACCTGCAATAAACTAACTTGTGGCAAATTAACTGATTCACATCCCACGTGTACTGACTTCCCAACTTTCCCAGACCACGTAGAACAAAAACTTCCACTTTTTTGATTCCTTTGTATTTAAGCTACGAACTTGGTATGACGAACCTTGGTACAATCCACACTGGTAAAACCCACAACCTTCAGATCCGCAATGCATTAAAACAAGCCTACGACTTCATTTTTTACATTTTTTCAATTTTTTCTAACTCATTGGTATTTTTTATTAGAGGGAGGAGTTAGAGAGAAGTCGAAAGGGGGCCCCAAAACACATGATTTTGGGCATTGAATCAATCCACTTACTTGGGACTAAAGAATCTGATGCATGTTACGAAAATTTACCTCGAGGGTGTGAATTTTGGATTACACATACTTTGTAGCTTTCTTCTCTTCACAATCTCCTTATTCCACTTAAATTAATATACTGTAAAAATAATTGGTATGATATTTGATGCAAATACTTTATTATGGTTCAAAACCTTCAAAATCATGTCTTGGCATAAGTTACATGAAGAAAAATTTCTTTCAACTTCTTCACCATTTTATTCTAAGTTCTCATCTTTCCCTTTCCATTCCTTTGTCTTTCATTTTGTAAGTGATTCCACTATATCAATGCATGTACAACCAACTTAGTGCATTAAAAATTAAATTTCTTCTCCTTTTAAAGGGTTGTCCACTCAAATAATTTTCCCATGTGACTCAACCATTCAATCAACTCCTCTGATCGTAACCCTCTACTATAATCATGAAAATTAATTTTAATTTTGTCATTCCTTCCCTATAAATATTGGATCAATTTCTCCTCCAATGGTATCTCTCATTCAAGGTTTCTTCATCTCTCTCATTTTATTCTTCATTTCCTCCTTCATTCCTTTAACAAAGGTAAATATTCAGTATCGTTTGTCTGGGTTCACATCACCATTTGTATATCTCCTTCTAAGGTGGATAACTTATCTTGTAATCTTAGCAACTTATCACTTTGGCTACTACATATTCATATTCATCTGGCCATAACCTCCCCTCATGTGACTCGTTCTTATATAAAATAGATGAAATAAATTACACAGACAAATGTAATATATATTACCTTCATCATTCTTGCAAGATCAATCTCCTTCTTTGATACCAATTGATATGGATCAAACTGTAAGAGGTTGAAATACCTGCAAAACATAGTAATAATTTTTACAAAAAAATCATAAGATTTAAATTATTTTCCTTCTCATTTCAGAATATAAACTAATATTTTACACGATTACAATCTTACTTTTCATTTCACATTAGCTCAAAAAATCCTAAAATGCCAAAAATTACCTACTAGCAAAACCCGTCACATGGTAAAAAAATATTGTGTAAAAAATATTCCTTCATAGATGAAGGCTCACTCCAAAGTTTAGCTTATCCTGTGAATGATAACAAAAGTTATTAAAACTCTACATTCTGGAAAAAATCAAAAACAAAGTTCGGAGCCAATTTTAGACCACTATCTATGAAGGAAATACAACCCTTAAAATCTGCCAAAATGGAAACAACCTTAGTGAAAATGTTGGTCATGGTATATTACAAAACAAGACCTACCACCTTGAAAATTTCAATACGAACCAATGATTAGATCAAAATTTATGTCCTTTAGAAGTTACGTTCGCGCCTCACCTCCAATATGAAATTTATTATACATTCCTTCATTTCCAAACACATTTCCATATGCACCCTACACACAAAGTTTGGGTGGGTCACTACAAAAAAATTATTCTCTCTTTTAATTATTTATATGTATGATTTCTCAAGGCCAATCAAATTAATAAAACATACCACTTTTTATGTTTTGTGGTAAATAAAAATCATCATAATATCTAATTTGATGCACTACTATGATCTATGAATTTAAAAAATATAAGGTGAAGAAACAACTATAGGGAAGCACAATTATAAATGTGTGTTCTAGCCAAAAACAAAAGAGGATAAATCCATCAAGCCTTGAAATTTTTTCCCTTGAGATCTTGTTTAAAACAAGAAAAAATATCTTGTAGATGGGATCCTAATAGAAAATTTGTTAGGATAATTTTAGGACATATTGGACATCCTTTTTGTTTACTTTATTATATTTTACATCTTATCTCAGGCTATAGTTTATGCATCCTCCTCTATACCCTAATTTTTACTTTCTTTCTTTTACTCAACTATGCTATTATAATATCATATTAATATGAAAACTACTTATGAATTATTTTATTAGTCTCACTTTACTAAAATATGATGTTTAATACAAATAAACACTAACATTTACACTATATTTAGTTGAACCCACTTACTTTAATTACATCTAATCATAGGGGTACATGTTATATCTAGAATGTTTCATATTTTTTGAGTTTAAATTTCTGTAACGACCCAAAAGTACCAACACAAGGACAACACAGTGAAATACAGGATAAACTTTTTTTTTGAATTTCTTTGACACAACACGACACAACATGTCGTCACAAGGTTACAACCAACACTAGGAAACCACTTGTTACGGGGGAGACCACAAGTTCAGCATGGAAACGTTCACACCTATCAAGGACAATGTACTCTTCTTTTGACAAGACAACATGGAAGTCCAATCCACATGACACACACACAGCTAGGGCATCCCATGAGAAATTTCTTGTTAAATTTTCTTGTTTACTAAAGTGTCTCTTAATTCTTAACTTACGTTCTTATAAAATTTCATGTAATGATTCACACAATTCTTTTCACAAGGGAGAACTTCTTTATTTTCAACGGTTGACTAAATAGCTTAAGGCCAAGCTTTCTAAACTGGGATCATCAATTTGATGTCCAAATCTTTCTTATTCATTTGATTTTAGAACATTTTCCATTTCTTACAAGGTTAATTAATCCTATTCAAGCCACTAACACATGTGTTCCACACCTCTGTTGCACAGGTGAAGGCATAAGTTCCAATTGAGGAAAGTACTGCTTATGGTTCATAACAATAACCTTCTTGTTTAAGGGTCAAATTTTGACCTTGCTTAAGAAATATCACCATGAATTAAGGCATGGGTTAACAGAACAGGACAACAGAATTTAGCTTCAGGGTCACATGGTTTACTATCGGTCTTTTATTGAGGTTAAGGGTTTATCAAGATTGGTTAAATGTTCCATCTAGACTTTACTTAATTAAGTTTGACAAAGGAAAACATTCCAAACGATAGAGAGAGATTTAAGGTTTAATTAATCAATTTCCCTCCTACTTATTAAATCCTATCATCTTCTAAAATCTAACCATTGCTTTCACCATGAGGTCATTTAAGGTTTCACCAAAAAGATAGTGTTTATTAGTTTAGCTCGGGGGAAAACAAGTAATCATATTTTGTTACAAAAAGATAGATTCCTCTTGATTGTTCCAGGTCTCAAAGGTTTCAAGTGGTCACATCTACATTAATATGTTCATATACATAAATTTTTGTTTAACTTTTATAAGGAATATCCAGTCCACTTTATAGTGCTTACAAACTCATTTCTACTATGCCTTAGTAGGATTTACAACTCAACATTTTAACTCAAGAGCAAAGTTTAACAGTACTCGTTTGCGGAAACAAAACAAGGTTATATCAATTCTTTTCCAACTTGATGCACAAATCAAAGGGACATACTATCTCTATTGAACCATGACTAGGGAGCAAGAGAGTAATAACATGGGACATGCCCCGCTACTATACTAAGGGTTAAAGTTCACTAGAATATCCCATAGCCAAGCGGTAATCAAATTTCATCTTTCACATGATAACCAAACAAGCCACAGTTTCAACAGTTACAATAACAATACTCTACAATACATTTACTAGGCACTGACCCTTCTTCTAAAATGTCCAAAGGCTCTTTCCAATTTTATAACATAATACACATTCATACAAAGGAACATCATAACCAAGATTGATGCAATAATCTACAAGTCTTTCGATCATCTAACCACGTAAGCCATCTGCAACAATTAATAACCTGAGTCAGTTCGCGAGAACTGAGCAAGATAAGACTATACATAGCAACAATAAGCTACTAGCTAACAATACCATGAAAGGAAACATTCTATTTCAGGAAATGGATCAAAGTACTAATCTCCAACAACCTTTTGAAACAAGATATAATTTTCAACATATCAATTAAGAAGAAAACCATAAGTTTTAGTTATGCAAATACCTCTAAAACTACAAAAGTTTGACAACCAAAAACGCAAGACTATGAAATTTAAATGATTAGACACAAGAGTTGAGAGTATTAGGATTTCAATCATGTAATCCCGTAGATTACGTGATTGAATTCTAAAGTGTAACCCATCAATCCACATTCTCAAGGTGAAGTCAAAAGATAAAAACCAGGCCCGATCTTAGCTGCCAAAAAGAATATAGTTTTGTAATGCCCGTCCTTTGTTCACTCCAGGCAGGCGGCCTGTCCCCACAGCACGGGGCTCCAAAAATGATAAAATACAATTTTTTTTGGCCTTGGTAGCTGGCAGTGGTTGAAGCGTCTCTTCCTTTTATTAAATTTTCGGATTTGCAAATCTCCTATTGACTCCTTTCTGTCACGTGGTCTTCCTGTGGTTTCTGTCCAAAACCACGGATGCTTGTTGTGCTCCATCAATGCTGAAACAGATGTATTTGCTACGTGTTCTAGGTGTGGTTTCTCAAAATCGTGCTGTTCAGGCGGAATCCATGGGCGTAGAACCGAACTTCTCCTGGGGGTGCCGTGAGGAAGCATTGGACTGTATGCAGCAGCTACAGGGTAGAGGAGTAAACTTATCTCAGAAAACCAGTGGCCTCCAGTGAGAGTAGGTGCGACAGCAGCTGCAGGGTGAGCCCAAGAACCATTGGTGCCGAACTTGATGTTCTGGTTGCACGTGACCACAATCACGACCAGTTGTTGCAAGATCTTGCAGCTGTAGCGGAAAAATGAGATAAAGTTTTAGTTGAGCTGTCTTGCCCTTTCATTATGGGAAGTCGCTTCTGTCCAGGTGGCGGAACTAGCATGGAAGAAGCTCGGTCGAACCTTGAGGCAAGTTTTGCAGGCGAGGTTGAGAGTGTTGTTTCACTGCTGTTTCTAGTGCTACTTCACTATTGTGTCACTACGTTCACTGTGGTTATAGATGAAGCTACAAGCCAGGGAAGTAGACGTGTTACCTCCATTTTCCTTGGGAGCTGTAAGGTGTGTTCTTGTTGGGGATCCTCCAGCAACTGCTTTTTCAGGGTTGTCCTTTTTAGCTGCTACATTGAAGCAATCTAGTGGCTGGTCAGCCTTATTGAGGATGCTAAGTCTAGGGACTGTTTTATGGATATGGAGTCTGTACCAAGAGATTTTTTTTTTGGGTTTTAAAACCATCTTCTTTTTCTTCGTCTCAAACTAGGGCTGCTCCTATTATGAGAGCACCAAGGTTAGGAGATCGATGAAGGATAGAGGAATTAAAAAGGAACTTGGATGCAGTTGGTTTAAAGGCAATAAAATGGTGCATGCTTTTGTGTAGGTGGCAGATCACACCCTTGGGCACAGGAGATCTATGCAATGTTGGAGAAAATTTCTTGGGAGATGAAGGTAGCAGGATATTTTTCAGACACAGATCATGTACTGAGATTTGTATCTCCAAAATCGGTTATGTGATAGTGAGAGTATTACCAGCAGACCTGGTGAAAAATTATTGCAAGGATTCTCTTTTGATACTTTACTTGTTTATGCTGTAACTCATGGAAGAGAATCTCTTAGGCATGGATCTGTATCATGTCAGAATATTCATGAAGCACATTTTGCCTTGCAACTATATGAGAATCTTCTACGAGTCACTAAGTTGGCAGGCATAAAGGTCTCTGTTGGAATTATCATCCCCTTATAAGCTACAGCTGCAATGTTTGCACCGAGAGCTTGATTTTGTACCCAAATCTGATGAAGGAAAAAGGGTTGTGTCCATCAATTCGGTAGATGCCTCTTCAGAGTCAGGAGCGATGCTAATCATTCTTGCCTTTTCGTGTCTGAGCTTCAAAACATGCTTCGTATGGTGCCCTTGACGCTGGGCTATAGTTCGCAAGTGCTCTGCAGACTGACCTGGTAGGCATAGACTTTTGTGACTGCTTTTGCCTATCTCTTTGGCCATGTTATTATATGCAGTGGGGATGCGTTGGAAGCAATCTAGTGTTTGGACAGCCACCTATTGCATCCTTCTAGTCGTGGACACTTCAAAAGGGAATCCTGGTGTGGTCATATTGCAAGAAAAGACCAGTCAAAAAGCAGAGGATAAAGCGGAAGGCGTGTGGCTGTAGCAGTCCCTGCTGGATGTTCATGACTGGTGGATGCGTTAAAACAGGCAAGATAGGCTAACCATATACATAATATGCTAGTATCTAATAACCTCTTGAAATGAAACTTTTTCTTTCTGGAAATTGTTTTAAATTTGTGATTTTGTGGATTTGCGTTCAGTACATGGTTAACAATTTGTTACTTCTGGTTTTGCCTCTGTTGGTTGTTCTTGTGGATGTAATCAACCCATCTATATATATAAAACAAACAAAGGTTCTCAGTGTATGCTTTGATTGATCATATGAAATATATATAATATATAATTTGAAAGTTACTTCCTTCTGCAAAAATATCGTTGTTTGCTTTTGTGAACCTGGGTATGTAATCACCCCTAGAACGTTGCAGCGTTGACTAGTATTGGTTTTCTGTTATGTTGTTGCCCTAGAGGAAAACATACAGTTAAATTATTATTATTATTATTTTTATGATAAGCGTGATCATGCAATTCGTGTATTGTGCAAAGTATTAGGGCTTTTGGAAATTAGAAGTTCTATATATATGCTTGTTAAGAAGGAAGTTTTGGGCCAGAAAATATGTCCTGGGTTGATAGAAGGGAATAAATTATTGATAGAACCCCATTTTGATTCTACTCTTTCGATGAGTAAAATTTGATAAAATTAATGACCTTTAGGGTGTTAAGATATGGTATGTTGATGATTCCTTGTGTGATCGATTCAATCATGTATCGACATAATGCCTTGATGGAGTAAGGTAATATCTTTCACGGTTCGTGAAAGTTAAGGTTTTCATCAACTGCTTAAGGTAACATGAAGTTCCTTAATTTAGTCAAACTTGTTTTGTACTTCCTTCTTGATGAGTGACCTTTCATTGCAAATTTAGAATGATTGTGTTGGAAGGTCATGAATATATTTTGTTGTCAAAAGGGAAAAGAAGTTATGGAATAGTTTGTTTATGTGTCGAACGTAATGATTATGATTACATCGTTATAGAAGTTCGTTATTGGGGGATGTCTATCTTCACTGGTATGTTATGTGTTTAGTCTCTGCATAGGTTACCGTAAACTTAGTGATGAGATGTAAATTAAGGAGAGTTGAGAGACCCTTTCCTTTGTATACATCGTTTATGATATTAGGAAGTGAGTTGATGTCGGAAAATTTTAACCAAGTCTAGATTCATGGCTATGTTCCTCTAAAACGGGAGGATTATAAATCTATGGTATTATGAAAATTGCAAGGATGTGTTTTGAATGCTAGATTGCCTACTCAACTTGGGTATTAATGAGGCTTGTCGCTATTCCGGCCCCAGTTATGTTCAGTAGGTAAGTTGCTAGGTAATACCTATTCCGGAAATTCTTACCGTTCTTTCCACTCCTCCTTATTAGCTATGAGGTCACTTACTACCTAAGATATAATGGTTGCGGGTTTGAATATAAGATTTTTTTCATCCTTTAAACCTTTTTGATTTCATGATGGAACTTTGTTTTTACCCTCGTAGTTCATTTTTAGCCTATTTGGCCTATGGCCCTACGGAACGATCCCAAAACTATATTCCTTTTGGCAGCTAAGATCGGGTCTGGTTTGTATCTTTTGACTTCACCTTGAGAATGTGGATTGATGGGTTACACTTTAGATTTCAATCACGTAATCTACGGGATTACATGATTGAAATCCTAATACTCTCAACTCTTGTGTCTAATCATTCAAATTTCATAGTCTTGCGTATTTTGGTTGTCAAACTTTTGTTATTTTCGAGGTAGTTTTCATAACTAAAATTTATGGATTTCTTCTTAGTTGATATGTTGAAATTATATCTTGTTTCAAAAGGTTGTTAGAGGTTAGAACTTTGATCCATTTCCTGAATTAGAATGTTTCCTTTCATGATGTTGTTAGCTAGTAGCTTATTGTTGCTATGTATAGTCTTATCTTGCTCAGTTCTCGCGAACTGACTCAGGTTATTAATTGTTGCAGATGGCTTACGTGGTTAGATGATGGAAAGACTTGTAGATTATTGCATCAATCTTGGTTATGATGTTCCTTTGTACGAATGTGTATTATGTTATAAAATTTGGAAAGGGCCTTTGGACATTTTAGAAGAAGGGTCAGTGCCTAGTAAATGTATTGTAGAGTATTGTTGTTGTAACTGTTGAAACTTTGGCTTGTTTGATTATCATGTGAAAGATGAAATTTTGATTACCGCTTGGTTATGTGATATTCTAGTGAATTTTAATCCTTAGAATAGTAGTGGGGCATGTCCCATGTTATTACTCTCTTGCTCCCTAGTCTTTGTTCGATAGAGATGATATGTCCCTTTGATTTGTACATCATGTTGGAATGAATTGATATAACCTTGTTTTGTTTTCGCAAACGAGTTCTGTTAAACTTTGCTCTTGAGTTAAAATGTTGAGTTGTAAATCCTCCTAAGGCATAGTAGCAATGAGTTAGTAAGTACTAAAAAGTGAGTTGGATAATCCTGATAAAAGTTAAACTAAAAATTTATACCTAGGAATATATTATGTAGATGTGATCTACTTGATAACCTTTGAGACCTGGAACAATCAAGAGGAAACTATCTTTTGTAACGGAATATGATAACTTATTATTTTATTTTATTTTATTTGAGCCAAACTATTAAACACTATCCTTTTACAGTGAAACCTTAAATGATCTCATGGTGAAATCAATGGTTAGATTATAGAAAATGATAGGGTTTAATAAGTAGGAGTGAAAGTGATTAATAAAACCTTAAATCTCTCTCTATCGTTTGGAATGTTTTCCTTTGTCAAACTTAATTAAGTAAAGTCTAGATGGAGTATTTAACCAATCTCGATAAACTCTTAACTTCAATGAAAGTTTGATAGTAAACAATGTGACCCTGAAGCTAAATTCGGTTGTCCTGTTCTGTTAATCCTTGCCTTGATTCATGGTGACATTCCTTAAGCAAGTTCAAAGTTTGATCCTTAAACAAGAAGGTCATTGTTATGAACCCCAAGCGGTACTTTTCACTCTATCAGAGCTTATGCCTTCACCTGTGCAATAGAGTTGTGGAACAGGCGTTAGAGGCTTGAGTAAGATTAATTAACCTTGTAAGAAATGGAAAATGTCTAAAATCAAATGAATAAGAAAGATTTGGACATCAAATTGATGATCCCAGTTTAGAAAGCTTGGCCTTAAGCTATTTAGTCAACTGTTGAAAAGAAAGAAGTTCTCCCTTGTGAAAAGAATTGTGTGAATCATTACATGAAATTTTATAAGAACGTAAGTTAAGAATTAAGAGACACTTTAGTAAACAAGAAAATTTAACAAGAAATTCCTCATGGGATGCCCTAGCTGTGAGTGTGTCATGTGGATTGGACTTCCATGTTGTCTTGTCAAAAGAAGAGTACATTGTCCTTGATAGGTGTGAACGTTTCCGTGCTGACCTTGTGGTCTCCCCCGTAACAAGTGGTTCCTAGTGTTGGTTGTAACCTTGTGACGACATGTTGTGTCGTGTTGTGTCAAAGCAAGTCAAAAAAAAATTATCCTGTATTTCACTGTGTTGCCCTTGTGTTGGTATTTTTGGTGCGTTACACAAACCCACAACCATTATATCCTAGGTAATAAGTGACTTCATAGCTAATAAGGATAAGTGGAAAGGACGGTAAGAATGTCTGGAATAGGCATTGCCTAACAACCTACCTACTGAACATGACCAGGGTCGAAATAGCGACAAGCCTCATTAATACCCAAGTTGAGTAGGCAATCTAGCATTCTAAACACATCCTTGCAATTTTCATAATACCTTAGATTTATAATCCTCCCGTTCTAGAGGAACATAACTATGAATCTAGACTTGGTTGAAATTTTCCGACGTCAACTCACTTCCTAATACCATAAACGATGTATACAAAGGAAAAGGTCTCTCAACTCTCCTTAAATTACATCTCATCACTAAGTTTATAGTAACCTATGCAGTGATTAAACACATAATATACCATCAAAGATAGATATCCTCCAATAATGAACTTCTATAACGATGTTATTACAATTATTACGTTCGACACAAAAACAAACTATTCCCAAGCTTCTTTTCCCTTTTTGACAACAAAATATATTCACGACCTTCCATCACAATCATTCTAAATTTGCAATGAAAGGTCACTCATCAAGAAGGAAGTACAAAACAGGTTTGACTAAATTAAGGAACTTCATGTTACCTTAAGCAGTTGATGAAAACCTTAACTTTCACGAACCGTGAAAGATATTACCTTACTCCATCAAGGCATTATGTCGATACATGATTAAATTGATCACACAAGGAATCATCAACATACCATATCTTAACACCATAAAGGTCATTAATTTTATCAAATTTTACTCATCGAAAGAGTAGAATCGAAATGGGGTTCTATCAATAATTTATGCCCTTCTATCAACCCAGGACATATTTTCAGCCCAAAACTTCCTTCTTAACAAGCATATAAATATTGAACTTCTAATTCCAAAAGCCCTAATAATTTGCACAATACACGAAGTGCATAATCACGCTTATCATAAAAATAATAATAATAATTTAACTGTATGTTTTCCTCTAGGGCAACAACATAACAGGAAACCAATACTAGTCAACGCTACAATGTTCTAGGGGTGATTACATACCCAGGCTCACAAAAGAAACAACGACATTTTTGCAGAAGGAAGTAACTTTAAAATTATATATTATAAATATATCTCATATGATCAATCAAAGCATACACTGAGAACCTTTGTTTGTTTTATATATATAAATGGGTTGATCACGTCATCAAGAACAACCAACAGAGGCAAATCCAGAAGTAACAACTATTAACCACATACTGAATGCAAATCCACAAATCACGGATTTAAGCCAATTTCTAGAAAGAAAAAGTTTCATTTCAAGAGGTTTATTAGATACTAGCATATATGTATATGGTTAGTCTATCTTGCCTGTTTTAACGCATCCAGCAGTCGATCACAAGATGGACGGGGCCTGCAACAACAACCTAACCAGCGCAGCTTCTCTTCCTTAGCCTGCTAAAGGTCCAGACTCTGTTAACGACCATGCTCTTGTCCTTGTCGGTGAACAAACTGGGTGCCACATCTATTTCATACAACAGGGGATGAACCATACTGGTAACCATTACCATGAGCTATACTCTCTGAAAGAGGCCCTTGCCTAGTGCAGTCGCTCTTGTGGTGCAGGCAATGAACTGTCACACGACCTATAACATTAGCCAATACCGGATTTGCCTCATGCACTGCCTTCGAATCTGTATCAGTAACCAAATACCCGTCATAAGGGCAGGCCCTAGTAGTACTCAGCACATAAGTTAGGCAAGGCTTGCAGTAAGGATGTGTACATTGGGTTTGCACAGCCTCATTAGGGTAACCACGCTGCCTACCAACTGGACAGAAATATTCTCCAGGGAGTGATTGTATATTTATGATACTCTCGTTGCCAAAACCCATGACCTCCCCGAGAAAGCAAACCAAATGTATTTTCACCTGTGAAGAAGCTGCCACAAAATATCAAGTGTGTTGCTTGTGCAGCAAAACATTTCAGCTGAAGCTTGCAAGGTGCGACAAAACCAACAGAGACCTTTATGCCTGCCAACCTGGTGACTCGTTGAAGCAACTCAAATGATTGCAAAGCAAATTGTGTTTCATGAATATTCTGATCTGAAACAGATCCGCCTCCATGGGATACTCTTCCATGAGTTACGTCGTAAGACAACAAGAAATCAATAGAGAAACTTACAATAAATTTCATCAGGTCTTTTGGTAATACTCTCACTGTCACTTAATCGTTTCTGACAGAAATATCTTGAAGTAGAATCCCGAATTTGAGGATGCATTCGACACTGAACAGGAAACAACATAGCCGGACAGTCTGCCTGTTCATCTTCCCTGGTTCATTTTCGCCCTCAAACCTCACTTTTCAGACAGAATTTTCTTTGGGATCTTACACCACGCTTTGTCTCTGAAAACTCTATGCAAATTCTGAAATTAATGATCCCTTGGGCTTCTGTCCGGTGGTGCATTTTGACTCCTGGTTGTCTTGTCTTTTGATTAACTTCATCTAGACCACTGACAATATAAAATGATAAGGTCCATACAACTAGAGCTAGAAAAATTAGAAGAATAAGTAGTTCGCCACCGGTAACAGTTCCAAGACATCCTCCTATGAAGATTGGATATGTCCACAAATTAACTGTCTGTTTCTTGGATTTCGGCTTGGAAATTCACTGGTTTCTGCATATGTGGAGATAGATAGACCCCAAAATAACTAGCAAAAATATAGGAGCTGAAAACAGAAGGTTGACAGAACCAGCAGTTCCAAAATAAGACGAACTTGTCTTTTTTAACAGAGTCACCCAGGGATTCTCCCACACTTTCAATGGCCTCAGAAACCAGAGAGCGATCCACCCAATAAAAACTTTTGAGATGGTAAATTTCAGAGAATGGGTAATGAAAGTAGCATTTTGGGCGGTCCGAGCCGGTGCTGCCATATTCATCTTAGCAGTTGAATCTCGCCAACAAAATGCCAAAAATACAGAGTTACGGAAGCAGTGTGATCTCAATTTGAATGAGCATTACACTTTGTATATATACAAGAAAACAAGTACAGTAAAATGCGAAGGACAAATGAAGGCATGCTTCATGTTGGAAAATGTTACCCAAATAATGGAGGTATTATTGACTTGGAGATATGGTGAATCATGCAAATTCCCTTCCCCGTAGGTATGCCATGAGAACTTTATTGCATAGTAAGTCTCTGATGTTACTGTAACGTATACTTGTGTTCTTTGGTTGAAGAGACTTGGGCATGCTTTCGATTCAAAACTACTCTGCGGCCAGGCATTTCATCTGTCATTCCATTCAGATATCGGTATGCATAGGATTTCAAGCAGGTCTCGGTGCAGGAAACAAGTGAGAAAGACAATTGTCCTCCAAAAATAAAGATCCGGAAAATCTTTTTTGAGCCAGCAAGGGGGAACAAAGTCCTAGGATGTAGAGAGGGAAGATCTGTCCAACCACTATCCAACCACTCCTCTCATTAACTCGGGTCAGATTGGATACGGCTCCAGGATCTTAAAAGATTGCTTGTAT
This sequence comes from Taxus chinensis, assembly GCA_019776745.2. Lineage (NCBI taxonomy): Eukaryota > Viridiplantae > Streptophyta > Pinopsida > Cupressales > Taxaceae > Taxus > Taxus chinensis. The sequence goes on from CM034146.1 coordinate 903,121,196, forward strand.
TCTTATGCAAGGAAGGAGTCAAGTCTGAAAGGGACGTTGGGGGAGTCACCTCACACTCACAGCCAACAAAAGAATTAACTGCCAGCATTGCGTGGCAGGGAAGGAAAATACACGGTGGTGGTTAGGAAAAATAATTAGTTTCATTGGTATGCCAAACAAGGCACTACATATTCATGCTTAGGAATAAAGTATAATTTACAAGCTAAAAATATTATCTGATTGTATGGCAGTTGGTGCATGTAATAATGGTGGTATTTAAAAAGTTTCAAATTCCAGTGATAATGCTTTAAAAAACTGGTTGTTGAGAAAATGATGTACTATAACATGATAATAGTTAGAATGCTCCAACATTACCATCCAAACAAAGCATGGATGGTAATAATGGTGGCACTACATATTGACCCTATGAATTTCCCTTATACTGTTACAGTCGTGGAACAACTAGAGGGTTTATATTTGTCTTTTAGTTTTGGAGAATTTTTTTAACAAATACATATTGAAGCATTCAAAAAATAGTTGAAATAATGCTATGTAAGATATTTATTAATTTGATAGTGGAAACCATAAGCATTGGGTAACAAATTTACTCAATGTAAAGCTATGTATTTTGAGACAAGCTTTCCATGTATTCAAGTGGAATTGTTTTTATAAAATAAGCCAAGGAATCAAAGTTTTTGTGTATCTTTTTATTCTATTGAACTACCTAGTAAGTCTCAATATCTGCGTTTCTCCATTGCACATGCATAGATTAGTGCATGCATGTTGAATATGTGTATTTATAAGAAATTTTTAGATTTACACTTTTCAAACACATTTTTCCATCTCGCCATAACTCTTATTATGCATAAATCTTTAAATACCTCAACAATTATGGTATTCTCGATATTGCCAAATCTGTTAAGTATATGGTAGCACAAACTGACTAGAAATACAATTTGAAGGAGATGGTTCAGCTAAGCAAGTAGAACCACTAGGAGAATCAAAAAAATTGAACACTTCATTTGTCCTGAAGTACTTGTGCATTAAATAAATCAAACTAGACGGGGAAAGAGAGAAACATGTTGAATGTTCATAACTCCTTTTATACTGCAAGCCTTTGAAAAATATTGTCTCCGAATTTGGATCAACCCGACATGACATCAACGACACTTGGGACATGTTCAAGCAGTACAAATACAACATGTGGAGTGTTTTACGCACTACCACAAACATAGGACATGCTATAGGTGTTATTTTCGACTTTGAGTCCGAACGAAGCATTCAACATGAACCATTGCAAGAATTGCAGGTCTTCACACAACTTCATCTGGGAAACAACACGAGTCTTGACAATTTTGAAATGTTGGGGAACCGATATTTTGACATACACAATAATTGGAACATACATGACATTTCACATGATTTGCAGATAATTGGTTCATCATTCATCGTGAGAGAAAAGGAAGACACAATTAACAACAACATGCAGGTCACAACCACCATCTTCCACACTTCCTTTGTCTTCAGAACAACTATCTCTCGATAGGTCATACTACACCATTCAACAAACAAAACCCTTCTACCTCCACTAAGATTGATAATTCAAGGAACAACTAGCATAGGAAAATCATTTTTGATATATAAAATATGGAATTAATTCACAACAGAATCAACCACATCTCTCTCGCATCTCCTTCTGCTTACCCCTACCAGTGTTTCAACATTTAACATCTCTACAGCCACAAAAATCATGCTTATTACAAATTTATGGGTGGATGCAGGCCTCGTAAATGGTACTACAGGAACAATCATTGACATTGTCTACGACACATCAATGCCACCACCATCATTACCTTTATTTGTTTTTATCAAATTTGATAGATACAATGACCCATGTTGGGATCCCTCCAACACGTTACATATTTTGACACCTCTTATTTCAAGAGGGAATCAATGATAATTGTTGATTAAAATGGCCTGGGGATTAACTATCCACAAGTCTCAGTGACTTACTTTGCATAGAGCAAGTGTCAACATTGGAACCAATGCAAGGCAGGGTCTAACATTCACATCTTTCTCCAAAGTTCCTTCGTTTGCAAATCTACACATTTCACCTCCTTTTTCACTCAAAACGTACTCAAAAATGATGCACATACCAACACTTGGAGCAAGAAAAATGGAGGAAGTAAGACTACTATCACTCAACCTATCGTAAATACTACCCTTTACTTTAATAGCACCTCCACTACTACTTTACTCAACACTTCTTGTATCCAAAGCAACATTTTCGTTCAATGGGTATCAAATGTATTCATGTTTACCAGAAATAAAATTTCCCACAAATGGTTATCATTGATGAAATAAATATTGCAAATGTATACATGTCTTGTTATGTGTACATAGGTCTTCATGTATCTAATGTTATCAAATATGATTTGCAACATAAAATGTACAAATCTGTAAGAAAATTAAATGTACACATACAACCTTTCAATGTAATGTTTCATCTATATTCCTACACTACCACTATCAATCACACGCCTTATCGAGTGTACAATAAATATTTTTTCAACAAAGACCAACCAAACACCCAATGCAACACTAACACAATTACTCCGAAATAAATACATACCACGTCAACTATAAATGTAATTAACTATCAAAAATGGTATCAAATGATTTCTTGTTTAAAGCGAAAAAAGTGGACACAAATGAGTACCACTCATGATATAAAAAATCTACACATGCACGGAAGCCTTCATGTATTCATGTTAAGTTCAAATAAAATAGTCCGCAAAACGCTATCACTCATGATATAAGATTTGAAATTGTATAAGTACGAATTTGTAACAAGTTTGAAATGAAGAGATGATAACTTTAAAAGAAGTGGTTCATCTATATTTCTACACTTACAAAATAACACTTTTCAACATACTTGTTCAATTTTTCCTTTTTACTATTGTTCGCTTCTTTATGTAAACCAAAAATAACCATTTTTAATGTCTTCTTCATTATAAGTGCATACAAATACCTATAGTTTTCAAATACCGAGAAAGCGAGAAAGAACCATGCAATGTATAGTTGTTTTCATCCAAAGCTTTGTAAATTATATCACTTTTTTTCATATTGAATTGTTTTAAAGGTTAGACCTCATGTTTGTGCTATTTAAATGAAGTGGTTCATCTATATTTATACACAACCAAAATCAATCACACCCCTTATCAACATCAACTAAAAAAATTAATTAGTTTCCTCTAAATCAAATAACATATACCGTTCGGGTTTACATGCGATTGCTAGTTATTATTATTATTAATCTTGAAAATAATTACTAAATTTTCCCTAGTTATTATTTTTATTAATCTTGAAAATTATTGTACTCGTAGATGAGAAAACCAGATGTGCGTTTCCCATCAACTGTTGCTCAAAAAATTCTTTTATGCAAAACGCAGTACAGAATGATGGCTACGGAAATAGCCGGTGAAATTTTGGTGGCAGGGAAGGCAGAAATGTTGCAGCAAAACATTTACCAGCTCAACATCTCCGTTTAATTTCTCCACACCAAAACGGTTAATAGGCCGATATATATCAAGTTATTGTATATATCATGTAATACAGTACTTTGAGTCTATTTAGCTCAGACGAAGCTTTCTTCATGATTGCTTCATCCTCCGAAAAATTCTTCATCGCTTTACACCCAGGTTCTTCAAAATTTAACATGATTTCAATATTACCCGCGGCCGGGCTACCAGTAGTCCAATGCTAGAATCTGAACTCATCTGCCAGTAGACCGCTAAATGAAGCAGCCAGCTGTCACTTTCGCCAAAGAGCCACCCACTATCATTTTCTCCTAATTGAAATGGTTTTTTCGATTGGGAATGGTTTTTTAATTTTTGAAATCACATTGGGATTGTTACAACAATAACTCATAAATCAGAAGTTCTTTGTGTAGTTTTAGCCTAGAAACAAAGGCATTTCTCAAATCTTATGATTATAGAATATGCATAAAATGATATTCTTGAATCCGATTTAAGGATTTTGAAAGAAGTACCTGAAAGAAATATGGTCTCCTGGATTGCAATGATTGCACAATGTTCATGAAATTGGTTTGTTGATAACTCTTTGAGAACGTTTGATAAAATGAAAGTAATTTTCAATCTCATACTTTGTTTCACTATCACCATAAATTATACATATTATTAATTTCGATCATAGCAAGTGTTCTCATATTTCATATAGTTAGAAACAATCATATGATCTTCTCAAATATTTCTAATTTTGTATCCATTTTATCAACCTATATTCTATATGCCATACGACTTATACTCTCATTTTCCTCATGACCTTTAAATTTTTAAATGATTTAGTCATACCATTTTGTACATTGAATACTTTACATCCTTTTCTCAGAAAAATGTGACAAGGATAGTGAGATGGGTGTTGATTACTTCTCAAAATGTGAATTGTGTAGTCGTACCAATGTGGCATACTCAGGGCTATTGAAATACCCATTCTTCATATACTTTTTAGGTACATATAGGTTGTGTTATGTTTCAATGTGATATGAAAGTATTCTTTTTGTATTCTGATCTAATATGGGAGTTGTAGTTCTAGCTCTTGATATTCCAATTTCATGAATTTTCTTTAATGTACATCACCATATTGATATGTATTTTTTTATGCAAGAAATACTTAATCATCTTAAGCAAGAAAAGGATATTGTTAATAGCTTAATTATTGTGCACATGTGAATTACTATTTAAGGATAAGTTCCCTCATAAGATGCAACAATTTTAAAATCTAAATTTAGCATGATTAAAGTGTTGTTTATGTTTATATAATATTTCAGTTGCTGCTATTTTAGATCGTGTTATTCATAGATAAGATTATCATCACAATTTTTTAATGAGGCTTGAGTAGAATTTTGTAAACACCCATTAAAATTTTGTACTTATTGAATTTAAAATAAGTCCTAGCTTGAAAAGTATTGTGGCTCACTCAACTTTACTTTGTTAACAACATGTTGAATGCTACTATGTACCATGTGAAAGACAAATATATATTTTTCACTCCAATGGTCAAATGGGATGTTAGTTGTATGAATTTTGATAATGATGTACATGTAAATGTAGGCACGTCAATTTCAACAGTAAATAAATTGGCAAAGATCACTCTATTTGAAATGCTACCTTTTTATTTTTGTCCTTGAGAATAATAGAGAATGGACTCGTAATCAAGCTAATTTTTTATTCTAATGCAAGCCAATATTATATAAATAAAACTTTATTAGTGGAACCTAGTTAATTAGACTAGATGTTGACTGTAGATAATCATGCCTTATAAAATGACAAATACTTATCATTTTCTTTTAATATTACACTTCATAATATTACCATGATCAAAGTTCCTCACTCTAAACTTCCATGCTTCTTATATTAATGTATTCAACAAGAATTAAGCGTACAATTGTTAATTGTAATACATTTATTATCTACTAAAAAGACTCAAATGCACTCCAAATTGTATTTGATAAAAATGAAATTCCTAAAATATAACTCCTACAATATTTTTTTTATTAAAACAAATATATACACTCTGAAAATTATTCAAGGAGAATAAAATATGAAAAGTAAGGTTATATATCATATATTCACATGACTTTAAATGTGGGCGCCAATGAGTTCACTTCTATTGAAAACAATGGAATTTGCATACAAAAGGGTAGTATAACAATTTATTGTATGCATTAGAATAAGAATTTAATTTTGCTCTCTTATGATAAGAAAGACAATAAAATATTCCTTACACCACGTCAACCATTCACTTCTTGATGATGACACCTACTCGTTTTGTATTTTTTAAGTTGATTCCCTATTTAATAATAAATACTATTTTCACATCATCTTCATCATTCCACACACGAGTGATTGCACACATGTGGATGAAAGGACTGATTGAATCACTATTAAAAACCCTACTGGCTTCCAAAAATGTATAACTATAATTTACAATAATAGGAGAGGAAGAATGGTGAAGGAGTTAGACAACAGAGAAGTGAGAGGGTGAAGAAGTAAAAGGGTGAAAAAAATGGAATATGAAACATTTTGTCGAAATACATATATAGTCCTCTTGCTGCCATGTTACTCTTGCAGTCCTTTAGGAACCTTTAGGATCAGCCATACCATCTGAAACAATCTAAAAGCCAAGAATGTAATAATTGGTAAGGTCCCTAACAGTAGCAGGGATAAGGATTACCAAGAACAAGTAATTAAACAAAACTTGAACATGGGAACTGGGGACTACATTACAAAAACCAAAACTAAGTTAGGCCGAAAACTAATTTCTTAACCCTCTTTAGGTTATAAAACTCCCAATATTCGCATAATGTCCAATAGAACAAAAATTATTCTCATTTTCAAATATGGTTTTCTTTATAGTAATCTCGCATCTTTCCTCAAACATTTTAAATTTTGAATTTAAAGAGATGCATCTCATCGACATGGAGCTTTGAAGTCAAACCATACCATATTGTCATATTGCCCATTAAGCCAAAAAAAGAATCTTAATTTCATGGTTTTCTGTGCAAACTGTTTGCTATAACTATCATAAAAAAGATAAATTGCCAAATGGAGAAGCATCTAGACATTCTATGCTGGGATATTTTTAAGAGTCTAAAATGTGCATCGTTTCAACCCTAGCACACTCAATTATAACACTAAAAAATCTGTATTAGAATAATACATAAATAGCAAGTGCTTGCATACAAAAATATCATAGATACACAATCACTCTAACTATCGTATTGCACATGAAATCGTATTCAAAGCGCTTTAACTGAAGTTGTAGCAGAGGAGGAAAATGAATGAACAGAACACCCTTCTTAGCATCCTGAAAGCACCAGAGCACATCAGTATTCATTATTTCAATGATTCGGATAAAATGTGTGCTGGTTATTGAAAGAACAAAACATCAACAAATAATGCAGGACATAGATTCAAACATGTATTGGTTAAAATCACACCCGCAAAACATTTGCCGAGTGGTATTAATGACAGGCACTGGCTTCCATCCATCTTGGGTTGATGTGTGCTCGAATAACCACGCATAGCAAATTACTGCCACCATAGAGCTTACAGCTGCAGTGCACACAAAAAGTACAAAATAAGAGTGACTGGAAAAACAAATACACATAACCAAGAACCTAGTTAGAAATCGTAAAACAATATTATGTTTATTACTTACATAGGTCAGGCACTGAAAGAATAATTTTGACACGCTCTGAACAGTCCACTGCAGGTACACTGCTAAGCTTCAACTTTTGTCTTCTCAAGAAGCTATTGAGTAAATCAATATTATCTACTCCTAAATGACTTTTAGCTTCCACTGTTTTTTTCATATTGTGAAGCAGCAAATCTTTAAGCTTTTCAGGAAAAAATGACCTTTTGTGCAAGTATTCTCAATGTCTTCTTGGAGGGAAGAAAGCCTCCTCTTATTCAAGGGCCTCTAATTCTTTCAATTCTATGATGGAAAAACTTCTCAAGCTACCAGCACTGGCCTCACTTAGCCGAGACATTTCTGCATGAATATTATGATATGCATAATTGGATTCTGAGTGAGGGACGGAGCTGCTCCATTGTAAATGGGGTATTAGTTCCTGATCATAATCATGAGTTTTACCCCTCCTAATAGAAGAAGATATAATGAAATAGTGTCCTGCTGACGAGCTGTAGTTTCTATCTTTCTGGACTCCCCATTCGAGAATGTTATTTGATGATTTGACATTCATACATAATGATGACTAGTCCTGCTCATCTAAGTAATACTGCTCGTGTTGTCCATTGTTTACATTTTGTGATCGTCTTCTCTCTATAATGTGTTTAAACCATGGATGCAAAGATTTTGCTCGAGACCTGGCTTCATTAGTATGATGAGCAGATAAACTTTTACAGGATTTTAGATGTTTATAAATTGACTTTTTGCAGCCTGATTTTCCAGAAGAATTACATACAAACCTTTCTTCTGAACAAGAAGATGAAGATTTCAAAAGGAAGTTTTCTCTTGCATTACTGGCGTTCTTTGAAAACTTCAATATTTTTCCTGGGTTTCCGGGTTCCTTTAACACACCAGTGCCACCAACCTCTGTAGGTGCTTCAAGAAAGCTAGCTTCATGTTTTTGTGATTTATCCCTAATGGAGTCCCTCGATTCTTTTGAAATACCATCACGTGAAAATGAGAAATCCATTTCCGGATGCCTAGATGAACAAGAAATCCTATCGAATCTTTTATATAAACCCTTAGAAGCCTCACTGGACTCTTCATTTTTCTCTGTTTGCACTCCTGCATCAGACAATCTTGTTCTTCTTTCATCAGGTTCTCTTCGCCTTTCACCATGCTGTCGGACTGAACGAGAAAATCGATCACGCTTATTCAATGGTTAAGCCCTTAAAGTTATGGTTTAACAGATTGAAAATGGAATGAATAAATTATATAATGTAATAAATCAAATACTCCTTATAAAATACGGTAAAACTCTATGGAAGCAATAAGTACAAAATATCCCTCTTTTAACTGACGGAGCCCTAACCTTAGATTATATGGATGGTGGCCAAAAAAACAAAGTAATACAGAGCAATATAATTAATGAAGAACTAACCATAGATGCAGAGCATAGGAGTCAATGGTGATCTTCCTCCCCATCAGACCTGCATCTTTGTGATCTATGAGACCCTCCAATAACACAACACCCAAATGGATTCAAGTGAAAGATGGTGTTCTTGTCCTGGTATTTTTTAGCGATGCCAGGCTTGATGGCGTGCTGCTTTAGATCAGCCGCAATCCGGTCATTCTTAACATTCTCCTCATGCTAAGCGTAGATGAATAACATTGCACACACACTCACGAACCATGACACTGTTTTCTCTTCTCTACTCGATGGTCACTTGGGTTTCGCCATCAAGCCTCAGCGAGGGACAAGTGCTGAGTTTTGGTGGCATGAAAGGGGTTAGCGAAATGAGCTTGGGGGTCTCATTGGTAGTGTAGACGAAGATATGACCTTGGTCGCATGCTCTGATTACCTAGGGATGCTTGATGAGATAGCCGTGAAAATACGAACAAAGCCCTACAAATTTTCAGCAAACAGGGTCACAACTCGCTACACAGACAGAAAAATGTGACCGAGAAGTGAATCTTGCAGTATGTCCCCTAGAAATGCTTTAATACTTGGATATCCACAATTCCATCCATAGGAATTGATTCCCCCATGTATTCAACTTTAGCGCTGAACTAAATGAGAGCCGAGATGCAGACATGCAAAATTGGGGAATAAGACCCAAAACGGATGTCCAACAGGATAAGTGATGGAAAAAACTGCCACCACTGTAGGCTGAAACACAGCTGCGGACTGCAAACAAAACCCTCCCAAACCACAAGAAAAAAATACCCTCACAGGAAAAAAAAAACTCTGTAATCGCGGAAAACTGTATTCCGCAGGAAAAAGACTCTCCAATCGTGGAAAACTGTATTCCATGTGTGGCAATCCTTCACAGATAGATTAGGGTTTCCAGATTGCATCTACAGCTCGCAAGTCGCATCCACGCATACATGAATGTCAGTACACCTGCAATGTGTCAAATTTGAGGAGCTTGTGTTTGGAGACCGTTGGATTTCAACGTATCTCTGACAAACAACTCTGCACCGTCCGATTTCTTACTATTGTCAGAACAAAGAGGTCTAAGCTCACTACAAGAATGCCTTCGGCGTAAAGATGTGATCGACCATAGGGAAATGTAGATTAATTGAATTGTTAAAGCAATTTAGTTTTGGTATCAATATGGAGATTCTCGTCATTTATATGAAAAAAAAATGATTATATAGAAAGCCAAATGAAACGTAGATGAATAGGAGAAAATAGACACATGAAAGAAGAACGAGAGGTGGAGAATTAAAAAAGACGAGAAGACAACACACACGAATAAAAACAAAAATTGATGAGATAATCAATAATCACAACATTATTAACATCGGATGAAACTGCGTGCTCAATCACAGAACGTGGTGAACTGAGTTAGACACGTGAGAGGTTCATGTCTCGTTGCTAAAAACAAGTTATCATCGTTTAAAACAAGTTTTCAAACACCGATAATTTTTAATGGTGAAGCTGGCTGACTGCTAATTCTACTTGTCTTTATTATATCATAGATGTTTCAGATCTGTAAAAACATCCAAAATAGGATACAGCTACCTTTTAAACACCAATTTCGAGGAAAAGAGCATCGACAATGATGATCAAATTAAATTTGAAGCAAGCAAGTTACTGTTGTGGGTGCACTGTGTATATAATTATTATCCCCGCATTCACACAATTTGTTCATTCTCATTTTTGCTGGTTGGAATTTAGAGCTAATTTGAGAAAAAAGAATGGGTGGGAATGGGAGAGGGAGTGTGCGGAATCAAGTAATAATTTAGTGGTATTTGTTTGGTGCGTAATTATTGTGTGGGGTGCGAGTGCAGAGTGGTGCGAACCGTCGGGGTACCTGGTTCCCAAAAATACCACGAGTGTAACACAGGAGACATGTCGGACTGTTGCCAGGTTGGGCAACGGTACCCGCAGTATCGTTGCTCGCCTGCGGTGTATTAATTGAAGATTGAAGATCAAATTTATATTTTTAAAGTATAATTAGACTCTCGTTCTCTATGTTTTTTTTAGTATTGTCTATTTTGTGTGGACTTGTTAGTATTCTTCTTACTTATAAATACAATATTGTTATTAGGATTGTTTTCTCATTGTAGTGCCCTAAGTCTTTATCAATGGTATTTGGAGATTATCCTTCACATTTATCTCATCCCATTAATCAATATGCACTTAAATGACTAATTGTTACATGCCTCTTACTCAGTTTAGCACTCTTTGGCAAGTAGGTTACACTTTTAACTAATCCTTGACCAATAAAAAATTCACCTTTTAAATATAGCATACATCTTTGAAAATTTGGCCACCTTCTCCATTAAATGATAGAATTTAGTTTTCCCCTTAGTATGATGAAGTGAATTTAATGGTGAACAAAACTAGTTTATAATTTTGTCCTCAATCTCTAAACAATTTCTTTGTTAAATGCACAAGTTATGCCAATCATCTCAATGTCAATTGAGTGAGAAAACTGTTTGCAATAGTCACCTAGAAAACCACACTTACCCCACCCATTCAAAGAGGCCTCTTGTAATGTACTTACTTGTATAAATATGATTATCAACAACAATATAACACCAATGAACACAATAATTCAGATAAATGATCTCAATGTGCAAGAAGAATAGCTTAGCCACTTCGAGGGGGCAACCTCCAAACCAGACAATAAGACTCAAATGTTGAATATAATGATCAACTACTACCTACTAACCCCTATATATACTATTCCTATGCTATGGCCAACACCAAGGCCGACACACTAATGAAATATAACATACATGAAAGAGATACATAATGATAAGAAGTTATGATAGCCATAAGTCGGTTATATACATCCAATATAAGATATATGATTAAGGGCGTAGCATGCCCCTCCCCTTCAAAGCAACATTGTCCCCAATGTTGAGAAGATCTGGATGTTGCTGCAGGAAATTTGCATCCTCCCAAGTTGCGTCTTCATTGTCTAGATTTTTCCACTTGATCAAATACTCAGTGATGACCCTTGTCCTCAATCGCTTAGTGCATGTCTGAAGGATGCATTCTGGTTCCAGGATGATTCTGCCCTCTTCATCAAGCTCAGGTAACATAGTCTGGGTTGATATTGTCTATCCAATTACCTTCTTTAGGCAAGATACATGGAAGACTGGATGAATTCGAGTAGCCGAAGGAAGTTTCAGTTTGTATGCTACATTTCCAATCTTCTATAACACTTGATAAGGACCATAACACTTAGGTGAAAGCTTGTTATCCTTTGTCTGTTGTTATAAGGACATTTTCTTATATGGTTGTAAACACACAAAAATCTAATCACTGACTTCAAAATTTCTTTCACTGCGATGTTGGTTTGCCTGCTGCTTCATGCGGTTTTGTGACATGGCCAAATTCTCCTTGAGACTAGAAAGCACCTCTTGTTGGTGTTGAATATGTTCTTCAACTGCTCGAACCTTTGGCTGGACTCTCAAAGATTAAGTGATAGATGGTGGATGGTACCCATATAATGCCAAGAAAGGAGACATTTTAGATGAAGTATGAAAAGGGGTGTTATACCACCATTTTACCATCGGTAACCATTGGACCCATCTCACTTATCTAATGTAAAAAAACGAAGATATCCCTCAAAGCACTTGTTTACCACCTCTGTTTGCCCATCAGACTAGGAATGATAAGAGGAACTATGAACTAGTTGTGTGCCCAAGCGTGAGAACAAGTCAGTCCAAAAATTACTAGTAAAGATAGGGTCTCGATCACTTACTATAATCTTTGGTGTTCCATGTAGCTTCTGAATTGTATCCCTGAAGGCCGTTTCTACTGTACTCGCAACAAATGGATTTGATAAAGCACAAAAATGGGCATATTTGGTGAGTCTGTCCACCACCACCATGATTACATTTTTACCTTCTAATTTAGGCAATCCTTTGATGAAATCCATGGACACCTCTTCCCACCTCTGGCTAGGAATAGATATAGGTTGTAAAAGACCTGGGGACTTAATTGTTTCACCCTTATTTTGCTGACAAACCATGCATTTTTCCACAAAACATTTGGACATCTCCTTTTAGCCCTTCCTAGAAAAAATCATGCTTGATTCGATGATAAGTCTTTAAGAAGCCAAAATGACCCCCTACTGGAGAAGCATGGAGCTCAAATAGAACCCTATTTTTAGGGATTGAATTCTTACATAGATATAATCTATCTTTATAGCTTGCTTGTCACAATTAAAACATGACCCTTGGGCTCTCTTTTCTTCAATTCATTGAGGTGTCAATCTTACTGGCCGAGGGAATGATGGTGGAAGGGTGCTATGATCTCTGATATTACTGACAGTTTGTTTCCTATTGGAAAGAAATTTTTCCTCTACCCTACGTACCATGATCATAGATTCTAAAACCTTATGAGGATTAAACATGTGCACCTTAGTCTCAATTTGTTCTTTAAGATCCCCAAGAAATAAGTCATTCAAATTATCTTCAGGAATATTTTCCACCCGTAAGGAAAGGTTTTGGAATTGATGGATGTAATATTTGACTGTTCTTGTTTGTCTAAGCTTTTCTAATTGGCTGAAATAATTCTCTGACACACTAGAACTATAGTGCAATTGCAACTCTTCGGTGAATACTATCCATGTAACATTAAGGCCACTCTTTTTCCTTTAAGCACATAACCATCGATACCAAATGAATTGGTCACGTTCAAGATACAATGATGCCATGGTAACCTTTTGTCCTGATGGAATCTGATGAAGATCAAAGAAATTCTCCATTTGGTTAATCCAATTGAGTGTATCCTTTCCATCAAACTTACACATTTCCACTTTTGGAATCATGTTATGGGCTTGTAGAGTGTTTGTATTTGGATTGGTCATGTTTGCATATCCACCTTGGCTAGTTTATCTATTACTTTGACCTAAACATCCACCCTGGTTAATATGAGTATGATTGAGTTGTGGCTGATTAGGAAGGATATGATGACCCATGATATTGTAACTAAATTGGTGAATGAAACCTCCAATTATTTTCCAATATTTTCTACATCTTCTTTGTTGGCCACTCTACCCTCGAGGGTTTGCAACCCTAACTCAAGATAGCTGACCTTATGGTTAGTTGAAGTAAACCCTAACCTTGAGGAATCTGTAGATACCCCCTTCTGACTCTAACTCCTCAACTATTATCTCATCCTTATCAGGTGTTTTACCCGAAGTGATGGGATTCTTTTTTCCTCCTGTCAAAGGCCCAACCATGATACCCCAAAATGGTAAGATTTAAGGATCAAGGTCAAAATTTAGGGTTTGGGATTTCAATAGGAATTCGGCCAAATTTTTATAAAACTCAAAGAAGGAACTCAAACTAATTTTTAATATTATTTCTGGAAATGTAAATAAATTTTAAAAATTCCACAAATTTCACCCTAGGTAGCCGAATTATGAAAAAAACATAAAACCACTATAAAGTTTGCAAAACAAGTCAAAAATTCTTAATAATTATAGGGAATCTTACTTGACTGATTTTGCCACACCACAAAACAATTTGCAAAAACATTCACTACCAATTTTGAGATATGGACGAACCTTCACAATTAGGGTTTGACACAGTGATGGTCGAGTTCAAGCTCTGATACCACTTGTAATGTAATTACTTGTATAAATATGATTATCAGTAGAAATATAACACCAATAAACACAATATTTCAAATAAATGATCTCAATGTGAAAGAAGAATAGCTTAGCCACTTCAAGGGGGCAACCTCCAAACCAGACAATAAGACTCAAATGCTGAATATGATGATCAACTACTACCTACTAACCCCTATATATATTGTTCCTATGCTATGGCCAACACCAAGGCTGACCCACTAATGAAAATATAACATATATGAAAGAGATACATAATGATAAGAAGTTATGATAGCAACAAGTTGGCTATATACATCCAATATAAGATATATGATTAAGGGCATAGCTCCTCTTATTTCACATATTTGGAACTACCTAGGAAATCACAACAAAACACTCAAATGTTAAATCACTCTCTTCAGAAATTAGCCAACAATAAGTTTAAATAAATTCTATATGGCTATCATAAAACATTTTTACAAATCTATATTATATAGAAATATCATCATCGAGTGTTGAAGGTCCAGTTTATGATCCCACCAATACATTGTTTATTGCACACTCACACATATTTGTTGGGAGGGATAATTGTGTGAGGCTTGATCCCTCTTTGGAGTATTGGTACATATAAGTGTAGTGATCATAAGACCATAAGGTTGGGGTGGGGCTAATTTATCCCAATTGTACTAACCCCTTTCCCAAGTCTTTAGAAAGAGAGACGTGGTTTTGAATAAAAACAAGGGATAGTCTATTGTATTATTGCGATCATGAAATTTCAAATACAGAATGTGAAGCTAAAGAAATATATGATCACAGTGCCAAAATTATAACTCAAAAAATACAATAGAGGAAAAAAATTCAATAGAGGGTGAATCCATCTCAAAATTTGTTCCTTGCCTAGGAAACTTCATCCTCCTTTAAATTTTAGTCTTCCATATTTGCATGATAACTAAACAAAACTTTGCACAAATTTCTCACACACACTTTCATTTCAATGTCACTTTGCATCCAAACTTGGGTGAATATGTTCTAAACCCCAACCCTATTTCTTCTAAATCTAACATTTTAGAATTTTTATAAGATCATATTATTGCAATACATGAATTTAGGAATATGATTTACCGTCAATTTTTTCATTTTTTTGCTAAATCATATTTACACATGAATTTAGGAATATGATTTACCGTCAATTTTTTCATTTTTTTTCTAAATCATATTTACACATTGGTTAATATCTTAATTGGGAAAATCTTAGTTTTCATATTACATTTTGGTGAACTCACTTATTTAATTTACATGAATCCTATGATTTTTATTATTTCTCTTAGGGTTTTAGATCTTAATTCCTCTTTGATTTTAAGGATTGATTATATTCAACCTTTAGGGTTTTTCCAAACCTCTCAATTCCTTTGGAGCATAATCAAATTCTATAATCATGTGTCATCTAAGAAAACTACTTCGACCACTTCAACACATTATAGTACTCAATTAGGTGGTATTCAAATAGATCACATCTAAATACACTTAATTCTTCAACATCCTAATAAAATGGCCCATACATCTAACATTCATATGTCCTATCCCATTGAGATTAATCCTAGCACAACTGAGGGAAACATTATTTATGTTCAAGGTGATCCCACACATAGTCTAAAATATATAGTTGTATTGAGACTGTATATTACCATAATGGCGAACAATATGAGCTTAGTGCTTATCAAACATATGTAATTGAATAGACAGTGTACCCATAATTGAAATGGGTACCTTTACATGAGTACTTAAGGATAAGCCACAAATCTTTGATCAAATTCTCACCATGTTACAAGAATCTCACCAACAACAAGGTACATAACACTCAAATCCACCATCTATGGGATCTACTTCCAATATAGGTGTCATTAGTTATAGAACAAAATTATGCACTTATTAATATTACATTATGCCTATATTATGTTGTTATATGCATGATTATTAAGCAAGAAAAATAGACACTGATAACACTTATTTTTCTTTACATTGAAATTTTTTACCTTTCCATACTTTCATCCTCTACTTTTTTGGAACTATCCCATTACTTTTGGACATCACGCAATGTGTTACTTACTTGAGCATTTCTTGATTTATCTTAGTATATTTCTAGACATAAGCACCCAGTAAGGGATAGTAGAGGTTGATGCTATAGTCCCATGTGGGTGCTTCTATCCCTTTAACATAGGTCAATAAGTTCTTACAGTCATAACAATTTTTTTCCATGTATGTTATGTCCGTAACTAATTCACCACTCCTTGAATTCGTTGGAAGATAAATTTATAATGATTAGATTATCCATGATATTGGAGTTGACATAAAAACTTGTTAGACCATTTTTGAATCTTGTTTAATGTGCACTATAAAACATAATAAAGATTTTCCCAAACTTTTAGAGCATTAAATGGGTGTATGGCAATAAATATCTATAAGATGTGATAAATTTAAAGTTAAATAAATGTACACACCATAATTACTAAGGTGCTTTCTACATTTATTATATTAAGTAAATAAAGTTCCTCTATTTAAGTTGGAGATTTTTGCATTGAGTGGGTGCATGACAATACATATCTATGAGATGTGATAAATCTAAATTAAATAAATGTACACACTACACTTACTAAGGTGCTTCCTTAGATATTTATATGTTAAGTAAATAAACTCCCTCTATTTAAAGTTTTTTTTTGCATTGAATGGGGTGTATGCCAATATGTATCTATAGGATGTGATACATTTTAAATTAAATAATATACCCACAACACTTATTAAGGTGTTTCTTTAAACATTAAATTTAAATTAAATAAAAATGTACAATATACCCACCACATTTATTAAGATGCTTCCTTAAACATTAAATTTTAATTAAATAAATACACACTACATTTACTAAGGTGCTTCCTTAGATATTTACTATGTTAAGTAAATAAACTCCCTCTATTTAAATTAGAGTTTTTTTTGTATATCTATAGGATGTGATAAATTTTAAATTAAATAAATATACCCACCACATTTATTAAGGTGCTTCCTTAAATATTAAATTTAAATTAAATAAATGTACACATACTCTCTCTATTTAAATTGGAGTTCTTTTGCATTGAACGGGTGGATGCCAATATATATCTATAGGATGTGATAAATTTGTAATTAAATACATATACCCACCACACTTATTAAGGTGCTTCCTTAAACATTTATTATTTTGAGTAAATAAAGGAAAGTTGGAGATTTTTGCAGTTAGGAAAAGCGAGTAGAAGTTTTCTTATAAAGTGGATGTTTAAATATGGAAAGATAAATATGGGTGAAAGTTTCCTTATAGAATGGATGATGTTGAAAATAGTTTACATTAATGATGTGTTATAATTAACCACATACATTTAATATAATATGTCAAATTTAATTGTATGAAGGTAAAATAAAATATTGCCATCCTTGTGAATATATTATTTAAATCATATATAATTTCTATATTAAAATTTTGGGGAATAAAGATGTCGGCATGTGAATATAATGCAATGTATAACTTATAAAAGAGTTATTTGGTTGTCATTTCAATAGAGCAAAGAATATGACTCAAGAAAAGGTGAAAAAGGGAAAATATATTAGAAGAATTATCGCTATATAAAAAGAGTGAAGATATTACAGAAGAGTCCTCAAAAAGATACCTCTTTCCATATTGAAATATTCAAGTTGAAATTAGTTGTTTCAACATTGTATAAAAGCAGTATTATTCTTTGCAATATTAGTGATAATGGCCGATGGAAAGAAACTATGTGCAAAGCAAAAGATTTTCATGAGAAAAAAATTACAAGATGAAGGGAAATTATCCTTGATTGAGAAACTCTGGGATGGAGTGCAATTACACAATAATTTGGTGAGTTTATCAAATTTTCTTACTATTTGATAGGTTTATATATTATGTGTATTCTTACATTAAAATATTTGTAAGTTTAATTAAATATAAAAGTTTTTTTTGTTATAAGATAATTGAGAAAATCAACTTATATATAATTTATAACTTTTTAATATTCTATGTCAATAATAATTACAGATTTAAAACAAAAACATAAAATATAAACTATTATAGAAATTTAAGCAACAAAAATAATATCATATAAATTTATTTTATCTCACAATATTTTTTATACTTTATTTTTGTAAATAACATTGGTTTCTTTTTATTTACTAATAGTCATTTAAAGTGAAGTTTTAATAGTAATAATTGTTTACTATAAAACACTCCAATAATAGTTGTGTTATACCTGCTTTGATTTTTATTTCTTATATAGGTTAATATTTAATCTCATTTACTAAGATTCAAGATTTAAAACATTGACGGTTGCTTTTTGTGTTGTTAAAGTATAGGAAAATATATATTGTTCAGTTAGGCCTGAAGTTAAAACTAAAAATAACTCTCCATTAAATCAGATAGTCATAAAGAAAAAAAAAAAATCCAATAAATAATATGAATATGATTAAATGCAAATATGAATGATCAAATGTATTGGTGGACAGGTTGTACGGGAAGAAGATAAGAGTGATTTATCTGACTTATTGGGGGCTGCAATATTAACTCACATGGCCAGTGGAGGGTGAGCAGTTCTTTGCAAAACCCACAATCTACTTACTGTAATAATTTCTCTTACATTTCTTTGATTTTGTTTTTGACAGGGGTACAAGTTCTATTCCAGATTGCCCTGTACCATTTGATACAACAAGTTGGGGTCGAGAACAGGGGAAAAAGAATGAAGGTTCAGTCACAGCTAAAGAGAAGAAAGAGCCCAAAAAGAAATTCAGAATGAAGATTTGATGGAGCTCGGGAAACTATCTAACAACTTAAATATGTTTTCTGAACAAACAAACTCAGATCTATGGGACTAATATACATAAAGCGAGTTCAGAAAGAAGTGCAATCTAGAAACTCGACAAAAACAAACCTGTGAATATATTCTCTTTCATTAGTAGTATTGTCATATTTCTAAGTTGTGAAATTGGACAGAGATTGTTCCATTTCATTGCCATGATTTGTAATATTTGTGAATGAAAGATGGTAATTCTCTCCGGATTTTTAAGTTACTTGGTTTGTTACTATATGAACTTGTTTTATGCCACAATAGTTGTTTTTGATTGCAACAACATGAGAGGTGATCTGTTGGATCTCATTGTTTAACGCTGAGGCTAAGATATTTTGACCTTGTTCGATGGGTAATGTAAGATAATGAACCACTTTGATACCACTGATCTAGTGCCTAAGTGGTGACTTAAACAAGACCCTAAATATAGATTTAAATGTGTCATATGTGTATGTATAATTTATTTAGAAAAGTTACACAGAGAATCAAGAGATAGATTAAAACTGGAACAGTAAATGTGTTTATTTATCTGCGTGTCATGTACATGGCATATTCTTGAGAAAGATGTATCTTTGTCTATCTTCTACTATGGTGGTTATCTAAAGTTGCAGATATGTATACATATATATTTCAATGTCATGGAAGTGGGAAGAACTATTATGGAAATTAAACCATTATGGAACTCCATGTGTGATTCTTCACCTTTTGACTACTATGTGGCCCATCTGAAGAATGTGTGATTCTTCACCTTCTAACTGTAATGTGTGATATATAGAGAGTGTGCGACTCTTCACCTTCCAACTGTTGTGTGGCTCATATGAAGAATTTGTGATATATAGAGAGATAATTTGGTGTAATGACGACCTTAGGAAGTGCCATGTACTGGTGTGGCACAACATAACACATAGTTGTGTTGAATGACATCACTGAGATGGAGGTAGTAGGTTTTCGGCACCTCACAGTACTATGTGGTATGAGTTTTCATTTGGAATTCTGCATTAAGGTGGGCTAGACCTTGTCAAATTTTATGATGTATTTTATGATGCGTACTGCAATGGTTTGGCGCATGCTCGAGAGGTGTCATGGCCAATTTGCACATTTGCATTGCACTATTGCAGGAATGTGTGGAGCATTTGTTGGAGACATATAAATGCATTGTACTACTATTAGAGTGTGAGTGACATATAATGAAGATGGATGTATGGTATTAGAGATACCATGGTGGTGAAAAAAAAGGAAGGACTCAACTAGAATCTCCCACAAATACATCTTCCTTCACCCCAAACAATGTTTGCAACTAAATGTAACTAGAAGTCAATGGCATAGTGAAGATGTTAACAACCTGATCATTTATGGGAACAAACTCCAAGTGATAAAAGCCATCCTGGACTAGCTACTGAATGAAGTGCATGTGAATATTCATATACTTGGTGCACTAATGCTCAATTGTGTTACATGCAATCTTAATTGCACTTTGGTTATCACACCATATCAATGTGGGAGCCTAGTGCGGAAATATAAACTCACCAAGTAACTATCAAAGCAAGAGATATTCTTGTCTAGCCTTAACTGTGCTTTTGTATTTTACCTCAGTCAATGACAATGCAACTACAATTTGTTTATTACATGCCCATGAAACAAGACCAAAGCCAAGGTGAAATACAAAACCAAAAATAGATGGGTGGGTATAAGCACAACCACCCCAAAATGTTAGAATATCCTTATAGTGTGTACTAAATTCCAAATTTCAACGTTCCTTATTGCACAAAATACACTTCACTGCTAGCCAATGACTCTCATGGGTATCAAGAAAGAACCAAGAGATAGAGTTTATAACAAAAGTAATATATTTGGGTGAGTATGTGTCAGATATAAAATGTTGCCTGCTATTTTTCTATACAAAGTGGTATCTACAAACTTAGGTTTTTAATCAATAGTCAACTCAACATAGGTCTGATTGATATGGTGTGGGAGAAGGCTTGTAACCAACCATGCCAAATTGATGAATAACATTTGTGTAATACTTCTATTTTCCAATAGAAATATCTTCAAAAGACTGATGAACTTGGAGGCCTAGAAAATAGTGCAAATGTCCCATGTGTGTCATGTCAAATATTTCCATCAACTTGGGCTTTATGTCCCGAATCAAGGTGTTTGAGCTACCCATCAGGATGATATTATCGACATATAATACCAATATCAAAATATCATCACCTTGCTTTAGGATGTAAACATTTTGATTCGATTCACCATGATAGAAACCATAAATCAATAGAAATATATCCATCTTCTCCTACCAAGCTTGAGGAAAATGTTAGAGCCCATAAAAAGAACAAAGAAGTTTACATACCATGGAAGAGTCTTGCACAAATCCCTTAGGTTTCTCCATATAGATTGGCCAATGATGTGATGTAGCGAGGGAGAGAACAAGGTGAATAGAATCAATCTTTATAACTAGAGAAAAAATCTCGGAGTAATCCATCTCTTAGACTTGTAAGAACTCTTTAGCTATAAGATGGGCTTTGTGCTTATCTACAAAACCATATGCTACATATTTTTTCTTATAGACCCATTTACAAAACACAATTTTTATTCCCTTGCGAAGAGGCCCTAAATCCCATGTGTTACTATTCATGAGTGAATAATACTCATCTTTCATAATAACTTCCCACTCAGGTCTAACGGTCACCTCAGAAAATAATACTAGATCAATAAAAAATCATGGATCATAAGAGCAGTACTAGAAGTCTTAACTAAATGCAGTGAGGACTAGAAGGATCGCTAACCAAAGTGTCAATTGCTCCCAAAGCACTAATGGTTGTAGAAGGTGTGTTTGATTATTCTAGAGGAGGTCCTAATTTTGGTTGTGGCTTCCATTTTCCTTTACAAGAATTTTCCACTAGTGCATGATTTGAGCTAGGTAAGGCATCCAAAGTTGGAAAATTTGTTTGTTCATGAGTAATCCTTTCACAAAATAGCTCAAAAGAAGGAATTTTGAAATTATCTTCTAAAGCATCCGTTGTGGAGTAAAATGTGGATGTAAACACACTATAAGGACATTTGAATTTAGGAAAAATAAAAATTATACATCCATCGTTCTTCTTTTCTCTACCACTAGCTTTCAGTTGTGATGTAAGTGACCTAATTTTTAGCAAAAATAGTCGATAGATGGAACATTAGAGGTGAACAAATATTCAAATCTATTTCTAACTAAAGAATCCTCAATTCATTAACTTTCCCAAAGAGCTTTTCAAATATTTCTCATACCTCTTTTGAAGTTTTGATTTCCTCTATGTGAAATTGAAAACTCTTAGACACATTCAGACCAATCAATTTGAGTGCTTTCCTTCTTACATAAATAAGTGTGCTTATACTTCTTTCAGGTGAATGTAAGAATGTTTTCTTGAAACAATCTCCATAAACCTTTGGATTGAAGCAATTTTCACATCTTTGGTTTGTAGGAATGATAATTACACAAGTATAGGGGTTCAAATAACCTTGTATCCATTACAAATGAGGAAACATAAGAAATTGCAAAGAAGAGGGTCCTAGAAAAGTATAAAACTTTTCCGCCAAGATTAATAGTCTTCTAAAAAAAAATTCAAATATTCTCTGAATAGACTCACATGCCCATCACATCATAAACCAGAAGTGTGGACCAGTACCAAAAGTCTCAACTAAATGCAGTAAGGACTAGAAGGATCACTTTCCAAAGTGCCAACAGCTCCCAAAGTGCTAATGGTTGTAGAAGGTGTGTTTGATTCTTCTAGATGAGGTCCTAATTTTGGTTATGGCTTCCATTTTCCTTTACAATAATTTTCCACTAGTGCATGATTTGAGCTAGGTAAGGCATCCAAAGATGGAAAAAAAAATTGTTCATGAGTAAGCCTTTCACAGGATAGCTCAAAAGTAGGCGTTTTGAAATTATCTTCTAAAGCATCCCTTGTGGAGTAAAATGTGGATGTAAACACACTATAAGGACATTTCAATTTAGGAAAAATAAAAATTACACTTTCATCGTTCTTCTTTTCTCTACCACTAGCTTTCAGTGGCGATGTAAGTGATCTAATTTTTAGCAAAAAATAGTCAATATATGGAAAATTAGAGGTGAACAAACATTCAAATTTGTTTCTAACTAAAGAACCCTCAATTCATTAAATTAAGCAAAGAGCTTTTCAAATATTTCTCATACCTCTTTTGAAGTTTTGGTTTCCTCCATGTGAAACTGAAAAACTCTCAGACACATTCAGACCAATCAATTTGAGTGCTTTCCTTCTAACATACATAAGTGTACTAATCCTTCTTTGAGGTGAATGCAAGAATGTTTTCTTGAAAAAATCTCCATAAACCTCTGGATTTAAGCAATTGTCACATCTTTGGTTTGTAGGCATGATAATTACACAAGTCTAAGGGTTCAAATAACCTTGTATTCATTACAAATGAGGAAACATAAGAAATTGCAAAGAAGAGGGTCCTAGAAAAGTATGAAATTTTCCCCCAAGATTAATAGTCTTCTTGCAAATTTTTCGAATATTCCCTGAATAGACTCACATTCCCATCACATCATAAACCAGAAGTGAGGACCAGTACCAGAAGTCTTAATTAAATGTTGTGAGGACTAGAAGGATCACTAACCAAAGTGCCAACTACTCCCAAAGTGCTAATGGTTGTAGAAGGTGTGTTTGATTCTTCTAGAGGAGGTCCTAATTTTTGTTATGGCTTCCATTTTCCTTTACAATAATTTTCCATTAGTGCATGATTTGAGCTAGGTAAGGCATCCAAAGCTGGAAAAATTGTTTGTTCATGAGTAATCCTTTCACAGAATAGCTCAAAAGTAGGCATTTTGAAATTATCTTCTAAAGCATCCATTGTGGAGTAAAATGTGGATGTAAACACACTATAAGGACATTTCAATTTAGGCAAAATAAAAATTATACAATCATCGTTCTTATTTTCTCTACCACTAGCTTTCAGTTGTGATGTAAGTGACCTGATTTTTAGCAAAAAATAGTCAATAAATGGAAAATTAGAGGTGAACAAACATTCAAATATGTTTCTAACTAAAAAATCCTCAATTCATTAAGTTAAGCAAAGAGATTTTCAAATATTTCTCATACCTCTTTTGAATTTTTGGTTTCCTCCGTGTGAAACTGAAAACTCTTAGACACATTTAGATTAATCAATCTGAGTGCTTTCCTTCTTACATACATAAGTGTACTTATCCTTCTTTGAGGTGAATGCAAGAATGTTTTCTTGAAACAATCTCCATAAACCTTTCGATTGAAGCAATTGTCACATCTTTGGTTTGTAGGCATGATAATTACATAAGTTTAGGGGTTCAAATAACCTTGTATCCATTACAAATGAGAAAACATAAGAAATTGCAAAGAAGAAGGTTCTAGAAAAGTATACAACTTTTCCCCCAAGATTAATAGTCTTCTTGAAACAATTTCAAATATTCTCTGAATAGACTCACATGCCCATCACATTATAAACTGCTTACCACACACTTATACCTGCCTATATGTGTGAGGTAGCTTTGTTTTAAGCTTCCTAAACAACCACCGAACCCTTAAAATACTTGACCTTGTGAATCCTTGGGCTTTAACCTCATCACATACCCCAAACCACTACATCAATGTATATGGTGAGAAAATTAATTACGTCGAAGGCGTTCTCCCTATGGGAAAGGCATTTCCAGACATTTCCACGACTATGTTAAATTTGATGTCCGTTTAGACATTTTTTCAATGCAATTAATTTTGACAATCGTTTTTCTTTTTTTTGTTTTAGCAGATTTGGTGTTTTTAGGTTTTCCACCTTTCACAGGCTTCAATTCCCTTCTTTTCTTATGCATCGTGGTCATGAATTATACTAACTGGCATTCAAGATTGACAGTAGGAGAAACAATCATTACATTGTGTTCCGTCATCCTGGCAGAAAAAGTGCCAGTCCCAACACTAAAATCCAGCCCTATTCTGACCTCCCCTGGCTTGGTGCTCAACACTTCAGCTATAAGGAAATCCACATTTGAACTATTCCTAATCCATTTAGGGATCTTGTTTTGGGCAAGGTTAAAACACCAAGATCATTTGAAGATTCCCTTATTAGTTTACTTGACAAGTAGGCAAAGTCATTACATTTATAGTTGTTCCATCTGAAATTTCTATCATCAGGCATCTTCCAGAGGGATTGATTAATGGGCAAAGGAATCTAAAATTTCCCAGGAGCTCTGACCAAGCATCTTCTCCTAAGCAAGGAATCACAACCTTGTATCATCAACCTTTGTCCTAAATTCCAACCATCATGTCATAGCTCATGTATTGTTTAACCTCTTTCTTCATCAAAACACAGGGATGCCCAATTATTGTGTAGGTCCAATTAGTACCCAAAAGGTTAATATGTCTAATCCTGTTCTCTTTCCCCCTGCTATACTTTTTTAGTTCATTTGATAGGAATAATTCCTCCAATGGATCTGTTTGTTGTTGTTTTGGTTGTTGTTGCAAAGAGACACTAATTTTTTGAGATACCCCATGACATCCCTCGCAAGAAAATTCCTGTGCTTCAAGTATTCAACTTTGAGAGCATTTGAGTCTTCTAACTTTGCATTACTCTCAATTTCATTAACTACCTTCTTTACTTTGCTCTGCAAGTCTTGAAGTTTGAGATTGGTGTTTTGAAGCCTTAAAGAGAGCTTGCCATAGAAGGTATATTTGGATCCATAAAAATGTTTGCAAAGTTCATCATCATGAAATAAAACACCTCCAGTGTAGAATCTCAGTAGGCTAGAAGAGTTGACTTTTATAAGCAACAGTCCTAATTTTTCTCCTCTTTAATATTGTGCAATATAAATTTCTTGTCACGTACATACCCTGCCTCTTTCATTTGAGGTCAGCTAATTTATCTAGCTTGAAATATATTTTTTTTGTGAGCGAGATCTTCTTTTGAAACAAATGCATGTATGATTTATTTTTTTTGCATCACTATAGATGTTCAATGTTTGTTTTAACTTGGCTGATTGATATTATATGGAACTGTCATTGTAATGATTCAAGATTAACATGGAGGGCGCCAGATCGACATCATTAATAGGCACCCCAATAATACAACACCGGAAATTTCTAGATATTTTCTTGCTGCAGTTCATATTGGCTATGCCAAAAATAATCATCTTGTAAAACTATAATATCAGTAAAGGGTCATGGTTTTTGCAGTGAAAAATGTAGCAAACTTCAGCTAAACATTTTTTTGTAGCCACTCTAGTTTATTCTGGTGTCGTATAGAGATCAGGATTGTAAATTTCAAGTGATATACTAATATATGCATTTGGTTTACAGGCTACTTTGAAGACCATAGGCCAGCTTCCAACATGGATCCATATGTTGTTACATCTATATTGATTACCAACACCACCATATTTTGGAAACCATAGTAAAGATACAAACCTCATGAACAGAATGCCAATTTAACTTTGGATTGGAATGAATCCTATAATGTTTGTGGAGAAATATTCTTATCTGAACTCCTTTTCGGCATAGCATTTTGGATGATCTTCACAGTAGGAACAATCTAATATCAGAAATTGACATCTAGGGTGCATGTTCAGTGCACAGTGTGTTGTTTAGATCTTTGTTCAATAGTTAAGTCTTATCTCACATACCTGAGATGAGAATGCATGCAATGGTTTGATGATTTTCCATATTGTCGATTTGGATATAATAAAATTGTTTGTCAGGTGTTTCCCTTATCTAAGAATTTCTCACCAATTCAAACTACATCTTTTATAAGGGTTTATAAAATTTTATTCCAGATTCAATGTTTCCCTGAGTGGCTTCTAATGTTTATGTTCCTATGTGCATTTCATAGTTGTCTAAAGGATGAAAATAAATTTGCACCAGGCTATTGAGTTTGGTTTTCTTTTGCATCATCTTTATCAGTCTTAACTACTAAAATGTGCAACGTATATTCTAATTTTATGTTCTTTTGTGCATTTCATGGTTGTCTAAAGAATGAAAATAAATTTGCGCTAGGTAGAAAATTAAGCTATTGATTTTGGTTTTCTTTTGCTTCATCTTTTCCAGTCTTAACTAATAAAATGTGCAAAGTGTCTTAGAATTCTCTTTGATGGAGTGAATAATCAAAACACCAACTATGCTTTCAAGATTTTTCGGTACATATTAGTATATTATTTAAGTGTAGACACTAAAATTAGGTCACACTCCCCTTTCGTACCTCGACCAATAAGCACCCTTCATCACATTCACCTAGTCATGACCCCCTTCACCCCACTAATATTAATCTAATTAATTTAATTTAATTACTGCATTATCCTCACTATATTTATTATTTGAATATCTTATTTAAATAATATCCACACATACAATTCACTTAGACACCTCACCAAGCCAACTCAACTTAAGACCTATTCTTAGTAAGTTGCCATAACTAACTAAGACTTACCCAAACCCTAAAAATCAATGCCTACATTCCCTCTAACCACATTCCCACATGCTCACAAGAGGATCCCAGTCTAACCCGTGGGATAACGACACGAGATCCAAGGAAATGAGGAGTATCTCCCTAGTTTAGTAAACCTAAGAAATCCTGCCTTGACCAATGTCGGTTACCCATAACCATCGCCGATTAAGTCGGACTGCTGTCGGTTACCCTTTTAACCCCTAAACTACCTTATTCTCAAGGTTGGAAAACATTGGGAGAAAATTGGCAAGCAATAACACAGCTCAGAGAGATAACGCATCTTCAGAGAGAAAATTCCAACAAAAACTTGCATCCAAGGAAGGAGATTGAGCATCTTCTCCTACACAACCATCCTAGCCATGATCTGATCTATCCATGCAAAGAGGAGTGTACATGCAGCCCATGCAGAAGCTTTTCTTCAGTTAGTGATCACTTGCAACCTTCAAACCCATCATCAGCACCTCCATCCCTCACACACAGGCATTTAGGAATGGAATCCAAGTAAGTATAACATCATACTTTCCTGGTTTATTTCATTTCGTCAACATTTTATCATCCATTGTTTATCTTGCCCCCTATTGACCTTCTCCGACATTTTCACCTCCATATACCCATTAAAACCTCACAAAAGCCTACTCCAATCACCCAATACCTTGTCCCGACTAACCAAAGTCCTTTGTGGAATCACAAAGGATACCACAACTTGTTCTGTGACATTTTCAGATCTCACGGTAACTGGCACTGGTTACACCTAACTGCCGCCAGTCACCCCTGACAGACACCGGTCTCTGTTTTTGCCAACACAACCTAGAACAGAAACCTACCCACCTAATTTCCTCTCACCCCCATTCACCTGTGATCTACCTAAGACCTCTATCAAATTTATAGAGACCCAGAACTAATCATTTGACCTTTTGATTCTATTCTAGCTTAGCCTATTAGATTAGATCTATTTCTTATGGTGGTTTAAGTGAGATACCTAAATCATTTAAAATAAAAATAGGATTTACTTTGTTTACAACATTAAATTGTTTAAAATAGTGGACTGACAGCCATTTAGGAAGTATCATACTTCCCGGATCTAGCATACGCTAGGTAGTTCACTGCCCATATTGTTTAATTCCTTCTGGTGGTCTTGTTTTCATTACATGTAGTTCCTCCTAGCCAAAAAGAAGCTCTCTCGATCAGTTGTGGATCCAAAGTCATACACGCGCAACAACCCATCAACCAACATTTGAACAAGTATTCCTCCTACACCCATTACCCTATTTGTTTTTTCAACACTTCAAAGAAACGATCTAAGAAAAAGTGTGAAACATTTTGGCATGCCCGGTGGGACCCATCCGGGGTTCCTTGCATTTTTTTTTTTCCTAGGAAAAAATTGTGTGTTTGTTTCCCTTCTGAAAAGCGTACACACTAATTTTCTTCCCTATTAATCCACCTCTTCTTTCTATTTGTTCTAAAGGAAACTTTTTCTTTTGGTGTAATTCAAAAGAACCATTTCTTCTTGTTTTTTTTTGCATTGTAGTGAAAGAACATCCCTCTTCCTCTTCATCTTATTGTGTCATCCAATTTCACATTTTTGATTTGGGTTTAAAAATAAGTGCATTCCAGTCTGATTTATTGCATTAGCTCACATTAATTGAGGGCAACCTATATGCTGGAAGTCATGACCAGCGGATGGTTGACAAACGAATCATAGAAAAGCACTTTTATCCTTTTCTCTTTCTCTGAGTCTTACCAAACCACACAAAAATTCAAAATACATACATTCTTAAACAACATCTTACCTAGAAGAAGCTGTAGGTGATCACACGATCACGACATAGTGGGCACCCAGCTCGCTGCTCTGTCGAGCCATACTTCAGAGCAAAGCCCACCCCCACCATAACATACCTGAAACCTCACCTTTTATATTTCCTCCTTTGTAGGAAGCCATCCTCACCAAAAACTCTATTTCACAATTCATGTGTCAGTCCCTAAATAACATAAGCTAAACAAACATAATAGAAAGGGCACTCCTAGGATCACATTTCTCAGTGTTTTTGCTTGGCTTACGTTTTGAGGTGAGAGATCATGTTCATCACTTTTTTTTTCATCTTTGCACGCTCCTTATCATAGTTGGTGTATTTCGGCTTCTCCTGAGTGTGCCTGGGCCATATCATCATCATTCTTAGAATTCTGGTTCTGATTCTACATCAGATTTTAATTCACAACCAATTTCTTTCATCATTGTTTCAATTTCACAATAACCATCGTCGGTTACCTTAACCGTCATCGATTATACCAAACCGACATCGGTTCCAGGTCCTTTTGCTAACCTACTCAAAAGGACATTTTTCTTCAATTTCTTCCACTTTTCATAGTCCCTGTCACTGTCATTATTCCCATTTATGTTATAAACATCATCATATTTGACATACTTGTCAGATTTCACCTCCTGCCTTGTTTTTCACTCACTGTCCATTTTCTATAGAGATCAGCAGCGGTTACCCCTGATTGGCGTCGTTTTTCCCTAACTGGCATCAGTTAGCCTGTTTCACATTCTAGCCACCATTTGGCACTTAATCTACTTTTTGTCACCAGATTTACCTATTCATGTTGTTCTTTGTGTCATTTACAAAGAAGCAGCCCTACCTGATCAGTACGGTGCTGACCCGAAGACAAGCAAGTGCCCTTGTATTTCACACCAGTTGTCAATCACTCCCACCTAGTCCTTCACCACCTTCCATTTTGTCACCAGTTATGGATCCCATCCAGCCTATTACTATCACTACCGGAGATGAGGAGTTCTCACGACTCCTTGACCAGAACCCCACCGCCTTGCAGTTTTACCTTTCCCACTTGTCCACTTGCGACACCTCGGGTCAGTTGATATATGGAATGCCCGTATCTATCCCTATGACTCTCGCACCCACTCCCATAATGGCCCCATCTGGCTCCGTGTTGCCAGCATCCACCTTACCCCTAGTCATTTCGTAGTTAGGTCCTATACCCGCTATGACTGCCGCGTCTGCTACCTCTATGGCATCCATTGCATCCATCATACCCTTGACAACTACCCCAAGCAGAACCTCATCCACCCCTAATGTCTCACACATACCTGTAGCTACATTACCACCTCCAGTTTCGGTGACCCCTACCCCATTTCAGAACGTGGTTCTTTCCATTCCACAATCATTAGCCCCTATTGCCACTAGGGTTACCACGACCCTTCCACCCCCATATACAGACTACCAACAACATCTTGTTTCATCCATTATTCATTCTATGTACGTACCCCCTATTTCATTGCCTTCTTCTCCACCACCCTACATGGCATCCCCATACACTGGAGTGCCACCCCCATTATATGCCCAAAACCAACCTTCTCATGCTACGGGAGGCATTTAATCATCACAACCCACCAACGACCTAATTAAATTGATGTTGGACAAGATGCAGACGTTGGAGGCATCGGTTTCCGGCTCCTGCAACACTCTCACCTATGACAATATTTGCAATGAGCCTATTCACCCATCCATTCCTATTCATTCATACCCTATGCATTGGGAAATGCCTAAATTCAATCGTTTCAATAGCAAAGAAGACCCATAGCAACATTTGCGGTCGTTCAAACACGAGTGTTATCTAATCGCTCATGATGATGCCTTGCTTTTGAGAACCTTTCCCATGTCCCGCACTGGACCTACATTAGATTGGTATAACGGGTTACCTAAACACTCTATATTCTCATTCAATTAGGTAGCCCAAGCCTTCTTAGATCATTTTTTTTTATCAATATCATCAAGAAGGTTACCATGACCGATCTATATTCCACACATCAATATGAGGACGAATCTATCATAGATTTTTTCACTCGCTGGCGCAGCCTGATCAATTAACTTACCTTCCAACTACCACAAATTGAACTCATCGAGCTCTTCACACGGGCTTGCACTAGACATATCTCCCCGACCTTGTAGGTCTAAACCTTCCGAACATTCAATAAGGCATTCACTGTGGCACGAAAGTTAGAGACTCGGGCCATCGAAGAGAAGAAAATCCAATTACATAATAAGAATTCGGAATTCAAGTCAAATGATACCTCTTCTTCCAAACCACAAACCAATTATCCAAAATCTAAGGGCACCACTAATGCAGTTGTCCTCAAGGCTGACCCAGCTCATCTGTCAAATCAAGCCACACCCTCATCTAATCTCTCACCTGTCCAAAATTTTCAATTCAGATGAGAGCAGCGAAAATATACCCCAATTGGGGAACCTTACTCTTCTATCTTAGAAAAGCTTATCAAAGCCAGATCCATCACCCTTCCACCTATAAAACCACACACTGTTTTGACCCTGCTCGCCCCATGCCCGCATGGTATAAAGAACATGATTTCTGTAACTATCATCGAGTAAAGGGTCATATTGACGGCAACTGCATCACTTTCAAAAATATTGTCCAAGAAATGCTCGAGAAAGTTGAGTTAACTGTGGATAATCCCAACGCCACCCCCAACCAAAATCTACAAATCTTCAAAAATAGTTTCCCAACCATGCCCCTTCATCCAATCAAACCGGTGAGACATCAACTCACGATACCCATACTCGTGAGGTTCATGCTATCTTTAATGAGGTACTTGTCACCTCCCACTTACCTCACATCCCTTCCATAGAGGAAATCCTAGCCCGAACTCCTCCTTCCGCATTGGAACCAACCTCTCCTGTACCTTCACTAACAAAGGAACACCTTTCATCTCCTTCATCACCTACAGAGGGGTCTTCTGCTAACATCTAGACCATCTCACCCCTGACTTCTCCACTTAGAGAACCTTTACCCAAAGTACCTCCTCCACCCATAGAGGAACACCCATTACCTCCTTCACCCACAGAGGAGCACCTATCCATTCCTCCACTTATAGAGGAGCTCCCATCATCTCCTCTACCTATCATCGACCCAGTTGAGATACCTTTGCCTCTAGGTGAGCATTCTCTATCTGCTACCCAAAATCCAACAAACCTACTTTCCGCTCTCTTACCCACGGAAGCTAAAGCTAGCCAATTCCTTATATCTAAGACACATTTTATGGGAGTTTCCATTAGGTCCTTGCCAACTCCACCCACAGACGTGTCGTTATCACATTTGGTCGATCACTTAGATTATGTGGATAGGGCTTTACTATGGGGGTGCCTCTTACTCCCCGTCTCCACACAGATGTAGATATCCCTCGCTGATACCTCCACTATCTACCCAAACACATTTCGACCGATCCAACCAAATACAACCACCTCTGTCGCAACCCCTTCCATGATACCTATTAGCGCTCAATTTACACCCTTACCCATAACCCAACCTACATCTAAACCTAAACCCACACCTACAACATTTGCCTCAACTAAACTTATTACCACTTTAGGGGTCACCCCGACCACCAACCTTACTCATCCACCTATTAAATTGGATTTAGCTACATCCTCCAATGTCAATACCACACCTACTCTTACACCCAAACCAAAGAAACAAACTCATCGACCTCATACCCTGATAGCGCCAATCACACTCGCACTTGTCTCGTCTGTCTTAATACCTCAGCTTCCCCACATATTCAAGAAACCTTTACCCACCAATAAACCAAAAGCACAACAACCCATTCCTTCCTCACAAACCTCTAACCTACCCATGCACACAACATGACTTACACCCACACCGGTAGTCTTTTTACCACCAATACCTCCAATACCCTCAGCTATTACTTCACTACCCACTACACTTCAGTCATTGTCCCTCACACCCCAAGTACGACCCACATCATCTACCTTCACAGCACCCCCGTTATCCCCATGGGTAACTCGCCCTCTTCCGCCATCTACTTTTCCTTCTAAACCTTGTACACCCACATCACCTTTACCTGAGAAAGTGTAACCCTAAAACAAAACCCCACTACCCCACAATAAGGTAGTCAAAACAACCACACACCCTCCTACCCGTTCATCTATTGTACCCCTACCCAGACAAACACGATTGATACCTAAAACCACACTGGCACCTAAACCCATAGCTTGACCCATTCCTCCTCTCCCAAAAATAATTCCTCAACAATCAACCACACCTACACCCAAACCCACGTTCACTTCCCATTGTGATCCACTAGTAGGGTCCTATGCCAACATTTTAACCAACCTTCTCGAGACCTCTGTTATCACATTACTGCCACTCCGACCTTACGACCCCCTCAAACCCAATCCAAAAGGGTTTCATGATACTAAAATTTGTGCATACCATCGTGTACCAGGGCATGATGTGGATAATTGCAAGGCCTTGAAAACTGTCCTTATCCAATTGTGTCCACCAAAAACCAAATTTGATGATGATGACCTTCTTGACGAGGATCCTGTTTCACAAACACCCATTCCCACACTGCCCACTCAACAACCACAACCTCCATCCTCACCACTCCTAGAGCCACCCTCAAGATTTGAAATTAACATCTGAGAACTTGCCACGCCACCACCCAAATGTCATTGCGCCTAGCTCACCTCACAAGGCTTTTCTCCTCAGTAGGTTTTTGTCCTTCATGTCGTTATACCACTCATCCTACACCTTCTCCATTTTCCAAATCCCCTCAAATCAACATGATACATGTCACTACACGTGCGCAGAAGGGAAAAGAAAAGGCAACTGACCTACCAACCAATCCTATACCCAACATACCATCTGCACCCATACCTAAAATAACTATCTGCAGCCCCACGTACTCCATTTCTAATGGCGTCACACATTGCACCATGCTCAAATGATTACACCAATCTCCCCTCAAAATGTCCTTATATGACCTCATCCAAACCTTGGAATCCCATCGTCAAGCCCTCATGGAGGTTCTTCAATCTATTGAGGTTTTACCCAATTACCCTACACCTGTAGCCTCCATTATCACACCCCATCATGTGGCCTCTCTCACCAAATTACCACCTTCATCCTCACCTCACCTTGTTTACCAAGTGGCCTCCCTTAGCTTCTTAGAGGAAGAGATCACGCCACACCAAAATGATGAACCAAACCCAGCCTTCTTCATCTCCATCTACATTGATGACATATGGGTACACTGTGTGATGATTGATGGAGGTGCTAGCATTAACATCATTTCATCCCATGCATTTTGCTCAAATGCACATACCTGACAATTGCATGCATAAACATCCGGTCATGTTGCGTTCATTCAACGATGCTATCACCTCCACACTAAGCACTTTCATCCTTCATGTTCGCGTGGGCCCCTACACTATTCCAGAATTTTTTACATTTTGGAGAGGGAATTCTAATATAACTTGTTGCTTGGTAGACCCTGGATCCGTGTCATGGGTTACGTTCCTTCCACTTTACATCATTGTGTAAAGTTTGAACACGAAGGACACACTTATAACATTCCAGCTGACCCATCACCTTTCAAAACATGCAACATGCTTTACCAACCTAATGATGTGCTCATACCTATCAAGCCGTCTACCTCCACAACCAATACCGCTTCACCTACACCTCCACCTACCAGTACATCCGTTACTTTCACCGCACATACCTCCTCCATTCCTACCACTGCTATAACTTCCGGGGCTGACCCATTAGCTTCCTAATCTAATAACTCCACCTCTGCATCGACCTTCAACACATCATTCATTCCAGCTACCTGCATACCAACCATTAACCCCTTAGAAGGTGTTTTTCAACGTCTCACTCTGGGGGAGTACCACCTATATAGTGTTAACACATTCCTTACTCCGCACGAGTATGGAAGCCTTCACCAACACCCTCGTTATGATCACTGTATAAAATAACGCCTCCATTATGGTCCTCCTTATCTTCATACTAGTCTCACTTATAGGGGACTTGATACTACCACTTACAAACTTGAACCACCATCACAACCCCGCCCATTTTCCTCTTACTTCCAATCACTTACCAATCGTTGTTTCACCCACACCTTCCTGCACCCGTTGTGTGTGGAAGGGTTCTGGTTTTGGCTTTTTTGAGCAAGGCCACCATACTATCATTCCATGTACCACCCACAAACATAACGATTGTAGTGGTATCGGCTTTCCTGAACCACCTACCAAGCAGGCCTGCATTGAACTCATTAAGGACACTAGCCCTTCTCCACCTTCTTCACCCACTCCACCTTCATCACCACCCTCACCAATGGAGTCGATGGATTCTGAATCTATCCCCCCCTAACTTTTTTTTTCATAAACACCATTTCCTTGGGGCGCTTTGACTTATCAATGTGAGGGGTGAGGCCCCTTCCACTCTTCCCCTTCCTATATCTTGAGACGATTGATGATGACACACCTACAATTAACGTCGTTCAATGTCAGGATGATGAATCCATACTCACCTACCTTGGTGTAGAAGACTCATATATTCATCGGTCGTTACCCTCTGAGACACAAACCATGTTGATTGAATTGACTATCGAGATAAAAATTCATACTCAGGACGACCCGCACATCCTAAAGATCGGACAATCTTTAGATGTTGTTGAACAGGAAGCCATCACTTCTTTTCTTCGAGATCATAACCACACTTTCACTTGGTCTTACACAGACATGCCCAGTATTGACCCCACCATAGTGGTCCACAATATCATAACCGTTCCTAATGCTAAACCTATCAAAAAAAAGAAGAGGAAAATGTACCCTCGCATTACTCTTCTAGTCAAAGAAGAACTTGTTGTATATATCTCCCCCCTGGGCAAATATAGACAAACAGAAGAATATGGAAATCAAAGAAACTCAAAACCTGACATTTATTTGCGCCACCAGTCACCCTGGAGCAGGTAAGAAAATGTCTACATGAAGATGGATGCACCCTGGCGCAGGTAAGAAAATGTTGACATGAAGATGGATGTGCCCTGGTGCAGGTAAGAAAATGTCGACATGAAGATGGATGCGCCCTGGCGCAGGTAAGAAAATGTCGACACGAAGATGGATGCGCCCTGGTGCAGGAAAGAAAATGTCGACATGAAGATGGATGCACCTTAGCGTAGGTAAGAAAATTTTGACATGAAGATGGATGCGCCCTGGCACAGGTAAGAAAATGTCGACATGAAGATGGATGTGCCCTGGCACAAGTAAGAAAATGTCGACATGAAGATGGATGCGCCATGGCGTAGGTAAGAAAATGTCAACATGAAAATGGATGCGCCCTGGCGCAGGTTGGATGGCGTAGGCACCAAATTTTCAGTGCCTATGGCGCATCTTCAGGAGGCACAACATTTTGAGCGCTGACACCTCAAACCTGACAGAAAGCAAACCCTGACGCAGATATTCAAATGGCCATAACTTTTCACAAGGAGCTCAGATTCACGCAAGGTTGGACTTTTTGGAAAGCTTACAAGGTCCTCTATCCAAATACGACTAGATATCTTTACTTGGGTGAGAAAAATTTCTTCAAAAAAATGCAAAAAACATTTCACCATGTTTTGGGTTTGCTAGGGTTCTCACCTACCACCATAATGAGATGAATTAAATACAACCTAGAGGTGGTTGGGGTAGATTTGGAATTCCTCTCTCTTTCCTCTCTCATTCTTCCTATAAATTTTAAGGAGGGGATTCTTTCTAAAGGTTGGACATTCTTGTTTTTCCCCTCCTTGCTTCTCTTTGGTAGGCAAATTTGTGGAGTTAAAACCTCCCATCTAAAACTGTTATGCAACTTTGTCTTTTGGCATTTTGTAGTGTATTGTATCAATATTTGGAGAAAATAATGCATGTATGTGGATGATTCTCAACCCTCTCTGTGTTCATTTGCATCCTCCTAATATTTCACCTACAAATTTGGTTATCTGTGCATGATCTTGTATTACATTTTAATGGTTTTTGTTTATTGGCAAGACAGGTGTTTCTTCATTCCTCGGTGCATCACCTTTGTTATTTTAGGTTTATTTTTATGCATCTTCTTACCCTGTCTCCTTGGCAAGTTAGATTAGGTTTTTGAGTAAACCCTTAGCATGTTTATGTGTGCATCTGAATAGAGGAATAGGAACCGGCCTTCATCCGGAGAGCTTTCCCGATTCACAAGGTCCCACACTTTGGGAAAAGCTCCATGTTATGCAATCACACTGAGAGTCTCAACCCATCAAGTTTCAGACATTCATGGGTGTTGTGATTCACCATCAACAAAACTTCAGTGCCTTCTTTCCATTTCCTTCATATTACCCATTGATTATCCTCATTAGATTTCTAACATTGTCCCTATTACTAAAGCAACAGGGGGACTTTACATTTGCATGGACTTCCATGACCTCAACCTAGCCTACCCGAAAGACAACTTTCCCTTGCCCGATATTGATCAACTAGTTGACCTCACCACTGGTCATGAGATGCTCTCACTCATGGATGGATTCTTGGGTTATAACCAAATTTTACTTGCCCCAGAAGATCAACACAAGATCGCATTCATTACCCCTTGGGGAACCT
This sequence comes from Taxus chinensis, assembly GCA_019776745.2. Taxonomy (NCBI): domain Eukaryota; kingdom Viridiplantae; phylum Streptophyta; class Pinopsida; order Cupressales; family Taxaceae; genus Taxus; species Taxus chinensis. Next base: position 903,159,278 of record CM034146.1, read on the forward strand.
TTTGCTATCAAGTCATGCCTTTTGGCCTTAAAAACACTACTTCTACATATCAGCGTGCTATGACTTACATCTTCCATGATATCATACATCACATATTGCAAGATTACGTGGATTATCTCTTGGCCAAATCTAAATGTCGCACTGAGAACCTCACCATCCTCAAAACCATCTTTGACCGCCTCATTAAATATTGCGTCCACCTTCAGCCTAAAAAGTGCGTCTTTGCAGTTCTCTTAGGAAAGCTCCGGGGATTTATTATTTCCCTCCGTGGTATAGAAGTTGACCCTACCAAAGTTAAGGCAGTCCTCAAAATTCTTCCACCCACTAACCTTAAACAACTTTGTAGCCTGCAAGGTAAATTGTAGTCCATTTGCCATTTCATTTCATAATTATCTGATTGGTGTCAACCATTTCATCATCTACTTAGGAAGGATGTCTCCTTTAAATGGGATGATGACTGTCACTAAGATTTTGAGGCCCTACAACAATACCTTCTCCAACTACCCGTACTCATTCCACCTAAAGATGATCAACCTTTTTACCTATACATATCAGCTACCGATCATTCCTTGGGAGCCATGCTCACTCATCGTGATGAATAACATAGGGAGAAAGTGATTTATTACATAAGTTGTACTCTTTTAGACTATGAAACCTGATACAACCATCTAGAAAAACTTTTCTTAGCCTTAGTTTTCATTACCACCAAACTCCACCATTACCTACTCAACCACAAAACCTATGTTGTGAATAACACTGATCCCTTACACTTCATGTATGCCAAACCTTATCAAAATCAGCGTGCCACGCAATGGCTTATGCTTTTATCTAATCTTGACCTCGAATTAATTCATCAAAAGTCCATCAAGGGCTAAGCTATCACCAACCAACTGGCTGACGCACCTATTTCTGGGGATCAACCCTTTAATTTTGACTTTCTCGATGAGTCAATTACTACTCTTTCCCTGGATGAACCCCCTTACAAAATGACACTATTCTTCGATGGTTCCAAGTGTCAACGTGGGGACAGGGCTGGTATTATCCTAATTCCTCTAGATGGAGAACCCATGCCTTTGTCTTTCAAACTAGACTTTGAATGCACCAACAATATTGTTGAATACAAAGCGCTTGAACTAGGTCTCCAAGCCGCACATGCCCTAGATGTCAAATCAATCCACATCTTTGGTGATTCACAATTAGTCGTCAACCAAGTCAATGGTATGTACCAATGTCGTAATGAGATACTTCAAAAGTATAAACATCATGTAGACATACTTTTGACCACCTTTGATCGTTACACCCTTCAAACCATCCCACGTTCAACCAAGAAATTTGCCAATACCATGGCCTACTTAGCTTCCCAAATACCCACTTCCCCTGTTGATTCCAAAATCTTTGTCACTGTATAACACCTCCATTCACCTTCTTATTTACCTCACGATGTTTACTCAATCAGAACCGACACCCCTGATCCGAATGACCTTTGGTATAAACAGTACTCCAACTACCTTTCTCTCTCCATCTTACCTCCTGATCTCACCCGTAATGGACAATGTGCCTGACTTAAAAAGGTCTCTCGTTACGTTATCCTAGGGGAACCCTATATAAGCACGGCTTTGATGGTATTATCTTATGATGCCTCACAAGTTATGAAATTCCTTATACCATTAAGGAGGTTCATGATGGCATATGTGGAGGTCACTTTAGTGGCCTTCCTGTTGCTAAGCATATTCTTCACCTAGACTATTACTGGCCGACCCCTTAACCATGATTGTTGTGACTATGTCAAATTTTGTGTAAAATGCCAACAACATTCCAACCTTCATCATACACCCAATCATGCCTTACAGGTCGCTCGTGACCTTTGGCCCTTCTCTTAATGGGGTTTGGCTCTTGTCGGAGAAATCAATCCTCATTCGTCCCAACACCATCAATGGATCATAACTGCTACTGAATACTACAAAAAATGGGTGGAAGCCATACCACTCATCTCCACGAAATCCGAGAATATATGTGAGTTCATTAACCATCACATAATTTGTCGCTTTGGTGTTCCTCATCACCTCATCACTGACAATGGAAAACAATTCAAAAACAAAACATTGCAAAAACTTTACGACGCCTTTGGCATTCAGCTTATTTTCTCATCACCTTATTACCCACAAACCAACGTTCAAGATGAATCCACTAACAAAACCCTCAACAAAATTCTCATGAAAGTGGTTGACGATACTGGGAAGGATTGACATACACACATTCCTTTTTCCCTATGGGCATACTGCACTAGTATTCACACTTCCACTGCAGTCACACCCTTTTCCCTGATCTACGGTACAGAGGTTGTTCTACCTCTCGAATTCCAAATCCCCTCACTCCGCATTTCTCTCCATGACATGCTTACTGTTGTTACAAATCAGCAGCACCCCTGGATGTTGATCAGATTTCTAGTTTGATCATCCTAAGCATCCAGTGTGATTACACAACATTGAATCCTTTCCCCAAGTGTGGGACTTGTAAAATGGGAAAGGAATCTCCAGATTAGAGGCTAGTTCCTCAACTCCTCTGATCAGATATATCACTTGCAAGTTTACAGAGGTTTCAAACTCAAAATCCTACTCTAAATTCCAAAGTGGACAAAGATAGAGAATGCAAAAAAACTAAAACTAATGCTAATAAGGTGATGCACCAAAGGAGTGGTGAGCATTTTTACTTCTGTAGATTGACACAAATCATGGAAATGCAAAAAAACTTCATGCACAAACTGATAACTGTAATGGAAGGATCAGAAATTAGTCAAACAAACACAAGCAGAGGATGGAAACTTAATCACAGGGCTTGTATTGTTATTTTTAACATCAAAAATCACTTGCATTACAACACCTGAGAGGAAAAAAATAGGTTGCAATCTTGAAAAAAGGTCTGATATTCCACCAAATCACTTCCAAGGTGAAAAAGGGAGCCTTCTATACACAAAAAATGTTCAACCCTTTGAAAATGAGCCAAATCTGGCTTTTACAGTGCAAGGGACAAGCCCAGGAGAGAGAAACATGGGAAAACATGGAAGGGATTCAACCATTGACCAAAATGCAATCAAAATAGCATGGGCATCCTTACAGACCCATCCCCTGACATTTTTAGCCATGCTGGGAGAGAATGCGAGCCATTCTTCATTAAAAACGGTGGTTGAAACGTCATTTCTGTCCATGACCATGTGCCAGAGGCATTTTTTAATTTTCTCTCTCCAAACTCCATCAAAATGCAAAAAATGACCCTTGGAATCTTGTAGATAATTTCACCATCTTTCCATTGATATAAAGAACGTGAAAAACTGAGCTCTGGATCGAAAGATATGGCCATTTGAAGTTTTAGGGCAAAACAGGGCCAAATCGGGTTGGCGGGCAAAATTTTGAAATTTTTTACCTTTTTTGCATTTGGGAAAATTTCCCAAAAAATCCCCATGCACTCCACCTTTCCAGGTGCCATGTGGCACATTGCTATTGGGTCCGCAGGCCCATCCTGCTCCATTTTCCTCTTATTTTTCCCTTTGGGAAATTTTCCAAAAAATCCCTGCCGGGCCGGTGAGTTGAGGCCACGTGGCGCATGCTGATTGGATGCGGGCCTATTTTCCTGAATTTTCTCCAGGTCACTTTGACCATTTTGACCTTTGGACACGTGGTAAAAACCCATTAGGTGCGGGTTTTCCCCTTCGAATTTTACTTGTGGGCTTTTCCTTGATTTTTTTTGCCCACCTGGACACGTGGCGAGATCCCATTGGTCCGCATTTGGGGGTGGGCTTTTCCCTGTGAAATTTCCTTTCGTTTTTCCTTTGGGAAAATTTCCCAAATTCTCCCCCGCCCTCCACTAGTCTGAGGACATGTGGCAGCATTTCATTGGTTGTGGGCCCTCCACAAGCATTTTCACTTTTGCAAACACTTTGGGAAAAAATCCCAATTTCCTCCCGCGCTCCGCCTTTCCAGGCTCCTGGTGACACATGGTCTGAAACATGATTGATTGGCGGGGCAGTGGGCCAAAACTCCTTCTATTGAAATTTGGTGAAACACTTCACCAAAATTCCAACTTCTCCTCCGCCCTCTGTAGTTCCAGCTCCATAGGACACGTGGCACATTTTTATTGGGCGCGGGCCCTCCTTCCAAAATTTCCATGCGCCAACACTTAGCCAAATTTTTCAAATTTCTCCCCTGGACACGTGGCATCACCTGATTCGCCTGGGCCTGGGGAAAATATTTCCTCATTTGAAACTTTTCACAAAAACACTTGGTAAAAAACCAAGTTCTTCCTCCGACCCCCGCCACTTCCCTGGACACGTGGCGACATCTCATTGGCTGCAGGCCTTTCAGGGGAAAATTTCCCCAAAAAATTTTTCAAGCCATAACTTCAAAAATACATGGAGTTAGGAGGAAAACTTTACCTTTCTGGAAAGATGAGAGAGAGCTCTATCCAATGGTGTCATTTCTAGAAAGTTTTGAGTGCCTGAAAAGCAAAAAATTATGTCTGAGGCACAAGAGAGGGAAGAATGAAAGGAGTTAGCCACAAAAATGAGCAGGGGGCACATTTTGGATAACAATTTTGGCGACTCAGAGGGGTCATCTGCCTGCTGGATGAAATTACCAGTTACCTGAAGCAATCCATTGGGCATGGAGTCATCATTTTCTCTATTTGATACCCCAAATGACTAGAACACTGCAAGGAGGAAGATGGAATATCACCTGATGGAGCAAGGCCTGCAAACACATTCCCAGGAACAGCAAGCTTGTGCCAAAGCACTTAGGGAAAAAAAACTAACCTACAGCAAAACAATGTGCACAAGCACTTGGAGGAATGGAAATCTAAGCTAATATGTACAAGGTGGATAATTTCCTTCAATAACAATGCTTTAGATGGATTCCATTGACTGGAATCTATAATTCTTCACCATCCAATGAAGACAATTGGAAAGCATTGTTGTCCTTACACTTTGTGACCATGTATGGGCCACTCCAAATGGCATCAAATTTTGAATGCCTTCCCGGTTTTTCTCTATCTGCATCCCATTTTAACACTAGATCTCCAACTTGGAAGGATCTATTCTTGGCCTTTCTATCAAAGGTCTTCTTTATCAAAGCCTGATCCTTCTCCATTGCTTGGGATGCCTGATTTCTGATTTCTTGGAGCTCCATCAATTCTGCATATCTGACCTCCATGGGCTCAAACTCCAATAGCTCCAACTGTTTCATGAGTTCCAATGTTGGCAACTCAAGTGACATGGGCAAAATTACCTCTCTCCCATAAACAAGTTTAAATGGAGAGTTACCTGTAGATCTCTTGGGAGTTATCCTATCAGCCCATAAGGCTGATTTCAATTTAGTATGCCAAGACCTCTGATTTTCATCAAGAGTCCTCCTAATGATCCTCAACAAGTTCTTGTTTGTAGACTCAGCCTGGCCATTACCCTGAGGGTAATAGTTTGATGAAGTACTTAGGTAGATCCCATTCTTGACAGCCCATTCAGTCACCTTGGACCCAATGAATGCCAATGCATTATCTGATATTATTGTAGCAGGTATGCCAAATCTGGTTGTTATTCCCTCATAGAAGTCTAGGATGCTAGATTCATTTGCTTCCTTGAGTGCTACTGCTTCAGTCCACTTGGTGAAATAATATGTTTCTGTTAGAATCCATTTGTGCCCTTGGCTTGAATTGGGATTAATGACTCCAATGAAGTCTAAACCCCATTGCATGAATGGCTGGTCAACTGAAATTGGATGCAATGGAAGGGCAGCTAGCCTCTCTTTACCTGTGAAGAATGCACAATTCTTGCACCTCTTGATCCATGCATAACAATCACTTGAAAATCTTGGGCCAATAATAGCCAGCCCTCATGATCTTTAGAGCTGTCACTCTTGGTGCAAAATGACCACCAGCTGGTCCACCATGGAACTCTTCCAACACCCTATGAATCTGATTTGTACCAATGCATCTCAGCAGTACTCCATTCACATCCTCTCTTGAACAAAACACCATCAACAAGGGCATATGGGATAGCCTGCAATCTGAAGTGTCTTCTTTTGGTCTTGTTCATCTCTAGAGGGCATAGACCTGTGCTTAGGAAGTGCATTATGTCTTGGGTCCAGCAAGGAATGGGGACACCATTATTTTCTTCTTGAGTGCTTCCTTGCTCATGGCTGTCTTGCAACGCCAAAACAACCTCCTTCTCATTGCATGCTTCCTTTTGTTTGCTCAAAATCAGCTGCTCACACAATCCTTTTCCTCTGACCAACTTGGTGACTTTGATCTCAATGTCATACTCCATGACACGAGTAATCCAACCTGCTCTCTTTTCATTCAAGTCTTTGTTGAGGAGGAAGTCTTTAACTCCCGCATGAGAAACCAACAATTGAACCTTGTTGTTTGAAACTAGATGCTTGAATTTCTTCAAGCTCCTGATTACTGCAAGAACATGCTTCTCAATGAAAGAATATCTCACCTCATAGTCCTCCAGGATTTGGCTGAAGAAAGCAATTGGCTACTCATCATTGTCTTTGTTCTGCTGTACCAAAATTACAGAAATAGTATCATCACCCCCAAATGCATAGAGGATGAAATCCTTGGAGAAATCCGGGTTAGTGAGAGTTGGGGCTTGAGAGATGGCTTCTTTGATTGCTTCAAAACTTTCCTTGCCCTCTGCTGTCCATTTGAAAGCCATGCTTTTCTTTAACATCTTGGTGATAGGTTTGACAAGGGCTGCAAAATTTGGGACAAACCTCCGAACAAAATTTATTCTCCCCAAGAAACTTTGAAGGGCCTTCTTGTGGCTTGGCAATGGTAGTGCTCTTATGGCTTCAACTCTTTCTGGATCAATTGCTAATCCTTATTTGGAGACAATGTGGCCAAGGAGCTTTCCTTCATGGGCTAGAAAAATACACTTTTTAGGATTCAAGGATACTCCAAATCTTCTGCACCTTTGGAACACTTGTCTCAAATGAAAGAGGTGGTCTGCTGCATTTTTTGAAAAAACAGTGATATCATCAAGATATATCAGCACTATGTTGTTAATCAAATCCTTGAACGCCATGTCCATTGCTCTTTGGAAGGTAGCTCCAGCGTTGGACAGCCCAAATGGCATTTTCCTGTATGCATAAGTTCCCCATTTGGTTGTAAAGACTGTCTTGAACTGATCTTCTTCCTTCACCATAATCTGATTGTACCCTCGAATAGCCATCAAGTAATGAAAACCTCTCGGAGCCAGCAACAACTTGCAAAATTTACTCCATAGAAGGAAGTGGATAATGATCCTTGAGAGATGCTCTATTCAAATCTCTAAAGTCAACACACAATCTGATTTCCCCACTCTTCTTTCTTACTGGAACCAAGTTGGCTACCCAACTAGAATGCTTGATAGGGAATATGATTCTTGATTCTATCAACTTATTCAATTATTTTCTCATGAGAGGCTCCATGTGGGGGTTGACTGGCCTTTGTTTTTTCCTGATGGGTTTAGTACTTGGATCCAATTCAATGGTATGTTGAGCTAACTCAGGATTGAAACCTTTCAAATCTTCATAGCTCCAAGCAAACACATCAAGGAATTCTTGACAAAGTTGTATGAACTCATACCTTTCTTGTTCAGTTGTCATCTTACCAATTTGGAGTGATTTTCCTTCTTCTAACAAGATGGACACTGAATCTTCTCCCTTGACTTGGATGTTTGCTTTCTCTTTCCTAAACTAATCATTAGGATTGAAAATGGACTCCAAAGTAATAAGTCCCTTTGGTAGTTTGTTGGTTCTTAGCTGTACCACTTGGTCACCATACTGCTGCTCCAACTTTTCCTGATTTTTAGTTGAGAACTTAGCCTCTTCTTGCAAGAAATGGATGATTTGCTGATCATTTTCAAACACTTGCCAACTTACATTGTTGTCTGGCACTGAAGGCCTCACAATCACGTGGATGTTTGGTTGTACCTTGTCTTTCTGAATGCTTTCAACAACGTCAAAGGCTGCCCCAACTACTGCAAGCCTATCAGCAGCTTGGTTCTCTTTTCTAGGAATGGATTTTATGCCAAAACCCTCAAAATATTCAATGAGGTCCCACACCCTGTTCTTGTAGCATTTGAGTAGATCATTCTTGACAGCATGCTGCCCCTTAACTTGGTTGACAATCAACTCACTGTCACCAAAGACTTGCAAGTTCTTTATTCCTCTCTTGATTGACCAATGCAATCCTTGTATCAAGGCTTCATATTCAGCAGTGTTATTAGAGCATGCAAACTGAAATCTAAAAGTTGAATAATACTTCACTCCTTGAGGGGAAACAAGCATAGCTCCCCCTCCTGCACCTTGTCTACTCCTTGATCCATCAAAAAACAACTACCATACCTCATTGTCATCCTTGTGGTCTGGCTTGGTGATGCTAGGAATAGGCTGATTTTCTTCATGCATGCAATAGACTCCTAACTCAGATTCTTCTATTTCTTGATAAGGATCAAAAGCATGCACCTTGTTTTCCCATTCATCAAGAGTTAGATCTGGGATGCTTCCTACCTTGGTGTCAGCTTCATCAGTGCTTGGATAATCTTCTTGATCAAATGCTGAACAATTGGTATTGATTTGACTTGGAGTGTAAGGCTCAATGTGAAAGTTTGCAATAGGTTCAGATCTGATTGTGGCCTTAGTTCCATATCTTGTTCTGAACAACATGTGTGACCAATCAGTAGATAAGTAACCTCCAATCTTGGCTATGAAATCCCTTGACAAACATAGGGCAAAGAGTGGTGGAAGGTCTATTACTGAGACATCTTGCAAAACAACAACGTTGGGGCAGGCATGCAAGGTAAGACTCAAGTTTTTTATCACTCCAACTGTTGTTACTGTTGTCCCATCCAATTGCACTACCCCTTTGGATATGGTTTCATACTGAATTCCCAACTGATCAGCTATTTGCTTGGGCATTACTGAACTACTTGCCCCGGAATCAATCATGCAATTGTGTACTAATTGATTCCCAATGATCAATGAAACATAGAATGGAGGGGGCTTCAACATTTTACCTTGTTGTCCTCCATGATTCCCCTCAGGCTGGGCAGCATTTGTGAGCACTTTCTCTTGCATTTGGACTTGCTGATTTGAAGTTGACCAGTCCTTCATGGCAGCTTGTAGCAAATCTCTTTGGCCTGGGATAGATAGTGATTCCCACATTGATATGTTTACATTTGTCTTCTTCATCTGATCAATGATATTGAATGGAGATGAAGCATCTCTTTGTTGTCCCTTGGCCTGCACATTCATTCCTTGCACATGGGTAGCAGCAACTGGCATTTGAGTTGGCTTAGGAGCTATTTTGGGCAGTCCTTGTGTGTTTGGGATTGAATTTTGTTTGCCAATAGTTTGTGGAGTGATAGAAGATTGAGGATTGCTTGGGGCTAATGGCTGTTCTTCACCCAAATTTCTCCTCTTTGACCTTGTGTTGGCTGCAACACTTTGGGAAACCATTTGATTCATGCCACAAAAATCTTCTGCCTGCCAGTTTACAAGTGTGGTATCATTTGGAGCTGACTGCTGCTGGAATGTTTCTTGATTACCCTCACCCTCCACACCAGTTGTTGTCACCATTAATGCTTGATTCAAGGCACCATTGAAGCACATGGATTGGTTATGAGGTTCATTGCATGGGAAACACCAATCATACTCTTGAGCTATATTGTTTTGTACTGGCACTAATGCTTTAGAGGCAGATGTAGCATTGGGATTATAGGGCTGAAATGGTCTATTGGCAGGAGGCCTTGCTTGATTCAAATTTGCAGCTGGATTGGGTGGTCTTTGGGGTTGATATGGCTGCCTGTTAGGCTGAGCTTGAGGCTGGAAGGGAGGTCTAAAACCTTGGGCTTGCTGCCTCTTGAGTGTAACCAGCTCATTACCTAAATTTTGTAATTGCTTCATGACTTCTTGAAGTTCATTTGAGGCACTAGAAGATGAAGTAGAAGCTTCACTTGAATTCTGATTTCTAGGAGTGGGAATAGGAGCTAAATTAGGCATTTGATTAGTGTTTGGGCTCTCTAAACTTGGAAACAGTGGCATTGGAGGCCTAGGAGCTAGCTTGCCAGCTTGAATCAAACAATTTTCAGCTCTAATGGCAATGCTATAAGCAATGGGGATAGTTGTGCCTCCCATGGACTGAATTAACATAGAAATATCAGAATTTAAAGCTTTGAGGTAATAAAGAAAAGCACCTTCTGTTGTTGTCCTTGACTGCCACTGGAATTCTCTCCCAAGTCCTTTGAAATCTGAAATTAAAATCAGTCAGCTACTCATTGGGAGCTCTCTTGATGGTTGTCAACTGCTCCAAAAGGGACAAGTTGTCTCCCTTTTCTCCAAACTGCTCATGGAGGGCTATACATAGCTGATTCCAATTTTGAATAGAACCTGAGGCAAGACTCCTGAACCATTACAAAGCTTTCCCTTTGAATGAAGATGCCAGTAGTTTGACAGCAACTTGCATCTCATTGATCTCATGGATTGCACAAATGTTAGCAATATCCTTGACATGATCACCAGGAGTAGTCTGATTTTCTCCAGTAAAGTATGGAATGTTCTTCAGTGCTGCAACTGGGATTGGATTTTGTGCATTGAGAGCAAGTGGGCTGCTGCTAGTGAAATTGACATAGGGGTTGTTTTGTGCCATTCTGATTGGCCTTAGAACCCTTGTTGATTGAATGAAAGGCCTACCAGGTGGAGGAGTTGAGAGAGTTCTATTTGGTGGAGATGGAGACCTTTGAATCCTCCTCCCTCTTTGCCTTCTTCTTGGAGATAACTATAGATACTCAAACAACACCTCTTCTTCTCCAACTCTTGACCTTGTGGTGATTCTTCTCATGAGTTTTCAGGCCTGCACTGCTAAAAACCAGCTGATTCTTCTTCCTTGGAGTCGCCAGATGTGCAATTTAGGGATCTTTTAAGCAAGAAACTTGCAACAAATGCACATCAATTTTGTTGCAATGAAGATGAAGACCTCTAAGGTCCCACCGGGTGTGCCAAAACTGTTGTTGCAAATCAGCAGCACCCCTGGATGTTGATCAGATTTCTAGTTTGATCATCCTAAGCATCCAGTGTGATTGCACAACATTGAATCCTTTCCCCAAGTGTGGGACTTATAAAATGGGAAAGGAATCTCCAGATTAGAGGCTGGTTCCTCAAACTCCTCTGATCAGATATATCACTTGCAAGTTATACAGAGGTTTAAAACTCAAAATCCTACTCTAAATTCCAAAGTGGACAGAGATAGAGAATGCAAAAAACTGAAAAACTAATGCTAATAGGTGATGCACCAAAGGAGTGGTGAGCATTTCTTACTTCTGCAGATTGAAACAGTTCATAAAATGCAACAAAACTTCATGCACAAACTGATAAACTATAATGGAGGATCAGAAATTAGTCAAACAACACAAGCAGAGGATGGAAACTTAATCACAGGGCCTGTATTGTTATTTTTAACATCAAAAATCACTTGCATTACAACACCTGAGAGGGAAAAAAATAGGTTGCAGTCTTGAAAAAAGGTCTGATATTCCACAAAATCACTTCCAAGGTGAAAAAGGGAGCCTGCTATACACAAAAAATGTTCAACCCTTTGAAAATGAGCCAAATCTGGCTTTTACAGTGCAAGGGACGAGCCCAGGAGAGAGAAACATGGGGAAAACATGGAAGGGATTCAACCATTGACCAAAATGCAATCAAAACAGCATGGGCATCCTTACAGACCCATCCCCTAACATTTTTAGCCATGCTGGGAGAGAATGCGAGCCATTCTTCATTAAAAATGGTGGTTGAAACGTCATTTCTGTCCATGACCACGTGCCAGAGGCATTTTTTTTTTTTCTCTCTCCAAACTCCATCAAAATGCAAAAATGACCCCTGGAAAATCTTGTAGATAATTTCACCATATTTCCATTGATATAAAGAACATGAAAAACTGAGCTCTGGATCGAAAGATATGGCCATTTGAAGTTTTAGGGGCAAAACAGGGCCAAATCGGGTTGGCGGGCAAAAAGTTTTGAATTTTTCACCTTTTTTGCATTTGGGAAAATTTCCCAAAAAATCTTCGTGCTTCTGCCTTTCTAGGTGCCACATGGCATGCTTTGATTAGGCACGGGCCCATCCTGCTCCATTTTCCTTCTGATTTTTCCCTTTGGAAAAAATTCCAAAAAATCCCCGCCAAGCCGGTGAGTTGAGACCACGTGGCGCGTGCTGATTGGGCGCGGGCCATTGTCCTTCCTGAATTTTCCATAGGGCCGCTTTGACCATTTTCGACCTAGACACATGGCAAAACCCCATTGGGTGCGGGCCTACCCCTTGAATTTTTCCCTTTCTTGAATTTTTTGCGCAGCACCTTGACACGTGGCGAGATTCGATTCTCCACTTATTGGGCGGGCTTTTACCCTTGAAATTTCCTTCGTTTTTCCTTTGGGAAAATTTCCCAATTTCTCCCCACCCTCCGCCATTCCAGGAAACATGTGGCAGCATTTCATTGGTTGCGGGCCCTCCACAAGCATTTTCACTTTTCCGCAAACACTTTGGGAAAAAATCCCAATTTCCTCCAGCGCTCCGCCAGGTCCGGGCTCCTGGTGACACATGGTCGAAACATGATTCGTTGGCGGGGCAGTAGGCCCAAAATCTTTCTTTATTGAAATTTGGCGAAACACTTTCACCAAAATTCCAACTTCTCCTCTGCCCTCTGACAATTCCGAGCTCCATAGGACACGTGGCATGCTTTTATTGGGCGCGGGCCCTCCTTCCAAAATTTCCATGCGCCAACACTTAGCCAAATTTTTCAAATTTCACCCCTAGACACGTGGCATCACCTGATTCGTCTGGTGGGCCTGCGGGGAAAAATTTTCCCATTTGAAATTTTCACCAAAACACTTGGTGAAAAAACCAAGTTCTTCCTCCAACCCCCGCCACTTCCCTGGACACGTGGTGGCATCTCATTGGCTGCGGGCCTTCCTGGGGAAAATTTCCCACAAAAAACTCCGCCGAGCCATAACTTCAAAAATACATGGAGTTAGGAGGAAAACTTTACCTTTCTGGAAAGCTGAGAGAGAGCTCTATCCAATGGTGTCATTTCCAGAAAGTTTTGAGTGCCTAAAAAGTAAAAAATTATGTCTGAGGCACAAAAGAGGGAAGAATGAAAGGAGTTAGCCACGAAAATGAGCAGGGGGCACATTTTGGATAACACTTACTGATGATGACTTTCGTCAGGACCGCTTAGCACAACTAGAGTTATTAGACGAACATCATCTTAACGCTCTGGATCACCTTCAATTTTACCAACAACGTATCAAACGTGCTTATGAAAAATGTGTTCATGAATGAACCTTCCAAGTTGGTGACCTTGTCTTGAAAGAAAATCAACACGTAACCAAATCAGATAAAAGTAAATGGGAAAAATTTTCCCCTAATTGGCTTGGACCATACATCGTAACTCATACCTATGGATTAGATGCCTATCATTTATCCTTACTTGATGGTAAACCCTAACCTGAGCCCCTTAATGCATTACATCTTCGACCATTCTATTGTTGACTCGTTGTCCTACCTCACCTTTTGTCTCTTTACAGGCTCATCCCTTGATTGCTATCCACTCCATACACATCCCTAATGATTAAACAAGAATCATGTGAGTATCGTCACTTGTTATCTTCTCTTGAATATGTGTACCACAGCACTGCACATAACATGATTCTCATGGATACTTTTCATCTACTTTTAGATGAGATCCCATGGTCATTCCACCTTGTCTTTTGAACAAGAGTCCTATCCTCCACCTTGGTCTTGTCCATGACTTCAACAACCTCACATGGGACCAAACTCCTTGATTCAAACTTCTAATAAAAGATGACTCCCTCAAAAGGACATCTTCCTCTTGACAAAATTGTTGCTGTAAATAGACTTCTCCCTCGAAGGAAAGCTATGTGAATCTTTTACAAAAAAAAAATGACGAGAGAAACCAAGCTTCCTGCATCGATCAGCTTCACGAAGACCTCAAGGAGTACCATATTCATTATCCCATATAAACTTCCCGCATCAATTGTTCTATCAAAACAAAAATATTTTAAGTCATGGACTTGCCCATTGTGAACTAGGACCTCTTGCCCAAAAGCCCTGTCACTCAAAACATATAAAATTAGCTACCTTTCACCCACCTTACCATTTCCACTCTCATTTCCTCAATTTCCTTAAGGGACATCTTGGAATTTAGACATTTGGTGATCCTGTGACTACCTTCATCGTAGAACAGTCAATCATGCAATGCCTTTCGGGTCTTATGTTCATCACCCCCTCCAAGGTATGATCTACTCGGTATGATCCTATCCAATTACGTGGCTTTATTGCCCCCCTCTTATCTTTTAACCATCTTTTTTTACATTTTGATTACCTTATACAGGACTTGGTCCTTGACACTTACCTTTGAGGTAATCCTACCCTTTCACCATAATCACCTTCCCCTATGTCATTTTACCTATAATCTACCCCCACACCTATTACACCTAAACCCACAACATGCCCACAAACCTACCAACTCATTTTCATATTCTTCCCTGGCTCATGGGAGAACAACATCAGCCTGAGGTCCCTTTTCGTTGGGACTATGTAGGTAGCACTCCGAGGGCATGGGACCCTTGGAGGTTAGCTCGGCCATTCTCTACCCTAAAACAATATATCAACCATGCCTAACTCACCATTTACATCACATTTCACTTAGCTCCCCTTTTCTGACAAAATTGGAAATCAAGCCACATACATAAAAATTTTCTTACCACATCATACATTTATTAAACCTACCATCCTTATATCATCACTATGCATAGATTATACAAAATTTCACATATGACCCATAGTATAATTCATTGCCAAAATAATGACTCATAACTAAACTTACTTTCAACTCGACCATGCCTAACCACACCTTTCTCAACCATGCCTATAACCTGACTCGATCCATGCCAATAACCTGACTCAACCATGCCTATAACATGAATCAATCCATGCCTATAACTTGACTCAACATGCCTATAACCTGACTCGATCCATGCCTATCTAAACTTGACTCGATCCATGCATATAACCTGACTCGATCCATGCTTATAACCTGACTCGATCCATGCCTAAACCAACCTAACTCCATCATGCTTTACTCACCTAATTTCAAACCACAATAAAAATAACAAATCCATATCTCATCTAACACAAACCATAAAAAAACAATGTCTCATACCCACATCAACAAATCACGAAATACCATGAATCTCATCATACAAATCCATAAATGTGTATCTCAATATACATGTCTATCTCATCCTGTCCATCATCTCAAAAATGTTTGCACACACAAGCCGATATATATATATATATATATATAGTACAAAAATGTCATCGACACATAGGCCGGTCTCATATATACCAAAAGAATGAATGAATCAATACAAAATATCTTCAGCACGTAGGCCGGTATATGCTCAAAATATAAAAAAATCACTCATACATCCTCACTATCTTCGGCATGCAGGCCGGTATGTGATCAAAAAATACAACTATCTACGGCACGCAGGCTAGCATATATATAAAAAAAAAATTACTAGTATACGTCAAAAATCAAGTGACTGCATCTCAAGCATCTTGTTGGATGTCCTCCATCTCTGTGTCACCTACACCCTCCACCTCCTGTGTCCCTGCTGGAGGAACATCACCTAGCTCTAGTCACCATGCGCTGGTGGCCTCTCCCTGATTGGGCCTCGGAGCTCGCTGACCTCCTATGCTCTCCACACTATGTGTGCGGGATCTCATCCTCTCACTGGATGCCTGATGTGCCATGTACTCTTTGTAAGAGAGGACTTCTATCCCATCTGCCATGAGCTGATCCTAATAATATCTCATCTCACCTAGGGCATCCCGTAACTTGGATATAGGCACAGTCTGTGGTGGTCCCATAGGACTCGGCCCCTGTACCTGCCCTGCAGTGACATGCCCTGCGCCCACCTGTGAACTGGGACTAGCTCACTGTGCCTATGGTGGTGCCCCCTGCCCCTGTGCCTGTATCTGGGCCTGTAAGGCCCCAATCTGTTCCTGGGCTATGGCCAATTGGCCCTATGAACTACCACCTAAGTTAGTAAGGCTATCACCTGACCATCTCTATCTCCATCTCCATCTCCTCCCCCTCTCCCTCTACCATCTGGGCCTGTAGACTGGCCATCTGTACTCGTAGCTCTGCTACCTCTACCTCTGACCCCTCCAGTTGTGTCTGCAGTATACCTATCTGGGTGATCAGCGTTGCTACCTACCCCTGTAGGGCGTCTCTCTGCACTGTAATAGTAGCTAAGTCAGGATTCCCCAATCTAGGTGGTATGGCTCGTAACTGAGCCGCCCACAACTACCTATACCTATCTGTACATCCGGTGTCATCTATCTACCGATCCGTTGGCTGCTCCTCCTCCCCTATAGGCATTGTAGGCTGTGGTAGAGGTAGAGGCCTCTCCACGTCATCTCTCTGATACTATGGGAAGGACGGAGGAATATCCTGTACAAGCCCGAATTACCGTCGGACCCTATCTACCAGGATCATCTCATCCTCCCCGGCACGGCGACCCTGCATCCACCTCTCTAGCTGGAGCTTAGCTAGCTCCTCATGCATGTGCCTATATGAGGGGAATCCCACATATGGCCTCCAGATAATGTCCACTCCAGAAAACCCCTCCAACAACTGTCGAAAATGGGCCACATCATATATCGGCCTATCTGATCTCCTCTCTCCTACAACCTCCTACAACCGGCACCCATCTCCTGTATCTCACCCACACACATCTCACGGGAAATGCATCTACTCGGGGCATCCCTATAGGTTGAACAAAAACTATGTGCTCATAGGCCCAACATTGCAGTATAAAAGGTACACCACAGGCTAAACCTACGCAGCCGCCCATATACCCACAGCTCTCGGTATAGCTGCACCGAGAATGTTGGTGCCTAGGAAAAGTGTGTCTCATGCACCATCATATCATGGAGCACCCCCATCAGTGATCAGGGAAAGCGTCCACCCTCTGAATATGGCAGTGCATAGCAGCACACTGCCTCCATCAATAAAACCACTAGCCTCGTCTCATCTAGATGGGCTAGGTACATCTCGCCATAGCTCAAACTGGCACTATGGAATCTCAAATCCACCACCCCCCTCACCAAAAATTGTCTTGATCAGCGCCTCTGTGGCCTCGGAGGAGATAAAGTAAACCTGGGCACCCAATATGGGTAACTACAAAATCCAGAACACGTCCTCCAGGGTGATAGTCATCTCACCTGTCAAAAGGTGGAACGTGTTGGTCGCGGAGTCCCATCTATCGATGAGCGTGACCATCAAGCTGGGCTATCGAACATAATATCGGTAGCACCGAATCCCACTCAAGCCCACTACCTCCACGTGCTACAACTCCAAAGGGGTCCCTAAGCCGTGCAATGTCACCAGTAGAGGCGGAACCCTGTCCCGCATGTGTAACTACGCTCTCCCCTGTATCCAATTCAAGCACGGCATTAATCCCTATTTACCATGACAATTATCATTACCCCCTCCACCCCCTATTTTTACCCTACTACCGATCTCAACCACCTAACCTACATCACTTTTGCACCCTTATGCCCAAAATCCTAACCGATACCGATTTATTCTAGATGACTTCGGTCAC
The DNA here is from genome assembly GCA_019776745.2 of Taxus chinensis. Taxonomy (NCBI): domain Eukaryota; kingdom Viridiplantae; phylum Streptophyta; class Pinopsida; order Cupressales; family Taxaceae; genus Taxus; species Taxus chinensis. The sequence goes on from CM034146.1 coordinate 903,177,000, forward strand.
CTATTTGGTGACCGATAGCAGTTCTACCCAACTGATGTCAGCCAAGATTGACCGACGCCAGTCACTTTCACGAAAAATTCTGTGACTCCCCAAACCCCCCTTTTCTATAAACCTCCCCCCTACCCCTTTTACCCCACCTACAATGACCTAAACTCCCCTTAGACCCCTACCACCCACCCCACCTATACAATTTACTACCCTCCCCCCCTCTTTTTTTTTCCCGTTATTCCCCCCCCCCCCCATACCCAAATTTAACTTTTTCCCACCCCACAATAACAAAAACCTTACAAACAAAAAATACCAAAAACTTCTAATGTATTTAATCACCAATGAAGCGTTGGGCGCTTACCTCGTCACACTGCTGCTGTCTCGGTGGCATGTGTGGCAACTGTGCCGGTGGTCTTCCCAATCCGTCTCCAGCCTCTGCCATCACCGAATCACTACTCACAACCTTCGGCCAATCAACTCTCTCGCCTTGATCCCGTGGACCCGCTACTCACCAAACCAACCCTTGTCAAATTAGAATGCCAGCTCACTGTCCCATTTCTTCCACACACTTTTCTCTTTTCTCTCTCTTTTTTTTTTGTTTCTTCACTTCACACAAATAATAAATGAATAATAAAAAACATGGATTTTTTGTTTTTATAACAAACTCGACCTAGCTGACGTCGGTTCCCTTAGACCAGCATCTATCTCGTGCCCTACCTCACCATCGTTAGTTTTCCTATACCGACGTCGGTTATCCATGACCGCCATCGGTCACCATCCCCTACTCATTGCCCTTACTCTGCCATTTTACCCCACCCTTTACCTTTCTCCTTTACCCCATCCAACCTTTACCCAACCCATTACCTTACCTTTCTTGACCTCATCATTTACTACCTCCATTTGACCTCCTTTGGGGACTCATTATTTTACCCCTACCTCGGCCTTCCCATGCCGTGACCTAGATATTTGGACCTGGACCATTGCTAGTGACCTTTGACCTCATGTGTTTTGTTATATTTTGTGGCATTGTTACCTGTGTTGATTGACCTAATGACCTTACCTAGCCTATTGTCATGACCGTTTATCCTGACCCTACCTTTGGTGTATCAGAACATACCTAAATGTTCCTACGCCTAACCTACATTGTGTTTCCTGACCATATCCTATACCTTGGATACTAGATTCACTTCAACCTTGTTTGGATAAACCTATCGATATTAAACGATGTAGAGTTTGCCTGCTCTTCAACCCGGTAGTGTGCTGCAGTTTATTCGTGTGTGTGCATTTGAATGTAGCTACCTTTGACCCAGACCCATTACCTAGATTGCCCACGTAGACCTTTCACCCTTTTCCCCCTGTACCCACTTGCCTTTTCCTCACATTTACCTTTTATCAAACCACTTACCGCTTCAACTTGTTGCCTCATCAGTTCCTGGTTTGAGGGGGATCACCTTCACCCACACATGGGGCAACCACATCTTATTTTTGTTAGTGTCGCTTACCAATACAAGCTACACAACAAAAAGGGGCAAAAATGTAAACATTAAAATTAGGTCACACTCCCCTTTCGTACCTCGACCAATAAGCACCCTTCATCACATTCACCTAGCCATGACCCCCTTCACCCCACTAATATTAATTTAATCAATACATTATCCTCACTATATTTATTATTTGAATATCTTATTTAAATAATATCTACACATACAATTTAGTTAGACACTTCACCAAGCCAAACTCAACCTAAGACCTATTCTTAGTAAGTTGCCATAACTAACTAAGACTTACCCATACCCTAAAAATCAATGCCTACATTCCCTCTAACCACATTCCCACATGCTCACAAGAGGCTCCCAGTCTAACCCGCGGGATAACGACATGAGATCCAAGGAAATTAGGAAGATCTCCCTAGTTTAGTAAACCTAGGAAATCCTGCCTTGACCGATGTCAGTTACCCATAACCATCGCCGGTTAAGCTAGACCGCCGTCGATTACCCCTTTTAACCCCTAAACTACCTTATTCTCAAGGTTGGAAAACATTGGGAGAAATTTGATGAACAATAACACATCTCAAAGAGATAATGCATCTTCAGAGAGAAAATTCCAACAAAAACTCGCATCCAAGGAAGGAGATTGAGCATCTTCTCCTACACAAGCATCCCAGCCATGACCTGATCTATCCAAGCAAAGAGAAGTGTACATGCAGCCCATGTAGAATCTTTTCTTCAGTTGGTGATCACCTGTAACCTTCAAACCCATCATCAGCACCTCCATCCCTCACACACAGGCATTCAAAAATGGAATCCAAGTAAGTATAACATCATGCTTTCCTGGTTTATTTCATTTCGTCATCATTTTATCGTCCATTATTTATCTTTCCCCCTATTGACCTTCTCCGACATTTTCACCTCTATATACCCATTAAAACCTCTCAAAAGCCTACTCCAATCACCCAATACCTCATCCCGACTAACCAAAGTCCTTTGTGCAATCACAAAGGATACCACAGCTTGTTCTGTGACATTTTCAAATCTCACAGTAACCGGCACCCCACGGTAACACCTAACCACCGTCGGTCACCCCTGACCGACACCGATCTCTATTTTTTTTTTCCCACACAGCCTAGAACAGAGACCTACCCACCTAATTTCATCTCACCCCCATTCACCTGTGAAATACCCGAGACCTCTATCAAACCTGCAGAGACACAGAACCAATCATTTGACCTTTGGATTCTATTCTAGCTTAGCCTGTTAGATTAGATCTATTTCTCATGGTGTTTTAAGTGAGATACCTAAATCATTTAAAATAATAATAGGATTTACTTTATTTACAAGCATTAAATTGTTTAAAACAGTGTACTGATAGCCATCTAGGAATTATCATACTTCCCGGATCTAGCATACGCTAGGCAGTTCACTTCCCATATTGTTTAAATTCATTCTGGTGGTCTTGTTTTCATTACAGGTAGTTTCCTAGCCAAAAGGAAGCTCTCACGATCATCTGTGGATCTAAAGTCATACGTGCGCAACAACCCATCAACCAACATTTGAACAGGTATTCATCCTACGCCCCGTTACCTTATCTGTTTCGTCAATACTTCAAAGAAACTATCTAAGAAAAAGTGTGAAACATTAAGTATACATCAGTTGCCCACTATCCTCGAAACAATCCACTGGTTTTGGAATTCAAATACAATATTATTACTAAAAGGAATGGTAGACAATATCAATCACAAGTAAATGTCTTCTCTTCTTCTTTGAAGGAATTGAATGTGGTGGGTGGGTTTTCAGAACCCTCTACCAATAGACAATTTTCATCCACCTTAGACTATGCTAGATGAGACAGGGGAAATAACCTAACCATTATCCTCATTAGAAAAAGTATCACATGCAACTTTAACTACTTCAATCTGCTATGTAGTGTAGAGTCATCTAACTCACTGTTGTGGCTGAGACACGAGCTTTTAGATCCTTGGACTGGTTGGAGTGCGTGTGCATCATCCTTCTCTTACTTAGATATTGAGGTATGTTTGATGAGACATGGGAGTTTTTCTGTTAGTAGAACTAACCTTGGAATCATAGTTAAGGCTTATGCTTGAAAGGAATGCCAAGTTTTTCTTCTATTGTTGGCATACTCCGATTATTTTTTTAAACTCTTATCTTAAAAGAATTTGATTATGTTTATGACATTGCCTTAGCAGATTTCTAATAAGCATAAGCACATAACTTTGGGGTATGCCTTTTCTTTAGAATTAGCAGTAGCTTCATGGAAAGAAAATGTATGAAATTGTCACCATATATTGAGCTGCTTCCACTACTAGATATAAGAAAATTCAACCATTTTAAAATATAAATAAAATTCAAACATTTTAAATATTTAAATAAAATTCAAACGATAGTTTATTGGAAAGGAAATGTATGAAACTGTCACTGTGTTACCATTTGCGTCAATTATTTTTAAGTGGTATATTTGTACCCAAATACTTAGCTCTATCATGTTAGATTTACAATAACTTCCTACCATCTGATCTTATTTGATGAATGTTCAAGGAAAACTCTCTCTTCCTTTTGTAGTTATTAGGCGAGTTTGTGTACCCTAACATATAGAAGTAAACACCTATGGGCAGGGTCCTCATTCAGTACTTTATAGCCTTGTCCCTGATAAAAGGTGTGATTACTTCGGGTGTAATGTGTGCAAATTCTATAGATACCATATATAACCTATCGCTGTTGTCTAGGCCAAGAGTTTTTGCTACTTTGGACCTGTTTCGATTGCCAATCCTGGAGAAACAGAAAAATATTTAAGCAATATTATCTCTAGCTGTTATGTCTTGGTAGTGAATTAATGTTATAGATCTCAAAGTGCTTAATTAGTATATGAAATTGGTACTCTGTAATTTATATTTTCCTTGGATGCAACATAAATGTCTCTCCTGCATTTGAAGAAAATACAAACAAATGAATTTCCAGATAACTGGGAAAAAAGCTGGGGTATCCTCTGCGGTTAAAAATGAAAAATAATTCTTCAACAAGGGTTTCTTAGCTTGAAGGCATGTTTTCTCGTCGTCATATTTAGATCTGAATTATTAATCATCAACATACTCGTATGTCTTCAAGGTTTAGCGGTCATTGCATTACTGAATGTATGAAACACTTTACAGTTTCTTGTTATACCAGCTGGGTGATAAATACTCATAACCCCAAGTCTCTTGCAGATTAGCAATTACTCATCATGGAAAACTGAAACTCTCTCTGACATTACTATGTCTAGGCCAGTTCTTGTTAAGAGAATATGAATGACAATAACTAAGTTAATTCTTATAGAAAATGATCAAAGATGCAAGTTGGACGTTGATTTCCTTGCAATTGAAGACTTTCTAAATTGTGTCCTTGTAACTGTTTTCTAAATTGGTGGTTGTATCTTCTAGCCATAGATTGGTAGGGATATAAAGTCAGGTGGACGGTGGTTTAGAAGTTAAGAGTGTGGTCTACTAAATTTATTTTTGGGAGTTTCGTGCACTTAAAAATTATGTGTGAAAAAAACCTTGTAGGTTGGATAAGCCTTTAAAAAAATGCTGAGGTATTGCAGACTACCTTGATGGTTCAAACAGTCCTAAGCCTTAGGGATGTCTGAGAAAACATAACCATCTAATCTGGATTTAAGCTTGAACAAGTGGTGACGGAAAGTGTAGGAATTAGAGGGGGAATGAGCATACATTTTTCGGTCGCTGAATGTATACTGATACCTATTGTTGGGAATTCAAGCACACTCTTTATATTCTCTGCAAGATCAACACGGAGTGTGTCAAATCTACATCATTAATGGCTATTTATCTTTCATTCATTTTCAGGGGAAAAATGCTTTACAATGTTATGTTCAAATCCAACAGACAAATAAAGTATTAACAGGACATATTTTTTGATCTTTCCCACCACCATAGTAAGACACTGGAATTGTTGACCTGGGAGGTAAAGTTTGAAATTATTGCAACTTGCAAGAACAACGTTCTTCTCTCGGTGTAGTTTAAAAAATGACATTAGTATTTTTCCTAGTGAAAATCCCACTAACATCGATGAGATTCACTCTGATGATGATCGCCTTTCTTGTATAAATATCACTATCATTGTAATTATCTTTGTGCTCACTTGGTCTAGTTCACTCGCGCCTTTATGGACTACATGTAAGATAGACCATCTATGCATCTCCAGTTTTGGCGCAGTTTGCATTTGCTTGGTCTTAATCCAGGCAATGTTATCCCTCATCCTTGTAAATCCATTTAATCTATTATGTTAATGGACAGAGTAGAACATCAATATTGGCGGTGAATTTATTCTTTTTCTCTGCTATTTTGTCTGTGAGTTCATATTCAACATGTAGGTGCATATCCTGTCATATGCACATGCAAGCATTTTATGTCATAGCAAGCTAATCACTATATTTAGCCCGATAGGGTATTTCTCAGTGAGGTTGAGTTTTCATGGTTTATTTTTTAGCAGATGTTTACTTAACATGTTGGGCATATGGAACTTTTCCGATATCATCTCTTAGAGTATTTTTCTACCAATCCATCTACTACTTCAACTGGTTCTGGCTTCTCAGAAAAGGCAGTAGTTTCTCTCACCAAAATACACACACAGGGAAAAGGAACCATTACAATTATGAGGACAAAAGGCTAAGTTGTATATTACATACATCCATGTATTATATTGTGAACTGTAAACGTGTGTGATATTTAGGAACAATATGTATTATAAGACCTTCTTTTCTCTCAAGGTACACTTTCCTAAGTTTAAACAATCAAAGTTTTTTGAAAACCTGTTAGACATGTTGTATACATTCTTCCAAAGTCTTGTAATGGATGAGGTGAAATCACTAAATAAAAACACCAAAGGTGGACCTAAAACGCCAAAGGAGGAGATTAAGGGTATGAGTACAACCAAAGTAGAAGGCAAAGGCTTCACAAAGGATTAGTGGAGTTTAAGGGTACGAGAATTTTATGATTAAGAAAATGAATTAGTAGAATGTTTCTTCTTACAATTAGTCTGTATTATATGTGTATGCTTACTGGATTTGAGAGCTGTCAGAGATATGAGAATTGAGGAATAATGTATTGTATTCATATTTTATGAAGCTCTAATTTATGTATTGCTGATGAGGCTTAGGGTATAGGATCTACATTTGGAACACCTAGATCAGGGGACTAATACAATTAATTCCAAGAAAAATACTCTCTAGCCCAGTAATGGAGGAATCCCAATGGTCAAAATCAAAAAACTTATACCATTTGGCGTTCACATTGCATTGTACACATGCGATTGCTAGTCTTTATCCTTTGGAAAAAATAGTAACTGAAATAATACTTAAAACAATATCTTTGCAAGGGATCGTGCTTATATAGAGGGAGGGAATTTTGAACCCTAGACGTGCTCACTTTCCAACTCCTTTATAAAAAATCCATCTTCCTCATAAACTTTTTGATTCTAGATGTAAAAAAAAGTGTATTTTCAAAGTGTAACTCTTTAGAAAAAGTTTATTATTAGCGTGAACACAACCTAGATTAAGATAGAAAATAAGTTAAACTCTGACTTAGTATATTGCTAGTGTGAACACAATTCTAACACTTACTAATGTAACATTTTTTATTATAAATTACAAGAGGTTAGAGATTTAATTTTAGTTAAATCATTTTAAATTCATGTTTGGATTATAAATTCAAACTATTTATTAGAGATTTGTATTAATCCCAGTAGCATGAATTATTTATTTCAATTTTTATCGTAGCTTATGTATCATCCATCACTATTTCAAGGAACCTTTCTCAAGGAAAATATCTACCATGCAATGGTGTGGAATATATCTATAGAGAGGTTCAAATAATCAATTTAGTTGTTTATTAATATTTTTACATGCACAGTGAGGAACTACATGAAATTGGCCTACAAATTGTTATTCAATGAAAATATTTAAATGGAGCCAGGACCTATATCATAAGTCCAGTCAATTTTATATAATGTATTTATGACCATCCCTCATCCAATGTAGTCAAAATAAATGCGTTAATATAATTTTGAGACTTTTCCTATCTTTGGGTACGTAATTTTTCACGTTGATAGGCATTTCTTACAGTCAGGGTGACCTATCACTGTTCAAATCAACGATGAAAGCTCTGTTCCCTGCAGATGTAAGACCATGAAAATGGTTTGGGCCGTTTATCTTGTTTCTACTGTGCAATTTTTTTCCTTTTATAGATGGGTTTCCCCTATTCGCAGATTTGTCTTGTGCAATGATAGTTACCAGTTTTAAATTTTTTATGTCCAAGTCAGTAGTTTCAGTGATTGCCAAAACAACTAGCTAGATTTTTGGCAAGAGGAAGAGTTGGGATTTACTATTGGGGTCATTTACATTTTTAGTTCAATCACTCTTGAAGGGGAAGAGGAAGCAATGCACAATACATGCAAGTGTCACTCCTACAGAGGGGTGTTGGAGAATGAGGCAGGATTTACTATTGGTCGCACTCTCATTTTTTGGGTATCCACTGTTGAAGGGTGAGTCCTGTCATTTTTTGATTTGACACGGTTCATTCCGAGAAACAAATCAGAAAACGTAGATCATCACTCTCCCAATTCATATCTTTAACAGGTCATTTTTTAGCAAATCTTCCAAGAGCTGATCCCCCTGAATTGTGGCAGCACCTTCATTAGAAGAGAAATTTTTGTCTCTGAGTGTGGTGTTGAAGATGTGGAGCCTATCTAAAAGTTGAAGTGACAGTTTGATTTTTCCTTGATTATGGGAGGAATGCATGGCCATGGATAAAAATAGCTTTATCTTATTAATAGACAGGAATTGTTATTTTTATTTTTATCTTAATTATATGTATGTCTTATTTATAAGCATGCTATATTTAGGTTACTTGTGGTTGAAGAAAACTTTTACAAAGAGATGCACAAGTTATATATATGTGCATGGATTTACTCTTTATGATATGAAAAAGAGAGAGAATTGTATTGTATTCCTCAAGACTGAATAAAAAAGAAGTTTGGCTTGTTTCTGGTGGATGTATCCCACATTGGGTGAACCACGTTAAATCTTGGGTTTATTTTGGGATTGCATGCTTCTTTTATTTCTGTTTTAATTCCATTTGATTGCTCATCTGTGTTTCTATCCTAACAACTGGTATCAAAGGATTTTGTTTTGGTAGAAAAAGCTCACATGAGGATTTCTTGTTTGAGTGGGAGCAATGACATAAGATAACAAGTTTAGGGTTGAGAAGTTTAACGACAAGAAATTTCAGCACTGGAAGATGCAAGTGGAGGACTACCTATATTAGAAAGATCTTTATCTACCATTGAAAGGGAAAGCTTTGAAGCCGTCAGCTATGAAAGATGAAGAATGGGATGTTCTTAATCAAAAGTCATTATGAACGATATGGTTGTGCCTAGCAACTATGATAGCTTTCAATATTTCTACGGAAAAGAAAACGGTAGATCTAATGGAAAATTTGGGTAAATTGTACGAAAAACCCTCAGCCTCCAATAAGGTATTTCTCATGATTTTTTTTAATATGAAGATGTCAGAAGGTAATTCTGTAAATGATCATTTGAATGAATTCAACACGGTTACTAATCAATTAAGCTCTGTAGGAGTAAGTGTTGATGACGAAGTTAGGGCTCTTTTGATTTTGTGCCCATTTCATGAAAGTTGGAATACTTTGGTTATGGGTGTGAGTAATTTTTTTTCTGGTTCAAACACTTTAAAGTTTGATGATGTTATTGGTGTGATTCTTAGTGAATAGATGAGAAGAAAAATCACAGGGGATTCATCTGGTAATGCTTTGATTGTAGAGAATAGGGGAAGACAAAAGGAAAAAGAAAAATGTCCTGGACACCGTGGAAAGTCTAAGAAGGGAAGATCTAAATCTAGAAGCAGGATGGTATGCTGGAATTGTGGAAAAGCAGGACATGCAAAGAAATATTGTTGGTTTTTAAAATCAGGGAAAGATCAACAAGAAGGGAGAAAAGAGGCAAACATAGCAGGTGATGTGTTACAAGATTCTCTTATTCTTTCTTTAGATAGTAAATTAGAATATTGGGTTTTAGAATTTGGTGCTTCATTTCATGTAACTCATCACAGACAATATTTTCAAGATTATGCTCAAGGGAATTTTGGGCAGGTATATCTTGGAGATGATGAGCCATGTAGCATTGTTGGAAAAAGGCAGTGTTCATGTTAAATTGCATAATGGTAACACTTGGGTGTTGAAGAATGTCAGGCATGTTCCTAGCTTGAGGATGAATCTAATTTCTGCATGGAAATTAGGAGATGAGGGTTGTATGGTTATATTTACAGCAGATTCTTAGAAAGTTACCAAGGGTTAACTTGTGGTAGCAAGAGGTAAGAAAGTAGGTACTTTGTATTTATCCACTGTTAGTACTGATCCATCTTCTATTTTAGCTACTACAAGTATAGACACAACTCTATGGCATCACATACTTGGCCATATGAGTGAGAAGGGAATGAAGATTTTACATTCACATGAAAAGTTGTCAAATTTGAAAAACATAGACCTGGACTTTTGTGAGCATTGTGTGTATGGGAAACAAAAACATGTGAGATTTCTCAAGGTTGGATCAATCAAGAAGGATCACAAGTTAGAGATTGTTCATACGGATGTGTGGGGCTCGACTCGGGTATCTTCTCTTTGTGATTCACGATATTAAGTTACTTTTATTGACGATGCTACTAGGAAGGTTTTGGTTTACTGTAAAAAGAAGAAATATGATGTATTTTATACTTTCAAGAAGTGGAAAGATTTAGTTGAGAATGAAACAGGTTTGAAGTTGAAGTGTCTTAGATTATATAATGGTGGATAGTACTGTAGCAATGAATTTAATAACTATTGTTCACAAAATGGAATTCGTAGGGTGAAGATAGTTCGTAGAACACCACAACAGAATGGTGTGTTAGAAAGAATGAACAAGACTATCATGGAGCATGCAAGGATCATGAGATTACATGTTGGATTGCCCTTTATAGATTTGGGTGGATGTTGTAAATACTATTGTTTACTTGATAAAAAAGGACCTTCAAGTGCTTTGGAAGGTGGAGCACCAGAGGAGGCTTGGACCGATAAGGAGGTAAACTATTCTTTTTTGAAATTTTTTGGTTGTGAAGCATTTGTTCACATTGATAAAGAGATTAGAACCAAGCTAGAAGCTAAGTCAAAGAAATGTACTTTCATTGGGTATGGAACTGATGATTTTGGATTCCGATTGTGGAGTTTGGATGAGAAGAAAATCATTAGGAGTAGGGATGCTCTTTTCAATGAAAGGGTTATGTATAGGGAACAACTACAAGATAAGAAGCTAGAAAAGTCTAAGTATGTAGTACCTGATGAGATAAAATATAGATAAGTGCTAAAAGGGATGGAAAATCAACAATTTGACATCAATCCTGGCACAGTCGGTGTTGATTCTGTAGATCAAAATCAGCAAGAACAATAAGAACCTCAAAATCTAGAAATTCTTGTGAGACGTTCTACTAGGGTAAGTAAACCTCCTGCACGATTATCTTCGTATGAGATTTACTATTGTTTATTGACAGATAGTGGAGAACCAGAAAGTTTTGAAGAAGTAATGTAGGAAGAAACACAAAAAAAGTGGGAACAGGGTATGGATGAGGAGATGGACTCCTTGGATCACAACCAAACTTTGGATTTGGTCCAGTTGCTTGTAGGAAAGAGAGCATTATAGAAAAATTGGGTTTACAAGTTGAAGGAAGAAGAAGGTGACAACAAGAGGTACATGGAAAGACTTTTTGTGAAGGGATTTACACGGGAAAAAGGTATAGAATTTGATGAAATTTTCTCTCATGTTGTTAAAATGACTTCCATTAGAACTGTTTTAAGTTTGGTAACTATGGAAGATTTGCATCTTGAACAATCAGATGTAAAAAATACTTTTCTTCATGGTGATTTGGAGGAAGAAATTTATATGGAGCAGCCACAAGGATATGAATTCAAGGGGAAGGAGAAATTGGTGTGCAGATTGAAGAAGATCTTATATGGCCTTAAGCAAGCTCCAAGGCAGTGGTATTTGAGATTTGACAAGTTCATGATAGAAAAAGGTTAATCTAGATGTCATTTTGATCACTGTGTTTATTTTAAAAGACTAGATAATGACACCTATATTATCTTGTTGTTTTATGTGGTTGAAATTCTTGTGGTAGGGTCAAACATGTAGGATATAAATGAGCTAAAGAGAAAATTAGAAAATACATTTGCCATGAAGGATTTAGGTGTAGCAAAGAAAATTCTTGGCATGAGAATCAATAGAGACAGGAGGAGTAGAATATTGAATTTGTCTCAATAAGAGCATATGAACAAGGTGTCAGACATGTTTAGGATGTAGGATGAAAACTAGTAACTACACCACTGGTAGGGAATTTCAAGTTAATTAAAGAACAATGTCCTAAAACATATGAAGAGATTGAATATATGTCCAGAGTTCCATATGCTTCAACATTCGGAAGTTTGATGTCTGCTATGGTATGTACAAGACCAAACATTTCCCGTGCATTAAGAGTTTTCAACAGATATATGAGTAATCCAGGAAAGGAGAATTGGAATGCAGTCCAGTGGATTCTCTTATACTTGAGAGGGACCAATAGTAGGAAGTTGCGCTATGGAGGATTAGAGGTTTCATTACACATATATATTGATGTAGACATGGATGGATATTTGGATGGTAGGAGGAGCACCACAGGTTATTTATTCACTGTTGGTGGCATGACAGTTAGTTGGATTTCTAAATTGCAAAAGATCGTTGCCTTGTCTACTATAGAGGTAGAGTATGTTGCTACTACAGAAGCAAGCAAGGAGATGATATGGATGTAATGGTTCATGGAAGAGTTAGGAAAGAAGTGGGAGGATTACAAGTTATTCAGTGATAGCCAGAGTGCAATTCATCTTGCCAAGAACTCAACATTCCATTCGAGAATCAAACATATACAAATTAGGTATCACTTCATTAGATTAGTTTTGGAGGATGGGAAACTAATGTTGGAGAAGATCCTTTCAAGTCAGAATCTTGTTGATATGTTGACAAAGGCGATGACAAAAGAGAAGCTGGAAGGTTGTTTGGCTTTGACATGTCTTCAAGATTGATCTTGAAGAATAGAAACAAGTTAGAGAAGATTCCGAGGATGAGCTGTAACAGTGGGTTGCAACCGTTAGTGTCCAAGTGGGAGATTATTGAAGATGTGGAGCCTAACTACAAGCTGAAGTGGTAGTTTTTTTTTCCCTTGATTATGGGAGGAATGCATGGCCATGGATAAAAATAGCATTTTCTTATTAATATATAAGAGTTGCTATTTTTATGTTTATCTTAATTATATGCATGTCTTATTTATAAGAATGTTATATTTAGGTTACTTGTGGTTGAGGCAAACTTTTACAAAGAGCTACACAAGTTTTATATATATATATATGTGCATGGATATACTCTTTGTAATATGAAAAAGAGAGAGAATTGTATTGTATTCCTCAAGAGTGAATAAAGAAGAATTCCGGCTTTTCTTTTAGTGGATGTAACCCACATTGGGTGAACCACGTTAAATCTTGGGTTTATTTTGTGATTGCATGCTTCTTTTATTTCTATTTTAATTCCATTTGATTGCTCATCTGTATTTCAATCCTAACATGCAGCACTCCAAGCATTGAACAAATTTATGAGCTGAATTGTGAGAGCGATGAGAACTAGAGCCTTTCTCGGAACCCAATGCCCCCTCTTCTTGAATGCCTTCCGTGCATCCAAAAAACCTAAGCACGATGAGCAAAATTAAGCATGCAGATAAGCCTACTACATTTTCCCATTCCTCCATAGAAATTCCCCTCTTCTTCAATGTAGGTTTGCAATGGTGAAAGGAAAGTTGATGAATATTGGTAAGGAATTTCAAGACTAACAATTGAAAGAGATGAGGAAACTTGGTAGCACTACACTTTACACTGAAAAGTAAAAGGTGTGTACACTTTTTTCCCCTTTAGTTATGTTTATTTACTTCTGAAGAATCTCGATACATAGAAGGCACTCTATATCAAATGCAAATTTGGTCTTCTGGTTGTGCATAAATGACACCCTCTATCAAATGTATATTTGGTGGAATGAATGCAATCAATTGGCTATGGGGTTCAAAAATATCACTCACTATTTTGAAATTTGTTTTAATTATCTGAGAATTCTTGTAAGAATACTGAAACATGTGCAATTCAATCAATGTCTATTTGTAAATCTATAATCAAGGAACTATTAAAATATTTTTAAAAATTAGAATGTAAAGGGATACCTATGTTTGTATTGAACACTAGATGAAGAAATATATTTGAGTGTGTCTCACGATGACACCAACTATGGCATACTAAGTAACACCCTGTCAATGATTCCAATTACAGTAGATTTGATTTGTGTGTAAGGAGACACATTATGTGATGTTTATACTTCAAATGGACTCGATTTGTGTGTTTTGACTGGATGCATCTTGATTTTTAGTATCCATTTTAATACATTTTTCAACGTTTCTTCACACAATCCTTGGATCTTGGCTTTTGATTTTCATAAGATTCTATCCTGCCAAATTCTCAGATCGTTGGTGCAATATATTATGCACATAGGTACAAAATCTTACTTAGGATAAATACTAGATATCAAGCTTAGAATAATAAAATAATTGTATTTTTTAGTTATTCAATAAGAAGCCACCTCTTCATATTTCAATCATGTTCACCAATTTTTTAACCAATGTTATACATACCCTCTTCCCTTTTGTATATTCTACCATTTTTGTGAAACCTTTTCAAGGAAATGCATCTGTTTCATAAGTACATTCATATGTTTAATCAATCCACTGTTGTGGGGATATAATAGGAATTAAAGAGATCATCTCGATCTAATCCCATTATCTACATGCCATCAAATATTTTCTACATGGTAATGGATCCAACATCATGTTCCTCCATAGTTTTTAATTTATCAACACATTTCACTATTCTCATACATATATTATCCTCACTGGTCATTGTTAAGCCTTTCTACCTTCTACATCTCACAATAATACCGTCTTGTTTTTTTGGTTTAGAAAGAAACAACCTTTTAAAGACATTTTCTAGTTATGTTTGTATTTTCATGGAAAATAACACTTTTTTGGGTAGCCAAAGTGATTTTTGGTAGAACTTCAAAATAATTTTGATATAAAATAATACACATGTTATCATTGTCATTGAAGATTAGGGATCCTAGAGAGAATAAGGAGAAAAAATGTATCCTTGTCGTGTCTATGTGGTTTCTAAATTTTATTTTGTAGGTCAGTACACCTCAAAAAATTCTAATTTTCTTCCATGTGCCAACTCTCAAATGTATCCAATTTTGTGAAAACCCGATTTATGATTTTCTCATGGAAATTTTCTAGAGGCTTCATGCCTTTATAGGGCCCTCACAAGGTTCCTTAAGTATGCAACATTATCGCACAACCCTTGGTTGTTGATATGATCTTTTCCTACATGCTTGCACACTCATTTTTTTATCTTTGTTTTCTCATATGATCTTGTCCCTTAGCTCCCAAGGGCTTCTTCTTTCACCTCTTTGTACTTAAGAGGCCATAACTTGACATGTAGGATACCTAGGAAGTTCCCATTATTTTGTTGGATTCGTCTTTTTGAAGAAGACATTTTGGAGGGTTTGTATGAAGTTGGAAGTCATTTTTTTCTAGAATTTAATTTTTTTCCATGTAAACACCTGTGGAACACCCATTTATAAACCCTCCCAACCTCATATGTTTCAAACCATAGAGAATTTATTGTGTAATATTTTTGAAGTTGTTTTTGGTATATTTCACATCTCATATGAAATTTATCTTGTTCAATATGAAATTACAATTTTGTATGATTTATTTCTCCTTTCATAGAAATATGGCATTTTAACTCACAATGAGTAGTTATGAGTAATTTTAAGGTGTTCAATTTTTATATTTACATTAATTATAAAGTGTATTGCCTTTAGGGGATAACACTTTTTTCCAGGTGCATTATATGGTGTGCCAAACTTTGTTTTGGGAGATATTGTTTTCACAAGACATATGTTATCATAGCCACAACTCATGGACACCCATGAAGTCATCGCGAACTATTTGTAAAATTTGAATACTTTCCCACATTTTGCAATAACACTGGTTCCTTTTTTGGTTTATCCCCTCCTTCCTTTGACTGCAAAATTTTAGTTCTTTTTTTCTCGTGTTTCCTACTTCTATTCACAATTCAACATGGTTTCCCTATCGACCCATCCATTGTGCCTCAAGGTGCAATTGCTAGTTATAAATTTGAGATACTTGGTCTCTCCATACCACTCTCACATCCCTATATGTTTCATTCCCAATTATTCATAATTTTATTAGCGCCCAACAACTAGGAGCTTATCATTCCCATTTCTATTATATATATATATATATATATATATATATATATATATATATATATATATATATATATATAGATATATATATATATATATATAGATATATATATATATATATATATATATATATATATATATATATATAATCTTTTAAAAATAATACTTTTTAATTATTTATTTAACATTTTAAAAAATTGATCACATAAAAAATTACCACCAAGAAAAGAAAAAGAAAAGTATAAAAATTCATCCATTTTATGTGTAACTATTATTTATAAGGAGATGGTCCAATGTAAATTTTTTAAATTGTAAAATTTTACAAAATAGAATATTTTCTTGAATTTATGGTATACCAAAGAGTTGTATCAACAATATGTAATTGTGAGGGGTTTAGAATTTCTAGCAACCACCTAAAAACTTTAGGGTTTATTCTTACAAAAATAAATTAATTATCTTGTGTCATGGAAATAATACTTTTTTTCTCAACACATATTTTATCCTCATATATAAATTTATATTAGAAAAATAAAAATAATCCACATAGCAAGCCATTATGAATGTTAAAAACGTATTAATTAATAATGCATTACTCTAATTAATGAGATGGAAAATGATATGGTTCATTTCATTACTTTTTATGTTTTTTAAAACTATTTTACAAAATAACATATTTTAGTTAATTTAAAGGGATTATATGGTTTCAACAATACATTAACTATTATCACAAACAAACTTTAATACAAATTATAAGAAACAAAATGAACTACCTTGATCCAAGATGATCTTATAATAGTGGTTCTTGCAATACCACCAAGATCATACTCATAGCTTGTGGTTTATACAGTTTTATAAATTAATAGAATATGGTACTCCGTAACCTCAACTACGAGATCACGATACCTCCAAGACCATTGATTTGTATTCAATAATTTCACTCATACTCTAACAATGGTACAATGCATCTGTCCATTTCTAGTAGATGTTCCACACACTCTTGCAATAGTGCAATGCAATATGTGCAAATCAACTGTGACACCACCTGAGCATGCACCAAAAATTTTGCATTACACATCATAAACTTTGTCAAGGTATATCACACCTTGTAGACACCTAAAATTTACACCCCTCATCTTTATCAATAATTAAATACATCAACATCAACATCATCACCATACTTACCTCACATAAGTCCTTTATAATTAAATATATCAATATAACCTAGGTTATACATTTATAAACCTATACCCTCCATCAATTAATTAAACACTAATACCCACCCCCTAATCCTAACTCCTACACTCCACATATTTATTTAATCAATTAAGACATGATTACATAACCCTTCCCCACATAATCCTAAGTCACATCTACACTCACCCCATGTAAGCCCTTCTTACATTAGTTAAATCCTAAGAAATCATCTAGAAATATTCCTAGGTGCTAACTTAGAAAAATCCTAAACAAATCCTATCTATTCTATACTTTTCCTAACAAATATCACACGTCTGTGAACAAACCAAAAAATTCTACCCCAAAACCATAACCAAAATATTAATTTAGAAAAATCTTCTATCCATATCCCTCACAAAGTTCGAACAGATCGAAATCGTCGGTGATTCAGTTATTGGCCAATGATTATTTAAGACTGTTCTCCAGCCTCTCTCATGGATCTAGAATTTCAATTCAGAAGCTCTCATTTACAAATTAGTTCATGGTCATCTGGACTTGTTCTGTAATAGAGTTTTTCTCAAGGCATACATGTGACAATCTCAATGTATTGTTGTTTTCTTCAGAATCTCAACATCAAGTGAATGAGTCTCAAATTTTTTTGAGCATCAATTATATCTCAGCATATTCAACATCAAGAGCTCCTGATCCAAGATTTGGAGGCCATCCAAACGTCCAACAGTCAGTCTCATAGTCCTCTATTGTCAAATCATCTCTACTTCTACCATTGGAGTCCACTCAAATCATATCAACATTATATCTACATCTGTAATCAATCAATCTTCCAGGTGACATTATTATCTCACCTTCATCAACTGGAACAAGGTAAGTACATTTTATTCTCATTTTTATCTTATTAAATAATAATTTAATAGATTCAATGAATTTTGTATCGTATTTTATCAACCCGCACATATTCTGTAGCAATCACTAATGATTCACACAATCTTCAACGATCAACCCCAATCAACAGTGATTTATCCAATCATCAGTGATTTCTGTCTATCAAACCCCTTTGCCATTGCAACCTGTCTTTTTTATATTCAAACCTCAATTTCGACCAACACTCTGTCTTTGTGAGTATTTATAAATCCCCATCAAGCTCCTTTAAGCCATCTACAACACTTTATTTGTAATCCAAAGCAAATTTATCATCTCGCTTACCTTTGTGAGAGTAAGAACCTATCCAGACACTCTCCTTTGTCATCATCCTACCTTTACAAGTGATTTTTAGACCTTATTGAACTCCTTTAAGTCATTTATCGCATTTTATCACTTATCCAAATTAGATACATTATTTCTCTTTCCTTTGTAAGCGCATTCAACCATCTACATCCTCTCTCTTTTGAGCCATATCATGATTCCCAAACTCCCTTTGGATCAGGAATCACCATTGGAATAGCATA
The DNA here is from genome assembly GCA_019776745.2 of Taxus chinensis. Classification (NCBI taxonomy): domain Eukaryota; kingdom Viridiplantae; phylum Streptophyta; class Pinopsida; order Cupressales; family Taxaceae; genus Taxus; species Taxus chinensis. The sequence continues at coordinate 903,195,583 of CM034146.1, forward strand.
TAGCCCTGAACCAACTCAATACCTTTGCCTTTGCATTGCTGGTTATATCATCTATTATCATTTTATCATCTATTATCAATTTATTTTATCATTATTCGATTAATTTATTGAACGTGAATTAACACTCTTGCAAGGAAGTCCTTTGACCTCCTGGGACTAGCCTTTTCTAGGAAATCCACCATATATTTGTTTAATCTCTTCTTGTTTAGTGTCTGTTATCTTCTGATGTTTTTGTAAGAAAGGATCTTATATCTCTTTTTTATACGGAGCACAACAATCAAACATCATCCATCCACATCCACGAGTATCTCTAAACCTCGTCATTATGAGGTTAGGTAAGTCTTAGTCTCTTTCTTATTAGGTTAATTTGAATAGGTAGGATTTATTCTATACACACCTCAATGTTGAAACCCAAAGGCCAAATCATACCATGGATTACTACCACATCTATCTCAGTGACTTCATTCAATGCAACTTCTTGTTATGTGGTGTCATGCCACATGAAACTCCCTAAGGATGAAAATACACCAAATTATCTCTCTATATATCAAAAAACAAATTAGATGAAACTGTAGACACTCAAATTTGGAAATTTCTCCTTTGACAACAATGATCTTGACATTGCACGCTTGCATGCACAAATACACTCTCCTCACTCTTGCTTGGAACACCCTGATATCTCTTTGATTACTTTTTTATCTTTGCACACCTCATTTTCGTCAGTTTCTAAAGTTTATATGCATAAAACCTATCTAAAAACATTCATCCTCTGAACCATAAATTCCATTTATATTTTTTTCCCTCTCGTCGAAAACCGTCGATTTCGGTTGATATTAACACATGTCAGTCCTAACCCTATTGTACATTTTTTGATTGACATGTTTTGGGCGCAAACTATCAATTCCATCATTTTCATATGGACTAACATTCCCTCTTGGTCAGCCTTTCATGACATAACAAACATCATAAGTTTATATAAGAAATTCAATCATACCTTATTTAGGGTCCTGACACTTTATGTTCTCCTCGTGTTAAAATAAGCAGAAAAGGCACTTACTGCTCCCTGAATAGAAAAATAATTGATGAAAATACACTAGGGAAACACCCTCTACATGTTTGAATTGTCCTCCTAGGTCAAAGAGTCTCCATAATATTTCCACAAGAAAATAAATGAACCTTGCTAAGTATTTAAGAAAGTCTGAAACTCAAGTAAAGTATTGTCAAAACATGGTCGTCAAGTTTTGATTGTACTATAGTATATTTCACATGCTAGGAGAATGATGTGTGGTTTTATCCATATTCAGAGTAGTGGAAATGTTGATGGTGCACAGAGCTACCCACAACCCCTCTATTTTTTTTTTTTGCAAGAACTCTATCTTGTACTACAAGAGTTTGAGGGTTTGAGGAGATTTTACAAAGCCATTCCAAATGTGAGTAAAGAAGACCAACATACAACAACAATCATTTCCAGGAAAGTGAAACACTCAGGAAGTTGCATGCATATATTCCAAGAAGGGCCAAGACCATAAAATAGGGTCATAACCGTATATACGTTCTTGACCTATTTCTATCATTTTTCCTAGGTCCAATTTTCGTGCCAGTTTCTGTAATGAAGCATTTCAAGCCTCAGACCAACTTGTTCTTGTATTAAAATCACTCAGAATCTTCCAAATTCACATAGAATCAGCTACCTGTAATTTCTCCTTTGTGTATCGGTATTTTTTAGATCAATGGTCACTTCATAAAGTGTTATACTAATTTATGCAATTAATGTTTGAAGCTAATTAAATCAGAATATTTTCCTACAACATTACATAATCCTTTTTATGCATATTATTTAGGAACATTATAAAAGCTTTAAAATTTTGATATTAATCACCCTAAAAAGTGAAATCATTTGGTGAACCCAACAGATTGAATCCTTCACCTAATCTAATATCTTTCCAATTTTTTATAGGTTAGGCCTACTGATTTTAAAACCTAGTGTTGTCATAGGGTACATAAGTGTTTGATTTGTGTGTATTTTTTGCTTGTGTGTGATCATGTCTTATTTTTAGGATCTACAGAGGCATACTATTTATTTTCATGCAATTTGACTAGCCCAAAAAATTCAAAACTTAAGCCATGATAACCAAGCCACAATGTGAAATCTTTCTTCCAAATCTTATTGAATCCCTCTCCTTGTCAACCTGCCTCCTGTATCATGGTCACCTTGTCCTTGAAATTAGTCCTAATACATTGGATGAACATGCATAAGTTTTCAAAAAGGTGGAATAATGTCCATTTTTCCATTCAGTGAAGTGCAATAAAAGACTAGTTCCCTAGTAATCCTAGAAAGACCCATTTTGGCCATTTTCAGAGCCTGTGTACATCCTCCGGGAGGGTCCTGAAAAGGTATTAAGTATCCGGTGGTGGTATTGGAGAGCCTTGAAGGTTTTGGAGATAATTTAGGAATATTTAGGAAAGTTTTGGTCATTCAGGGACATTTTTTCAAAAGTGAATTTTCTGGTGCGAGGAATGAGTAATCAAATGGTGAACCTGAAATTCTCTAGATGATTCTAGGAGCTCTACAAGGAGTTAGAAGGAAATAAAATAGGAATTGGAAATATTGAAGAATACTCTACATGGTGGTACATCATTTTTTATCTAAGGTATGCTAGTTTTTTGAAACATTCCAGACAACGCAGATGCCCCTCATAGTTTCAAATAAAAAGGGACCATTTTTTAATTTTTAGGAAGATTCAAGGTCTAAAAATACTTCCATTGGTCTTTTTTTTTTTTTTTAGAGTCAAATTCATATACAATTTGACTCCAAAACATTATCCTAAGCTTCTGAGGTGAACAAAGTAAGTTTTCAGGTTATTTTTAGATAGTGTAAAATCTCTCTTTCCATTAATTTCAAGGTGCACTTTTGAGCTCCTCTTGTCCCCATTTTCCCCTTAGGTACATGGGGTACATGTGAGACACAAAAGAGTGCCCTCATACACCTCCTATAGGTGCACTTTGTATCACTTGATATCTGTGTTGTCCCTATTGTCCCTTCTATCCATGTTGTCCCTTGTGTCCCCATTGACCCCATTGTCCAAAGGGACACGAGGGACAAGAAAGTGTGCCACATGAAATTTTTTAAATCTCAAACCATCCACATCTAGTTAAGTTAACCTAGGTTAAGTCTAAGATGAGTCAAGGATAGTGTGAGTGAAGGAGAAATTACAAATCCATACTTAGCCAATTTTCCACCATGCCTCATGTCACCACCTTGATTCAAGGCACACATTTTTGTCCCCCATGTCCCCAAGGGTATATAAAAATGTGCCCCATGCTCATACTCAGCCCTCAGAAACTCATATGACCTTCTATAGCTCTGCATGGTGCATTTTCCCAACCCCCGAGTCTTTTACTCAGCTCCTCATCTTATCCTCACCTCCTCACATGATTCCACTTGTCATCATATTGTTACAAGGTGCACTTTTGTGTCCCTTATGTCCCCATTGCACCAAATTTTAACTCTCACCCACTCCATTCTTACCCAGAATCAAACTATTGTTAGTAGGGAGACTCGAAAGTGCAAGAAAACATTGTTTCAACTTAGTCCTTATGAACAGTTAGTCATTTTGGTGAAATTTATGTTTTCACACATTCCAACCTCCATTAATGGCTGCCATCCATAGAAGTAAAATGAAAACATTATCCTTCTTTGTTTCCTAAAAAAACAACAAGTGAAATCACTCAAAAATTGGAGCAAACGATCATAAAAAATTATAATTTCATGCAAGCCATTTTTTACATGATGAAATAGTTGATTTATTAGCATTATTCCATCCTCAAATAGTTTTTCACTTTCCCAAATATCTGGCTGGTGAAAATATTTGAAACTCAGAGTGAATGATCTTGAAAAAATCTAGTTTCATTCGAGACATTTCTTTCACGAATGGGTTGCTAATTTTTCAAGATATGGAGGACTGAGTTTTTCTTAGTATTCTTCCCCCTTGGATAAAAAACTCATTTTTTCACTTATCCAGATGAATGAATCATCTGAAAATTAGAGTAAGGAATCTTGGAATAAAACCCAAAATTTCAAGACTTTTTCATTACAATCTGACACTTGCAATGCACTTACTAAAAATATCATGTGTTCATGTTAAGACAAGTATAAAAATATTAAATGGTTAAATGAGGTGAATTATTAGGATTCACAGTCCCTCAGACATGCAAGAAACATCAGGAAGTGAAAATAGTGCAAAATTGCTAAAAATAGCAGTTTTGGATATGACCTACTAAAAATAGTAAGTCCCCGAAATGAGCCTAGAAAGATGTGGTAACTCCCATTTTTATTATCTCATTGATTTTTTCCATCATCGAAATATTGGGAAGTTGTCTCATGGTCTGAAAAAGGTCAGGAAACACTCCACAAGATCTTAAAACATCGTTTCAGGAGATCTGTGCACAACACAATTTGATGAAAGGAGCTAACTCACTACAATTATGACAAAAGAGAGTCCTCCTAAACATGTTTCCTTCATGAAAGGAACCTCATATGAATCAAATTATGATGAGAAATGGATCAGAGTTAGTCATTGTGGGTGTGAAAGAAAGTCACTTGAGAAGTGGGAGAAACCAAGAACATCATGAGGTCTAAAACATCAAGAAATTCATTGAAGTTCAAGTCACTAAGAAGATGATCATCATGAGCATGATGTGAGAATCTCACTGTGAATGAAGATGGAGATCATCTCAAGAAATGCATACCTCGAGAATTGTTTCTAAACACTTGATCTATGCTCGATAATGAGCTCGCATCATGCATCATCGACTCCCCACAACTAATCTCAATCATCCACATTTAAAAATAAAACTAGCTACGAACGAAATCTATTATTTCTATTTTTTGACGACTAATATTTCTGAACAAAAGACGTGTGGACAGTCAAGATCACATTGTGCATCATTGACCCCCATGGCTAATCTCAACCATCCACCTTTTGACATGTGTTACAAGCATCCACACAATGTGTAGTTGGGTAACATCCATCGACGTAATAAATAATTTATTTTAAAATTATTTTATAAATTAAAGTGTGGAAATTTTAAATGTATCTCCTACAAAGTTGCCACGTACTCTAAAAAATAATCTGTACCATAAGAACATTTTTATTAAAAATCCTTCTAAAACTACTCTACGACACGTGCTCACAAAATTTAGGAGTTGTCCTCCCATGATACCTCTTCCTAAATAGCTTATATCACAACCAATAACAATGTTTTTTATTCTCAAGCCGACAGACATTACGGTTGTAACTCTCATCTATATAAACAAAAATAATATATTGTCACTCTCACTTTTACTACAGGGAAACAAAATATTTGGCGGGTGCGGGTGTTGGGAGTGTAAAAAGGATTAGAAAGCCAACATGAATGTATTTTGTATGATTGCGCAATCCTATTGTATATGCATAGTCTAGATAAGACAAAGTATAGAACATAGAGTGCAGTCTTAGGATAGATAGAGAATGTGAATAGCCTCTTTTATATAAAAGCAAGAAGAAGGGACTATTATCTCAATAAACACCTTTTTTTAATTAAAAATATGTAAGTGCGTTGAACATAAGGTTGATAGTTGATCCTAATAGAAGTTGATCTTAATTCCTGTAAGTTTGTTTCTAAAGTATGTATGTGTTTTGATTTAGTAATAAGACTTAAATGAATGAAGCCTCCTAGAGCAACCGAAGAGGATGCCAAAGGAGAAAGCTGAAGTGACCAAGAGAGTGCACAACGAGACATGGACCCTGATTGTGAAGTCGAGAAGGAAATTGAGGAATCTAAGGAAATGGGGGAATCGAAAGAAGAGACTAAAGGTAGGGGAGTATAAGTAGTTAGAAATAGATTCATGATGCAGATGGTGTTGAACCCAATGAAACCATCATGGAAGTCACAGTATTGCAAAGATAAAGAAAATGCATTCCGCAGTGAAGAAACTGGACCATATCCACAAAGGCCTGTAGAAGATGATAGCACCTCTGTTTTAGGATATGTCCCTTGAGCCAGAAAGAGAGTTAATTACTTGGGATTGTTTAAATGATTGGGAGAAGATTGAAATTTTGCGATAATTGTGAAGAAGGTTAGGTCATCCGTCAACACTGCAAATTGTGTTGTAATCAAGAGCTGAAGAGATAGGCGTGGAAGAAATTTCAAGGTCGAAGTTACAAATATCTTAATGTTAGTGCTCACATTACGGGTTAATATCATGTGTGTTAGTGTATTGGTTTACCTATGATTATATATAATTACATGAGTGAGAATTGAGTGGTTGAAACAACCCATGTATATAATTATTTAGGTGAGAGATAAATATGAAATTTTTCTGTTATATAGCTGAGTTGGTTGAACAACTCGTACTAAGTATAGGTGTGATTAGTTTTTAGGGACTCCTTAATGATAGGAGATCCTCTCCTATACAATTGTAACCTTGTCCCGAATTAATTAAAGAATCAATTATTTTATTGTGTAAATCTACCCCACCTTCCTCATTTGGTATCAGAGCATACTATTTAGTCTTGTGCCTGCAATGGAAGCTTGCGTAAGATTTTGATGAGTGATAAGGGGGAGAAACTCTGCCATTGTTAATTGTTCCGATCTATGGTTAAAATTATTCGAGTATTTCTTGTTCAGTTTTAGCATCTAGGAGAATGAGATTGGTGCACTTTGTTCTTGCATATGAGAACAAGTAATTGTTCCAAGCATTTGCGATTATAAATCAGAATATCGTAGTCATGTATATGTTACGTGCGTCATTTGGAATCTATGGTAAATATAATGTCTGAAGGAAGACACCTGCGTGATATTTGTTTCAAGCCTCACATAAATTGGTTTCACTCCTCGACTTCGGCTATTCTTCTAATGCCTCTGCACTCTCATGACAACTAATTTCCATTTTACATCCAGGCATTGACAACTGCATTACACCGTCGATCCCTCAAACTCCTTAATCACTACCACAAAACCCAATAACTCCTCAAAACATTACTACATGCGGTTTCGAACTAGCTTGAAGTTTGAGTTATTCGTGAGAGCTGGGCGTAACCAGCACGCACGTTTGTGACTAGATTTTGAGTTTTTGGTTATCAAGAGTCTATTAAGTTTCAGATAATTTTGTTTCAGGTTTATTTGATTAGGGAAAGTCAAAATGTTATAAGTTGTTTGTAATCATTTTAATAAACTGTAAATAAGTCTTGGTATTGTCACAGTATTCGTCATTTTATGTCTTCGTCTAATGTTATTGTTAATAGATATTAAGTTTGCAAAGCTAATCTCTATTCTTGTTATTGTTAGCCTTCTAGACCTCCAATGGCACTATTTGTGATTGAAAGAATTTGTCCTAGTTTTTGTTTCTTGAAGACTGTCATATCTTTATTGTACAGGTAAACACTTGGAGTGCAAAATTTGTGTACATACAAACATGTATTATTATTTTTATGGCTACTTCCTTGTTTATCTTAATTATCCCACGTAATGTCAATATCTTCTTCAAATAAGAGCAATAAATTACATTCCAAGAGATTGTGTTTAGAGGTAAGGGCTCATAAACAACCCTTCTGTTTAGATCATGGGTTGTGCTGAAGATTTGGCCCTCCTCATCTTGTTTTACCAGTCATTGACATTCATATTTAGCACTAGGTGGAATAGTAGTTCGCAAGGCTATGATATATACTGACAGGAATGAGTAATTGTTAGAGAACTTCTAGCTTCTCAAGATCGATGTTTAAAGTTGTAAAATATATTTTATGTGATGGAAAATGCTAGGGATTTTCTAATGCGGGCCTATTTGATGGCAAAGAAAACCGTGAATGCTTGTAAAACTCATAAACCTTTGCTTTAATTTATGTTAGGCAGTGGTGGTGATAGTAAATAACAATTTCGACATTTTATCTTTGCAGACCATTTGTACTCAAGGTCCATATTCACTAGTAGAATTGAGATGTAAGAAGAAGGTGATCAATTGAAACTGGTTTATACAGAAGAACCAAGGGTATGCTTCAGATACTTCACTATGTTCTGTTTAGAAGGCTGCTTCAGATGTCTATTAACATATGATGCATGATTGTTAATGGACAAATACCCTCATATCAGTTTGTGTAAAAAGAGTTGAATGTATCGAGAAGGAAAGTGAGAATACCTTCATCAATTTCACTATTGTTTGTGGTGCTTTAGCAAGATTTGTGTTCATCTGTTTGAGCACCTCTTGTTCTTGGCAGGTGTTAATCCCAATACACTAACAGATGGAAATGACAATGGATACCAGCAGAAAGTGACATGTACTCAGGGAATATACCTATGCAAATACTCTTCATAAAGCAAGCTCGTGACATCTATTCATGGTAAGTTTCAAATGCCGATTTATGGCCTCCACCAATTACTTAAACCATATGGACTCCAGGGAATCAAACATTGGTTTTCTCAAACATTAACCTGAACAGAAGCCTATAGCTAAACCTAATAATTCTTGATACGAGTGATCAGAAGCCTAATTTGCAAAACTACTTGCTTATTCATTTAAAAAATTAGCGGTGGCGTCGTTTGCGAGTGCTGCGCTTGTCTTCTTCTCGATTCGGTCAGCTTTCCTCACTATGCTAGGATTCAACTACCTAAATATACAAACCTTATTGTATGAATACATATATAGGTTTCCCACGCACTTCGAACCCTCCAACAAAAGTAAAACAAGATCAAGTGAATTCAAGAAGTAATTTGATAGACAATATAAGTAAGAAAATTGTAAATAGGCTTGATAGATTTGAACATATGTGGAACATGGGATCCATTCCTTCATGAGATATAATTATGCAGTTAACCAAGTGCTAGAAAAACTGTGTAGCATTGTGCGTTTATTTACATAGTTTAAAATGCATAATCCATGGTTCTCTCACGATCTCGAACAATATTTTGGATAATGTATGGGATTAACACACACCTTTTACTCACAACAGTCTCTTCCACTTTATAGGCTCAAGGTTGGAAGCATATGTCCAAGCTCAGGTTTTAATTAGAGAGATAGTTGCCTAAAAAAATTACATTCGGACAATTTGTAGAGAAGTTGAGTGTAATGGAGGTTTTATACTACATGTTGTGTGCCATGATGTATTTGATCAAACAATTTGTAGAATGATGATCCACATAAAAAATCATGAGTGTCATGTGTAATTTTTGTCACGTATGTCACACAAAGTTGTTCCTTATGTTTTGTGCCAATAATTAGAATTATGTATTTTTTTGTCACAGGTTAGGGGGGGGCGATGAAATGCATGAGATCAGGGTTCTATACAGTGAAGAATGCTAGATTTGATATTGAACTTCTCACTAACGATTTGTCACTACAAAAAACTACGCCCTTATGAGGTTAAATTTATGATGCTCATTGCGGAGATGCAAATCAATCCTTGACCCTAATTATTCACACCATTCTAATATTGTACCATACACCAATCCTTGATTGACTTAGTGGATTCCATCGGTTGGATCTTGAAAAAGAATTCCAGATGCACGAGCATTAAGCAGCAAGTATAGGTTCCTGCATAGTGTGATTTGATTTTATCCCATCTTTGGCTTTAGGTCTGCCCAACACTAAAGGATGAACTTGATGCGATTTACATATTTGATAGTGTACAGCGATTTCATATTTCGGATGCAGGAGTGAATATTATCTATCACATATTGAATTCATGGGATCAGCAAGTAGTTTGGTTGTACCCGTAAATCCGATTAACCGGGTTATTTCACGTTGTATGACTTCCACTAGATTTGTATTGAAGTTGGTTTGACTCGCAATTTCTGATCAATGAAACAATAGCCTCTGTAATAGATTTTGACCATTTATAGCAGTGTTGGTTATTGAAGTGTTCTATCCTTTAAGGCTCATTACCAATCCTGTTTGTAGACCAAACACAAATAATAACTTTGCTACAAGCTAATGTCCTAATAACCCCCTCTATAGCTCCTGTATTTATGATTGCTAAGTAAAGTAAAAAATATGTGTAATTGATTATGGTCTGAAATCTGTTGAATTGTTAAAGAAATCCTGATTTCTCTTTTGCTCTATAGAGGGTTTTTGTACCAACCCACTAGAAATAAATTGTACAGATTTTATCTTTATTCATCCTCTAGACACTAGCGATTTGAGACAAGTTTCAAGCACACAGGTTCTCTAAAATCTTTAGATAACATTGTACAGACAGTGACTATAAAAATCTCAAGTTTGTTTTACTAGCCCAAATCGTATATTGTCCTTTTAAAGAAGGAAGTGACCCCTCATAGGATTAATGAGGACCATTACATATGGTTGCATCTCATTACAAAGATAAGGGTGGATGAGTCAACCAGCTTCTTCCTTCCCAATTAGGTTTTATCATCTAGTCACTACCTTTCATAACTAAGGTTATATTCTAGAAGGTATATAGCTTGTTTCTCTCTTCTTCCAAGTTCGACAAGTAGTTCTACATTCAGTTCAATGGATAATAATGCATTTTAATGCACAGAACGAGTTCTATTATGAGTTCACTTTTTCTATTTTTCATGGAGTCCATATACTAATTTAGCTGAATAGCATAACAAATTGGGAGTACATAATAGTTATTTACATCACATGCACTTTACAAGGGCTTATCTATTTTCACGATCAGTCTATCACACGCCTCATAAGTGTCCCACTTCAATGTACAACTCTTTAGCTTTAACATCGAGCTCGGTCCACAATGGGTTCCAGGGACTTTGCGACTAGTGACCATTGAGGATCAGTATCCTCCCTTCCTCATATTTACATTTTCTCCTTCACAGAACTCCACATGTAGTTTTGTCCTAACTGCAGTGTCATCTTGCACAAGCAGTCACATAAAAATGCTAATTACCATAAAAATGACATGTCCCCAATCAAAAAGAAGGTGTGTGACACCAAAATAAAACCCCATTATTGAAGATGTTCTAACGACTTGCTACCACTCATAATTCCTCTGTTAACAAGGTATCTAGATCATAGAACACATGGTTATGCAAGTTCAAGGTAGAACATAATCCAATCATCCTCTGTTAGATTTCAGGATATCTAAATCACTTAGTTCCAACAAAATCTGTTCCTAATACTTGTCATCAGTTGATATGTCTACATTAATTTAGGTAGTGTGAATCATACATCCTGTCTTTCCCCACTACCTCCACCTTCAAAAGCCTTGTATCTTAGACTTTATACACTTTGCCAAAATTGGAGCTGCAATTTTGTGTTCCTTGCCTTGGATCCGATTCGATAGTAGCCAGGTGTGTTTGAACTATTGCCACTATCTTGTCATACGTGACTAATGCCAATCGTCTCTGCCATTTCAATTTTTCCACGACTTAGGTACTAACATAATGTATTGAAAACTAACATGGCTTGAGCGAGTCCAAGTTATGCCAACCATTCCTTCTGACCTATGTCTTTTCATCATGTTTCTATGGCTCAATCTTACAGGACACATGTTTGCAACAGGCAATTATTAGAAACTCAATAGATCATCGATCATTTATTATTATTGCCACTTGTGAGGATGGCCATGTGGTGTCTTATGCTCCAGTGATTCCTACCTCTTTTACCACTTCCATCAATGATGCTAGTGATCTTTGCCCTAATTCCAAGTTTTTTGGCCTTTTTCTTTAAATATTCCTATATTGTGACGGATGCAAACAGCTACTCTTCATTAACCACTCCTCATACGACCTTCTTTGAGTTTCAATTACATCATCCTTGCTTAAATTATTTATATCATTCTTGATAGCAGGTAAATTCCAAACAGATTTATTATTGTGTATTCAATTCAATGTGTGTTACATACAAAAGCACACGCCAAATATATAGGCTACGGTATTGGCTATGGAAGGAAGGTAGACGTGAGTCTGAACAACAGTTATAACTGTCCATCAACAAACAATGTATTAAACTAATGCTAACATTCCCCCCCTTAATACATTGTTTCTTACATATGTACCCCCTAAACAAATCAAACTTCACCTTGCCGAGAGGCTTGGTGAGAATATCTGCAACCTGAAAATCAGTAGGGCAGTACTGGAGCTGAATTTGGTGGTTCAAGACCTGTTCACGAATGTAGTGACATTCGACCTCAATATGCTTTGTTCGTTCATGAAAAACAGGATTCTTCACAAGCTTCAACACACCTTGATTATCGCAGTGAATGATGGGAGGTTTCTCTTCAGGAATCCCTATATCTGCAAGAATGCGACGTAACCAAATTGCTTCGCACACAAGCTCCTCGTGCGGCACGGTATTCAGCCTCAGTGGATGAGAGAGCAACAACAATTTTGCTTCTTGCTAATCCATGAGATAGGTCCAGATCCAAGATGAAAAACATATCCTGAAGTGGATTTCCTGTCATCAATGGATCCTGCATAGTCCAAGTCTGTATATCCCTGTAAGAAGAACTGAGTGTTCTTCTGATACTCCAGACCAAAGTCAATTGTACCTCGGACGTATCTCAACACATGCTTTGCTGCTATCCAATGACATTTCTTCAGCTCCTGCATAAATCTGGCAAGATAGCTCACTGCAAAGCAAAGATCTGGCCTGGTATAAGTCAAGTAAATGAGACTCCCCACAAGCTGCCTGTAGTGAGTGCCATCTACCTGTGGTGAATCCTGGAATCTAGATAATTGCAAACCTTTTTCCATAGGTGTGGACATTGGTTTACAATCTGACATTCCATACTTCTCCAGGAGAGTCTTGGCATATTTCATCTGGGAGACGAAGATATGATTCTTCTTCTGCCATATCTCTAAGCCAAGACAGTAGTGAAGTAGCCCCAAATTGGTCATGTCGAAGGATTTCTTCAGATCATTCTTTACATCATCCACAAGATTGTCAGAACTTCCTGTGATCACAAGATCATCTACGTACAAAACTAGAATAACAATCTTTGTTCCTACCTTCTTGATATACAAATTTGTATCTGAGGGGCTACGAGTGAATCCATGCTACAATAGGTGATCATCAATTTTTATATACCATGCCCTAGGTGCTTGTTTGAGTCCATAAAGTGACTTTATCAGATGACATACCTTGTGTGGTTGATGCTCGTCTACAAACCCTTCAGGTTGGGCCATGTATACTTCTTCTTTGAGATCACCATTCAGAAAAGCACTCTTGACATCCATCTGCTGAAGTTTCCATCCATTTTGTGTTGCTAGTGCACAGACAACTCTGATGGTTTTGATCTTCAAGTGGGTGCAAAGGTCTCATCATAGTCAATTCCTTCTTGCTGAGCATAACCCTTTGCAACAAGTCGTGCTTTGTGTTTGTCAATTGAACCATCTGCCTTATATTTTGTTTTGAAAATCCATTTGCAGCTAATGGATTTCTTACCTGGAGGCAGATCGACAAGTTCCCATGTCTGATTCTGAAGTAGGGAATCATATTCAGCATTCATAGCTTGTTTCCACTGTGGTTGGTCTAATGCCTCACAAACAGTGTCAGGTTCGGTGCTATCAACAACTGAACTCATGAGTGCAAAATTTACCTCATGTCTGGCTTGACTTCGTGTTCTGACTCCCGTAGAAGTATCTGGAAGTGAGTTCAGGTGTGCATCCCCAATAGTATTCTGGACCCATTTCAGACGTTGGTGTTGTTGGCTACTGATGTGAAGATGTGTTTTCTAGTGTGCCTAGATCAACGAATAAGTCTCCACTCAGCTCTTCTTCTCTCTGAGAAGAATCATCTTGCCCATCATCTGGATGTGTGAGCAATCTATGTGATGAGGTCAGTACTGGATCTCCATTGTGTGGCAGGGAGTCAAAGGATGACTCATCACACACCACATCTCGACTCTCGTAGATTTTCTTCATCTCAGGATCCATGAGACGATATGCCTTTGAGGTAGTACTATACCCCAAGAAAAGACATGGTAGTGTCTTTGGATCGATCTTCTTCCTTTTCTTATCTAGAACATGCATATATGCAGTACAACCAAAAACTCTCAAATGATAGATAGAAGGTTTACGACCAGTCCATACCTCTTCTGGTGTCCTGTTCTATAAGATCTTCATGGGTGCCCTGGTTGAGTAGATACACTACTGTCTGGACTACTTCTTCCCAAAATTGATCCTCCAACTTGGCGGTGGAGAGCATACAACAAGCCATCTCCATGACAGTCCTGTTGTGTCGCTCAAAAATCCCATTTTGTTGGGGCATGTAGGGTGCAATCAGATGTTGTTGAATGCCATGCTGCTTCAGGTATGCTAAGAACTTCTTCGATACAAATTCCCCCCCTCGATCTAAGTGGAGGAGAAGGAGAGGCTTCCCAGACTACCTGGTGGCTTGCTGGTAAAAGGTTTGGAAATTGGAAAATGCCTCACTCTTCTTCCAGAGAAAATATACCCACATTTTCCATGAGTAATCATCAATGATGAGCTGGAAGTATTCAAAACCTTGGAAGCTAGCTGGCAGGGGTCCGCATAGATCGGTGTGTACAACCTGAAGATGCTCCGTAGAATGATAAGAGCTCTATTTGAATGGACCTCTGTGTTGTTTTCCTGCAAGACATCCCGAGAAAACAGGTAAGGAATGGGAGAGTGGAGGAAGCCCTCTTACCATTTCCTTGGCACTGAGCTGATGCAGAGCCCCAGCAGAAAGATGACCATATCGAAAGTGCCATAGTGCAGTGGACTCCGCCATTGAAGCAGAGAGAGAAATGTTAGATGAAGTGACCACATCCAGTGTAAATAGACGGCCCTTCATAAATGCTCGAGCAATAACTAAGTCTCCCTGGGAAATGATGCAGGACTTGACCCCTTTCTGAACAAAGAATTCAACCCGCATTCGATGATTAAGAAGCTGACTCACAGACAAGAAATTTGAGGTCAAACTTGGAACATATAGCACCTTCGTGAGTGTACATCTTTGTCCCAAGAGGAATGATGACATCACCAATCCCCGCCACAATATACTCCTGATTATCTGTGATGGTGATCTGATCTCCAGTGGGCTAGTCACTCAGGGTATGGAACAACTTCTTATTGCCAGTCATGTGTTTGTTGGCACCCTGAATCAATCAACCAAACACTTTCTGATGGCTGCAAAGTCTACGAGACTAGGACAATGTCCAGATGAGTTACGTCTGGAACCTCTTCATCGGAGGAGGCATCCTGCTGAGCAGCAATATGACCCTTCTGCCTCTGATTACGAGCACGCCATTGGGATTTCTTGGAATATCCTTGGCCAGAAGTGCTCTCTTCACCAGAGTTGCCATGCTTCCGACCATTGTAATAACAGTTCGCAGTCGTGTGCATATTCATGGAGAAAATGTGGCACCATCGATCCTACCTTGTTGTTCTGTTGCTTCTGGGGTGGCCGATGTGGTGGCCGCTGAGAAGGTTGCTGCTGTGGATGATGCTTCTGATTCTGGGGGGCTGACTACCCTTTTTGAGGCTTATGCTTTTGCCTCGTGATGAGAGCCTTGTCTTCAAAGGCTTCTTGAACATTCTGAATGGCTTCTTCCTGCTAGAGATAATTCACCAGTTTGGAAAAACTCACCAACTGTTGAGTGATGGTCAACGTGGTGATCAGTGTCTGAAACCGAGAAGGAAGAGCTTGCAAGGTGAGTGGGACTAGCAACTTGTCATCCACCGGTTCACCTAGAGCAAGAAATTTTCTGCACGTAACTCGGCCACACACCGTAAGAAGGCTTTGACTGATTCACCATCATGCATACTCATTGTGTGAAGCTTTGTCTGAAATATGTAGCATCATCGTCAGATTCTTGGCTTCATAGATGGTACACAACGTGGCCCATGCCATAGAGGAAGTGGTTGCTTCCCGAATGTGAGGTTGAACCTCATCAAAAAGGCTCAAAGTGATAAGCATTAATGCTTTTGCATCGGCCTTTTCATACTTAGCCAACAGATCAGTGTCTGTGGGAGGGGTGTTTGTGCCAGAAACGATCCCCCAAAGATCTTCAAACTGAAGAATCGTCTGCATCTTGGTTTTCCATGTGGTGAAATTTGGCCCTTTCAAGAGTTGGGCATCGGATAGCAATATTTTTGGAGCAGACATTGTTGGGTGTTGCACACTACACTTGTCGCTTTAGGATTCTAGAATCAATGTAGGATTATTCTCTACTTCAGATATGCAGCCAAATGCTAGACAAAATGCTGGTCGCAATGCACACCACATCACATATTCCAACATGCCAACAATCAACAGGTCTTCAAATCACCACGCAATTCTTTCTTTTCACGTCAAAAGAAATACTTCCATGTTTCTGATCTTCAGGAAAAATACAAAGAATAACTTTTTCTTGCTTCCAATAGCAACAAATCGTTGCACACTAACATCCACTTCTCCAAAGATATGTCCAGTCAACTTTCCATGTTGGAGTTGTGATTTTCTTCACGCCATGTACAACATACTATTGATGCCAAGGAGAAAAAAAAATCAGATTTGCATGTAAAAACATCCATGTTCAAGTAGTCTTTTCCAAGTTGATGCTACCACGTTTTTCATTTCATGAAAAATATTGTTTAAGAAATAATTTCAGTGCCAAACTCCATGCATTTTCCAAGTTTTGCACAGGTTACTACAATAATTAACAGGTCTTCACATTGGGTTCCCACACTATCCACACTGGCTAAAGGCCAATCTATATTCCACACAGGAATACTAATCCTAAAAAATTGGTCAATCGCCAATCAAGGTTGGTCATTGCAATTTCAACGTAGGTAGAGGACAAGACAAGTGCTCTGATACCAATGATAGCAGACAAAGAATAATTTATTCAATGTGTAAAAACAAATGAGCATAGCCTCAAATATACATCCTAATGGAGAGGCTTAAGGAGGATAGGACAGGAGGAAGGACAGTTATAACTTTCCATCAACAACAACAATGTATTATGAATTAAAGGAGATGCTAACACATACATAATTGGCCACTAAATCAAAACTAGTTGTACCAAAAATAGAGATGGTCACAACTCTCAACTTGTTTGTGTAAATGGGCTCTTTCCTTTCCATAATTAAACACACAATGGATACCACAATATCCACGATATAGTATGAGTTGGGCTCCATCATATCCATAAAATAATATGGGTTGGACACCTCCTTCACCACAACAATCACCTAGGTGGAACACATATCCGCCACTAGGGCCCTATGGAGGATATAGAGGTCAAAACCAAGGATGGAACACTCTGCAAAGGCAGTATGATACATAGCAAGGAGGATATGATGGTGGTTATAAACAAAGGAGGGTGGACATGACATTGAGATAAGGAATGATTTGTTATTTTTATAGAGAACCAAATCATTATTGGGTGAAATTATCCTTCAAATCTAGAGTGGGAAGTGTTTTTTGCATATTATAGGGAGCACATGTAGCATAATAAACAAGACTATACTGGCTATTGGAAAATCCAAGAAAATAAAATCAATTGTGCAATGTCATTATCGTTATAAGTGTGGTGCTTTGCAATAATATTGACATTCTCTAATGCTCATGCACAATCTTAAAGGAAATCCTAAACAGGTTTGGAAGATTTGGAGGTTCCCAATGAACCCAAAATACAACACACATACAAGGATACTTACCCCAATCCAAGGAGGACAAAAACATTTCTTGAATAAGCCAAATGATTCTAATGAACTCGATTTAGAATAAATACTCAATGTGAAAATACAAGGGAAGAAAAAATGCATATATACAACCAAATGCATGTGAATTTTGTCAGCAAAGAGTGGTTTCCACATTATAACATCTCCTAATATTAGTAAATGTTTTGCACAATGAGGATATTTTTAAAAAAATCTCTAATTTACTCAAAAAAAAATAGGAAACCATAGATTATGCAATAATGAATACGCATAAATTAGAATAATAAAATAACAATTTATAGAGATAGAGAAAAATAAACATATTACTAAACATGGAATAGATGAACACCATATTTATGTGGTAAAACCCCAATTAAGTGCTTATGGAAACATCCATGGTGCAAGATATCAATATTTTATTAACTCAAGATGAAAATATTACATGCAAACTCGTTATAAGAAACTTTAGATCTCCACAAAAATATATACACCTAATTGGAAAAGTACAGTTAGGATTCCTCCTCCTAAAAATAGAGTGGCAAAACACCATTAGGATTTGGCTTCCTAAAAATATAATTCGGTTGAATTTTTCTTTCTAGAAACAAGGTATTGACTCCTTAATTTTTTTTGCCCTAGACCCCCCCTGCGACATGAGTGGGGGGCAAGCCACCCCCCCCCCCTGCCAACACCCAACTTTAATAAGTGAGGTATAAATCAGCGCTGTAAAGGGATCACAATATTTAACTTATTTGGCACATATATAACAAAAACCTTGTTAGAAAACACAAAAAGTGGAGCAATACAATAAAAAAAACTATCTAGTATGTGTAAACTAAGAAGCCATGAGATGTGGATACTGGATTGAATATAATCCTAGAAGGCTATGAAATAACAAATATAGTATTTGATTTTGGAGGCACCATTAACATGATGTTAAGGTCCACTTGGGAAACCATGGGAGCTCTAACTTAGGCATAAATCCCTATTACTCTTGACCTTGTAAACTATGAGATAGTAGATCTAATTGGTTGAATAGAGGACATATGAATTTAAGTTGGATATTTAAGTTTAAAAGAGCATTTTGAAGTTATTAACATGAAGACCAATAAGAGACACTACTCTGTGTTGATTGAAAAAATAGGCCTATGATGGAAATATGAAAATTAACACAATAACAAATTAGATAGAAGCACACCTTGACGAATCTATCATTATCATACCAATGAACAAGACTAAACAGAAACCATACATTATTCCTAAAGAGCTTATGTCTCTGTATGTGCATAATATTGAAATTAGTTTTTAAGGTGTAACATTATGACATACCCAAGGCTCTAAAATCTAGGCATGAAAGGAATAGAGATGATTATAAAAATTGGAAGATTCTTGTTACTGTGCCAAGAGTGATATCCACATTATACTATATCTATAACAATATATCCATCTTTGTTTTGCAGTTCTTTCTGAATAAGGTATGAGTTTTTAGTTCAGAAAATATATTTAAGTTCTTAGATAATTACTTGAGCTCCATCCATCTTCACTCTGAATTTCTTTTTTGACCCTCTCTTGTCTTTAGCTATGATTTAACCTAAATTCTTTTTTTCCTGTTTTGGACCCCAAATAGTTGTATCAAATGGTACAGGGCATTCTAGAATAGAACGTGTACCCATGTCAAAACAAAATCAAATAAATGTAAGTGAAATTATTGTAGTAGTGTAGGGACACAAAATTACGCACTTTGGTACATTTCTAGGTCCTTAAAGCATACTTGCATTCATATGCTTCTTAAGAGATAAAAATAGTAATTAACAGTTATCTTTGGCCTCTTTGATTTGTTTCTCGTCTTATTTCTGATCTTTTACACCCTACAACATATTCGGTGCTTTAATTGTTGATACTTTATGACTACACCAACACACTAGCTAGGACGCCAGCGCCCAGGTACCCTCATCCCCTCTTGGCACCTCTGACCTCTTTCCACCTTAATTGCTCTTTTTGGGCTTCTTTTATCTTATGGGCATCTTATTTTCTTATGGGTTAGCCTTCTAGTTCTCAATTACGAAATTCAACCAAAGGAATCATATAAATACAAAGCTATGTGACCAAATTACAGGACCAAGCTTTGAGAGTGGTTTCCACATTATAATATATCTTTAACAATATATTCATCTTTGTTTTACAGTTCTTTCTTGAATGAAGTATGAGCTTGTTTGTTTAGAAAATATATTTTAGTTCAAGTAGATAGTTACTTGAGCTCCATCAATCTTCACCTTAAATTTATTGTTGGGCCCTCTCTTCTCTTTAGCTATGATTGAACCTGCATTCTACTTTTCCTTTCTAGACCCTACCTATTTGTATCAAATGGTACAAGACAATTTGGAATAGAACTTATACCCCTGTCAAAATAAAATCAAAGAAATGCAAGAGAAATGATTACACTAGATTTTGGGTTATGCAAAGAATTACTCACCCTCTAGTGACGATGTGAGTTAATATTGCATTCCCCAATAAGTCGGTTCAATCACTCTTGTCTTCTTCCCGTACAACCTACCCACCAATACATTTGATCATTCATAGGCAATTTCATTAAAAACATTGAATGAAATGTTGAATGTGTTATGGCGAAGGAATGAATTAGGGTTTTAAAGTTTAATTAAGATAAATAATGGAATTTGCACAAAATTAAAAACTAGGGAGATTTTAAGTAGCAAACATATTTATAAAATATAAATAAAAATGACCTAATAATACTTTGTTTTGACACTTGTTACAACATAATATTTTATATAAATAAAATTTTAAATAACAATATTTTTCATAATTGTTACAACGTATAACATATAATTTTATTTATAATACAAATAATTCATTTTTTTGGTTTATTGGAGCGTTATTTTAATGTTCGATTTAATAGATTTAAATAATATATATTGTTCTATACTTAAATAACACAAAAATTTAAAGATTTAAATAAATAGTTTTAAAACTTAATTATATATAGCTGAAAATCAAATCATAAAAAAATGGTATATAACACAATAGTGTTTCAAGATTATCATAATAATTTTATTATTATTACTAAAATTTCACTTTAAATTTCGATAACAATAATTCATATTAATAAATAGAAATATATTAATTTTATTTATTTCTCATTTTATAAAATATTTTGAAATTAAAAAGGAACACAATGAATGATTTTTTTAAAGGGAGATTTTATCTAAAAGTTAAAAGTTTAAGTTAGTTATTAAGAAGTAAAGTATTAAAAATATTGTGAGACAAGTTAAATTTATATGGCATCATCATATGCAAATATCAACTCCTTTCTAATATATTGATATTTTATATATTTTATGATTAATCTTTAATTGTTTATTTTTTAATTTCTACTTATTAATATCATATACTATTAAGATGTTACCAATTATATATAAGTTGATTTTCTCAATTAACTTATCATAAAATAAAAATATTAAAATAATTTTTATATATCTAATTAAATTTAAAAACATCTTAATGTAACAAATACACACAATATACAAATTTAGCAAACAATAAGAAAATGTGATAAAAGTTAACAAACCATTGTAATTGTAATCCACCTTAAAGCTTCTCAATTGAAGATAATTTCCCTTGATCTTGTAATTTGTTCTCATCACAATCCTTTTGCTTTGCATATAGTTTGTTTTTATGAATCATAAGATCACTAATATTGCTTAGAATAATATTATTCTTATACAACACTAAAACAACTAGTTTCAACTTGTATATTCCAATAGAGAAAGAGGTCTCTTTATTGATGATTGAAAGAACTCTTCTATAATATCTTCACTTTTTTTTGAGATTGTAATAATTATTTTAATATATTTTCCCATCTTCACCTTTTTTGAGTTCAAAATCTTTACTCTATTGAAATGAAATGTAGACAACCAAATAACCCTTTATAAGGTATACATTAAATTATATTTATATTCTGACACAAAATATATTAAGAGGGATGTCAATATTTAATTTTATTGTGATATTTTATCAAATCTCTTACATTTAAAATTTCCACATTCTTACCTTTATACAATTAAATTTGACATTTAATATTATATGTATGTGGTTAATTATAACACATCTTTAATGTAAAAACTAATTTCAACATCATTCATCTACTTTATAAATAAACGTTCACTGGTTTTTATCTTTTTGTATTTCAACATCCCCTTTATAAGAAAATTTTAATCATAATTATATTTCTATATAATTGTTATTAAACTTAATATAATAAATGTCGAAGGAAGCGCCTTAGTAAGTGTGGTGTGCACATTTATTTAATTTTATATGTCACATATTATCGATATTTATTAACATATGCAGTTCCTTAATGCTCTACGAGTTCTGAAAATAAAATTATAATGTTTTATATTGCACATTAAATGAGATTCAAAAATGGGCAACGAGTTTCCATATGAACTTTGATATCATGGAATGTCATGGATAATCTAAACATCATGAATTTCTCTTGTAGAAGAGTCGAGGAATTTTATTGTAGCCAAATCCCCTCTCCCTTATCTTTTATTCACATATGTAAGAGTCCATTCAATGGAAAGATCAAAGAAGTTTTTATCTCAACTCCCATATTATACATAATCTGGCCATCATGAATTTGTCTTACAAGGGATATTATTATAGGTAATTATCCACTCTCTCTTATGATATTTGTGTGTAGATATGGGATATTTTTATACTTCATGTTTGGGATAAACATAAATATATGCGGATCAATCCCACATAATTGCATCAACAAGAACTATGAACAAAAAATACAGAAACAACAATACACAACAAGAAGACAAGATTTAACGTGGTTCACCCAATATGGGCTACATCTACCAAGAAACAACTACCCAAGTTTTATTACAATCCAAAAAGATTATAACCCACTCTCATCTCAATCTTCCCATGATTACAATGCACATATCTTGTTTAGAGCTATGCTCAACAAACTCTCTCAAATTCACACTTGACTTCACACATCCATATATATCCCTAATGTATGTCCATCTATAAATATAAGCACATAAATATGTAAATGTCTAAGTAGTTTTACAATACCATGGGCCAAAAAATAGAACCATAAACCTATGGATTAAATACTACCCATATAACTAATACATAAAAATATATAACATTTTTTTATTAATCCAAAAAAATCTTGAGGGTCACCGTTCTTGAACCCTTAGTTTATCGAGGGCTACTGCCACTAAACCTCTGCTCAAAGCCTGACCCATCCCTAAACCCCAATGAGAATACACAAAGAGTGTAAAGTAATTTTAGTGTACAATTTACAACACAGATCTCAAATGAAAACAAGCTCCACAACCTAACACTTCATAAAAATTACATTTTTAAATTTGATGGTTACTTATATTCACGAAAAGAATTTTTAGTGACTACAAATTTTCAATATTATTCTTTAAATTGTGCATATAAAGAATATTGTATAAGAATAAAAATGAATTTATATTTCACGTTAACAATATTAATATATTTACACATTAATATACATTATATATAAAACATGACTATCATATTTCACATCTGTAAGTTTGGAGGAGAAAATGATCTCAAAATGTTACAAGTTTGTACAATTAAAAACGTGAAACGCATATAAAAAACCATCAAATTTATAGCCTAAATTCAAGAGCTACCAATAATCTACAAACTTGATATCTAGGTGATAAGACAAATTAATCACCATTATGGTTATCTTATTGATCTACTACGATTGAATTTTGGATGCATAGGTGTTTCACCATTTTCTTTAAGTTTTTAAACGAAACAGATAAGGGTGTGGGCCAAGGAGGAATACCTATTATGATGGTCGGGTTGAAGGTTATTGCGCGCATTATGACTTCTTGATCCAATGCTGACTGTGAGAGATTCCTTTTGGCTAGGAGGAACTACTTGAAATACACAACAAGACCACAAGAAAGAGTTAAATAATATATGTCAGTGGGTTGCCTAGCATGTGTTAGATCCAAGAAGTGTGATACTTCCTAGGTGGTAGTCAACCCACTGTTTAATACAATTTAATGTAAGAAATAATGTAAATAAATATAATTCTACTATATTTGATATGATTTAGGTATCTCATCCAAATACAATAAGAAAATCTGACATAACAGGCTAGGCTATGATCAGATCTGGAAATGAGGTAAATAATTAGGGTGTTGGAAAAAGTCAGGGTCAGATTTTGGGTTACTTGAGTCACTTGGAAAAGGTTATTGGGATCTAGTATTAGCAGGGCTTCTAAATACAGAGACCGGCATCAATATGGTATGACTGACGACGATTACTGCGAGTTGGTAATGACTCAATAGTTCATGGTTTTAAGGATTGTTCTGAGACTGAATCAGATATGGTAAGGATTTGGTTTAGGTCTAGGGAGGGGTTGGGAATATTCAAAGGTACTAAGGAATAGAAAGAGGTGATAAAAATGGTTGTGAGTGATGGGAATGGTCAGGTTCACAAGAAGGCAATAGTGATGGGGTAAAAATATAAATGGTCTTTGATAAACAAAATGGTGAAGAACTCTTATAAACTGAATAGAAATGAAATGGTGCAGGTTCGAGACACACTTATTGATGTGCAGGTTCAATGGTTGGGTGGTGGTGATGGTTGATCGGTGAAATAGTGATTAGTGCCATGGCAGTGCTTCTTGGAATGCTCCTGTGAATGTAAACACCTTCTGATCAATGGTTGTGCTGGTTATGGCTGCCTAGATGTGTGAAAGATCTATGATTCTTGCTTGTATACAGATATTCTTTTGCTCCCAAAACTTGAGAATGTGTCTAACCAAGAAAACAAGGTTACCAAAAACGGTTATATGGTAACTAACGATGATGTTTTAGGGTTACTGGCGTCAGTTTCAGGTTAAAACGGCATCAGTTAAGATGGGATATCCTAGGTTACCTAAAATAACAGATCTTGGCTATCCTCTTCTAAGTCTTTTGCTCATTTGTTTTGGGTCTAAATGGAATGTTGCACTTAGATATGTGGGAATGTGGTTAGAGGAAGAATAGGCATGTGCTTTTAGGGTTATACTAAGTCTTAGTTCATTAAGGTAAGTAGGGCTAAGTCTTAGTTAGTTATGGAAACATGCTATGAATAGGTCTATGGTGAGGTGTTAGGTGAGGTTGTGGGGTGAGGTGGAAATTGATTTTTAATTGAGGTAATTAAATAATGAATGAAGTGAGGATGAGTATTAATTTAATTGTAAATAATTAAATTAATATTAATGTGGGGTATAAGGGTCATGGTTAGGTGAATGTGTTTAAGTTGGCTATTCGAAAGGGGACCAAGGGGAGTGTGACCCAATTTTGGTGTCTACATTTTCTCCCCTTTTTGTGTGTAGCTTGTATTGGTAAGCGACACTGAAAAAATAGGAAGTGATTGCCCCATGTGTGGGTAAAGGTGATCCCCCTCAAACCAGGCACTAATGAGGTGCAAGACAGAATCAGTGAGTTGTTTTGATAAAGGTGTATATGGGCAAGATAGGTGGGGAAAGGTGTGAGTATTGAGGGAAAGGGTGATGGTCAACTTGGGTAATGGGTAGTAGGTCGTGGTCAAAATCGGGTCATGGGTAATGGCAATCAAATGCACGCACATGTATAGATTGCAAACATAGTACCAGGTTGAAGAGCTTGCAAACTATACATCATCCAAGGTCGATAGGTTTATCCAAACAAGGGTGAAGTGATTCAGGTATCCAAGGTATAGGATATGGTCGAGAAACACAACATAGGTTCAGGTGCAAGGAACGTTTAGGTATGCTCCAGTACACCAAAGGTTTGGTTGGGATAAACGGTGACATGAAAATAGGCAAGGTATGGTTGTTAGGATAAAACAACATAGGTAACAACATCGCAAGGTATAGCGAGTACATAAGGTTAATGGTCACACCAAGTAGGTCAAGTTCAGGAAAATAGGTCATGGCACAGGTAAGGCCAAGGTATAGGTAAAATAACAACTTCTAAGACGCAACAAAGGAAATGTAGGGGTAGGTTAGGCTTGTAGGTATGTTTCAATGGGTGGTCGGAATGATAAAAAGTTGGGTGAGCATGAGTGGTGACATGTGAAAAGGGAGCGGGGTAAGGGAAACTAGTTTGAATGTCGTGACCGACGCCGGTTACATGTTGATTGATAGTTGGTTCACTTGGGCACAAATATGACTGACATCAGTCATAGTGGATTGGGATTAAAAAAGGAAAATTCTACTTTTTGCATGGAATCATTTATTCATTTTCCAATAGTAGAAAATGACAGAGGAGCGGTGGAAAAGTGGAAAGTGACAGAGCGAGATGGAGATTTGAGTTGGTGAGCCTCGGAGCGGGTGATTGGTCATTCGATAGGAGGGTCCACGAGATCGGTGTGAGTGATTCAGTTGGTTGGAGGTGAGGAGGGAATTTGGTGATGGCAAAGGTAGGAGAGGGGTTGGGTGGACCACCAGTGCAGTGGCCCGACCATGTTCCCCCACGGAGACTGGCATCGTGACGAGGTAGGATTCGGTCTCATTATACGTTTGTTAGATGAATTTGTTTGTATAGATCGGGTTTGGGTAAAAATTGGGTTTGGGGGGAAATCAAATTTTAATTTGGAAGGAGGATTGATGAAATAGGACTTGTAGGAAGTGGTATGTAGGTTAAAGAGGGATGGGGATGGGTTGAGGTGAGATTTTGGTAGGGAAGGGTAGGTCGGTAGGGTAGAATGTGGAATGTTTAGAGAAAAAGGGCAAGGGTTTGGCAGATTTGACGCCGCAACAGTGACTCGACATCGGTCAAGGGTTGGCCGACGTCGGTGGGAGTTATCTGACATCGGTCAAGGATGAGGTGACCAATGCCTGATTTTGGGAGACTAGTTTTCAATCAATAAGAACTGATGTCGGTTGGCATTTAGAGGAAAAATGGGCCGAGCAAATGAGAGGGGGTGGGTGGGGGAGATAGGTCATGAGATAGGAAGATATTTTCGAAGGAAAATAGCTTGGTAATAGGTATACATAGGGATGATTTGAGGGTGGGGTGAGGGAGATAGGTCATGAGTAGGAAGGATCTTGGAAATAGGTGGGGAGGTCTAGGGTGAATGTGGGTATGGTTGAGGTTTAATCATGTTATGGTTTGTTGGATGCAGGCGAGGGACCAGTTACGGATGCGAGATAGGGTAACACGCCCTATTAGTATCGGTATGAGGGAGCACAACGGCCGAGGAGTGGTGCCATGTTATAGATGTTGGCTTGATTGGGTCAGACACTACCGGCATGTAGTTTGGGAGCCGAGCCTGATGGTCACCCTCATTGACAGATGGGATTCAGACTACCAACACTTTTCATCTTCCGACAGGTGAGATCACCATCACCTTGGAGGATGTTTATAGGATCCTGTGACTACTGATAGTAGGGACGTACATGTGTATTCCATTACCTAGAGGCATCTGAGGAGTTAATGTTGATATTTTTTAGCGAGGGGCTGGTGAGAGTTGTGGTTCCATAGCACCAGCCTGAGTTATGGAGACATGTACAAGGGCCCATCCTTAGGAGATGAGGTTAGTGGTTCTGATTATGGAGGTAATTTTCTATTTTGCACTGCCAGATGTGGAGGGTGGGAGATTCCCATGGGCATTGATGGGGGTTCTTCATGACATGATGGAGGATAGGACCCATTTTGCATGGGCACCAACATTCTTGGTGTAGTTATACAAAGAGTTATGGGCCTATGGGAGGTTACAGACGGTTTAGCCTGTGCTACACGTTTCTACTACACTACTGGGCATACGAGCACATCGTGTGTGTGCTTCTAGTTGGTATGCCCTAGCTGCAGATGCATTTGAGGTGGGCTTGGTCTGAGTAGGCTATAGGTGATGGGTACCTATTGTTGGAGAGTGCCGAGCTGCCAGGGCTACACAAGATGTAGCATATTACAGGTGTGTACTAGAGGGGTTTTCTGGCGTGGACATCATTTGGAGGTCGTATGTGGGCTTCCCATCATATAGGCAGATGGCCATAGAGCTATAGATGAGTTACATTTACTCAGATGGATAGAGGGACGTCATGTCGGGGAGCATGAGATGATACCTGTAGATAGGGTCAGACAATAGTTTGGGTTACCACAGGATGTGCCTCCACCCTTCCCACAGTATAGGAGGGACGACGTGGAGAGGCATATGCCTCTACCACAGCCAACGGTGTCTGACAAGGTAGGAGGAGTAGGTAGTAGACCCACTGGATTGATGACATTGGAGTGATAGATAGATATAGACAGTGGTGGGCAGCACCAGCTACGGGTGGTACCACCGAGGCTAGAGCATCCTGACATAGCCACTATCACAGTTCAGAGGGACTGCCCTACAAGGGGAAGGTGACTACCCTAGTGACACAGTTGGGGATAGTGCAGGGGTAGCTGATAGGGTTAGAGGCATAGGTTGCTACTCTACAGGCACAGGTAATAGCCCTTCAGGCCCAAGTTACATAGGGACAAGGCACCCACACAGGGTGGAGATGGAGATGGGTACAGGTGGTCTCCCTACAGACGTAAGTTAGTAGGTTTACAAGGCTAGCTGGCCACTACACAGGCACATATTATGGCCCTTCAGGCCTAGGTATAGGCACAAGCACCCACACAGGCTCAGGGACAGGGTTCCTATTTTATAGGTAGGGTGGGACTGGGTCCCATGGTATAGGTACAGGGTTAGAGACTGATGGCACCACCATAGATAGTACCGATGGCCAGGTTCAGGGATGCCCTAGGCGAGGCAAGATACTATCAGGATCACCTGATGGCCACAGGGATAGATGTCCCTACCTATGTAGAGTATAGAGCACAGTAGGCCTCAAGTGAGAGGACCAGGTCTCACACTCACAGTGTGGAGAGTACAGGGGCCAATGAGCCCCGAGATAGGGTTAGGGTGAGGCCACTAGTTCACAGAGGCTCAGCTCCATGTGAGTTACCCACAGAGGTCAGACCAAGGCCCATGGAGGGTGGTGAGATGTTAGCGGGATGCTGCACGACAGGTAGAGAGGAGGAGGAGGAGATATGTGAGCCATAGTCATGGAGGGTATCCTATGATCATTGAGGTGATTGATATATTACCGTATGGACCTGCCAAATATATTTGTTATAGTTTTGTGATATATATATATACTGGCCTGCGTGCCAAAGATAGTGAGGATGTATATGAGAGTTTTTGTGATTTTGATTTTTATATCGGCCTGCGTGCTGAAGATAGTGAGGTTGTATCTGAGAGATTTGAGATATTTGTATTTATTTGTATATGTGTACATATGTATGGATACACAGACTTTCTCATTTATACAGATGATGATATTTATGGTATGGATGGTGTACTTGTTTTAATTTCCATTATTATTTGTGTATGTGATGGAAACTAGGTGAATTAGGCATGATTGAGTCGAGGTCTTGTAGGCATGGTTGCGTTAGGTCAAGTTAGGCATGTTGGAGTCATATATAGGCATGGTAGATCCTAGGTCATGTAAGACATGGTTGAGTTAGGTCAGCTAGGCATGTTTGAGTCAGGTTGGATCCTAGGCATGATGAAGTTAGGCGTGAGGTAGGTATAATTTTGGTTATGTTTATGGATTTGATTTAATTTCCAAGTTATTGGTAGCATGGAAAAATGAATGATGAGGAATATGTATGTTATGGTGTAAATTTTTGAAATATTTGATATCATGGAAATGTGAAATGATTAATGTATGATGTGATGATGTGGTAAAAATGTTTATTAATTATTGCTTGTTTGGTTTAATTTCCAATTATTTGATATAAAATGGAAACGAACTAAGGTAGGATGTGAATAAGGAAATGAAGGGGAAAATAGGTTAGGGTGAAGAGTGGCCGAGCTAACCTTCAAGGGACCCCATGCCCTCGAAGTGTTTGCCTACATAGCCCTAGACAAAAAGGGGCCTCTAGGCCGATGTAGTTCTCCCATAAGCTAGGGAAGATTAATATGAGGAATGGGTTGGTAGATCTTAGGCATGATTGAATGTAGGTCATAGGCATGATTGAGTTTAGGTTATAGACATGGTTGAGTTAGGTCATAGGCATAGTTGAGTTAGGTCATAGGCATGATTGAGTGAGGTCATAGGCATGGTTGAGTCATTTTAAATATAGGTGTCGATTATCTAGTCCCTATATAGGATAATCAATAAGTAATGAGGAAGCCGAAAATGGTAAGAGGTGGGAAAAGAGCCACTTAATTGGTAAGAACCCTAATGATTCTACCATACCCAAGATGGGCTTATGAATGTAAGACCCTAAAGGCATTGCATAATGGATTATTATAATGGTGAAGAAAGTTCACATTATCAAGAAATGGCTCAGCTACAGAAAGTCCCTTGAGTAGAGACAAACTAAGGGTGGTAAAAGGTAATGAGGTGAAAATGGATGGTTTAGTCGTAACTTAGTGTACGAAATGCATGTTTATTTAGCAAGAAAACCTAGGATCAAAAAATAGGCAAAGTCCATGGACAAAAATTTCATCATTTTCTTCATTGTGTTTATTTTTAAGAGACTGATTGATGAAGGAAGTCTATATGGGATGATTATATTACCTCTTTGAGGTCCTCACGAAGTTGATCGATGTGGGAAGCTTCCAGATATTTTGTATTGTATTTTTACAATAACTTCATGTAGTTGTCCTTCAAGGGAGCAGTATATTTATAGCTGGTGAGGTAGAAAGAAAAGATGTCCCATTGTGGAGGGAGTCATCTGTTGCTAGAAGTTTGACTGAAGGTGTTGAATCCCATTTATTTATTTTTTTGGACATTTAATTCATGGAAAATACTATAGAGGAAGATTAGGTTCTTTTTTAGAAGAAAACACCATAGTACATGGGGGTTTAATATGAAAGAGGTGGTTTTAAGTGATGAATGACCATGGTGTTCTATCTTTAAAAAGATGAAAAATATCCATGAGAATAATGTTGTGAGTAGATTCGTGGTACTCATATTAAATATAAGGTTGAAAGGCGACGGATAATCACACAATTTGTTTTTAGTCGTTGATCCTCAAAAATGGGTAATATGGAAGGTGAACAACACTCGAAGGACGAGAAATCAATTGATAAAAAGTGATATGGGACTTGATGTCAACAATAAAATGGTTCAAGATGTAAGGCATTAAGAAGCTCAAGTTCATGTTTACCTTTGAGTGAAGACAAATGATAAGCACCTAATCCATAGGCATGGGTAATGATATAGGGCCTAAGCCAATTAGGAGAAAATTTTCCCCGTTTACTTGTCTCTTCTTTAGTTACATGTTGATTTTCCTTCAAGACAAGGTCTCTGACCTGAAAGGTTTGTTCGTGGACATGTTTTTCATAGGCACGTTTGATAAATTTTTGGTAGATTTGGAGATGGTGAAGAGCATTGAGACAGTGTTCATCTAATAACTCAAGTTGCGCCAAATGATCCTAACAAAATTCATCGTCGTTGAGCATGTCTTGTAGTGAGATGCAGAGAGATGGAATCTAGACTTCGAGAGGTAAGACAACCTTAGTACCGTAGACTAGAGAAAAAGGTGTGGCAGAAGTGCAAATACTAATGCGATAAGCCCACAAGGTAAAAGGAATGTGTGAATGCCAATCCTTACCAGTATTGTCAAATAATTTCATAAGAATTTTGTTCAAGGTTTTATTATTCGATCCTGCTTGGCCATTGGTTTGTGGGTAATAAGGTGACGAGAAATTGACTTGGATTCCAAAAGCATCGCACAACTTATGTAGGGTTTTGTTTTTGAATTGCTTTCCGTTATCAGTTATGAGATGGTAAGGAACACCAAAGTGAAAAATGATGTGATGGTTGATAAATTCACATATTTTCTCGACTTTTGTAGAAATGAGGGGGATGGCTTCTACCCATTTAGTGTAATATTCAGTAGCGGTTATGATCCATTGATGGTGTTGTGAAGAATGGGGATTGATATCTTTGATAAGATCTAAGCCCCATTGAGAAAAGGGCCAAAGGTCTCGTGTGACCTATAAGGCATGACTAGGTGTGTGATGAAGATTAGCAAGTTGCTAGAATTTCACACAATGTTTGACATAGTCACAACAGTCATGGTTTAGGGTAGGGAAATAATAGCCAAGGCAAATAATGTGTTTAGCAAAAACTAAACTACTAAAGTGGCCTCCACAAATTCCATCATGAACTTCCTTGATGGTGTAGGGAATATTAGAACTTATAAGGCATTTTAAGAGAATACCCTCGAAGTTGCACTTATAAAGGAGACCACCCATGATGACATAATGAGAGACACTTTTAAGAAAGGCACGTTGTCTATTACGAGTGAGATCAGCAGGTAGAATGGAAAGTGAAAGATAGTCTGCAAACTGATTATACTTAAGGTCATGTGGGTCAGGTACAATGGTTCCGACGAACTAGACCTCACGAGGTAAATATGAGGGTGATTGTAACCTTTTTATTGTGACAAATATTTTAGAATTGGCATGAAAAGCGGGTATCTAAGAATCCAAGTAGGCCATGGTATCCACAAACTTATTAGTAGAACATGGGGTGGTTTGAAGTGCGTAACGGTCAAAGGTGGTCAAAAGCATGTCTACATGATGTTTATACTTTTAAAGTATCTCATTACGACACTGGTATGTACCATTGACTTAGTTTACAACCAACTAGGAATCACCAAAGATATTGATTGACTTAACATCTAAGGCATAAATAGCCTAGAGACCCAATACAAGTGCTTCATATTCAGTGATATTGTTTATACAATCAAAATTTAGTTTGAAAGATAAAGACATAGGTTCACCATCAAGAGGGATGAGGATAACACTAGCCCCACCTCCATGATGGATTTGGAACCATCGAAAAAGAGTGTCATTTGATAAGCAATATCATCTAAGGAGAGGGTAGCTATGGATTCATCTAAGAAATTGAAGTTAGAAGATTGATTCCTGGAAAGAGGTGCATCTGTTAGTTGGTCAGTGATAGCTTTACCCTTGATGGAATTTTGATGAATGAATTCAAGGTTGAGGTCTACAAGAAGCATAAGCCAACGTGCGACATGTTGATGTTGATAGGGTTTGGTGTACATATAATGTAGGGGGTCAATATTGGTAACAATGAAGGTTATTTGATTGAGTGGGTAATGGTGGAGTTTGGTGGCGACGGAAACTAAGGCTAAGAAGAGTTTTTCGGTGTGGGTGTATCTAATTTTGTAGTCTAGAAGGGTATGGCTTATGTAATAAACCACTTGCTCTCTATGTTTCTCGTTGCGATGAGTGAGCATGACACCTAAAGAATGGTCAATGGCAGAAATATATAGGTAAAAGGGTTGGTCATCCTTAGGAGGAATAAGCACTAGTGGTTGAAGAAGGTAGTGTTTTAAGGCATCAAAGGCTTTATGGCATTCATCATCCCATTTGAATGAAACATCCTTCTTGAGAAGATGATGAAATGGTTGACATTAGTTGGAAAGTTGCGAGATAAAATGATGAATGGATTACAACTTACCTTGTAGGCTTCGAAGCTGATGAAGATTAGTAGGCGGAGGCATTTCTAGAATAGCCTTTACTTTAGCAAGATTGACTTCTATGTCACGTAAAGAAAAGATGAAACATAGGATTTTTCCTGAAAGTACCGAAAAGACGTACTTCTTTGGTTGAAGATGAACATAATACTTGATGAGGCGGTCAAAGATGACCTTAAAGACGGTCAAAATGAACTCGTATCCCATCCTTATATAGAATTTCAAAATTTTAGTGCATTTATTACTCCTCCACCTACTGAAAATCCTCTCATTAAGTGACCTTTTTCATTATTTCTGGGCGGTACATCTTCGCGCCCAAGTTATAACCTTCTAGCGTACCCTTCTACCTCTTGGCTGTAGACTTCTCTCCAGCGCACTTACATGTGCTTGAGTACCTCATCACTGTACTTTCCACTAGTAGTCTTCTCGGCCCCTGCTTACCTCACTTTATACTTGTTTCTTCATTCCTCTCTATCTATGGTCCTTGCATCTAGAAGAAATCTCTTTTTTTTCAATCTTCCAACCTTGAATAGCACCCGTAGATAGTTCCTTTCATGTGTACTTATTTTCAACAGTATTGTACCTAGGTATCAACAACCTACCCCACACTAAGGGTATGTGTAGTCCTCTGCACATAAAAAATCTTCAAAGATTAATTAGCTTCTGGCGCATAAACGCACTTATTACACAAACACACCAACTAAATTGACAAAGCATAGCAACAAAGAAATAAACACATTAAGGAAATGCAAAATTGGAAACCTAATATAAATGGCAACACTACCTTATTACAAACACCAAGAAGACTTATTTATAGTAGGGCTTCAACCTACTCCTATTGAAGTAACCGGGTAACCATATTCCATCAAGGGCCTCTAACTGATAAGCACCTAATTCGAGTATGTGAGTGATAACATGCGGCCCCAACCAATGTACTTTGAGTTTTCCTGGATGGCACAAAAACTTAGAATCATAAAGGAGCACCATTTTTCCTATCTCCAACTTTTTATCCCTGATGTACCTATCATGCCATGCTTTCTACCTAGCCTTTTCTTATTTTTGACTCCAACGTGCTATGGCTCTTTGTTCATCCGATTTGAGAAATTGTTCAATGCGTTCTTCTAATGCCTACTCATCAGCAAGACCTCCAGCGCACATGATACGTAAAGAAGGCAACATGAATTAGATAGTAAGAATGGATTCTGTGCCAAACACTAACTGAAATGGTGTGGCTTTGTTCAACCTTTTATATGTTGTCTGATATGCCCAAATTACTATAGATACTTTATCATCCCAATCCTTTCTTCCAACATCACAAATTTTTGTCAATGTCTGGCTCAAAATTTTATTGAAAGCCCCAGCAGTTCCATTTTCTTGAGGATGATAAGGTGTAGTCTTATGGTGTGCAATCATGAATTCATCTAATAAAATTCTGATTGTCTCATTAAGAAAATGTGTGCCCCTATCACTAGTAAAACTTAAAGGACATCCATACCTTGTAATAATATTTTCCCAAAGAAACTTGGTTGTTATGGTCACTGTAAAATCCTTTGTAGGTGTTGCTTCTTCCCACCTTGTCAAATGATCTATATAAGCTATGATGTAACGCAATCCAGTTCTGTGTGTAACTGGTGAAATAGGACCCACAAAATCTATAGCCCATTTCTCAAATGGTTCTGCACTAGTGATGGGTCTTAGAGGCATTTCATCTCGTTGACCTAGTTTCCCAAGGCATTGAAAATGATCACAAGCCTTACAAAATTCCTTACAATCCTTATATAGGGTCTCCCACCATAATCCAGTGAGAAGAATCTTGTGCATAGTGGCATCACCGGTATAGTGGCCACCTGCAATACCACCATGAGCTTCTTCCATAATATATGTGCGCTCATGTTCCAATACACAATGACGCAATACTTCATCTCGGCATAATTTGTACAGGCCACCACTAATTAACATATGGGGGCTGCGTGTATAGCTAGTTGTTTCTTCTCTAAGGATTTCATTCCTTCTAGTGCCATCCCTGTTCGTAGAAAAACAACAATGTCTTCTAGTTCTAATGGTGCTCGTTGTAATCTGTATAACTGTACATCTGACATGGTATCTTCAATTGCATGTGCTTCTTCTCTCGACTATATTCTAGATAGATGGTCTGGTCCAAAATTACTTTTCCCTAGTTTCATCACAACTGTGAAATCAAATTCTTGAAATAATAGCACCCATCGACATATGTACCCTTGTAGAACAGGTTTGTTTAGCAAATAATTCAATGCCATGTGATCTGTATAAAATATGAATGGTGTAGCTAGTAGGTACTGGTGGAATTTATAGAGCGCATAGATCATTGAAAAAGCTTCACGCTCTATAGTGGTGTAATTCTTTTTCTGCACGAGTCAGCTTTCTACTAGAAAAATAGATTGGATGATCTATAATACCTTCTCCATGTTGAGCTAACACCGTGCCAATGGCCATGTCAGAGGCGTCAACAAGTACATGAAATGGTTCGTCCCACGAAGGAAAATGCATAATAGTCGCGGTTGTAAGTTTTTCCTTTA
Organism: Taxus chinensis; assembly: GCA_019776745.2. Classification (NCBI taxonomy): domain Eukaryota; kingdom Viridiplantae; phylum Streptophyta; class Pinopsida; order Cupressales; family Taxaceae; genus Taxus; species Taxus chinensis. The sequence continues at coordinate 903,231,305 of CM034146.1, forward strand.
ACATCTCGAATGCGCAATGTTGTAGTTCTCCCCAGTAGAACATACCTTTCCCTTCCAATAACTCTTCCAATAGTGCGGCAACTTTGGTATATCCTTTGATAAACTTCCTGTAATATCCTGTATGACCCAAAAATTTACGCACCTCACTCTGACTGGTAGGCTCTCTTAGGCCTATAATGACTGCAACCTTGGCTGGATCAACCAACAAACCCTCCTTACAGATTATGTGTCCTAACAGTATCCCAAATGGTGTGGAAAATATGCACTTCTTGATGTTTAATGAGATACTCAACTATCTACATCTTTTAAACATTAAGCGCAGATTATCACAATGATCCTTAACTAATCCATACACTTTCCAATCATCTAAATAGACATATAAGAAGTTGTGAATAAATTCCTTGAATGCTTGAACAACTATGCACAAAAATATGGTAGGTCCATTTTCAGACCAAAAGGGATTACAATATAGGTGAAACTACCCCATTTAGTAGTAAACGTAGTATTTTCCTGATCCTCCTAGGCAATCCTAACTTGATGATACCTAGAGAACCCATATGTAAACGAATAGATCTCACACCCTGCAACGCCTTCTATTATTTCCCCATTGAATGGCGTAGGAAAGGGATCAGTCACACATGCAACATTTAGCTCACTATAGTCCATACAAATCCTAATCCGTCCATATTTCTTGATACTGATCACCATTGGACTAACCCATTCTAACTCATCAAGGGGCTTGATAATTCCAGACTTCAACATTTTGTTAATTTCTTCTTTGATCTTTTTGTGCAAGTTGGGGTTCATCCTGTAGGGTCTCTTTCTAACTAGACACGCACCCTCTTTAAGTTTTATCTTCATCTCCCCTAATGATTCATGCATGCCTTTAAGTTCATGGTACCCCCTAAGGAATAAGTCATGGTAATCCCTTAGTAACTCTATGATTTTTGCCACTTCAGATTTTGACCAATAGTCCCCAATTACGGCTTCCTTAGGCTCAACCTCTGATCCAATATTCACCTTATTTTTCTTCAAAGGTTCATAATAGGCACTCGTGGTCTTATCTGCACTGTTCAACACCTCATGCCTACCCGTTGAATAGTTTACATCCAAATTTTCTACTTCTTCGTCATCCACTAAGTAGACCATTTTTCCTTTTTCCTTCTCAAGGAAAATGTATTGAAGCAATGTTGCATCCACCTCTATTTTTCCAACAAGACATGCTCCTGAGTCACCGTCATCTAGTAACTCCTGAAGGAGTTCTTCAGCCTTAGCACTATCTCCCATAGTTAAGCACTTTATGACTTTCAATGCTTCTTCCACCAGAGGCTTTATAGATAAGAATTCAAATGTTTGGGTCATTCCTACAGTTAAATCCTACCAATTCCCAATCTCTCTATGGATTTCTGCATATACATACCAAGCACGCGGGCATACTTGTAAATTGGATTAAAACTTTTACACACATAATGAAGGTGGTAAAGCTTCCTGCCCTTCTGTCCAGATTCTCTCGCACTTCTGAACGTGGTGCTGAATAGGTTGATTACCATAATAAGTATAGATTTGAGTAGGTGCATTTCTCCTGAGAAACGTAGTAGCAAGAGCAATCCTAATTTCATTCCATCCTACAATATTATCCTTGTGGGCCATCCACCAATGTGTTGTTGTCCCACGTAGTGTATATCCTAGCATATTTATTATTTCCAACAGGTCTATCTACTATTCTTCCATGGCACGCAGGAATACCATAGGATCTCCTCCGGTGTATCAAAGTACCGATTTGTTACCTATTCTCCTGACATAACGTGGTTTTCTTCCTCTAGGAAATATGCTATTTACTCCATGCCCCACCAACTAATAAGTACTATGAGCCCAATTATCACAATCAACACTTGTAGTATTGCTAATGGACTATGCATCCTCCCACTGAATCATTCCTTCTTTAGTTTTCTCAATTATCTCTGGATCTCGGATGGTGCGTACATAAATCCTATTCAGATATTTTTCACTCAAGGGCTCAACATAGGGCACATATTTTCCATCCGTTAAAGGGATAATAGCTCTCTCCTCCTTATTTTCAAAACTGATATAACCCTTTTTGAACTGAAGATCAGAATTATTTGCATAGCACCAAGGACGCCCCAATAGAGCTGGGAAGCTATCTAACTCTTCCAGTGCTAAAACCTCAAAGTCTCCAGTGAACTTGGCCCCTTGTATGGTAATGGATGCATCTTTCAAAACTCCAATGGGAGTGGCCTTAGTTCGATTAGCCATGAACAATACATTAGAGGATGGCTCCAATTGGGGTCTCTCCATTTGTACCCATTCATCTAAGGTAAGAACATTGACTTCCACACCTATATCAACTAGTATATTACTCAATAGCCACCCATCCACAATGGCATTCAGAGTGATTTCCTTATCATAATCTAGTCTATGAGGGGGAAGATTCGCATTCAGGATCTGTCGTCTAGTCTCAATACTTTCCTGTAAAGTGTTTCCTTTTAACCAATCCCCTAACAATAGAATGATATTTTCCTCGTGCAACATTTAACATACTTATTTAAGTCATCTATATCAGTTTGGACCATCTCTGATACTTTCGTTTGCTCCATCTTTCGTGATTGCTCCTTTAAATACTATATCTCTCCCTGAAGATTCCTAAGAACTTCCATGGTTTCCTGATAGACCTCCTTTTGATGGGAAGGATCTAGGTACCATGCATGTATAACCTCCTCCTTAGTGATGGTAGGCTTCTGCTGCAATGCTTCTCTAGCTCGTCTCGCCTCAGCACGGGTTGTAAACTTCACTTGCAGTTCGTCGGACTCTGCCTCCAACTTTGGCATCCACTAATTTTCAATAGCACGCTATATCCTAACCATCCCTGTGCCTTTATGTTGCTCACTAAGATGCTCATATATGTCTGGGCACTCCTCATAGCTATGACTCTTTACACAGAAAGAACATGTAATATTTTGGGGACATTCGCACTTGTAATGGTCAGGAGATCCGCAAGTATAACAAGTTCCACAAGGTAACTCACTTCTTCCACTACCACGTCCTCATCCTCCAAATCCACCATGGTATCCTTGACCTCTTCCATGAATGCCTTCAAAACACCCTTCATTCTGATCATATCACGCCCGACTATGATCCCGGTCCTGGTGCTCACTCTTTCCCTTAGAGTTATCTGAAACTCATGTCTATCATACACTAATATCTATAGCGTCATGGAAATGACCAATCAACCGGTAGTCTTTCGTGTCATGAGTCGTGGACCTACATATTTTACAGTAGATTGAAATGTTCTTTCTTATCACACGTTATAATAATGGGCAGCGGCTAGCATCATGGTTTAAATGGCATATCTCATAATCCAACAGCAATGAGCATACTGATCTACTAGAACAACTATCATTTATGTGACCTTCTATTTCATAATTTGTATACCAAATCCCTATACATGTCTCATGTGTTGAATTTGCTGATAGTTTCTCCAACTATTTTTCCATAGCTACGATCTATGCTTCTAAGAATGGGCTCACCCCAATATCTATACTTCCAAATTTCTTAGCATGTAAGGCTGCTTCAAGTGCTTCACACAGATCAGTATATGTCTTATGTGATAATGCCGTTCTAAAAGGGGTAATTAGGAACCCAATGAACAACTATGCATGTTGGCTTGCGTGTGTATCATAAGAAAGCTTAGATAACAACATTTTAAAATGAGCATCATACTCTCTAACACTCTTAGTAGTGCTTTGCTTAATATCCTTGAGTGCGCTTATAATCTTCTGCTCAAACTCAGGGATGTGAAACTCTTTAAGGAATGCATCTTTTAAAGATGTATAGTCTACACAAGTCTGATCAGGGTCAAAAAAATTGTACCAGCTATGTGTGCACCCTTGTAACGTAGTAGCAAATTGGCTTACCATACGCTCAGAAGCCATGATTCCTTTTGCACACCACATTATTTCACACATATGCACATGGTCAGCAACATCTTCTATGCCCCTATAGTCTGGAAGATGAAAAGACATCTCCATGTAAATATTATGGAGTTGGTATAGAGCTTTCCCACCTGATCTAGAACCTCTTATGTTTCCCTATTCTCTAGAACCACCAGATCCGTCGGAGCTAGAGCTACCTAAGCCCCTTGATCCTAAACATGTAGCTAGGGTTAGACCAGAAGATGTAATTCTTTGTGTCCCAACAGTAGAACTGAACTATATCCTGACAGTCTACGAAGCGTTACCACTCTGAGAAGATAGTCCAAAAATCTATGTGCATGAGTTCTATGTAGATGATACACCCAAAAAGGTACACTCATATAGCAATGATGTCATTTGTGCTGCCATCGTTGTGCCTCTTCTAAGACTCACTCCTACTCTCCCACTGCTTGAATTAGCTTGTTGACTATGTATTATACTAGATGCTAGAAAACAAAGCATAAGGGAAAGGTTTCCAGGTGGATCCAGATGCGCACCTATGTCCCAGGTCATCTCTACTGGTGCACTTCTACGTGAGGTCGAGGAGGGTTCCCTATCATGTTTTCCCAAATGGGGGAGTTCTTGAGGCTCGGGTTCCACATATTCTGCATGAACTTCAACTCCTTCCCAAACTATCTTTCTCCACAACACCATTTACTTTACAACCTCTGGCTGCTTCTCTATCTCCCTCTTGTGTGCCTCATTATACTTAAGCCCCCTTTCCTCTCTCTGCCTTTCTACTGCTAGGTCTACCATCTTTCACCAAACCTACTCCTACCCCCACACGTGGTGTAGTTTACTTAGCCATCAGTTTACTCTCCAAACTTAAAGTTACCATCAGGTTCCTGATCGCCAGTGGAATTCCTTGTAGGTAAGTTCCCCTTGGAAATCATAAAAATTGGAATTCATCTACCTTTGGACACAAATAAGTGGAAATTGAGTACTCCAAGATATAATTGTTCAAAACACCACGGAACCACGTATCCATGGCTCAAGTCCAAATCATATCAGCATCATAAAGGGCCTGAAATTCTTCTTGCATCCAAACAATTGTTCGATACCTCTAGTTCTACTTAGATGCATAAGCAATCAACCAATCGTACCATTCTACTAGAACGATAGCGAAGAATATCTCATATAAACTATCATACATGTTATGTTCCACCCACACGCATGCATTAAACTCAGATCCAATGTTGAAATGCCATACGTATTCCTCTTTTAGATTGTGTATCCACTCCTCAACACTTGCTAAGGTCAACCGGTATGTCTTCATCGTGGACCATCCTAAAAACAACTGAAAAAGAGGTCCCGACAATGGAACCAATGATGCAACCTAGAATTTAGCAATACAAGCCCAGGCGCACTGGCACATCACTCAGCCTAGACTGAGAACTCACCCGAAGCATGTAAAGGTACCAGGCCCCTCTTTATGGTTGTTATTATAGGATGTTATCATGATGAAGACTTTAATCATTCAGATCTATAGCTATTATAGCTTTCATACAATGCATATTTAGATCTAGATTTAGAACATTACAGACTTTAACAGATAACCATAATGGAATCAAGCATGCAATACTGAGTTATAACCATGAGAACACCTTGTTTCAGTCCATAATATCCATTATATTAATTGTAGTAAATATATAGAAGCTTTATTACAATAATAGTAGTATATACTCATGTGCGTAACAGATCATCTAGTAGCATAATCTCACTATACCCTAGTTCTCACACATATATCTATCCTCTCTCTCTAGATGGATCTAGATAGATCTATAATATACAGTTCACTACATATTTATAAGGGTTGGGTTTTTCCCTTCACCACTTATCTATTTCCAAAATAGGTCGCATGCTATTATTAGCCACGCACCGTTAAAAATAGTCTTACATGCAGGAATGCTAGAAATAGATCTTTCTTTGTCAACTATCAGTTCACAACTATATCTTTAGCATGCATCCATGTAAAGCACTTTGTAGCTAATCATCTAAAAATAGCCAATATGTGACGTGCAAGTCTCCAATCGGTTTGAGTGCCCCGCACGCTATCTCCAAAAACAGATCCTCATCATGAAAATGGATAAGTCTCGGATCTGTCTCTTTTCTGTGCGCGATCCTCTTTGATGCTTCCATGCCTTTGAATGCACTTTGTTCTCTCATGCAAACCTTCTGTATTTTCTTTACTAAGTGTCAAATTTTGACTGATCAACACTCCGTCAGTGGGAAATGAAATCTGTGATAGATTCATCTTCATACTGTCGCGTTGAATAGAGATCGGTCATGGTGAATTTATTAGTAACATTGATTGAAAAATAATCTAAGAAAGCTTGGGCTACTTGATCAAAGGAATAAATTGAATATTGAGGTACTCCACTATGCCAATCTAATGTTGGTCCTGTCAAAGACATTGGGAAAGTTTGTAGGAGAAAAGTGTCATCGTGGGCGATTAGGTAACACCCATGTTTGAATGACCACAAGTGTTGCTACAGGTCTTCTTGACTATTTAAGTGATTGAATTTAGGCATCTCGCAATGTACGAGGTAGGGACGAATGGGAATGGATGGATGGATATGCTCCTTATAGATTTCATCATATGTTAAAGAGTTACGGGATCCAGAAACAGATGCTTCTAAGGTCTGCATATTCTCCATCATCATTTTAATGAGGTCGTTAGTAGGTTAGGATGAGTGGGTGCCCCCTGCAGAAAAAGGGGGTTGATGTTGAATGTATGAAGTGGGTGGTATGCTAGTGTATGGTGGCGCTGAGTATGAGAACTGTGTAGGAGGAATAGATCTAGGTAGCACATACCCAGCATAAGTGATTTGTGAGGTCAAGGGTTGTTGGTAGTATGTGTAAGCAGGCGGGGTAGTCATAACAACTCTAATGGAAATTTGGGGTAAGGATTGTGGGATAGAAAGGATGAGGTTTTGGAAAGGGGTGTAAGATTCTGACACCAAAGGTGGTTGTAATGCGATAGGTATATGTGAAATGGTGGGTGCAGATGAAGTTATACTTATAGAATCGATGTCACGGGTGTGATTGATGACATGATGTTACAATTATAGCAGTTGTGGGATTTAGCTGAAACACCACAAGTGATAAAGTGGATGACGGTAGCACCGAATCAGTGCTAGCTGACACAAAAGTGGGGGCTAGAGCAAGAGGGATAGATACGAGCATGTCGTATATCAACTACCCCGAGGAGCCCTGGGTGGAAGAATGAGCAAGGTAGTTCTAGAGGGCGGCGGGATTATAGTCGAGGAGTCCCATGAATTTCTCATCACCAGTAGCAATGGGGATAAGTTTTGTTGGATCCATAGGTGACAGAATGGATGACGGTGATGGAATAGGGGGAGCGGTTGATGGCTGACATGAGATATGAGGGCATTAGTTTGGCTACGAGTCAACACCATGTGAGCCAATGTACATCAGGTGAACTGTACTCTATAAATTACACAGTGAACAATAGAGACGGGAAAAAATATATTCTAAGAGGGAAAGTTGGTAAATGTTTTGACTAAAATCCAAACAACGTGACCGACGTCGGTCTAACTGACCGATGACGGTTAAGGGGTGACCGATGTTGGTTACAGGAACCAATACCGATTACTATGAGAAAATGACAGTTTCAGCAAATGAGGTGGAAACTGATGATTGTCAGACAAGAGAGTTGTAGTTGATTGTTATCATAGTATAGAGAGTATAATGATACATAGAGACTCAAAATAGAAGAGAAGATGAGATAAGTGTCTTTTGGGTAAATTAACAAAAAGAGAAAGGAACCGATGCTAGTTAGGTAAACTGATGGTGATCAGATGAAAACCAATGACGATCGCTAGACCGATGCCGGTTACTGTGAAATCTGAAGAATAAAGAAAAATGAATTTTTGTGATTTTAGATTAGATGAATAATCAACCAGAAGTCTAGAGATGATAAGATGAGGTCCTGACACACTTTGAGAAAGTCATAATACTCCAATTGTGATGGCAGAGTGTGAAAGTCAAAAATAAAAATGAAGAATCATATCCTCACACCTCAAAACACAAGTCAAGCACAAAACTAAGTAAAATGTGTAACCTAACAAGTGAATTTTGTGTGTTTATCTTATGTTATTTAAAATACTGACTCATGAATTTAGAGTAGAGTTTTTGGTTGGGAAGGCTTCCTACGAAGAAGGAAATTCTACATGTGAGGTTTCAGGTTATGTTATGGCAGGGGCAGTCCATCCTCTCATGGGGTACTGGACAGAGATAACCAGCTGGGTGCCCACTTTCAATCCTCTAATTGTATGATCTTTGAAAGCTTCTTCTGGGTGGGATGTTGTTTTAAGAAGATGTATATATTTCAAATTGTGCAGTTTGGTAAAGAGAGAGAAGAAAGAATGTGCTTTTCTATGATTCAGTTATGTCAACCATCACCTGGGCATGACTTCCAGCATATAGGTTTCCCTCATTTTAATGTGAGCTAAGATTGCAATGAATCAAAATGCTATGCAAGTGTTTTAATCCCAAATCGAAGTGTGATATTCGATGTGACAAGTAATGAATAGGAAGAGGAATGCTCTTTCACTAATGTAATACTAATGAAGAAAAGAATTATTCTTTTTATAGCACCAAAAACATGATTGCTTTTAGACAATAGAAAGAGAGGAAGATTCCACATAGGAAAATTAATGTGCAATCTTTTTAAAAGGGAAACAAACACACAACTTACACCTAGGAATGAATAGAATGTAAGGAATCCCTAATGGGTTCCACTGGGCATGCCAAAATGTTTCACCATTTTCTTTTAAGTTTTTAGACGAAACAGATACGGGTGTGGGCCAAGGAGGAATACCTGTTATGATGGTCAGTTTAAAGGTTGTTACGTGCGTTCTGACTTCTTGATCCAATGTTGACTGTGAGAGCTTCCTTTTGGCTAGGAGGAACTACCTGAAATACACAACAAGACCACAAAAAAGAGTTAAACAATATATGTCAGTGGGCTTCCTAGCATGTGCTAGATTCAGGAAGTGTGATACTTCCTCGGTGGTAGTCAACCCACTGTTTAATACAATTTAATGTAGGAAATAACATAAATAAATAGAATCCTACTGTAGTTGATATGATTTAGGTATCTTATCCAAATACAATAAGAAAATATGACATAACAGGCTGGGCTATGATCAGATCTAGAAATGAGGTAAATAATTAGGTTGTTGGAACAAGTCAAAGTCAGATTTTGGGTTACTTGAGTCACTTGGAAAAGGTTATTGGGATCTAGTATTAGCAAGGCTACCAAATACAAAGACTAACGTCAGTCTGGTATGACCGACGATGGTTTAGGAAGAACCGACGGCAGTTACTGTGGGCTGGTAATGACTCAATAGATCATGATTTTGGGGGTTTGTCTGAGACTGAATCAGAGATGGTAAGGATTTGGTTTAGGTTTGGGGAGGGGTTGGTAATATTCAGAGGTACTCAAGAGTAGACAGAAGTGATAAAAATTGTTATGAGTGATGGGAATGGTCAGGTTCACAAGAAGGCAATACTTGTGGGGTAAAAATATAAATGGTGTTTGATAAACAAAAAGGTAAATAACTCTTATAAACTGAATAGAAACAAAATGGTGCAGGTTAGAGACACACTTACTAATGTGTAGGTTCAATGGCTGGGTGGTGGTAATGGTTGATAAGTGAAATGGCGATCAGTTTCGTGGTAGTGCTTCCTAGAATGCTCCTATGAATGAAAAAACCTTTTGATCATCAAACAAGGTTACCAAAATGGTTATATGGTAGCTGACGATGGTTTAGGGTTACCGGCATCTGTTAAGGTGGGATATCCTAGGTTGCCTAAAATAGTAGATTTTGGCTATCCTCTTCCATATTTTTCTCATTTGTGTCAGGTCTAAATGGAACGGTGCGCTTAGATACGTGAGACTGTGGTTAGAGGAAGAATAGGCATGTGCTTTTAGGGTTATAATAAGTCTTAGTTCATTAGGTAAGTAGGGCTAAGTCTTAGTTATGGAAACATGCTATGAATAGGTCTATGGTGAGGTGTCTCGGTGAGGTGGTGGGGTGAGGTGGAAATTGGTTTTAACTGAGGTAATTAAATAATGAATGAAGTGAGGATGAGTATTAATTTAATTGTAAATAATTAAATTAATATTAATGTGGGGTATAAGGGTCACAGTTAGGTGAATGTGTTTAAGTTGGCTATTCAAAAGGGGACTAAGGGGAGTATTACCCAACTTTGGTGTCTACACGTAGGTATTATTTAACGAACATGTCTTTTTGAGTGGTTTATTTTTCTAGTGAAATAGGGAAATATTGTAATGACATTTTTGCGTGTCACAAATTGAACCAAGAAGTAGATGAAATATAGTAAAAAATTCTTGTGTAGTAATTAAAATAAAATATATAAATATGTAGACACTTGTTTTTGTCACCTCCTTATGCCTTCATCTTGCTTTCATCTCTCATCCTCGCCTAGCGTGTTTAATTTCCCTCCCATTTTTTAAATTACCCACTTTCCCTCCAAAAATCCTATTTCCCCCCACATCCAATCTATTTTTCATTATTCCCAGTATCCCCATTATTCCCAGATTTTAATCCCCATTAATCCTTATTATTTTCATAATCTGTAATCTACCCTAAACCCATTTAATTATATTAATCTTATCCTAATCACCCCTATTTAATACCCCTATTGGATTCCCATACCCCTTAATCATTACCCTTCATTAAACCCCTTCCTAAGATTCCCTCCACCCGTTTATCCCTTCCTAAGATTCCCTTACGCATTAAACACCCCCCAACATGCGTGCAGGTCTAAAAATAGTCCGCTAGCTATTATTATCCCATTTCCACCCGTCCATTATTACTTTAACGTCTCTTGGTAGATTGTATGTCCCAGTTGTCGGTGACTGACCCAGGTTACCATCAACCCTATCTTGTTTTATTTAAACACACTAACCCCTCATCTCAAAGGGCTGAAATTTTTTGAATCCCTTGTGTTCTTTATGAGTGATGCTTCTTTCATCATCTTTGGAGCTCTTGTTATCAGCTGAATCAGTTTTTTGTCCCTTTTCATGCCATTGTTAGAGCTTGAGTATTATGAAGAATATTTAGAGATATCGTCTGTGCATGCTTATCTTTTTCTTGTAGGTTTGGAGGTCTAATTGGAGTTATACATGCCTTTAATCCATCCATTATCATCCTCAAACCTAGTTATCTACTCCATCCTTTAGCCAAGATCCCAAATCTGTTTCAGTTTCCGCCAACTGGATCGGGTTGCCGTCAACCTATATCTCATATCTATTAAATCCACCTTATTTTACATCCTATCCACCTTGTATTGCATAATGTCTGTCATATTTTACATTGTACCCTCCTTATCAACATTATGTCACCCATCCTAGCATCTCAGAACCATCATTTGTCCCTGTTTCTGCATACTTTTATCAACCTTGTTGTTGATGAGTAATCACAGTACCCCTGATTGTTGCAACTTGAATGAGTGAAATTTTCAGTGCGATTGCATAACATTGATATTTTCTCAAAGTGTGGGACTTTGTTATCAGGAAATATCTCTGGATGAAGGTCGGCTTCCTGTCGTATCCTAGTGCCAACTACTCCAAAGTGTAGAGAGTTGTAGATCTAACCCTAATATAATATTTCCAAGGAGACAGAGATAAAGAAAAAGCATGAAAATTAAAACCTACTCTAAGGGAAGGTGATGCACCAATAAGGATGTTGAACAACATGCATAATAAACACATCACTACCAGAACCTTGTAATGAAAACAACAACAATACACAATAACCTTGCATGCAATGAAAGATCAGAAAGTTGCAATATAACACATAAGAGGGTTTGAAGCATCCACATATATGATTTTATTGATCCCGAAATTGATACAATACACCACACTCAAACTCAAAGGTACATATTTTGTAGTACAATATCCAGTAGGGAGGTTTGGAATCTCCACAAAATCTCTTACAGACAAAAAGAAGAAGAGAGGGGCATATACAACTTTTCCAACCTTTTGAAATGAGCCCATCCTTACAATATATAGGAAGAATGAGAGAAGGGAGAGAGAAGGATCCAAAATCTTGCTTCAACCACCCTAAAATGCATTAAAATCACCTTTAAAAATGATGGGTGTCACTACAAAACCCATAAATCCATGTACTTTTCCTTGTTGGAGAAGAGAGGAAGCCCATACCTTCATCATTTTGGTAGGTGAGAAATCTAGAAACATTCCTCTAAAATGGCGGACTTTATTTCTTCATTTTGAAATACTTAATCTCACTAAAATTAAGAAAACCAATCTTGGTTATGTAGAGAAATCTGGGAGTTTTCCAAAAAGTTTGATTTTATGAAAATCTGAGTTCCTAGTCAAAATTTATGGCCATCTGAAGATGAGAGTGCCATTTTGCAATAAATGTGAGTGGTTGGTTCTATTGTTTTGAACTCTAACAATGCATCGCAACCTCTGAAATCTGAAATTTCAGAATTTTTGGATTCAGAACTTTAGGATTTTCCACTTTGGAGATCGATGCAGTGTTCATCACTCAAGATGGCTCGAGAGTTCCGAAATACCAAACCTTCAAAGTTTAAAATTCATACTTCAAATTTTAAACTCTGAAATCATGTCGCATGACACTATTCATCATTCAAGCCAAAAGTTCCAAATTTCTAAAACCCTGAAGTCTAAAATTCATAATTCAAGTTTTGTACCTTTTGCTTTTCAAGCTTGTGACACTCTTCATCTGCCTAACTCACCCAAACCTCCGAACCTCTGAAATTTAGAGTTCGAGTTTTGGACTTTGACCTTTCCCATTTTCGAACTCCATTATGTTGAGTTCCTAAAATGCACCTCCGAAGATGACCCCTGAAATGGTTGACCCCGAAAAGGAATTGACCTTTGAAAACCCCAGACCCTTTCAGAATTTGGGGTTTCGGGATTTTGGGATTCAGAACTTTGAGATTTCGAGCCTTTTGAGCTCTCCGATTTAGACTTCTCCAATGCCAAGCTCCGAATTTCTTGCACTGTTGACCCTAAAAACTCCCCGAGCCCTTTCAGACTTCAAAATTTTGGGGTTTAAGGATTTTGGCTCATTTTTTCATTTTGTGTGGCGAGAACTCTAAATCACTCAATCTCTGAAGTCTGAAAATTTCAGTTTCAGACTTCGGGCCTTTCTACTCTCTCAATTGCTTGACCATTTCTACACTGCCAAATCTTCATGCCTTTGGCTCAATCAAGTCATTATCGACTTGATCCTGACCCCTTGTGATCATTTCACATCATTCTCTAGCTGATCCGAGCCTCCACTTGCCAATGCGAGCTCACATAGCCAAATCAATCTTTCTATTTTCTCTGTGTGAGGTCATGTTTGTCCAATTTTACCTGAGGGGAAAAATTGGATAACACCTGCACAAGTCGTCATTGACTATTTCTATTTACGTCAAGTCACTGTCAACCTGCTCCTTACTCCCTTCAAATATACCCTTTCCTTTATTCTTTTACCTCATTTTTGTTCTGGTATCAGTTTTTGTAGCTCTACATCAGTATTTCAGCTATGTTCCTTCACATTTTTTAGACAATCTCTAATCCAATCATTGTTGACTATACCATTTCTACTCAGGTCATCGTTGACCCGCTCTGGTTTGTTCTTGTTTTTAGCATTTTCACTATCAGGTTATCATTTCAATATCTTTCAGTTTATTATATCTTTATCTCTTGTTATTTTCATAGCTTTATCCATCATCGATTATCTTTCTTGTTATTAAAAAATGGGCTAACATGCTTTCTAGGAATCTTTCACTTCTCGAAACCAAATTCATCGGGAAGCCCACCATCTCTATCACTAATCTTTCTCATGTTTAGTTATCATTGTTTTGTAAGTTACTAACTCGCAATGAGGAGTATTTTTTCTTTTGCACCCGTACCATCACCATTCACATCAAGAGGTCCTTTAAACCCTCCCATATTTCGATGTTTTCTTGATTTCTCATTTAATTTTCACTAATTTTAAATAGGAAGCATGGAAATATTGACAAAAATTCTGGCACGCCCGATGGGACCACCCTCTTCTTCAGTGAGGTCTCTTTCATTTTCATTTTTCATTTTGTATTTTCTTCCATATATCTATTTTCTACTAACCTTGTGGGTAGGATTTTTACTTTTGTTTTCTTTCGTTGGAGTGTTGATTGTTTAGATTTTATTTTTGCTTGCTTGCTCACTTTAAAGATTAGATAAAAAAGGAAAAGTGTATCATAACTATTCCTTTTTTTTCCCATCCTTTGTTTATCGCATTACATATCTTATCTACATATCCTCATCGAATCTCCACACTTCAATTTCGGATCTTAAAAAGAACACCCTCATTGTTTTCTTGCTTACATAGTATGACTAGGGAGTTACTCTGTTGCATCCATTCTTTTTCACACAAATCCAAACCCACGCATTAATTTACACATCTTAAACACTCCTCCCAGGTGGAACTATTGGGATTTCATCACCCAATATGAAAGTCATTGTGGTGTTCTGGATGCGTTATAAAAAAATTCACAAAATCGGGCCTCACATACATTCAAGTATATCAAGGACTTTATCCCTAAACATCCTGAAACCAACCTTAGATCATCCATTTCCTAGGTTCCCTCTTAGTCTTATTAATTTCTTTTCACACTCCTAATAACCAAGATAAATAATATTGTAATGTGTGCTTTGTTTACTATAATAATTATTAGCATAGGCTTTTTAGGTTTCTTATTTCATGCCCGTTCTTACCCGGTCATAGACTAAAAAAATGGAACAAGCCTCTTCATTTAAAATTCTCTTTTCTACCACTCTTCCTATATAGACATCAGCCATGGCTATCATCTCTCCCTCTGTGGTTACCCATCCTATCACTTTTTTCATCCCTTTTAGTGAGCCACCTATAGTTCACACCCATTCTCATGTTGAGATCAACCCCTTTCTCTCTCACCATTCAATCCCTTCCAATTTATCTACTCCCCCATCATCTACTTTTGTTTAAACATTCAGGCCACTTGTTATCCCCCACGGATGCGTGGAGTTCCAAGAAATCCTAGATGCTAATCTTGTCACCCTTCATGACTACCTCATCAGTAAATCTACTCACCTTCCCATTGAGGGACCTCCTCTTCAGTACATATATGCTTAAAATTCCCATCCTAAGTCCACTCAGGTTCTCACCTCGTAACTTGGCATATTTTTCCCTCAAGCAATGAGTGAGTGTGTCATGGCCCAGTGTGAGCATGGCTCCTTTCACTCTTCCTCTCACCAATCTATTCAATTGGTGGTCGCCATCCCATCTAATTTTCCTCATATCAATACCATCCGTTCATCCTCTATGCCCATCACATCCTCATCCATTATGGTCACTGATGCCCTTACTCAGGCTCTTCCAGAATCTTCCTTTCTTCCTCCTGCATCCAAGCACCCTCTTCAGAACTCGGTCCCCATTCCTACATCCCAAATCCATGTTAATGTTGTCTCTTCACAACCATTCCCTTCAAAATCTACTCAGACACATCAACCCCCTCTTCATACTACTCTTCAACCTATGTTTGACTATCAACCTGTCCACACATCTCAGCCTCCTTATCATACTCATTCTCAATCCAACCGCCTTGTCATGTATCAACAAATCCTTCAATATTTCTCCCTTAGATTATTTTTCAAAAAAACCTCTTTCAACTTGTCTAATCCACACCTATCACTTATCCTCCTCCTTATCAACCACCTCCTCAGGCTCCCACCCATCCTCATCATTATCAACCTCATCCTCAATCTAATTCATACACTTCTTACGCCCAGCAGCCTCATCTTTTGACCTTTGTTCCATCCACTTCTAATGAACCCATGCAAACATTATGGAGTATACTGGCTAACTTGGAAGCTGCTACATTGGGTCTCAAAATATCATTCACATAAAAAAAAATTAATGATCCCATCCATTGAGCAAACAGAATGTTTTTCTAAGGAGAAGAAACACAAAGGATGCGCACACGAGAACAAGGCACATTTGAAGGCATGGCAAGATAGGGAAGGAAACGCGTGCTAGAACATTTTGGCTCAGGAATTAGCCATTTTTTATGGATAAGGGATATTTTTGGAGATAGTGTGTGGAACACACATAGAGATGAACACTTGTGTGATATGTAATAGAATTTTGGGAACAAGTGGTTGTTAAGTGCCATGCATGGTTTAAGCTAATAATAGGATTTCTTCTTAGAGTTAACTAAAGGACATATATTATTAGAACACTTGCATGTTGTGCATACCATTGTAAAGGCGCATGGTTATTATCTGTATGTGACCTATTTCGATAAGTGCATGGATGGTGAAGGGCAAGTCCCCACCTCTATAAATATGTATTGAACTATGTAGTTTAGTGTGTATGAATTAATGTAGAGTTATGTTGTTGGTTCTGATGCGCGCATGACTCATGGAGATACTTTATAGTGTAAGAAGCTTCTTGTTTTACAGTGTTTAATGCAATAGAGTATATTTGTTGGATAATGGTTTTAGACATAACTGAATTTGGTTCTTGTATGGTTATCCTTATTATAGTTATTGTTTAGTTCATGATTCTCTAAGATCTAGATCTAGTTTATGCACTATGAAATGTTAATGACTAGTTATGGATTTGAATATGTATTATCATCATCACACTAACATCCTACACAAGAAAATCTAAAGAGGGGCTTGGTACCTTTCTGTGCTTCAAGTGAGCACTCATCTCAAGCTGAGTGATGTGCCAGTGTGCCTACGTTTTCCACAGTAGATTCTAGGCTACATCATTAGTTCCATTTTTGGGACCTCTTTTTCAGTTTTTTTCAAGATGTTTCATGATGAAGATGGACCGGTTAACCCTAGAAAGTGTTAAAGAGTGGATAATAGATCTGGAAGAAGAATACGCTTGAAGGTTCAGCACTGGATCTGAGTTTGACGCACGCGCATGGGTGGAGCAGAAATTGTATGATTGTTTATATAATAGTTTCTTTGTTATCTTTCCAATAGATTTGTATGAGTGGTTGGTTGCTTACGCGTCTAAAAGGAATTAGAGGTATCACACACTTGTCTAGACACAAGAAGAATTTCATGACCTCTATGATGCTAATCTAATTTGGATGTGTGTTGTGGAAACTTGGTTCCATGGTGTTCTGAAGAGCTATATTTTGGAGTACTTAATTTCTACTTACTCTTGCCCGAAGGTAGCTGAGTTCCAGTTTTTACGTTATCCCAAGGGAACCTATTTGTAAGGCATTCCACTGGAGAAAAAAATCTTAATGGTAACCATGAACTTGGAAGAAAATCCAATGGATAGTTAAACCCTACCACGCGTGGAGGCAGGAGCAGTTTTGGTGAAGGATGGAAGACCTAGTGGTAGAGAGGAAAAGAGAAGAAAGGTGGCTTAAGTATATGAGTGCATGCGAGAGGGAGATAGAGAAGTAACGTGATATTGTAGAATGGATGGACATTGAGGAGAGAGATGGCTCGTAAAGGATTTGGAGATCACAAAGAAGGCATGGAGCCAGAGCATCTAGAACTCCCCCCATTTTGGAAAGCATGACAAGGAAACCCCTCCTCAGCCTCATATGGGAGCACACCAGCGAGAGACATACATGGGCCGCAGAGGCATGCAAATGAATCTATCTGAGCAATATAGCCCTTACACTTGGTTTTCCAGTATCTAGTACAAAAAATAGTCAGTACAAGCTAGTTTAGGGAGTAGAAGAACATGAGTAAGTCAAGATAGAAAGTGCCATCTATGGTTGGGACCAAACATATTCTTTATTATTTGGAGGTACCTTTTCAGGCACATCATTGGCACGGTACTCAAGCACACTAGAATTTTGGACTCACTTTTGGGAGTAGTATCACCTCATAGACTATAGGAGTTTAGTTTAGTACCACTGTTGGGACACATGGAAACACATCCACTAGTCCACTTTCCGAGCTATAGGTGGAGGGATCAAGGGGAATAGGTGGCTCTAGTTTTGGTGGATCTATGTGGGTCTAGAGGCAGAGGTAACACAAGAGGTTCTGGATCAAGTGGGCATGGTTCTCACCAAGCCCCAAAATATTTACATGGAGATGTCACTTTGTCTTCCAGAGTATAGGGGAATAGAAGATGCTTACTAAGAATGTGCATATGTGTGAGATATTATGGAACATGTACAATGGATTACAGATTCTGAGCATAATGGAAATTCAGTTTGACAACTATGATTGCAGAGATGTGCTCATAGTTAGATCCAAGAAATTGGACTCTGATCAGACTTGCATAGATTATGCAGTACTATAGGATGCTTTCCTTAAGAAGTTTTATATCCCTGATGTTTGAGCACAAGAGTATAAGTACGCTCAAGGATATTAAAAAGGGAACTAATGAGAGGAGTTTGGGAATATGATGCTAGTCTCAAAACACTTTTATCTAAGCATTTTGTATGATATCCATACAAGACAACATACACAGTGGTTCATTGGGGGCTTGATCACAGTGTTTAGGAGGGAACTATCATATAAGACATATACGGAGCCATGCGAAGAACTTGAAGTAGCATTACGTGATGAGGAAGTCAAGAAGTATAGACACTTGAGTAAGCCCATTCCTAGAAGCACAGATTGCAACTATCGGCCAAGTAGTTAGAGAAACTATCGTATAATTCAGCACATCATATGTGCATTAGGATTTGGGTGTACAAATTTTGAAGTGGAAGGGGAAAACTAAGGATAATTGTCCCCGCAGGTCAGTACGTTCATTGTTGATAGACTGCATGAGATATATCATTTAGACTCATGATACAAGTCACTTACCCATTATTACAATGCATGATCTGAAAGATAATGGATCTTGTCTATTGTAATATTTTCTGGTCCCATGACTCACAATACAGAAGACTACATGTTCATTGGTTAGATACATGATGCCATCAATATTAGTGTGTGACAGATACAAGAGTATTAGATAACTTTAAAAGTAAAAGTGAGCACCATGATCGTGATCACACTCAAGGGCACTACTATCAAAACGAGGGATGCTTTAAAGGAATTTGTGGTGGAGGTCAAGAATACCATGGTGGATTTAGGGGCCAGATGATTATGGTGGTGGATGAGGCATGAGTTTCCTCATGGAACATGTTATACATGTGGATCCCTTGACAACTACATGGCACGAATTCCCTCAGAATATTACTTGTTGTTTTTGTGGGAAGAATCATAAGTATGAGGAATGCCCAGAACTTTTATGAGAATCTTAGCAAGAAGCATAAACAGAGAGAAAAAGGGCATGAAGGCATGGTTAGAATATAGTGCACGCCATGGAAAATTAGTGGATGCCAAAGTTCACACCGGAACCTGAGGTAGTACCTATGAAGATTACTACACGCACTAAAGCTGTGGGTGCCAGAGAAACATTACAACAGAAGCCTACCATTACTAAGGGGGAGGTTTTACATGAAAGATACCCATATCCTACACACGAGAAGGAGGTTTAATCAAGAAACCATGGAGGTAATAAAAAATATTCAAAGGTGAAATACAATTTTTTAAAGGAACAGTCACAAAATTTGGAACAAAAGAAGGCAGACAGAGACGAGTATAGTTAGATGTTGATGATTTGAAAGAGGTATGTAAGATGTTGCACCAGGAGAATATTATTCCATTACTAGGGAATTGGTTAAAGGGAAACACTCCACACATAGGTATTGAGAATGGAGATGGAAGATCCTACATGCTAATCTTCCCCCTCATAGCTTGGATTATGACAAGGAAATCACTCTAAAATGTTGTTGTGGATGGGTGGATTTTGAGCAATATATTGATTGACATAGGCACGTAGAAGTGAATGTGCTTACTTTAGATGCATGGGTTCAGATGGGTAGACCTCCATTACAACTATCCTCTAATGTATGTATTTATGGCTAATCAGACTAAGGTCACTCCAATCAGGGTTTTAAAGGATGCATCCATTACTATACAAGGGGCCAAGTTCACTGGGGACTTTGAAGGTTTTGACACTTGCATAAGCAGACAATTTCCCAACATCTACTTGGGTGCCCTTGATGCCCTTGTGTTATGCAAATAATGTTGATCTATGGTTCAACAAGGGGTTATATAAGTTTTGAGAACAAGGAAGAACATGTTATTATCCCTTTGAAAGATGGGAAATCTACACCTTATGTTAAACCTTTGAGTGAGAAGACCTATGAACATAATTTATGTGCGCACCATTCGAGATCTAGAATTACTTGAGCCATCTAAGGAGGGAATCCTCCAGTGGGAGGATGAAACAGTCTATTAGTGATACTACAAGTATTGCTTGTGACAATTGGGCGCATGGAACCTATGAAATGGTTGGGCATAAAGTAAGAAGTGCAGCTTTTGCACGAAGGAGGAGAAAGACACGTTGTATTAGGTGGGATAGCTAAACAACTCAAGTACCCCAGTACACTGGAGAAGGAGATCCTAGAATATTCCTGTGCACCATGGAGGAGCAGTGGACGGATCAAGTGGAAAGAAGAATGTTGGTGTATACCCTGTGCGGGATGAAAATACATTGGTGGATGGTTCACAGGGATAACCTCATAGAATGGAATGAAGTAAGAATTGCTTTAACAACCCGGTTTCTTAAGAGCAATGTGCCTACTCAGATATGCATATATCATGGTAATCAACTTGTTTAGCACCACGTTCAATAGTGTGAGAGACTCTGGACAGAGGGGCAGGAAGCTTTACCACCTTCACTTTGGGTGCTCAAACTTTATTCCACTTTGCAAGGTTGTGCACATGGGCTTGGTATGTTTATGCAGAAATGCATAGGGAGACTGGAAATTGGAAAGACTTGACTACAGGAATGTTCCAGACTTTTGACTACTTCTCTACTAAACCTCTGGTGAGAGAGGCATTATGGGTTATGGAATGCTTGACTATGGGAGACATTGTAAAGGCTGAAGAACTCATTCAGGAAGTTATTTGGTGAGGAAGAACTAGGAACGGGTTTTGATGAAATAGATGAGACAGATGCCTAACTATTTAAGGGCATGCTTACTTTGATAAGGAGAAAGGAAAGATGGTCTACATAGTGGATGATGAAGAAGTATGAAAATTTGGACATTGATCATTATGAAGGTACGTGCATGAGGTTTTAGACAGTGTAGATAAAAACATGTGTGCCTATCATGAACCTATGAAGACCAAGAAAGTGAACATTGGCACGGATGTTGAACCTAAGGAGGCCATAATTGGAGATTATTGGTCTGATTCTAAAGTGGCAAAGATAATTGAGTTACTACGTGATTTCTCAGGAATTATTTCCTAGGGGCTACCATGAATTAAAATGGGGTACATGAATCATTAGTGTGAGATGAATATTAAGCTAAAGGAAGGTGCACACCAGTCAAGAAGAGACCTTACAGGATGAACCCTAACTTGCACGTAAAAGTTAAAGAAGAAATTGAACAAAATGTTGAAATCTAGCATCATTAAGCCCCTAGAAGAATTAGCGTGGGTTAGCCCCATGGTAATCAGTATAAATAAAGATGGAAAAATTAGGATTTGTGTGGATTATAGGGAGCTGAATGCTACATGTGTGATTGATCCCTTTCCTACATCCTTTCACTGAGGAAATATTAGAAGGCGTTGCAGGGCACGAAATTTAATCTTTTACAGATGGATTCTATGGGTATCATCAGGTAAGAATTACACAAGAGGATCAAGAGAAGACAACTTTCACCACTGAATGGGGAAGCTTTGCATACATGGTTATGACTTTTGGTTTAAAGAATGCACGCGTGTCTATTGTATTTTTGCGCATAGTTGTTCAAGCATTCCAAGATTTTATTCACAAATTCTTGCAGGTTTACTTGGATGATTGGATAGTATATGAGCTTGTTAAGGATCATTGTGACAACTTTGCGCTTAGTGTTTGAAAGATGCCGAAAGTTAAGAATCTCTTTAAATATCAAGAAGTGTGTATTTGCTACACCTTTTGGAACTTTGCTAGGACATATCATCTGCATAAGGAAGGTTTGTTAGTAGATCCAGCTAAGGTTGCAGTTATCTGTAGGCCTATGGAGGAACCTACTAGTCAAAGTGAGGTGCATGGATTCTTGGGGCATATGAGGGTATTAGTAGAAAATTTATTAAAGGCTATGCCAAGATTTTCGCACCCCTAGAGGAGTTACTAAAGGGAAAAGGGACATTCTATTGGGGAGAACCACAACTGTGCACATTTGAGGCATTGAAGGAGAGACTTACTAAAATGCCTATTCTACTTTTTCCTTCATGGAACCAACCATTTCACGATACATTTGGACGCCTCTTACATGACCATTGGCGCAGTGTTAGCTCATCTATAGAGAGAAGGTATTGTTAGATCATCCTATTTTCTTTGCTAGTAGAAAGTTAACTCTTAGCACCAACAGAAAATAATTATACAACTTCAGAGTGCAAGGATGGCGTTGTCTATGATCTATGTGCTACACGTAAGTTCAAATAGTACTTTCTAGCAACACCTTTTTGTATTTTATACAGAATCACATGACACTGAAAATACTTGGTAAATAATATCGTTTTACAAGGGTGCATATGTCGATGGAGTTATTTTATTCTAAGAATTTGACTTTACAATTAGGGTAACAATAATTATGGCCCAGACCACTTATCAAGAATTCAATCAGGAGAGGACACGAAGACAATTGAAGATACAATGCCAGATGCATAGGTGTATAGGTTACATCACGCACCTTCAGAATTGGAGGATATTGTTGTCTTTTTATGCACAGGTATGGCATTAGAAGGAATGAAATCCTTAGAGAAGAAACAACTTGCAATTTGCACCTACACCCTTCATGTTGATCAGTGGTAACTTATACAAGCTAGGCTAAGATGAAGTATTGCGCCGGTGTGTGTTAGAACATGAGCACACTGATATCATGGAAGAGGCCCATGGTGGTATTGCAGGTGAGCATGATGTAGGGTAATGCCACTGCATGCAAGATTCTACTCACTGGATTATGGTAGGAGACCCTATACAAGGATTGTAAAGAGTATTGTAAGGCATGTGATCATTGTCAGCACCTTGGAAAACCTGGAAAAAGAGATGAAATGCCTTTGAGTCCTATTACTAGTGCAGAGCCATTTTGAAAAATGGGCAATAGATTTTTGTGGGTCCTATTTCCCCAGCCGTGCATAGAACTGGATCACACTACATCATCACTTGTATGGATTATCTTACACAATGGGTACAAACAACACCTACAAAGGATTGTACAGTATCTATAGAAGCAAGGTTCTTATGGGAAAATATTCTTACTAGGTATGGATGTTCGTTGAGTTTGACAAGTGATAGGGGCACACACTTTTTTAATGAGACAATCAGGATATTATTGGATGAATTTATGGTCACACAACACAAGACTACACCTTATCACCCTTAAGCAAATGGGACTTCTGAGGCCTTTAACAAGATATTGAGCTATACTTTAACAAAAAATTGTGATGTTGCAAGGAAAGATTGGGATTTTAAAGTTTTTGTTGTACTTTGGGCATATAGAACAACCTATAAAAGGTTAAATAAGGCCACACCCTTTTAGTTAGTGTTTGGCACAGAAGTAGTTCTTCCCATGGAATTCATGTTACCTTCTTTGTGTATTGCGCGCACAAGAGGTCTAGTTGATGAGAAATCATTAGAAGAAAGAATTGACAAGTTAATATGGCTAGATGAGCTGTTGTCGCCAAATCACTGCACCCCCCGAATGGCCAGGATGTGAATAGGACGTTCGGTGTGATTGGGACACATGGGATCACCTCTCAAGCTGTGGGACTTGGGCTCGAGGTGAACCTCCGGAGAAGGCCGGCTTCCTCTTCCTAAACTAAGTGTTGTACTACTCCTAGTGTAACAAAAATGATTATCTAGTCCTATGCTAACATTTTCATGGGGTTTTAGGGAAAGAGATTTACAGAAATGAAACTATACTAGGGATGGTGATGCACCGAATAAAGGGTGTCTTCAGATTCAGGAAGGGTTAATTTGAAGAGGGTGTGTGCACCACAGGTCAACTTCACCTACTGCAACTTAGAGAGGGTACAGGATACCACAGACTAAGAGACACGCGTTCCCTTTGTTAAACTTTATCAGACCGAGAAATATACCAGTTTCCCAGTGAAGAAGGATGAACTCAAGAAGGGTGAACAGACACCACAACTCAACTGCATGCAATACTTCACCACTCGATAAGCACAGAACTCCAAGAACCTGCAATAGAAACTTAAACTTGCACAGTGTACCTGCAAGTATGAGAAAGGCACAAAGAAGCATAAAAGGATGAAAGGACCGAGATTAGTCACAAAACACACACTTTTATTGCTTCAATAACATGCACAATGCATCATACATTCAGAAGAGGCAATAGTTGCCATTACAGTCTTGAAGAGGAGGCTTGAAAGTTCTCTCAACACACAAGAACAACTTGCAGAAGAGAGAGGACCCTTGAAAAGTATACACTCGCCTGAGATATCTAACTGTCCAACTTGTCTGAACTGTTGGAACCCTTTGAAATGAGCTTCCAACTTACATTTATAGAAAAATATGTGAGAAAGAAGAGGAAATGGTCATAATTACATTCCTAAAATGAAGGCCCATGATGTATTTATTGCAGTTAGTTGAACTACCTGAGAAGGTTCCATCATGGGTCATTAATTGCCTGATGACCTAGTCTTCTCAATTAATTAAAAGAATATTTAAATAAAATATTTAAATAATAATAATAAATATTATTATTAAAATATTTAAATAAAAATATTAATTTAATTAACATAATGTTGGGACCCCCCCGTTGACCCGTTTGACTTGAAGAGGAGGGGGGTCCATGTGGATAGAGTCTGCACAAATCTCAACTCGGTGAGCTTCGAATCCTCTAACTCGGTGTTGCAATTGATTTTGAACCCCACACCAACTCTTTCCTCGTCTTGGCAATCGGGCTCTTTTGCATTGAGTCCTCCGAATGGTGGGCTATCAAACTTGATTCTTATCGTTTTGCTCTGTTAACTCGAAGCCATTTATGCATTCCACGTTCAAACTTCATGAAACATCACCACGAGCTCCCTGCGAAGTCACTGAGCTCTTCATCCAGCAAACGATCTTGCCTTTCCTGGGCTCAAACTCACTTGAATACCGAGCTTAACCCGAAATCTCTAAAAAGAATGGTTTTACCACAATGCTCAGGATTCTTCCTCATCATATAACACTTGTAGTAAGAATGTTTTAGCTTTGCCATAATAAGCACAATTGTACCCTCCAAACGATGAGAAAATGCCATTAACAATAAAGACCTAATGCTGCCATGATGATGACCTAGGCTTATGCCCATAACATGTCGATAGACACCCTTGAGACTGATTTTTTGGCCAAAGAGCCCTTCGGTATTTTGGCAGTGCACTCGGCAATCTCGGCTCCAATCAACAATTATGCCACTATTGGGATCTTAGTATGGCATAGGTAGCTGTGAGCTACACAATATACTCATTTTTCAGAAACTAAAAAGATCCTTTATGTTACAATCTGCAACACATAAAATAAGCCCTTCAAGAAATACATTGAACAACTGGGGCAGCCAAGAGGACCTTGAAAAAATGTACAGGTAACAACCATATGAATTCCCCCTTAGTCGTGGATCAAAGCTAATAGAAATAAAGCTCGATAAGATTAGCTTGAAACTGCAGTATAATCGTCCATTGAAAAAACACAGTTTCTCTGAATCTGGTAAAAGAATACTTTTATTGTCTGATTGGACGTACATAATGGAAGGGTATAAATATTGCGTACTGCCCTCAGAGTTTCTCAAAGAGACCATTTACGAGTAACAAGGATGCAGCATGCAAAACGGCCGACCAGGTATTTCAGAGTTGACCTTCACATTCAATTCGTTTCTAGGAGAAAACATGCTGAGCAATATGAATCGTTTCATTCTGCACCGTTTTAAACCTTCATCTCCTGGTTCGGGCAAATTTTATGAAGCCTTGAATGGCGTGACTCCAATCTATCATACACGGCAGTGAATATTTGTTTCCTGCAGTGCTTGCTGGAAGCGTTCAAAAGACTTCTACTGTGCTGCACGTGCCTGCTGCCTGTGCGTGGGAGTTTCTCGCGACCAGAATGTTATGCGTGGTAAGCAGAATGTGTAGAGCCTCCTTCGCCCATCTCTGTTTCATACAAAACGGTTGACCAGACAACCACGTCAATCCTATTAAACACCTCCACTGCCTCATTCCCACGTTCTCCGACTCACCTTCCGTGTGACTCGCACAAAGACTGGACCACTCCAAGCTGCGCGGGGTTTTGTTTACATGGCCCATGTCTCATGATGGATAGCCATCATAATGTTTCCACGCTTGGCAATTTGGTTCAATTTCTCCCCTACGCGGAGTGAACAACATGGCTTTCCATCTTAAAATTTCCACTTGGCGGTGCTGCTCCAAATCTCCCCCGTTGTGGAATTTCGGTCATGGTTTGCCAAACAATATCTCCACGCCTGGCATAATAGCTCCAAATCCCCGCGCAGAGCTTGGACAATTTGACCCTATTAATCCATGGGCCCCACTAACTTTGCCACGGGATTTGGCAACGGGTTTGACATTGATTTCTCATTTCCACTTAGTCCGTGCGGAATTTTCATTCTCTTGCCATGATCGTGCCTTCACTTGGCAATTTGAATTGGCTATACGCAACAGCTACATGGTAGAGAAGTAAACTTTATCTCAGAAATCAATCACCTCCAGAGAGAGTTAATTGTGACAGCTGCCACAGGGTGATCCCAAGGAACCGTTGGTGTTGATCCTGATGTTGCATGCGACCACAGCCGTGATCAGTTGTTGTAAAATCTTGCCGCTGTAGTCGAAGAACGAGATAAAGTTTTAGTTGAGTTGTCTGGCCTTTTCACTTTGGAAAGTCGCTTCCATGGAAGAAGCTCGATCAAATCTTGAGGCAAGTTTTGCGAATGAGGCTGAGATTGTGTTCACTACTGTTTCTAGTAATGGCTGGAAGTTATTCCAGATGCCTAGCCCATGATTTTCCTTCAACAGATTTGAGGATAACATCAAACTCTTCAGCGCAAACATTTCAGCTGTAGCTTGTAAGGTGTGATAATTTCAACAGAAACCTTTATGCTTGCTAACTTAGTGACTTGTTGAAGATGCTCATATAATTGCAAAGCAAATTATGCTCCATGAATATTCTGATATGAAACAGTTCCACCTCTATGAGATCCGCTTCCATGAGTTACATCGTAAAACAAGTAAGGTCTCGATAGAGAATCTTTGTAATAAATTTCATCAGGTCTCCCGGTAACACTCTCACTGTCACTTAATCGATTTTCATAAAAATATCTTGAAGGAAAATCCCGAATTTGAGGATGCATTCGATGCTGAACAGATAAAAACATAGTTGGATGACCTGCTTGTTGGAAGTGCTCAAAAAGGCTTCTGCTATATGCAACATGTCAACTGCCTGTGCACCAAATGCTCGGCCGAGGAAGGTCTGAACAACGCCAGCGAAAATATATATACTGTATTCACTAATACCCTGGCCCGACATTCTTGCTGTCTCTCTGCGAGCTTACCATTGAAAAATTATCTCGAGTAGTCCTCCCAGTTTTGCATTAATCAATGAGCCCTGGAATTGTATCCTAGAAACCATCTTTAATGCATCCACACGAAACGAGTTGCCTTGAATTATCCATCATGCTCGATGAGTCCCATTGATAGGGCTCCATCACGTATCTCTGTTTACGCAACGATCTCCATTCATTTTATGGCACTCTTGATGCCTTGGCTTGCGTTTGAATCACCCTAGCTCTGCAGAATGTGTCCTAAAAGAAGCTCACCACATGATCTCCAAAATGAACGAGTCACGAAGATGAGTCGAACTCCTTATCTCTGCCTTCGCTTCCGCCTGTGGCTTGAACCTTTCCAATTCATTGAGACTTTATTGATAGCTCAAACTTTGACTCTCCCTGACTTGGCCTTCACTTCCGCATGCATCGATCTCTACCGAGATCCTTATAGAGTTCCCTTCATTCGTCAATTTTCAACGAGCTATATTTTGCATTAACAAGACCTTGTTGAGCTCTTACAACTGAGAGTCTCCACTGAGATGATTTTTGAGATGATTATCAATTTGACACCGGGTTCTTTATCAACTCGACCCTGAACTCTCCACTGAGTTGAGATCAACTGGGTGCCTTTCGATGCTAGGTGATCTCTTCATATGCAATTTAGGAATTATTTTTAATTATTGCATCTTGATAATAACCGAAGGTGGGTTCCTGGGACTATTATTTCATTTTGAACATGACAGGACCCCCTTGTCCAATCTTGCCAGGTGTGCAAAATTGGATAACATTTTTGGCGACCTCTCGGGGATGATTGCCTGCTAAGCATGATTCCAGTAGCCTTAAGTCATCCATTGGGCATGGAGTCTATGTTGGAATCCTGAAAGTAGTATGATTTTCTTTGACACATCCCGGAATCTCCTTGAGCATTTCCGATATCCTGGACCTCCCTGGAATGCTAAGCATGAAGTATACTGAATCTGTTGAATGCTTGACATCCATGGAACACTGCAAAATTTTGAATGAAGCAGATTTTGAACTGTTATGGAAACCTTGAACCTTTCTTCTCCTTGACACCTTCCAATGATGAAACAATGTGCAGAACAACACAAAACACAACAACAAGGAAAGCAAAACAACAACACACAACAATGTGCATAAGCACTTGGAGGAAAACACCTAATTTAACTGTACAGGGGGTGGAACGCTTCTCAAAAACAAGCTTTGAGATGTATCCCATTCACATGAATGGGCAGTTCTTCTCCATTGAGCCTAGATAGATGAAATGAATTTGCCTCTTTGCAACTTGTGATGATGTATGGCCCACTCCAAAGAGCGTCAAACTTGGCATGCTTTCCTGGTTTGGCCCTGTCTTCATCCCATTTGAGAACTAAATCTCCCTCTTGAAAATGCCTGTCAGACGCCTTCTTGTCAAAATATTTCTTAACTTGAGCCTGATGCTGCTCCAAAGTTTTCATAGCCTTGTCTCGTACTTCCTCTAACTCCATGAGTTCAGCAAACCTTACTGTCAGAGGATCACTCTCTATAACTTCAAGTTGATGAGCTAACTCCAAAGAAGGTAACTCCAATGAGAGTGGGAGTTTTTCCTCTCTTCCATATACAAGAACGAAAGGAGAATTTCCGATGGCCCTTTTAGGTGTGATCCGATCTGCCCATAAGGCAGTCTTAAGCTGTGTATGCCAAGTCCTCTTGTTAGTCTCCATTGTGCGCTTAATAATCCTTATGAGGTTTTTGTTGCTAGACTCAGCCAATCCGTTTCCTTGAGGATAGTAATTGGATGAAGTTTTGAGGTATACCCCATTTTTAACAGCCCATTCACTCAATTTCATACCAAGAAAAGCCAGCGCATTGTCTGAAATGACTGTAAACGGAACACCGAACCTCGTCATTATACCTTCCAAAAAATCTAGAACTGCCTTTTCATTGCTCTCTTTTAATGCTACCGCCTCTGTCCATCGAGTAAAATAGTCTGTTGCAGTAAGGACCCACTTATGTCCGTCACTAGATGGAGGATTAATCATTCCGATGAAGTCCAACCCCCATTGAACAAAGGGTTGATCCACTTGAATTGGATGCAATGGAAGAGCTGCCAGCTTCTGCTTACCTGTGAAAAAGGCACATTCTTTGCATTTCCTTACCCAAAGATGGGCATCCTTGAATAAATCTGGCCAATAGTAGCCAGCTCGCATGATCTTGGTAGCTGTTGTTCGTGCGGAATAATGTCCTCCAGATAGGCCATTATGAAATTCTTCTAGTATCTTACTGACCTGTTCTGGTCCTATGCACCGAAGGAGAACGCCGTTCAAATCTTTTCGAAAGAGAACGCTATCTACCAAAACATATGGGATAGATTGAAGACGGAAAGTTCGTCTTTGGTTTTTATCCATGTTTGCCGGGTATGCTCCTGAGAAGATGAAATTCTTCATTTTGGATAACCAGTCAGCTTGATCAACATCCTCATCAGTATTTAGGAGTGTCACGTCCTCATTACTTTTTGATTCCATGTCTGTTGCAAGTTGCTGACATAAACCCTTACCTCTGACAAGTTTAGTGACTTTGATGTGCACGTCATACTCCATTACCTTTGTGATCCATCCAGCACGCTTTTCGTTCATTTCTTTGTTCAGCAAAAACTCCTTGACACCTGGATGAGACACCATCAGATGAATCTTGTTGTTGGACAACATGTGCTTGAATTTCTTCAAAGCTCGAATAACCGCAAAGACTTGCTTTTCAATGAATGAGTATTTGAACTCGTAGTCTTTGAGGGATTGACTGAAGAAAGCGATTGGTTGCTCCATCAGGTTGTTGTTTTGTTGGGTGAGGATCCCTGAAATGCTCTCTTGACCTGCAAAAGCATAAAGGATAAAATCTTTGTCAAACCTGGGGTTCACAAGCGTGGGAGCTTGAGAAATGGCTGTTTTGATGGCTTCAAAGCTTTCTCGTCCTTCCTTTGTCCATGAGAATGGCATGTTTTTCTTTAGCATGGCTGTCAGTGGTTTAGCCAATGTCGCGAATTGAGGGATGAATCTCCGCATGAAATTTATGGTTCCCAGAAAACTCTGGAGGCCCTTCTTGTGACTTGGGAGAGATAAGGACATAATTGAATGAATCCTGGCTGGATCGATTGATAATCCTTCTGCTGAAACCACATGCCCCAACAATTTTCCCTCGTGCACTGCGAAAATACATTTCTTGGGGTTAAGTGAAACCCCAAATTCCCTACACCTTTGGAAAACTTTCCTTAGATGCGTGATGTGATCTTCTGCATGCTTAGAGTATACAGTTATATCATCAAGGTAAACTAAAATAATATCGTTGATTAGTCCCTTAAATGCCATGTCCATGGCTCTTTGGAAAGTAGCCCCGGCATTGGACAATCCGAATGGCATTTTATTGTAGGCATACGTGCCCCACTTGGTAGTGAAAGCCGTTTTGAATTGGTCAGATTCTTGGACTAGGATTTGATTGTAACCTGAATATCCATCGAGCAAAGAAAATCTTTGAGCTCCTGCCACCGTTTGAAGGATCTGCTCCATCGATGGAAGAGGATAATGGTCTTTTAATGATGCACGATTCAAATCCCTGAAATCTACGCATAACCGGATCTCTCCGTTCTTCTTCCTCACGGGCACCAAATTGGCTACCCATGAGGAATGCTTGATGGGAAAAATTATACAGGCCTCGATGAGCTTGGTTAGCTCCTTTCTCATTAGTGGCTCAATTTTGGGATTAATTGGTCTCTGTTTCTGACGAACTGGCTTAGCATTAGGATCCAGTTCGATGGTATGTTGTGCTAGACCTGGATCAAAACCACGTAGATCTTTATAGCTCCATGCAAAGATGTCATGATACTCTTGACAAAGTTTGATGAAAGTTTCTTTCTCCTCAGAAGTACACACTTTTCCGATCTTGAGAAATTTTTCATTTGATACTTCAACTTCCTCAAAATATTCTTCTCTGACCACCATGTTAGGGCTTTGTCTTGTGGCTTGGTCATCTGAATTGAAAATGGATTCCAAAGTGACTAAACCTTTTGGTAACTTGTTGCTTTTCAATTGGATAATTTTCTCACCATATGACTCCTGCAACTTATCTTGATTTTTTGCAGCAAACTCCGCCTCTTCTTGTAGGAAGAGGACAATTTGTTTGTCACTATCGAACACTTGCCAACTACTCACATTATCAGGGACTGCTGGTCGAACCACCATTTTAACAAATTGCTGCCCTTCTTTCATGATATCAACTGGTATGTTGTATTGTGAACCAATTGTAGCAAGCCTATCTGCATCTTGATTTTGACCTCTAGGAATTGCATGGATCCCAAAAGCTTCAAAATCTTCAATCAGGTCCCAGACTCGATTCTTATATGATCTTAAAAGATCATTTTTGGATGCACTACGTGCCGAAACTTGATGAACAACTAACTCACTGTCTCCAAAAATAGTTAGGGCCTTGATTCCCTTCCTTTGGGCTAGCTGAATTCCTTGCACAAGAGCCTCGTATTCAGCAACATTGTTGGTGCAACTGAACTGCAACCGGAAAGATGAGAAGTACTTATCTCCCTCTGGAGAAATTAACATAACACCAGCACCGGATCCATTCTTACTTCTTGAGCCATCGAAGAACAATTGCCACAGTCCTTTAGAATCACTTGGTGTTTTGACAAGTTGTGGTATGATCGTATCTTCTTCATGGATACAGTAAGTACCTAATCCTGTTTCTTCCAAGACCAGCAAACCAGCTTCTTCTTCTGCCAATACATCAGCGTAGGGATCGTACTGATGATCTCTACTTACTTCATCTAGCAAAGTATCAGGGACTTCTTCAACAAGGGTGGTTGGTTCATGATCGGCATCTTCCTCTTCGGGATCGCCGATGGTGTAATTTCCATTTATGGGACTAGCAGTGTAGGGTTCTACATGATTATGGCAGATTGGTTCTGCCCTTATAGTTACTTTGGTTCCGTATCGAGTCCTGAGAATCATATGCGACCAATCGGCTGATAGGTAACCGCCCATCTTGGCAGTGAAATCCCGTGATAGGCAGATGGCAAAGAGAGGAGGGAGATCGATGACCGATATGTCTTGGGTGAATGACAAACTTGGGCATGCATGAATGGTAAGTTGAAGTCCTTTGATAACCCCAACAGTCTTAACAGCTGTGCCATCCAGCTGAACAACCCCTCTTGCAACTGGCGCATATTGTATGCCTAGTACATCTGTAATTTGTTTCGGCATGACAGAGCTACTGGCACCAGAATCGATCATGCAATTATGTACCAGGTGGTCGCCAATGATCAGGGAAATGTAGAATGGCGGTGGTTTGTTTGCCGTAGGAATGATTTTCCCTTCCGGTTGACACAAATTTGTAGCATTTGTCACTCCATGGCTTGGTGATCCGCTGGTTGTACTAAAACTGTTCAGAGCTTCTCGCAACAGGTTTCTTTGGGAAGGGATCGAGAGTGCGTCCCACATGGTAACGCTCAGATTGGTTTTCTTCATTTGTTCTACTATGCTGAAGGGAATTGCTCCAACTTTGATGACACTTTTTTGGGCATTGGGGTCCTCCTTTGGAAAATGTTTGTTGGGTACCGTGATGCCTGGAGAACCATCTTTCCCTGCGGTGTGGCTAGCCGGTGTTTCTGGTGATTTCTTTCCCGCATTTTTATCAACTGCCATTTGAAACCCAGGTTGAGAAGTGGATGCTAGATCAGCTTCGAGAGGTTGAGGCTCCATTGCTCTCTTTTTGGAACGAGTGTTTGCTGCCACTGATGAAGAATCTATATTCAATCCGCAAAAATCTTCTTCTTGCCAGTTTAGCAAAGTGGATTCTTCAGGTGCCTGCGGTTGATCTGCTGCTTCTTGCGTAGATGAATTGTTTGTTAACTCTGAAGGGGCAGATACACTTTGAACCATAAGGGCCTGGCTAAGAACCCCATTGGGACAAAGATTTTGATTGTGAGGTTGAGAGCAAGGATAACACCATTCGTAGTCTTGAACTAGATTATTTTGAACAGGTACTATAGCTCTAGATGAGCTAGCTGCAAGAGGGTTCTGAAAGTTCAAGGGCCTGACATTTGCAACTTGACTTGTAGTTTGATTTCGAGGCTGATTGTTTCCTTGAAAAGGAGGACGGTTAGCCTGATACTGCTGATTTTGTGGCTGATACGGACGATTGTATTGAAATTGTTGCCTTTTGAGTGCAACGAGCTCATTTCCAAAATTTTGCAGTAGTGACTTGACTTCAAATAGGTCATTTGAAGAGGCAGAGGAAGATTGAGATGGTTGCCTGGAGTCTACTGGAATAGGAGCAATGATAGGCTGATGATTCGTAAGATCTGGAGAAAAGGGCATTGGTGGTCGTGGAGCTATCTTTCCAGCCTGAATCAAAGAATTCTCTGCACTTATGGCAACTTCGTAAGCATCAGGAAGTGTAGTCCCTCCCATGGACTGGATCATAACTGCTACATCGCTATTCAAGGCTCGCAAATAGTACAAGAATGCATTATGTGCAGAAGGCTTTACGAGCACCGGAATCCTATTCCAAGTCCTATGGAATCGGAAGTTGAAATCACTCATGTATTCTTGGGAAGCTCTCTTTATGGTAGTAAGTTGTTCCAAAAGTGATAGGTGATCACTTTTGTCTTCAAATTGTTTACATAGCTTTTCTCCCAACTCGTCCCAAGTGGTTATAGTGCCAACACCTAACCCGCGAAACCATTGAAGTGCTTTTCCCTTGAAAGAGGTAGCAAGAAGTCTAACTGCAACGTTGTCTTCGGTGATATTATGTACTGCACAGATGCTGGCTACATCAAAGATATGCTCCACTGGAGTAACGTGAGTTTCCCCCGTGTAGAAGGGTAAACTTTTGAGTGCCGCAACAGGTATCGGGTCACGTTGAGCCAACATAAGAGGACTGCTTGCATTGAAAGGGGGAAAAACTTGGTTCCTCGCCATAGCAACGAAAGGTTGATTGTTCCTGGGTGGAGGAAATCTTCCGTAAGGAGGAGTTGAATGACCCCTACTAGGTAAATCTGCAACTGGGGATGTGGAAATGCCTCTTCTGCTTCTCTTTGGAGGAGACAAGGAAAGTTCGATATGCTGATACTTTCCTTTCTTTGAAGAAGCTCTTGTCTGAATTCTTCGCATAAGTTACTGCACTGAGATTTGGAATCCAGAGATATAGAGTCGCCAGGTACTTTGACTTGTGTAAGTGAGAAGAGAAGTACCAACTCTGTCCCACCGGGCGTGCCAAAAACTGTTGTGTGTGGTCGCACGGTGGCTTAAGATTTCCTGTTTGATAATGAGACACCTCACTCTAACTTCTGTGAAGATGTGAACCAACTTCTGTCCCACCGGGCGTGCCAAAAACTGTTGTCGCCAAATCACTGCACCCTCCGAATGGCCAGGATGTGAATAGGACGTTCGGTGTGATTGGGACACATGGGATCACCTCTCAAGCTGTGGGACTTGGGCTCGAGGTGAACCTCCGGAGAAGGCCGGCTTCCTCTTCCTAAACTAAGTGTTGTACTACTCCTAGTGTAACAAAAATGATTATCTAGTCCTATGCTAACATTTTCATGGGGTTTTAGGGAAAGAGATTTACAGAAATGAAACTATACTAGGGATGGTGATGCACCAAATAAAGGGTGTCTTCAGATTCAGGAAGGGTTAATTTGAAGAGGGTGTGTGCACCACAGGTCAACTTCACCTACTGCAACTTAGAGAGGGTACAGGATACCACAAACTAAGAGACACGCGTTCCCTTTGTTAAACTTTATCAGACCGAGAAATATACCAGTTTCCCAGTGAAGAAGGATGAACTCAAGAAGGGTGAACAGACACCACAACTCAACTGCATGCAATACTCCACCACTCGATAAGCACAGAACTCCAAGAACCTGCAATAGAAACTTAAACTTGCACAGTGTACCTGCAAGTACGAGAAAGGCACAAAGAAGCATAAAAGGATGAAAGGACCGAGATTAGTCACAAAACACACACTTTTATTGCTTCAATAACATGCACAATGCATCATACATTCAGAAGAGGCAATAGTTGCCATTACAGTCTTGAAGAGGAGGCTTGAAAGTTCTCTCAACACACAAGAACAACTTGCAGAAGAGAGAGGATTCTTGAAAAGTATACACTCGCCTGAGATATCTAACTGTCCAACTTGTCTGAACTGTTGGAACCCTTTGAAATGAGCTTCCAACTTACATTTATAGAAGAATATGTGAGAAAGAAGAGGAAATGGTCATAATTACATTCCTAAAATGAAGGCCCATGATGTATTTATTACAGTTAGTTGAACTACCTGAGAAGGTTCCATCATGGGTCATTAATTGCCTGATGACCTAGTCTTCTCAATTAATTAAAAGAATATTTAAATAAAATATTTAAATAATAATAATAAATATTATTATTAAAATATTTAAATAAAAATATTAATTTAATTAACATAATGTTGGGACCCCCCCGTTGACCCGTTTGACTTGAAGAGGAGGGGGGTCCATGTGGATAGAGTCTGCACAAATCTCAACTCGGTGAGCTTCGAATCCTCTAACTCGGTGTTGCAATTGATTTTGAACCCCACACCAACTCTTTCCTCGTCTTGGCAATCGGGCTCTTTTGCATTGAGTCCTCCGAATGGTGGGCTATCAAACTTGATTCTTATCATTTTGCTCTGTTAACTCGAAGCCATTTATGCATTCCACGTTCAAACTTCATGAAACATCACCACGAGCTCCCTGCGAAGTCACTGAGCTCTTCATCCAGCAAACGATCTTGCCTTTCCTGGGCTCAAACTCACTTGAATACCGAGCTTAACCCAACATTTCTAAAAAGAATGGTTTTACCACAATGCTCAGGATTCTTCCTTATCATATAACACTTGTAGTAAGAATGTTTTAGCTTTGCCATAATAAGCACAATTGTACCTTCCAAACGATGAGAAAATGCCATTAACAATAAAGACCTAATGCTGCCATGATGATGACCTAGGCTTATGCCCATAACATGTCGATAGACACCCTTGAGACTGATTTTTTGGCCAAAGAGCCCTTCGGTATTTTGGCAGTGCACTCGGCAATCTCGGCTCCAATCAACAATTATGCCACTATTGGGATCTTAGTATGGCATAGGTAGCTGTGAGCTACACAATATACTCATTTTTCAGAAACTAAAAAGATCCTTTATGTTACAATCTGCAACACATAAAATAAGCCCTTCAAAAAATACATTGAACAACTGGGGCAACCAAGAGGACCTTGGAAAAATGTACAGGTAACAACCATATGAATTCTTCCTTAGTCGTGGATCAAAGCTAATAGAAATAAAGCTAGATAAAATTAGCTTGAAACTACAGTATAATCGTCCATTGTAAAAAACACAGTTTCTCTGAACCTGGTAAAAGAATACTTTTATTGTCTGATTGGACGTACATAATGGAAGGGTATAAATATTGCCTACTGCCCTCAGAGTTTCTCAAAGAGACCATTTACGAGTAACAAGGATGCAGCATGCAAAACGGCCGACCAGGTATTTCAGAGTTGACCTTCACATTCAATTCGTTTCTAGGAGAAAAATGCTGAGCAATATGAATCGTTTCATTCTGCACCGTAATAAACCTTCATCTCCTGATTCAGGGAAAATTTTATGAAGCCTTGAATGGCGTGACTCCAATCCATCATACACGGCAGTGAATATTTGTTTCCTGCAGCTGCATTGCTGAAGCGTTCAAAAACTTCTACTGATGCTGCACGTGCCTGCTGCCTGTTGGGAGTTTCTCGCGACCAGAATGTTATGCACTGGTAAGCAACATGTGTAGAATAGTTCACCCATCTTTGTTCCATACAAAATGGCCGACTCAGACAAACGTCAATCTACTAAACACTGCAAGTGCCTCATTAGTGGGACTTTCTTCCTCCTTCCGTGTGACTTCTCTCAAGACTTGACCACTCCAAGCTGCGCGGGGTTAGGCTGAGAAGTTCATGACGGATAGCCATCATATTGTTTCCACGCTTGGCAGTTTGGTCTGATTTCTCCCCTATCCACGCGGAGTGAACAGCTTCCCTCGATGTTCCTTCTGTACATTGATATTTCCTTGAGACGGTGTTGGCAAGCCACGTGGCTTCTCATAACGCATCGCCATCGTTGATCTCCACTTGGCAATTTGATCCGATTTTCCCATTCACGGAAGTCTGAATCATGGTTTAACCCAACCCTCCAATTTCAACTGTCCTATTAATCCTCCTGGTGACTCCACAAAGACTCGGACCACTCCAAGCTTTGCGGATTTCTTACATGGCCCATGCGGAATGTCTCATGATGGATAGCCATCGTAATATTTCCCACGCTTGGCTGCCATCCATTTCTCCCATTTGGAAATATGATGAAATGGTTTCCCATGCGTGGAATTCACACTTGGCGGGCTTGCCATAAATCCACGTGGCTTGCTCCGAAAACGATTTTTTGGCAGGAGACTCAAACTTCTTCCCACGCCTGGAACCTTTTCATTGGCTTGAATCATGTCATTTAACGGCTTGGCAAATTAATCACGGGCCTTCACTTCCGCAACCTTGGATTGGCAAGTGTGGAGTGCGGGGTTTCCATTATTTGGCCACAATTTCATTTTTGGACAGATGGCCACATGATTTCCACTTTTCCGCTCAGCGTGAGGAGACATCATTCTCTCAGTGCAAACATTTCAGCTGTAGCTTGTAAGGTGTGATAATTCCGACAGAAACCTTTATGCTTGCCAACTTAGTGACTCGTTGAAGATGCTCATATAATTGCAAAGCAAATTGTGCTCCATGAATATTCTGATATGAAACAGTTCCACCTCTATGAGATTCACTTCCATGAGTTACATCGTAAAACAAGTAAGGTCTCGATAGAGAATCTTTGTAATAAATTTCATCAGGTCTCCCGGTAACACTCTCACTGTCACTTAATCGATTTTCATAAAAATATCTTGAAGGAAAATCCTGAATTTGAGGATGCATTCGATGCTGAACAGATAAAAACATAGTTGGACGACCTGCTTGCTGGAAGTGCTCAAAAGAACTTCTGCTATACTGCAACATGTCAACTGCCTGTGCACCAAATGCTCGGCCGAGGAAGGTCTGAACAACGCCAGCGAAAATATATATACTGTATTCACTAATACCCTGGCCCGGCATTCTTGCTGCCTCTGCGAGCTTACCATTGTAAAATTATTTCGAGTAGGCCTCCCAGTTTTGCATTAATCAATGAGCCCTGGAATTGTATCCTAGAAACCATCTTTAATGCATCCACACGAAACGAGTTGCCTTGAATTATCCATCATGCTCGATGAGTCCCATTGATAGGGCTCCATCACGTATCTCTATTTACGCAACGATCTCCATTCATTTTATGGCACTCTTGATGCCTTGGCTTGTGTTTGAATCACCCTAGCTCTGCAGAATGTGTCCTAAAAGAAGCTCACCACATGATCTCCAAAATGAACGAGTCACGAAGATGAGTCGAACTCCTTATCTCTGCCTTCGCTTCCGCCTGTGGCTTGAACCTTTCCAATTCATTGAGACTTTATTGATAGCTCAAACTTTGACTCTCCTTGACTTGGCCTTCACTTCTTTTTGCATCGATCTCTACCGAGATCCTTATAGAGTTCCCTTCATTTCATCAATTTTCAACGAGCTATATTTTGCATTAACAAGACCATCATCGAGCTCTTACAACTGAGAGTCTCTACTGAGATGATTTCTGAGATGATTATCAATTTGACACCGGGTTCTTTATCAACTCGACCCTGAACTCTTCACTGAGTTGAGATCAACTGGGTGCCTTTCGATGCTAGGTGATCTCTTCATATGCAATTTAGGAATTATTTTTAATTATTGCATCTCGATAATAACCGAAGGTGGGTTCCTGGGACTATTATTTCATTTTGAACGTGATAGGACCCCCTTGTCCAATCTTGCCAGGTGTGCGAAATTAGATAACACATGCCACAAGATTTCTCCTAAGGAATACCATAGCTAGAAATAAATGAATGAACAGTGTAACACAAGGTAAGCGGCGGCCGTAGAAACTACTAGAGAAAGGAACAATGGTAAGGTACTTCGATGCATGTACGCATGAAGAAGGAGGTATATAGCCAGAAGGTAGGAAGGCACACCTGAAGGTTATAGTTGTGGCACGTAGGTGTATCCTGCAGAAATTGGGAAAATGGTCAATTAATGAGAGGATCAGTGGTAGGTAAAGGAGCAATAAATGCAATAACTTTTAATAACTCTATATAAAGACGTGATGTGGGTTTATTTCTATGTTTACGATCACAAGTATTCAAGCGAGCTAGTTGTGACCAAACCAAGTGAAATGTGTTGAGGTGTAGAGAGTTACAAAACTAAACGTGGAGAGTAGATTTGTGCACAGAAGTGGCTTGCATCCCCATTGAAGAAGGGTTTGAGTGAAGTAGAAGCATTGAGAAGGAGCTCGAGCACGTGGTTTTGAGCTATGGCACATATTTTTGAGCTAGGGCATGAGAGCTTACTCGATAGAGGAAAAAGGTGAGATTTTTACCATGGCACCAAGGAAAGCACCTAGAGCAGGAGTGAAGGGGAAGAAAAAGGTGGAAATCAAGGTCAAAGATGCTCCCAAGGGTAAGTTTTTAGAAATGCAGTATCCAAAAGGAGTGATCATCAGATAGGATTGAGACTCCCATATCTATAGATGCAAAGTAAGTGACTACAACCACTGCACCATCAGTAACAAGGGGGATTTGGATGCATTATTGAATAAGAAGACCAACAAGCGCACATTAGATGACATTCCAGTGTATGACGATGCTCAGGAGAAGTTTCTCAAGAAGGTAGGGGTGTATAAGCTATATGAACTCCCATATTTTGGAAAATTAGAAAAATTATACCAATGGCTTATGATCTTATTCCATGAGGACTTCTTCTATTTTGTTGGACGGAAGGTAAGGATCACCGCGCCTTTTATTTCTATGTTGACAAGAATGAAGGGCACGGGGACAGAGGTTAATAGTGATCTAACTGATAAGGAAATTGTTATAGCCATAAGCAAGGAGTTGGGATACATCAAGGGTCCACACAGAATGGACATCTACAAATTAAGGAAGTATCATGTGGTGGACGCAGCTGCACATCTACTCACTAAGCTGAATGATCAAGAGAGATGGTCACAAGTAAATACCATGTGGTTATATATTGTGAAGAAAATTTCACAAGAATAAATGTATAACTTATCTAGCTATATAGCAGAAACAATTATTGAGGAAGCACACACAGGTGAAATGATAAGCTTTGGTGTTATCCTATTATCTCTTGTTTTTGTAGAAGTTGGAGTGCCCGATGGGCCAAATAAAAAAATTTGGGAATACCCCGCGGAAAAGAAGTCCCTCACAGAGAGGTTTGAGAATTATTTATGTGAAGGAACAATGAGTGGCCCATTCAAAAAAAGGGCATAACTATGGTATGATCAACTTCACGCAGCCTTTAAGGAGGAGTGGCGCATTCCAAAGGAGTTACCCTCAGTAGTGGGTAAGGCAGTGTAGTTCGCAGTGTATCAATATTTTTGCATTACACACTTTACAATAAAGGATGGGACATGGAGTCCCTCGTGTAAACTTTCATATTCACAGTGAGCTACTTCCAAGAAGCAGTACACAGGTTTACCGATGAATTCCAGTTGAGCTACAACACAGACAAGGTAGACTGTGACTACCATACTCTAAGGAAAACTTATGTTTATCCAGGTTGATCTGCCTGTATCAAGAGGCTTATTTCTGATGTTATAAGAATAAAGTCGATAAATTTGGTTTTTGGGGACATTGGGGTTGCACTTATCTATCTTTATCTCAAGCCTAGGATGAAAAAGGGCAAGTATGTGGAGAATCACTTTATGATCCCAGGGCTGCCTAAGGGAAAACACACAGTTCAAAATGTGGCAGCTCCAAATCCTTCCTCGATTATAGAAGGAGACAAAGAAGAAGAACTCAACAAGGATAGTGGAGGCTTGGACCATAGAGGCTGGAGGCAGCCCATAGACAAAGTGGAGAGTGACCACGTAGATACTCCCCC
The DNA here is from genome assembly GCA_019776745.2 of Taxus chinensis. Taxonomy (NCBI): domain Eukaryota; kingdom Viridiplantae; phylum Streptophyta; class Pinopsida; order Cupressales; family Taxaceae; genus Taxus; species Taxus chinensis. The sequence goes on from CM034146.1 coordinate 903,273,044, forward strand.
ATAGACGTAAGGAGGAAAGAAAGACTTGGATGTGGGTAGATTCCATGAGGAACGCTAGTTTAAAAAGGTGTTCAGAAGAACCATAACCCAAGGTGCGGGAACATCTTAACCTTTATGAAGGTCACCTAAACTCTCCAATCAAAAATAATCACCCAAGAAAAAGAGAAGAATAAATATTAAGCTTAACAAGGAGGAGAAGGAGTCTAAAGAGAGTGCGCCAGGAAATCTCGGTTCAACCTGAACATGTGGGGAACCCCGGGATGAAGAGATGAGAGATGAAGAGGAAGGGGTGAAAGAAGTAGAAGAAACTATGAAAGAACAACCCAGCGCACCCATTACAACTCAGGAAGGAGAAGGGATAACTCCAGACCTTGGCACCCAAGTTCCTATGGGGCCAAGAGCAAAAAGAGAAAGAACAAGTGAAGAGTCTGTTGTCCCTAGTATGGGCTATACTGAGGACACCAGCAAAATATTTTGTGCTCGGTTCCATAGCACTATGAGCCTTAAGGATTTATATGGGTGGGATCTAACGGATCCAAATATGGCCATTACATGTACAAGGAAGTAATTATCCTTGTCCATGTAGATTCATATGGATGAACCATATTTTGACGTGTGCGAGGAGTCATGTGTCTCACAAAGAGTGAAGAAGGCACCCGAGATTAGGCACATGACGATAAAACCTTCTCTAATGTTTGATGAGAAAGTCAAGAATGCAATGGTCAAAGTATCTGTTGAGGTGGCGTGGAGAAACATTGATAAGGCCGCAACCATTCAAGTGTTGCTTGAAGATAACAAGGCTAAAATTGTAGAGATAACATGTTTAAAGGAAGAGAAGGAACAAGAACGGGAAAAGAATGAGGCCTTCATTAGCATGGTGGAGGAAATTGGTGATTACATCCTTAAAACAAGGCCTCATCTAGAATCTCACGTTCTAGAAACGTTTCCTTTTGCTATGCATTATGTGCGCACTTTGGTCGATTTAGTGTTAGATGATGGACCAATTCAGATGCTTGCACCAAAAGATTCTGAAAAAGAGGTACAGAGATCAAGGGCCTCTATGGTTAGGAAAATTTCAACTTACGAGGCATTACTGTAAATTTTGAAGGATGAGCTCAAAAGAGCCGATCAAGCTCTCAATTTATGTGCGACACCTGAAGCAATAATAAGGACCAGAACTTTAGTAGAATATAATGAAGTTCTGACAGCAATGAAAGATGAGACACTTGGATGCACAGAAAGATTGGTACTGGTGAAACAAAAGCATGAGGCCCTCGCAGTAACCTAGGATCCACACAAAGAGAGGATTGATGTGATTGGGAAGCTCGTAGCACAAAATATGGACCTCCTGGAAGGAGTGATGTCATGTATGACCAATGTTATCTGCATACTACAAAATGAGAAAGAGAAGATTACTCAGGACGAACTAGATGTCATAGCCATAAATATTCCAGAGAATACAAGGACCACGCTAAGTGACTGGTAGGCATTGGAGGCTGAAATAAAAAATGAATATCTAGAGCTAATCTTCTCGGTTGAAGAAGAGGGTGCTGCAGAGTAAATATTCATTCTTTTATATAATGTTTCATTAATTATTTCATTCCTTATTCTTTATTATTGAGAACATCAAAAATAATTCCCATTTCTGGGATGACAATGTACTTTACTATGAGGTAATGTTGAGCAGACATAATATTTATCTAAGGAGAAGACACAAAAAGTATGCACGCGTGGGAACAAGGTACATTTGAAGGCACAAGAAGATAGGGAAGGAAACGCGTGCCAGAACACTTTGTCTTAGGACTTATCCATTTTTATGGATAAGGGATATTTTTGGAGATAGCATGTGGAGCACACATAGAGATGAATACTTACACGATACACAATAGTATTTTGGGAACAACTGGTTTTTAAGTAGCATTCATGGTATAAGCTAATAATAGGATTTCTTCTTAGAGTTAACTAAATGACATCTATTATTAGAACACTTGCATGTTATTCATGTCATTGTAAAGGCACATGGCTATTATCTGTATGCAACCTATTTTGATAATTGTATGGGTGGTGAAGGGAAAGTCCCCACCTCTATAAATATGTATTAAACTATGTAGTTTAGTGTGTGTGGATTATTGTAGAGTTATGTTGTTGGTTCTGATGTGCGCATGACTCATGGAGATACTTTATAGTGCAACAAGCTTCTTTTTTTACAGTGTTTAATGCAATGCAGTATATTGGCTAGATAATGGTGTTAGAAATAACTGAATATGGTTCTTGTATGGTTAGTCTTATTATAGTTATTGTTTAGTTCATGATTCTCTAAGATCTATATCTGGTTTATGCATTGTGAAATGTTTATGACTAGCTATGGATTTGAATATGTATTATCATCATCACACTAAAATCCTACACAAGCAACTCTAAAGAGGAGCCTAGTACCTTTGCGCGCTTTGGGTGAGCTCTCAGCTAAAGATGAGTGATGTGCTAGCACACCTGGGTTTTCTATAGTATATTCTAGGTTACATCACCATTCATCCTTCTATCCCCATTAAACCTTATCATCCTCATTCGTAACTTTCCAATTTATCTAAATTTAAAAGCAAGGAGGACCCTCAACAACACCTTTGAGATTTTAGACATGCATGCTACCTCACAGCCCACGATCAAGACCTCATGCTTAGTACATTCCCCATGTCATTATTCAGCTCCATGTTGGACTGGTATAATGGCATCCCCCAGCACTCCCTCTTCTCCTTTGCACAGCTTTCCCAAGTCTTCCTAAGGCATTTCTCCATCAACATTGCTTGCAAAATCACCATTACTGATCTATACACCATTAAACAGTTTGAAGATGAATCCATCACGGATTTCATTGTAAGATGGCATGGCATCATCAACTAGTTATCCTTTTCCCTTCCTTAGACCAATCTCATCAAGCTCTTTTCTCAATCTTCTGCTAAGAACATTTCTTCCACCCTTCAAATTTTATCCTTTCCAAGCTTCAAAGAAGCTTTTACCATGGCTCATAAATTATAACTTTGTGCCCTTGAGCAAGGTCACATTAAACTCAAATCTAACAAACCTAAGATAGATTTCACCAAATCCTCCTCTTCCTATCACGATAAATCCAAGAGTGCGACAAGTGTTATTGTCGTCAATTCTTCTTCTTCTTCCACCTCCCATGTCGATCCTTCACAAAGGGATCCTCACTTCCCTCGGGGAGTCTTATAGTTCCATCTTTGATAATCTTATGGGTGTCAATCTCATCTAACTCCCTCCAATTTGACCCTTAGATGAATCACTGCCTAATCCCGTTTGGTATCAATAAGAATCCTATTGAAAACATCATCAAGTCCATGGGCATGACATTGAAAAGTTTCATACCTTTAAGGATTTTTTTCAAAGACTCATTAACCAAGGGGACCTCCAAGTGAGTAATCTTAATGCCCCTCCTAGCCAACCACTTGACATCTTTAAACAACCTTTTCCCAATCATCCACCTACTACCCAAGCAACCCCTTCCAAATCTCAAACATTGTACGCTTATATAATTAGCACTATAAGTCAGGTCCCTACATCATCATCCTTACCCACCCCATATATCACATCCACATCTACCCCATGCACCTATCCTATCTACATATATTATCCCCACACCTACTATACCCGATCCTACTTCTCTTTCATCCATTATACCTTCTTCTATTTTTCCTATACTTACTTCCAAGCCAAATTCCTCATCCACCTTTTCCTCTACACCTCCCACCACACCAACTACATATACCCATATCTTGATAATCCCATATTATCTTTTTCCTATACCTACTTCCACACCAAATTCCACATCCACCTCTTCCTCTACACCTCCCACCACACCTGCTACATATACCCCTATCTCGATAATCCCATCAGCATCCTCACATGTACATTCATCTGATTCTAGGCCATTTTCTATCTCCACACCTTCCATAGACACGCATCCAAATAATGCCCCTATTTCATCCCCCTCCTCCATATATGAATCCTCTCCTATCAAATCAACATCCCCATCATCTTCTCATAAACCCATTTTACCTTAAATATTAAACTCCAGATCATCCACCTCTTGAAACACCCCCTATCAAGATTATTATCATCCCCACCAAGAGTAAACCTCCACAACGTAAATCTAGAAACATTGGCACACCTATCCAAAAATTACTTACCCATTAATGTAAGAAACTAGAGTTGCCCATTTCTAATCCTCCACAATCTCGATCACCTAGTATCAAAACATCCATCTCAGAGCTCCCTATTTCTCTTTCGAGACTAGGACCTTCATCCAAAACACCCATCATTACTCAATAAAAATACAAATCCACCACCCATTCCTATAAAACTATATCTAAATCATCTACCCCTCATTCATCCAAATCACCCATTCCTTATTCTTCTAAATCATCACCTTAACCATCATCCACCTCTCATCCTAATCTCAATCAGCATCCACCCTTCCTTCCACATCAAAATATAATCCAAGACTCCTATCAAGCCTCATAAGAACAAGACCCCTCTTCTACCTTCATCCAATTCCTCTAAATCAAATCCATCCCAAGTTCCCAAAACTCCATCCACCAAAACGCCCATTGGATCTTATACCAAGGTATTTCAGGGTCTTCTCCATGCATTCATCATCACCCTTCCACCTATTAAACCTTTTAACACACGTGGGAAAAAACCCACATAGTTTGATCCTAACATTATTTGTGCCTACCATCGTGTTCTTGGCCATACTACCAAACATTGTAAAACCCTCTGCGCCCTTATCGGAAGTATTGTGGAAGAGGATGATATTCTCGTTGAAGAAGAAGACACCCTTCCATCCCCTATCCCATATTCATACAAATTAGATCCTCCAACCAAGCCCAAGACTTCTTTCATTGTTATCCTACCTCTGGTTTATCTTTCTTACAAAGATAGCCCCCCTCTTTACATAGATATCATCCATATTACCACCCAGTCTCGCCCTTATGAAGCTCAACCTTCCACCTCATCCAAGCCTAACTTCATCACCACTGCTCTTCCCAGTGAGCCTTTTCCACCCCTTTCTTTCTTTAAGGCTAAGGTGACTATCCTAGCCACTCTCAATCCTACCTCCATTGAATAAACCATCATAAATTAGTTACATCAAGATCCTATTAAGATGTCCCTTTATGAGCTTATCCAAAGCTATCCTAACCAAAAATAGGATCTTATTGAAACTTTACATCGCATTCCCATATCATCTGATGCGCCTCAACACCTTGCGGCCCTTGTTAGAGCTCTTACAACTTTCACGGCCATATCCTATGAGGATTTTTAAATCCCTGACATTCTTCTTGAAGATCAAGATCTTCCTCTTTTCATCACAGTTTGTATTAATGACACCTTCATCCGGTGATCCATGATTAAAAATGGTGCTAGTATCAACATCATTTCTTCCCATACCTTCAATCATCTTAAACTCCCTGACACCATTGTCACAGAATTAGTTGTCATCACTCATGTTTTTAATGATGCTATTGCCCCTGCTTTGGGAAAAATTATCTTTCCTATCCGTATTGGCCATAAACTCCTTTATGAGATCTTCTACATTGTAGAAGAGGAGTTTCAATATAATTTCTTTCTTGGACACCATTGGATTTGTGCCATGTGTTACGTCCCATCTACCCTCCACCATTGTATTAAATATGAACATGAATGGAAGATCCATACTCTCCCTGGTGACCTCCCTCCCTTTAAATAATTTCACATGACTTATCAACTGAATGATGTGCTTGTCCCTAAGCAAGACTCTTCTTCTGGAGAATCCACCAGTTCTTCTTTTCCTACATCTAAGTTACCCCATGAGGGATATTTTTAGGATGTGATGCAGTGTTTTTCTTTGGAGGAGTATCAAATCCTTGCTCTTAATTCCATTCCTTCTCTTAACCCTCTTAGTTTACCTAGCAAGGCCCCTATGCATCAATCCAATGTCGGGGATATCATTTCTTTTGGTTCGCCTTCCTCAAAACAAATCTTGTATATAGTGGCTTTGATCACCCTTCTTCCCATTTTAATGACTACACTCACACAAAACATAAACTAATGGTTTCAATTTCCTCTCTAAAAAATATTTTTCCTAAACTTACCTTTATTGTTGTGCATGAAAGAGATATGGTCTCAGAAGTTATGAACAAGGTATCCATGATTTTCTCCTTAACCAATCCCATGAACCATGTGAAAAGTTTGGCTTGGGATACAAATATCCCTCCACTCCTCCTCCATGCCCTTCTTCCTCCTCTCACATTGACATTAAACCACCATATTCTCCCCCTTCATCTAACTATCCCATAAACATAGATGACATTGTGTCTATCCCTCCTGAATTTTTTTTAATCTCCACTGTTTCCCTCGGACCAGTCACCTATCAGGTTTAAAATGAGACTTGGTCCTTTTCTCTTAAATAGCTTGAGATGCTAGGGGAAGATTCCCCTACCATTGATATCCTTCAATTCAGCGATGAAGATTCCATTATTTCTTACATGGGGGACGAGGATTCTCATATCCATAATTCCCTTCCTCCTGACACTTCCACCCTTATTAATGAATCCACCATCGACGTCAACATAGGGACTCCCCAAGATCTCTTCATCCTCAAGGTTGGCCAATCTCTTGATCTTGAAGAGCTTGAATCCTTTACCTCCTCCTTGTTCAAGCATAACCAAGCCTTCACATGATCGTACTCCAACATATCCGGTCTTGATCCTTCCATCGTCGTCCATAACATCGTCACCATCCCTGATGCCAAACCTATTAAACAAAATTTACATTACATGTATACTCGTGTTTCCCTTCTTATCAAATAAGAGCTATAACATCTTATTTTTGCTAACTTCATCCAAACCATCGACTATCTGCAATGGGTTCCAAATATCATACCCATTGCCAAATATTTTGGAAAGCTTCACATTTGCACTGATTTATGATATTTAAATCTCACTTTCCCTAAGGATTACTTTCCCCTTTCTAACATCAACCAGCTCATCAACCTCACGTATAGCCATGAGATGGTCTCTTTTATGGATGGTTTTTATAGTTACAATCAAATCCTTATCTCCCCATAGGACCAACATAAGACTTCCTTCATCACCCCTTGGGGGACCTTCTACTATCGCGTCATGCCTTTCGGCTTGAAAAATGTTGGGGCCATGTACCAGTGTGCTATGACCTATATCTTTGATGACCTTATCCATAAAACTGTAGAATATTATGTCAATGACATCTTGGGTAAATCCAAGCATCGATGTGACCATCTTTTTTTCCTTGAAATCCTCTTCAAGCACCTTAATTGTCTCCTCCTTCATCTTAACCCAACCAAGTATATGTCTGGAGTGATAAATGATAAAATCATTGAATTCATCATCTCTATCAGGGGTATTTAAGTTGACCCAACCAAAATCAAGGCCATCCTCGAGATGCCTCCCCCTTTTGACCTCAAGAAACTTTGTATTCTTCAAGACCAATTTCAATCAGTGTGTCACCTCATTTCACAACTCTCAGATCATTGCCAACCCTTTCATCACCTTCTTCATATTTACACCCAATTCAATTGGGATGTCAACTGTCATAAGGCCTTCGATGTTCTTAAGCAGTACCTTCTCTATCCACTTGTGCTTACACCTCCACACACGGGGGAGCCTTTCTACCTCTATATATATTCCTCTGATCATGCTCTAGGTGTCATTTTGGCACACCATGATGAGAAAAGTAGGGATCAAGTTGTCTATTATATCTTATGTACCCTTGGTGACTATGAAACCTGCTACACATAAGCTGAAAATATATGTTACGCCCTCTTCTTTTCCACTTATAAACTTTGTCATTACCTTTTTAACCATAAAACCTTTGTTGTTACCAGTTTCCACATTCTCAAAACCATGCATTCCAAGCCTTATCATAGTGATCATATTACTTTATGGCTCATGCTCATGACATATTTTTACCTAGATTTCATCTCCCATAAACAAAATAAGGGCCAAGCTATTTCTGATCAACTTGTTGAGGCCCCTCTTTCTAATAATCAACTCCCTCATGAACAATTTCCTAATAAATATATCTTCACTCTTAATCATGATTTCTCTCTTCTTAAGATGACACTTTTCTTTGACGAATCTAAGTTTCAAAAAGGGGGAGGTACCAACATCATTATCATTCCTCCTTGGGATAATCCCATCCCCATTTCTCATAAGCTTAATTTTTAATGCATTAACAATATGGCTGAGTATGAAGCCCTCATCTTAGGCCGTGAAAATGTTTTCATGCTCGGCATCTAAATTCTTGATAACTATGGGGATTCCCAGCTCATCATCAATCAATTCATATGGACCTATCAATGTAAAAGTGACATCTTCCAAAAATATTAGGATATCGTCATCTTTCTCCTTGAAGCATTCGACTCCTATACCATCCAATCCATCCCGCGATCATTCAAACATTTTTCTGACATGATGGATTCCCTCGCATATTTTAACCTATGGAAAATGAAATAATCCAAGCTCTCTATTGTTTTTCAACATCTTGATCAACCATCTCATGTTTATGAGCTTCCCCACGTCAATCATATCGACACCAATGAATATGATCTTTGGTATTCTCAGATCTTCAACTACCTATCCCAATATAAAGTATGCTCTGACCTATCTAGGAATGTTAGGAGGTCCTTCCTCCAATTTGCAACCCATTATGTTATCCTTCACAACATCCTTTACAAACATGGGTTGACAAAATTATCCTATGTTGCCTTAATTATTTTGAATCTACCCACGTTATTCAAGAAGTCCACGATGGAATCTACACTGGACACTTTAGTGGTTTAGTTATTGCAAAGCGCATCCTTTGCATGGGCTATTACTAACCTACCCTCAACCAATAATATTATGAGTATGTTAAAAGGTTTGTTACATGTCAGTGGCATTCCAATTTTATCCACATTACTAGCTAAGATTTACAGATAGCCTAGGACCTTTCACCCTTCTCATAATTGGGGATCAACCTCATTGGCACTATCAATCCGTTATCTTCTCAACACCATCATTCTATCATCATTTCTACTGAGTATTTCACCAAATGGATGGAAGCCATTCCAATCACATCTACCAAAGCTAACTAGGATCATTAATTTCATCTATCAACATATCATTTGTCATTTCGGCATCCCTCACAAGCTCATTGACGGGTTGTTGTATTACCAGTCATTTAACCAACTCATAGACAAGTTGGTGTCATTATAACCAAGGTGGTGTCTAAAGTTGTATGCAAAAGGAGAAAGGAAAATCTTATCCAATAGTACTTCTTCCTAAGAAAACATACAGAAATTAAACATGCATGAAAAAGAAACACACAATAACTAAACTATTGAAATAAATCTGCAGTAAATAAACTATGCTAATAAATAATAGAAAAATCCTCCTCCTTGGGGAAGAGCGGCTTTTGGCCATTCTCTTCCCTTTGGATTTGAAGCAACTACAATTAACTTTTAAAACTACACTTGTATTGATTCAAAATTGATTTATAAAATATGTCCCCTTTTCCAAATATATGGAAGAGGTATTTATAGACATTACTCCTAGTTTACTTGGTACACACTCTAAGAACTAACTACATATTCTTGGGAAAATTTATTCAAAGCAATAAATACTAAACAAACTTGACTACAACAACCCACTTATTGTGGAGAATATTTCTACAAATCATCCCTTTAATCTAAGAACACAAAGTGGGAGAGTACTTATTCAACATTCGTAATACTATTCCACCATTTTCTCGTCCTTGAAACATGGAGATAAAATGGAGGAGTGCTAAGTCCATGACTTTGAATTCTTCTTGGAATGCCACATGCATTCATGAATTTGAATTGCCACATGTTTGGATCTATATTCTTGGTTGATGGCATGGAAGCAAAGAGTAGGCTGAATAGTTTGGTGCTCCTTTACATTATTTTGGAACAAACCAAAATACTTTCACTAGCTGGGTGTTTCCGTAGCTGCGTGAAGAATTTCCATAGCCAGGCATTTCCATAGCTGCATGAATAATTTCCATAACTGCAATCTACGAACTTGGAATACATGTGCTTATGACCTATTTTCTACACACTATTGCATTCCAACTTTAGAAGAAATATCAAGAAATAACAACAATTAGATTGCAAATAGATTTCTAAAGAGATGATAAGATAAATCATATATTCTACCTTAAATATGATATATGTTATTAAAACTACATCTAAATTCACTTGAAAGCTTTATTTTGAGTGAGAGAATAAGAATGTTATTTGGTGATATAATGAGACATATTTTGGTCTCATCATTTCCCCCACACTTAACTTCTTGCATACCCTCATGCAAGCTACTGATCTTCCTGCAGAATCTGATTTTGTCAATACTTCTACACCTTTCAAATTATCTTCTCCTTTTTTCATGATAGTAGCAAACTGAGATTTTAGAAGTAAAATTTTTACTTCTTTTTTATTCATGCTCTCATGAGGTTTTCCGTAGATAATGTAGAGATATTTTTCCCACACTTAACTCTTTGTTTCCTCATGCATTCTTGAAAATATTTGGAAGAGAGTGAGTCTCCCCCACACTTAGCTTTGTGCATGCCCTCATGCAAACTGTTGTTTTTTAATTCAGCAGCTTATAGATCTCAATTGTTGTAAATTGAAAAGACTTCATCTACGTCATTTTCTTTGTTATTTGACTTGATCAACACATGGAGATCTTGAAAAATTTCTCTCTTTTTTTTATGCTTTCGAGAAGTGAATCTATTTGTAATTAAAACAAAAAATAACAATATTCAAGAATAGAAAAATAGAAGTTACCATACCATACTCGGTAGTTATCCTTGTTTTCATCATGTTGTATAACATTGATTTCCATCTGCAGCTAAAAAAACAAATAGGTATGAAGTCAAAGCCACTGCAACATAGAACTTTTTAGTAGAAAATGATTTCATCAACCAAGTCGGCATAAGAGAAGGAGTCATATGAATCCAAGAAAGACTTTTAACTGCAAAATTTTTTGTTTTTTTTGGTTTGGGAAAAGCAACCGTTTGTTGGTTTTCAACTTTCCCTTTTTTTTAGAAGATTAACATTAACTACTGCATATCGGAGGAATTTTTGGTGTTTTCAGAAGTTGGGAAAATAAATTTTTAACAAAAACTGAGACAAAGAGGGTAGCATGGAACGAATCCGGTACAGAAAATGAGGAGTACTAGCAGAATACTTGCATGCATCATAAGATTTTTTATTTTATTTTATTTTTTAAATAATCTTCAGCAAGTTATTTTTTAGCAACATGCATTCAAAATGTGATATCTTTTTCGTTTCTCAACAAAAATGAGAAATTAAAAATGATCTGGAAATCTTAGATCATGTATAACAAGACCCAAAAATCATTTGAGTGATTTCTTTACGAGCTGCGAGCAGTTTGGATCAGAAAACACTGCTATCAAAATAGTCAGCAACATGTTATTTCTTTTTAGCAGTGTGCATTCAAACTACGATATCTTGGTTATGTCTAAATGAAAATGAGAGACTAAAAATGATCTAGAAATTACATTTCATGTAGAATAAAACCCAGAAATTGTTTGATCTATTTCTTTATGAGCCGCAAGTAGTTTGCATCAGAAAATGCAGTTATTTTTCATGCGGGATTTTTGTATTAGATGATTCGTTTTCCTTTGAACTCCTCTTTAATATGCCATTTGTGTTGATTTTGTAATTTCCTGTAGTAATTATTTCATCTAAAAAATATATGCTTGTAACAATTAGCTCCTTCAAATTCAAATCTCTAATAATTATTGAAAATAATTTAGAACAAGTCTCTCTCTCATTAAATAAATAGAGTCAATTTAGGAGCACTCTTTGCATGAGACTTAATTGATTAAAAGATATGTAATCTGTAGCATTCATTGCATGCAAATTTATTTCCTCTTTGTATGTAAAATTTATTTCTAAATCAATTAAGTTGACATGCAAGGAATATCTTAACAAAATTTGACTAATTCATTAAATAAAAGAGATAAAATAGGAATGCGTGTTATTTAAATTTTTCTAACAACCGCATGAGTCATTGCATGCAAAAAGGAATGTCTCACTTCATTAAATGTAAGAGTTAAAAATAGAATTCTCTTGTTGCATGCTTGAACTTTTCAACCAAACGAGTTGTTATATGAGAGAATAATGCATACCTTTTTACATTTGTCTACCATGTTCTAATAACTTTCATTATTGTTGTAGATTCATTTTTTATTACAAGAATTTGAGGTGCAGAAATGGATTTTTTCCTTCAACATGACGTTTCCTTCTTCTATGACAGAAGCAACTCATCTTTTCCTTCAACTCCTAATTTTTTTACACGAATATTCTATAGAAATTTTTGTCTCGGCTAACCTACACAAAGTTAGTTTTTATTTCTTTTTTTTACATTTCTTGCATGCATGAACTGGTATTGAATCTAATGCATGCAAACAAGGAATATTTCATAATAGGAAACCCAAATCAATTTAGACCCTACAGAAATATATTATGTTACAATTTTTATATAGATTAAGAAAACTTATCATCAAATTCCTATTGTATCCATTCCATCACACCAAAATACATGGGTAACTAGCTGCTATAATTGATGTGTATATAGGAAATAGAATTAGGTACGGGTTTTATTTGATGATAATACATATTTCTATTATGAATTTTTCATCCATATGTTGATTAAGGTAGTCAGTCTTATCAACAATCTACAATATCATATTGAAATTCTCAATATGAATATAATAGAAATATTTCTTAACAGAATAAATAATTGTATAAACACATGTCTGATGGACTAATATGAAATGGTATTTCCATGTTATTGAGGAGGGGGTTTCTTTTGGTAATCTCCATCAAGTTTCTAAATCTAATTGCAGAAATAAAATTTATTCTATTTGCAGGAAATGAAATTGCTAGAAAATAAATTGCAGAAAATAAAAATTCTAAAGAAGTTATTGAATTAGAATCTCCTATCACAAATTTTTCTAAGAGGTATTCTACTGTCACTAGAATACTCTTTTAGAAAAATTTGAGTCTCCTAATAACACCAATGTCCCCGACAATGGTGCCAAAAATGACGGGTCGTTGTATTACCAATCATTTAACCAACTCATAGACAAGTTGGTGTCATAACCAAGGTGGTGTCTAAAGTTGTGTGCAAAAGGAGAAAGGAAAATCTTATCCAACAGTATTTCTTCCTAAGAAAACATACATAAATTAAACATGCATGAAAAAGAAACACACAACAACTAAACTACTGAAATAAATCTGCAGTAAATAAACTATGCTAATAAATAATAGAAAAATTCTCCTCCTTGGGGAAGAGTGGCTTTTGGCCATTATCTTCCCTTTGGATTTGAAGCAACAACAATTAACTTTTAAAACTACGCTTGTATTGATTCAAAACTGATTTACAAAATATGTCCCCTTTTCCAAATATATGGAAGAGGTATTTATAGACATTACTCCTAGTTTACTTGGTACGCACTCCAAGAACTAACTACATATTCTTTAGTAGATTTATTCAAAGCAATAAACACTAAAAAAACTTGACTACAACAACCCACTTATCATGGAGAATATTTCTACAAATCATCCCTTTAATCTAGGAACAAAAAGTGGGAGAGTACTTATTCAACATTCCTAATACTATTCCACCATTTGCTCATCCTTGAAACATGGAGAGAAAATGGAGGAGTGCTAAGTCCATGACTTTGAATTCTTCTTGGAATGCCACATGCATTCATGACTTTGAATTGCCACATGTTTGGATCTATATTCTTGGTTGATGACGTGGAAACAAAGGGTAGGCTAAATAGTTTGGTGCTCCTTTACATTATTTTGGAACAAACCAAAATACTTTCACTAGCTGGGCATTTCCGTAGTTGTGTGAAGAATTTTCATAGTTGGGCATTTCCATAGCTGCATGAAGAATTTCCATAACTGCAATCTATGAACTTGGAGTACAGTTGCTTATGACCTATTTTCTACACACTATTGCATTCCAACTTTAGAAGAAATATCAAGAAATAACAACAATTAGATTGAAAATAGATTTCTAAAGAGATGATAAAATAAATCATATATTCTACCTTAAATATGATATCTATTATTAAAGCTACATCTAAATTCACTTGAAAGCTTTATTTTGAGAGAGAGAATAAGAATGTTATTTGGTGATATAATGAGACATATTTTGGTCTCATCACTCATCATGGATAATGGAAAGTCCTTCAAAAATAAATACCTTAAGAAGCTTTGTGACTCATTTAACATCAAGCTTAGCTTCTCTTCTCCTTATTATCCTCAGGGTAACGGCCAAGGAAAATCCTCTAACAAGACCCTTTGTAACATTCTTGCTAAGATTATTGATAGGTCGTGTTATAATTGGCATCTTCATATTCCTTTCACTCTTTAGGCTTACCAGACTAACATCCACACCCATATGGGCATTACTCCTTTCTCTCTCGTATATGGATTTGAATCTGTCCTTCTTGAAGTTCAAATCCATTCCTTATGTGTTTCCCTTCACAACTTTATCTCTGACGAGGACCATCATCAGGAACATCTAGAAAAACGAGATTTGTTAGACAAACGTTGTTTGATTTCCCTCCAGCATCATCAATTCTATCAAGATCAAATTAAAAGTGCTTACAAAAATCATCTTAAGCCTCACGAATTTCACATCGATGACCTTGTCCTTAAAGAAAACTAGGATGCCACTACTCTAGAAAGGAGCCAACGTGGAAAGTTTGCTCTTAACTAGATTTGACCATACATTATCATGCATAAGTATGGGTCTGGTGTTTTTCATTTAGCTTCACTTGATGGCAATCCTAAACCGAAACCTCTCAACACCTTGCACTTACGACCTTTCTATTGTTAACATAAATACCAATGTGATCTTAGTCACCTTAGCGATCCCCTCTTTCCATCAATTGTCTCTTCCATCTATCACTATGATGATCTAGAATTATGTGGTCTACCGTCATTATCTTGTCTATGACCTTAAATATAGGCACCATGACTCTTCTCATAGCATATTCCTTATGGATAGGTTCTTCCTTCTTGGTGATAACTCCATGATCGTTACTTCCATTTACTTTTATCTACCTTATAGAACCATGATAAGGGCTCTCAAGTATAGCTTGCACATCTTTACCATCCCCTCCCCAAGTGGGCTGTCAGTTTTTTATAATTTTCCCCCTTTTCACCATATTCATCATGAAATTATCTTTTCTTACCCTCTATTTCCAGTTTATCAGCCATAACACACTATTCCTTGTCATATCCGGCTCTTATTTTTATTTCACATAATTCACCTTTTTGGCCATCTTCATGTCCTTACTGGGGCACACTTATTTTCTTCATCATCATCTTCCCAGATGCATTTTCCACTTGATTCCTCACGTATGCAATATTTCAATTTTTTCACACTCTCAATTGTTTTTGCATGATGTATGCCTTTGACCTATTGGTCTCACAGCTTGTGCATCCATTTTGAGTAGGATTCCTATTGGATTCCCTCCATCTCACAGTGGTTTTTGCTGACTCATAGGTCCATAAGCCATTTTCATCATATCTATTAAGGTCGTACTTTGTTCCCTGCCGAAGTGACTCTTAAAAATCACTGCCATATTTTAAATTTTTATTTTTTCTCGAATCCTTCTCACCTAGGGCATCATGTCTCTTCTTCTCTTTTCCCATCCTTTCCTTCCATCCCCTATCATCTATCTCTTTCAAACTCATTATTGATTCCCCTTCGTATCATCAATCCCTAATTTGAGGGGGAACACATCGTCAATTACCTTTCCCATCTCTTCTCATTTTTGTCTCACGGTTTTCTATCACAAACTCCTCAACGAAAAGGGACAAAATGTAGACAATTTTTTTTTGGCACCCACTCATGCCTTCACCTTACATTCACCTCTCATCCTCTCTTAGCGCATTTAGTTTCCCTCCTATTTTTAAAATTACCCACTTTCCCTCCAAAAATTCTATTCCCCCCACATCTTATCTATTTTTCATTATTCCCATTATTCCCATATTTTAATCCCCATTAATCCTTATTATTTTCATAATCCTTAATCTACCCTAAACTCATTTAATTTATTAAAATAAAATGTAATATATTAGCCTAATATAATGCAAGTTTGCAGTAAATAAATGAATAAAATAACTCAAGAAAACTAAGCAATAAAATGTATAAACCCTTATGTGCAAAAAGGGTTGAAAGGTCCTTAGCTGATTTGAAGATGTCGTTGGACTATGTCGCAGTGAAGACCCACTGAACAAGAATGAGGAGACTATCGCACATGATCCTGAGAAAATGTAGATCCGAGTGATTTGGTTGGACTGGGGCACTTGAAAAAGGGATTGGGGTGCTCAGGGGTGCCCTAGTATGCAATATGGGCACCCTGGTCTGTGCGGGAATTATGGAAGCCAATTTCACAGATTCCCCAATTTTGGGGTTAATCACACCAGTTGTGCAGATATATATTCAAATCTAAGCACACAAACAATAGATATAGAAATAAACTAGAAGAAATAATCACACAAGATATAACGTGGTTCACCCATTGTGGGCTACATCCACCAAGAAACAACCAATCTATTATTCAAAGCTTCACAGAGGATATACAATGAATATATTCAATATTTCATACCTCACACGGATGTACAATACTTTTCCTTCTCAAGCTTCTCTTTTTTCTCTCTCCAAGAATTCCTTCTTACAATTATGATTAATCTTTCACAATATAACCTTTATAACCCTAGCTTTCAAGCTTATATAAGCATATAAAAACTTAGGGCAACATAGTTATGCAATTACAACCATTAGATCACCTTTTAATAAAATTTTAGATATAATCCCATGACTTAAATAAAAACATTTCACGCACAGGAGACTGACGCCGGCTACCCCAACCAATTCTGGTTCCTACTAGCTGACCGACGTTGGTGAGCTGACCAATGTTGGTTACTGTGTCAACCTGAAAGTTATAAAACTTGTTATTTGTGAAGCAACTAAGCTCCATAATCTCAATAGCCAGATGGTGCATAGCCTTCACTGTTTATCACATATATGTCGCACCTAGCTCAAGACCTACAATGAAGAATCACCTACAAAACCCTAGGCAAAGCATCAAGACCCTAAAAAATAAAGATGCATATAAAGGGGTCAGACTGTCCTTAGACGCCAAATTGATGGACTTATCACTGAGTGTTGCACTACATTTCAGACCCAATGTAGTTCTAGGTGTGTGTGTGGAATTGTGCCCTAGGTTTCTCTTGTGCCACGTTGCACTTTATGAAGTAGCTCAGAAAGTAACTAGATGTATAATGTAAATAATGTGTGCATGAAAACAATAGACTCCCATCCTATGAAGTGTGATGCAGATGAACCAACCTTTGTGCCTTGTGATGGTGCTAGATGGATGCAAATGGAGCTATAGATGCCTTTGATGGATGCAACCTTAGGTGGAGATAGTAGATGCTTAGTGTTTGGTCCCTTATTATGATCACATAACTTTATATTTATATAATTCCTTTGCTTGAATTTTGTAATTAACCCTAAAAAGGCTGACTACCAAAAAGATAAGATGATCAAATGATAGAAAGGACCCAAAAAGTGTAAAAGAGGGACAGAAAGGATGATGACGCCAAAGGGGTTGGGCATTCTACTGATGTCATGGCTGGGTGCTCCAGTCCAAAAAAGGTAAAATTGAAGTATGAAAAGATAGACTGGGCCAATAAAGTGTGTAAGACTGAAAGTAGTAAATAGAAAGTAATGAAAGATGGCCAAAGACATGGGTTAATTAAGTACTTTTCTTACTTAGGAACCATATGAATAATAGTATATGTAATCGAGACTAGATAATGACTCAAAGTGCATGATTTTGTGTCTACATTTTCCCCCACTTTATGTTGGTGAGAGAAAAGCTCGGTAACATAAAGTAGATAGAGATGTGTACCTAATATCCACATAGATTGATGTAGAAAGCATGCCGAGGGACTAAACAAAGCATGGAGTGATAAAAAGATGAAGCATGGAGACTAAAGATGAAAAAGTGTAAAAATGTGATGAGAGTGAACCTAGGGAAGAAAAACGTGTGTAGATTCCGATGTGTGTGATGTACCTATTGTTAGTGTCGATGTGTGTGATGTTATTGTTGATGTTGACTGCTTGCTTCCCATACAGATAGAAATGTAAAAGAGAAGATGATCAAGTAGTCAAATACACATGTATATGTAAATATATGTGTAAAACTCATGTATGTATGTAAAAATCATGTAATGGAAGTGCTGAAAATGTGAAAAAGGAACATGTGCACCTGATCCGTGATGAGGAAAAGAGTGTGTAGAAAGGATCTTGTCGATGAAGTGTGAGTTTTTTGGGCGATCTCACGCCACTGGCCGAAGAAGTGTAGGGAGGAAAGTCTGATTTATCCTCCAACTTATAACCACTTCCCAAAACTGAAGAGATCTCTATATTGTCTACTTTTTTGGGTGATGATGTGTGCACAAAGTAGTGTAGTGAGGAAGGTTTGGTTTATCCCCTAACCTGTAAATGCTCCTACAGAATGTTAAGTTTTCTAAATCTTCCCTGTAAAACCCTGTCATGTATGGAGTTCTGTAGCCCCTGTGTTAAACCCACTCATAAGTAAGGTGCTAAGGACCCAAGTATGATTCTGAGCTTTGAACTAAAAATGTTGAAATGTATCGGTATTGTGTTGTGTATACTCTATATGGGGTGACTGATTCACCCAAATGATGCCCCCCTCTTTGGGGGCACATGTGATGTCAGCTGTAGGAGGATGCGGCCCAAAAGAGGACCAACCAATGAAACTGAAATTGTGCCCTACAAGGGGAAGGGAATGTGCTTGTAAAAACCAAGGAACATGCAAATAAGTGGCTGGGAGACAAGTGTTAGTACAAGAAAAGACAAACATGCATGTATAAGATGAAGTGTAAGCTAGAAAAACAATGTGTAAGCTAAAACATGCAAGAAGACAATGTAGACCACAAAAAGTGGGTTGCAAACATGGGACACCACTCATGGTGTTGCAAGACAATAAAGGCCATAGTGGCCAAAAGCAAACAAGTGTGCACACAAGACAAAGGGAAAATACCATGTATACAAAGGCATACAATGACAAACAAGTACAAGTAATGTAACAGATAACCATGGAAAAATAGTCCTGCAAAACAAATGTTGCACATGAAGCACCCATTAACATGTTAGAAAGATAAAAAGTATGTCAAAAGCATGTATAATCTGATAAAATAGTGTGTTATGAAACAAAATGAAACAATAACACTTGTAGTGTACGAAAGTGGATTCCCCAGGAGCCACAATGGGACTGGTACTAGGTATTATGCACCAAGCATCCATGTTGTATGTAATGGCCCTGTATAATTTGTGATCACAACTAGAAAGCAAGTGAACGTGCATGTGTGTATGATAAATATAATGACATACAAGATATCTATCTAGCATGTGTAATAAAGTGAACATGTACAAGTAAATGTAAGCAAAAAGTAAATGCAACCAAGATATGCAGTATGTTGTGGATGGATGGAATGGAATGTAGAGTGAATGATAGGAGTCGTGTACCCCCGAGTGAATGGAATTATATGCAGTGAGGTTCATTTTTTATGCCCCCTCAGTAGTCAATTATGAACAGTAAATGAGAGTGCGTCATTGGGAAATGGTCAAACTATGTGTTGTATGTAGTGTGGTGTGATGAATGTGTAGTGGTGATATGTCCAACATAGAGATGAGGTGTGAAGAATGTGTGATGATTTATCCTAAAGCATATATCACAACAATGATAACGGAAGAAGTGATGATTTATCCTAAAGCGTATATCACTAAAGGATGTTAGAAGTGATGATGTAGCATATAGGCGTATATCCTCTAATGTAGGAATATCACATGAGTAAAAATTGAATGGTTTAATGTGTGAAGGCATTGATGTGGTCCATTTGTGATGTATACCCTCAACAGTCCAGTATGGACCGTGAGACTAGAGTGCCTCATCGAGTAGTGACATGTGTATAAATAGTGTAAAATTGTAATATGTGTAGTAAATGTGTGAGATGTGTAATGTAGGTATGTGTGTAATGTAGTGATGTATAGTATGAAATGCAAGATGTGTAAATGATATGAGGTGAAGATGCACATATAATAGATGTAGGATGTAGGATGTAAAATGTAGGATACATGGTATTGTGCCATTGTACGTGGGGTGTGGAAGATGTGTGAAGATGCACGATGTGTGAACCTAATAGTGTTATGATGATATTGTGTGATCCAATTTTCATGTGTATCTAGTATGTGATCAGAATATAAGAAGTGTGATGCTTAAAGAACTAAAAAAGTGATCATTCATCAAGTGTGACCAATGATGAGATTTATGAGAAAGAGGTCACCATGCCATTCTTGGAGAAGATTAAGTGTCGTGATAAAAGTGAGGGCCCATACAATGGTAGGAAGCAAGATTGGACCATGCGACGGTGGCATAATTTTGAAATGTCCCCTAACCATCAATAGAAGGAAATTTTCTTTGACAAAATGAATTGGAAATGAAAGTGGAGTAATACTTTGGTGGTTATCGACAAAGAATTTGATAGGAGAAGAAGGTGGACATTATTATTTAAAGGCAGGTTATAGATGATCAATTGTTAGAAGACTTGATAGGAGAAGGTGTTATATTGATTTTGAGAGGTGGTTTCTTAGGAGGTGCTTGACTTATTATAGAAAGAGACCTCAGTAAAAGTGATGACATGATGCTCATTAGACATAGACAAGAATCAGATTTAGGAACCCAGTGAGATTTAACATTTGGAGATGGACTCATGTATTAGAATGTTATGCAGTAAATGAGAGAAAACCTTGATGCTCAAGATGTTTGATTCTTCATTGTAAATCTGTAACAATCATTGTCATTATGTCCATTGATTCGATGATAATTGCAATATGGATGACCTTGATAGTTTTCTAGCTTGATAAGGAGGATAGTAATGAGTAGGTGGTAAAGTGATCAATTGATGACTAAGGAGCTCAGTAAGAATGTCATGTTGCTTAGTATTGCGATCAAAGGTGAGAGGCTTCTGGTAGAGGTATGACTTGAGGCTCACTGATATGAGCACATGTAGTAGACATAGAATGAAGATGAGATGTAAAAGGAGAACAATCATGAGCCTGAGAAGCATCCTTAAGATGTTGGATTTCAGATTTGAGAGATGTAATTGTGGATTCCATAGCCTTAAATTTGTCTTGAAATAAAGAATGTTAAAGCTTTAATTGACTCCACCATGGGTTGATTAGATGGAGGATCACAAAGAATAGGGTCATCAAATAAATGATCGAAAAAATAACACTTACTTGATGTAGAGGCATATCTCAGGGAAGATACATGGTGTCTAGGGCCTTTTTAAGAAACAACTTGGACAATTAGGATGCATTTGAAGTAAATCAGACAAAGAAATTGGAGGAAGTTTAGAAGCCATGATAAAGAAGATGATATGCCAAAGAAGGATCCGAAAGACCGATCACGAATGGGGTTCACCAAAATGATTAAAGCTAAAATGTAATATATTAGCCTAATCTAATGCAAGTTTGTAGTAAATAATGAATAAATAAATGAATAAATAACTCCCTAGAGATCAAACTAAGCAATAAAATGTAGAAACCCTAATGTGCAAAGAGGGTTGGAAGAGCCTTAGATGATTTGAAGATGTTGTTGGACTGTGTCGTAGTGAAGATCGAATGAACAAGAATGGGAATACTATCACACATGAGCCTGAGAAAATGTAGATCCGAGTGATTTGGCTATGGACTGGGGCACCTAGAAAAGGGATTGGGGTGCCTGGGGCACCCTGGTTTGTAATATGGGCACCCTAGTCTGTGTGAGAAGTTCAGAAGCCAATTTTAAAGAGTCGTCAGATGGTGCGAAGCCTTTGCTTATTTGTCGCATGTATGTCGCACTTAATTTGTTGATGTCACCATAAGTCCTGCAATGAAGAATCACCTACAAAACCCCAACAAAGCATCAAAACCCTAAAAAAAGAAAGATGTATATGAAGGGGTCAAGACTGTCCTCAACTGCCAAAATTGATGGACTTATCACTGAGCGTTGCACTACATCTCAGACCCAATGTAGTTATATGGTGTACATGTGTGTGGAATTGTGCCCTAGGTTACTCTTGTGCTAGTGATCACTTTGTGAGTAGTGAGAAAGTAACTAGATGTAGAATGTAAATAATGTGTGCATGGAAATAATAGACTCCCCTCCTATGAAGTGTGATGTAGATGAACTAACCTTTGTCCCTTGTGATGGAGCTAGATGGATGCAAATGGATTTATAGATGCCTTTGATGGATGCAACCTTAGGTGGAGATAGTAGATGCTTAGTGCTTGGTCCCTTATTATGATCACATAACTTTATATTTATATAATTCCTTCACTTTAATTTTGTAATTAACCCCGAAAATGCCGACTACCAAAAATATAAGATGCTCAAATGGCTAGAAAGGACCCAAAAAGTGAGAGTAAAGTATAAAGAGGACTAAGGGCATTTTCCCAAAGGGGATGAGGACGCCTAGCGCTAGTGTCATCTAGCTGGGCGCTCCAGTCTAGAAAAGGTAAAACTGAAGTATGAAAAGAAAGAGCCATTGGGCCAATAAAGGTGCAAGACCAAAAGTAACCAATAGAAAGTAATGAAAGATGGCCAAAGACATGGGTTAATCAATACTTTTCTTACTTAGGAACCATATGAATAGTAGTATGTAATCGAGACTAGATAATGACTCAAAGTGCAATGATTTTGTGTCTACATTAATTATCCTAATCTTATCCTAATGACCCCCATTTAATACCCCTATTGGATTCCCATACCCCTTAATAATTACCCTTCATTTAAACCCCTTCCTAAGATTCCCTCCACCCATTTACCCCTTCCTAAGATCCCCCTTACCCATTAAACACCCCCCAACATGCTGTTGCAAGCCTAAAAATATCCCGCTAGCCATTATTATCCCATTTCCACCCATCAATTATTGCTTTAATATATCTTGGTAAACTATCTGTCCCAGTCGTTGTCCTGACTAATATTGGGTCGTGGTAGACCCTAACCTGTTCTATTTAAACACACTCACCTCTCCTCTCAAAGGGCTAAATTTTTTTGAATCTCTTGTGTTAATTCACAAGTGTTGCTTACTGGCATCATCTTTGTAGCTCAATATATCAAATGAATCACTTTATTTTTTACCTTTACATGCCATTGCTAGAGCTTTGAGCATATGTGAAGAATATTTGGAGATATCGTTCAAAACTGCATGCTTCTCTTTTCTTGTAGGTTTAGCAGGTCTACTTGGAGTTCTATCGCTAGCCTTTCAATAATCCATTATCATCCTCAAACCTAGTTATCTAGTCCATCCTTTAGCCACTATCCCACATATGTTTTAATTTCTCTAATGGATCTAGTTGTTGTCGACCTATATCCCATAGGATGTTAAATCTGCCTTATTTTGCATCATATCCACCTTGCAAAAAAAATCCATTCTGTCATGACTTATTAAATGCTAGCTTACCATATCAACATTCTGACACCCATTATATTGTGGAAGTTCACTAGATGTCAATGTAGCTCCAAAATCCTAACAACCGCTATCATGTAAGCTCCAAATATGTTATTGCGGCATCAAACCTAGCGGCCGCTAAGCTCACAACGTGGAACACCCATAATGCATGTTTCCCACTTGGTGTTTAAAAATGCCATGTAGTGCCAAATAAGTTGGGTTCGGGTTGATTTTAGGGGGGTTGGGGTCTACCCCCCCTTCGGGCGAACCCAAAATTAGCCATAGATATTTACCTTCCACACTTTTTGGAGAGCACGTAAGACATAATGATACTTAAGGGGGGGTTCGCGTGCAAAGGGGAGTTCGGGTGAGCTCCCTTCACATGAACCCCACTTCGTGTGAACCACCCTATGTGACGGAGCCTATGTGGCACATTTTGGTGCCAAATCCATTTGGAGGATGATTGTTCTATAAAATGTGCCACTTAGGTGTCACGTAATTAGGGTTAAATAATTAGTAAAATTACAAAATTTTAACACAAAGTATAAGTTTTTTATTAGCTTTCTAAAAATATAATTATCATTTTTTAAAAAATTGTTTTACTATTTATTTTTTATTTTTTGCTAACATATGGGATTTTACGACAATCAATAGTACACAGTCAACCCAATTTGAAAAATAGTAAAATATATCCAAAAAATTGAAAAAAATAAACTTACTATTTGTTGGAGTCTTCTTCATAGCTATGGAAAAAGAAATCAATTTCGATATAAATCTTAAAATTTATCGGCATAGACATATGTACGCCACTTATTTTAAAATATCTTCACTAAATAATTAATAAAAAAATATTCAAAAAAATTTGAAAAACAGAACCTTGATATTCGAATCCAGAACATATATCTAAAATTTCATGGTGAAAAAATAAGCTTTCATTTAAAAACACCACCGTGAACAGTCATTCCTCTTTTATAAAAATAAAAAAACAACGTATGAATAAAATTAAGAAAAAGGCCATATTTTTTGCTAAAAAAAAAATTAAAATGTATATGTATTCTACACTCTAAACACAACATTTCATTAGTTCATGGAATTTCATGAATATGTACAGTTTTGTGGCTATAACCTTTGGAAAATCAATAAAACTGAAAATTTATGTTTATAGAGGTATAAAAAATACAAAAAAATGGTACATTTTATTGTTCTTTGACCCATATGTGCAAGAAATTGGTGAAACATTTCTTCCAAAGTTACCTACCACTAATGGGCTAAAGAGGCAAAAATAAGTCATGGAGGTCCAAAGGTGTTTGTGATGTTTTACATGGTGTAAGGGTCTTATATGGATATGAATAGATTTTTTTTCTCCCATATGATGTGTTTGAGCTCATGGTTTGATCAGATGAGGTGTTTTCATGTTAAATCCCTAATGGCCTAATCAACCTAATTAGGCTTGCCAAGAAGGTGGTAGAACATGTATGTAAGTGTGAAATTCTGAGTGTGAGATATGAATCGTGATTGCATCGAGCTATTTTGGTTTGGAATTGTCTAGTAGAAGTGTTACCATCAATGGTGGATCATGTCTAGAATCTTTCATTTAAATATGGTGGAGGTTAGATTGGTCAAGATTCTGGTTATTTGTATATCCTAATCCAGCATGGATTATGTGTCTTGTTATAAAAGATTAGGCTAACATCCTTTCTAGGAAGTCTTGTGCACTTCTGAATTAGAGGTTGCTACTGGTTGTAGTGAGTTTCCCACCAGGTCTGATCACTAATATTCCATTGATCGTGTCATATGTGTCTTGAAATTTTGATTGTACAGTGTGAACCAACTCATTTTTAGAGAGTGAGGATCTATTCTTGTGTGTCTATAAGATCTTAATTGCCATGGAGCTTGTCTTATGGTGTGATCCATATTGAAGACCCTCCCAGGTTGTAGAGGTTTACTTGATTTCTTATATATGGTTGTGACTAGGATCTGTATTTGGATCTGTTGGAGACATCTTGATGAATTTTCTAATAATGCCCTTCACAGTTTAAGAAGTTGTCATTGGAATGACAGACATTGTTTTTAGTGCCTAATTGAGAAACATTAGAGTATGTTTTATGTTTGTAAGGCTTAAATGCTGACCTATAGAGGTCCCTTTATGTAACTTATATGATTACTGTAATTTTAGTATGAGATAGTATAAATTGT
Source organism: Taxus chinensis (assembly GCA_019776745.2). Taxonomy (NCBI): domain Eukaryota; kingdom Viridiplantae; phylum Streptophyta; class Pinopsida; order Cupressales; family Taxaceae; genus Taxus; species Taxus chinensis. The sequence continues at coordinate 903,298,911 of CM034146.1, forward strand.
GTATTCATGTTGTTGTATGACATGAACTTTCATTGTATAATGGGTATATTTCCAAGTTCTTATTTGCAGTGGTTTGTGGCATAAGTTTCATGTCGACTATAAAGTAAAGTGTAAAGCTCATTTGATGTCATAGTGAGAAGAATGGTGTACATCTTTGATCTCAGTAAGAGGAAGTGGGTGAACTTTGTGGTCCAAATTTACATCTTCTTAGTCTAGCCATGATTTAATCATCTCTAGTGCTTAAAGGTTTATAATCTATACATCCCTTATTTTATGAATTAGCAAAGTTTTAAGTCAGGTCACTGTATTCACCTCCCTGAGTACAATTCATTGTGCTTCCAACAAAATGCAATTATCGATACATTTCACCTAGAGAAAATCTCCACTAACATCCTACTTAAAATATATTGATTGAAAAATGTATTACATCAAGATCGAATATGAATTTATGTGATCTCTAATATAATATGAAAAATTGCATAATTGAATTTGACCTATCAAAACTTATATGCTTATAGACTAAAACATGTGTCATCCAATGACAAGTAAATTTTTTATATTTTTTAACAAGTGAAAGACAGTATCATTCACATATTTTTGATATATAATATGTCATTGTTGCAATAAATATGCACTTAAGATGGGTTTGTATCCAAAAAGTGGTTCTCTCAAAGACCTTACATATCGCATTATCTTGTCTGGAAGAATTTTTGGAACATTTCCAGAACGTTCTAAAGGTGTATTTTGTTCAACCCTAAATTACATTATATCACTGTTATTTAAATAAAAATAAATAGGTTTGCAAAAATGTTCCAAGACCTAAGCAATCACATACGCGTTCTATAGTGTTATGAATTTACAGAAGGGGAACTAGGGAATATTTACCAAAATACGATGTTAAGAATATGATAAAATAAGAATGAAATTAGATTTCTTATAATGATAAATTAACTTTAGTTAAATACAAGAAGATGATAGGGTTGCTATCGCATGTTGCTTTAGGTATGGAATGACTGGTCCAGGTAGCTCCAATAGTTGAATCTAGATCTAGAAGATTGTTTTTTAGACAAGACCATATATATGGTCAATACTTACTCATTTTCATGATTTCAACAAGGACTTAAGGCTTTTAGAGAATGGTATATTGTACATCGGAGGATGTTGACACTTTGGGAAAATCATATAGGTCATTTTGTAGGTTTTTTGAACTGCTCTTGATTGGTTGCTAAAATTTATCCAGGATTCACACACCTTTGGCACAATGTGTCAATGACCTTAAATTTTAAACATATTATCACAGACACCCAAAGATAATGACACTTTCTAAAATGAGTAGTATAGACTAAAATGATTTTCCCCATGAGTGGGTGAAGTTGAAGCATTAACTTTCATCTTGGTCAAGAAGTGGTGAACTAATTTAGTATTAGGGATGAGTACATAATTTTCAAGCAGTAGCAATTATCTAATGTAACTATATCCCCAATAGTTGGTGCAAGTATGTGAAGTACAATCTTATCTATCTCACCACACTAATCTCATACATGTCATCTTAACAGGAGGGATACATAGATATGAGGGTCAGTGCATGAAGTTGGGGGGCCAAAAAGCGGACAAGAATCCAAAAAAACCAAAACGTGTACGCGTTTTGCTAAAACACGCTCGCGTTTTAATTTTTTTGGCTTGGGAATCACCGAACCATAACGCATACATGTCATGTAATGCATACGCATTTTTATCAAAATGCGTAGCAAGTGTAATGGACCAGGCACGCATGTGTTTTGGTAAGTATAATATGTTTTAGTATACTTTTATTATTTCTTATACTTTAAATTTATTTTAGTAAATATAAGAAATTAGGGTCACTCTGCACCTTATGGAAGTGGTCTCGTAGCTCCAACAGTTATAATCTAGAAGATAGTTTTTCAAAATCTAATCTGGTCAGTACTTACTCATTTTCAGGATTTTAGCAAACGACCTAAAACTTTCAGGGCATATATATTGTAGTCGGTCTTTGTTTTGGGAAAGCATATAGTCATTTTTAGGTTTTTTGACCTTCTAAAATGGATTTTGGCCCTACCACTGCTTGAATTGGTACTAATTTTTAAATTTGGTCCATAATTCACTTTAGTGACCATGAATTAACTCTATGATGTTTGTCTACTTCTTACTAAAAAGAGATCCTCACTTTGTAGATAGAGGATTGTTCCCTGAATGGGATTCTTGTCCTATGGCCAAAATGAGGTGATTGTAATGTGCCTCCTCCTTAAGGTGTGATAACACTACTAGGTGTTGAATGAGTTGTTACGAATAGTACCAAGTGAATTACATCAAGTGAACTCAGATGATTGCTCATTCTTAGAAACATGGTGCTCCATATAAAGATCATCCCCTCACCTTTCCTAGCTCTAAAAGCATCCTTTCATGGAATCAAATTCATGATTCTCATACATGCTTTTGCTCATATGTCTCTTATGGAGACAAACGATGCCTTAATACTTCACAAATAATGGTCCTTGATAACTCGGTGACATGACTAGCTCATTTTAGCTTGTTCTGAAGGGTGTTCAATTAACTACAAAATGGCCAAAAATGCCTTTTTAGGCCTTCAAAGGAAGTAGTCTCTCATAAAAACTAAATGAGTCGATCGATCACCTTAAACACTATTCCCTACACACTGAAACACGTTGAATGATCTTTTTAGGACTTTCCTTTGGGTGAGGGTTTATGATTTAGGGTTTAGGGTTTAGGGTTTAGGGCTAAGGGTTTAGGACTCAAGGTTTAGAGTTTAGGGTTTAAGGTTTAGTGTTTAAGGCTCATAGTTCAAATTTTAGGGTTTAGGGTTTAGGGCTCAGGGCTTAGGGTTCATGGTTTAGGGTTTATGGTTTAGGGTTTAGGGTTTAGAGTTTTGGGTTTAGGGTTTAGGGTTAAGGGTTGAGGGTTTAGGGTTTAGGGCTCAAGGTTCAAGGTTTAGGGTTTAGGGGTCAAGGTTGAGGGTTTAGGTTTATGGCTCAAGGTTCAGGGTTTAGGGTTTAGGGATCAGGGTTAAGGGTTTAGGGTTTAGGGTTAAGGGTTGAGGGTTTTCAGGGTTTACTTTTTAGGGTTTAGGGTTAAGGGTTTATGTTTGAGGGTTCAAGGTTTAGGGTTAGGGCTTAGGGCTTATGGCTTAGGGCCTAGGGTTCAGGGTTTAGGGTTTAGGGTTTAGGGCTCAAGGTTTAGGGTTTAGGGGTCAGGGTTTAGGGTTTAGGGTTTAGGTTTTAGGATTTAGGACTTAGAGTTTAGGGTTTAGGGCTTAGGGTTTATGGTATAGGGTTTAGGGTTTAGGGCTCAGGGTTTAAGGTTTAGGGTTGAGGATTTAGGGTTTACGGTTTAGGGTTTAGGAGGGTTTAAGGTTTAGGGTTGAGGATTTAGGGTTTACGGTTTAGGGTTTAGGAGTTAGGGTTTAGGGTTTAAAGGTCAGGGTTTAGGGTTTAGGGTTTAGGGTTTAGGGTATTAGGGTTTAGGGTTTAGGGTTAGGAGAGTTTAAAGGTCAGGGTTCAGGGTTTAGGGCTCAAGGTTTAGGGTTTAGGGTTTAGGGTTTAGGGTTTAGGAGTTAGGGTTTAAGGTTTAGGTTAGGGTTAAGGGTTTAGGGTAAAGGGTTTAGGGTTTAGGGTTTAAGGGTTTAGAGTTTAGGGTTTAGGTTTTAGTGTTTAGGGTTTAGGGTTTAGAGTTTAGGGTTTAGGGTTTAGGGCTTTTAGGGTTTAGGGTTTAGGGTTTATGGGGTTTAGGGTTTTTTTAGGGTTTAGGTTTAGGGTTTAGGATTTAGGGACCTTTAGGATTTAACATTTAGGCCTTAAGGTTTAGGGTTTATGATTTAGGGCTCAGGGCTCAGGGTTTAGGGTTTAGGGGTTAGGGTGCATGGTTTAAGGTTTATGACTCAGGGTTAGAGGTTCAGAGTTATGGGTTTAAGGTTTAGGGGTTAGTTATGGGTTTAAGGTTTAGGGGTTAGAGATCAGGGCTCTAGATTTAGGGTTTAGGGCTCAGGGTTTAAGGTTTAGGGTTTAGGGCTCAAGGATTAGGGTGTAGGGTTCAAGGCTTAAGGTTTAGGGTTTATGGTTTAGGGATTAGGGTTTAGGGTTCATGGTTCATGTTTTATGGCTTAAGGTTTGGGGTTCAGATTTACTGGTTTAAGGTTTGGGGGTTAGAGCTCAGGGCTCTAGATTTAGTATTTAGGGTTTAGGGCTTAGGGCTCAGGGTTTAGGGTCCAGGGTCAAGGGTTTAGGGTTATGGGATTTAGGTTTTAGGGTTTAATATTTAGTGTTTAGGGTTTAGGATTTATTATTTTGGTTTTAGGGTTTAGGGTTTATAGTTTAGGGTTTAGGTCTCATGGTTGAGGGTTAAGGGTTTAGGTCACAGAGTTCAAGGTTCATCGAATTTGTAGGCAGAACATTCAAAGAGAGTCATCAAAATTTGATGTTTTTCATCTGTTGATATTTTGAAGGAGGGAAATGTCATATTCCTGACTATCCAATCCTTCCAAAGACCCCAGTAGTCCTCAATCCTTGGATGTACAGGGAGACACTGTTACTTGGCTTCCATTTATAATGATAGAGATATTTGTAAATTCGTGTTATGACCTCTAAATCTATATGAATTTCAAGTTGCTTGGAAATCACATCACACCCTTCACTAGGATTGATGACTACCCCTATCTTTTTGTTCAGGGGATTTTGAAAACATCCATGGGTTTATCATATAAGGAATTATCAATGAATGGAAGGTCACTAAGTCGTAGGCTAGGTAACTCCCATTTAGAACTAAACAAGAAAGATTTACTAGGCGATTGATAACCCCTTAGTGTTCTTAGCCATTCCCCTATTTCTATGCTTATTTTGAACACTTTAGGAAGTTCTGTCAAATTTACTATCCATTCCAGTAGAACACTTGAACTTTATCTTTCTCCAGAGGAGAGGATACTACAGGAAATTCAATTATGATCCTACACCTCTGCATTGATATATTCTCTATGTTTCTTTTGTTTCCTTTAAGATTAATTTTTTTGTTGTGATGGTTATTTTTTCCAGCTTCCAATGGGTCATCCTGGCTTGCATAATACCATACATGGAAATATGAGAAATGTGAAATTTGTTTCAGAGTGTGAATAAATTTACATTCAAGAGCGCAAGTATATGTGGGGAGAAACAAGTTTGGAAGAGATGTGTAATATATGCATTACAAGGCACAAGGTAGATGTCATATCCATTTAGTTACTTGTCCCACCTCTCATAAACAAGGTAGTTCTATAAGCAGACTCAATGATGGTTCTAGGCACGAGACTAGGAAATATTGATGAAATATGGTTTGGGGTTTAGGGTTTAGGGTTTAGGGCTCATGGTTCAGGGTTTAAGGTTTAGGGTTTAGGGTTCAGGGTTCAAGGTTTAGGGTTATGGTTTAGGATTTAGGTTTTAGGGTTTAGGTTTAGTGTTTATGGTTAGGGTTTACATATTGAGGTTAAGGATTTAGGGTTTAAGGTTTAGGGATTTATGGTTTAGGGGTTTAGGGTTTAGGGTTTACGGTTTAGGTTTTATGGTTTATGGATTTAGGTTTTAGGTTAAGGATTTAGGGTTTAGGTTTATAAGGATAGGGTTTATGGGATTAAGGTTTAGGGTTTATGGTTTAGGGTTCAGGGTTTAAGGTTTAGGTTTTAGGGTTTATGGTTTAGGGTTTAGGGGGTTAGGGTTCAGGTATAGGGTTTAGGATTTAATGTTTAGGGATTAAGGTTTAGGGTTTATGGTTTAGGGCTCAGGGATAAGGGTGTAGGGTTCAAGGCTTAGGGTTTAGGGTTTAGGATTCAGTGTTTAGATTTTAGGGCTCAGGGATAAGGGTGTAGGGTTCAAGGCTTAGGGTTTAGGGTTTAGGATTTAGTTTTTATAGTTCAGGGTTTAGGGTTTAGCATTTAGGGCTCATGGTTCATGGTTTAGGGTTTAGGGTTTAGGGCTTATGGCTTAGGGTTTAGGGCTTAAGGCTCAGGGTTTAGGGCTCATGGGTAAGGGCTGAATGTTTAAGGTTTAGGGTTTAGGTTTAGGTTTTAGGGTCTAGGGATCATGGTTAAAGGTTTAGGGTTTAGGGTTTAGGGCTCAAGGTTTATAGTTTAGTGTTTAGGTTTATGGCCTATGGTTTAGGGTTTTGATTGTAGAAGTTAAATGCTAAAAGATTTAGGCTGAATGCTGAAATCCTAAAAAATTACCTATGTACTGACCAAATTATACTTTAAAAAACTATCTCCTAAACCATGACTCATGGAGCTGTGAGACTAATTCCATAAGGTGCAAAGTGACCCTAATTTCTTATATTTACATAAATAAATTTAAAGTATAAGTAATTATTAATAATATTTATGAAATAATAATATGAAAATATATTTTAAACTTATTTATAAAATTATGTAAAAATTTAGCATGTCTTATACTTAAACATTTATTTATGTAAATAGAAGCATGTCAAAAGCATACATAATGTTTATACTACATAGAATGCACGTTAGTAACGCGTATGTGTTATGTAATGTGTACGCATACACGTACGCATTTTGTGTTTTCTCTTTTCCCAAGCCATGCCTCAAGGCTTGGGATCCGGTTTGGATCCCCAAGCCTGAGGCATGGACCTGCACAAACACAACAAACAACGTGTTTTTACAAGAAAATGTAAAAATGACACTTCCTCTATGATAAATCAAAATAAAACAATCGATCCATTTAAAAAAAATTATACCACGATGTAGAGAAGAGTCTCTTCTTTCTAAAAATATAATTTTTCAAATTTTCTGACTAATATAAGGTTTCCATATTATTTATTTTCTAACTATGCCTTTTTATAGCTATTTTTTGAAGTGTAAATATGTCTATCTTTCATGGTGTATCTTTTTTTTTGGGTGATTGAAATTTTAAAAAAAATTATACTAGCCCAAACTAGGCATAATTCTATACATATTCAAAAAAAAAAAATCTAATTTTTGATATTTTTTGAGGTAGTTAGGGGGGGGGGCACGGTCAGAGCTCCGTTATTTTTCAAAACATAAAATTTATGTACTAGAAAAATCATAAATAAAAAAATATTCACTAAAAAAATATTTAAAAAATGGAGCCCAAACTAGATGCTCCTAGCTATCTTTCTACCAAAGGGTTTTCAAAAATACTAAATGGTGCTCAAAAAATGGTGGGGGGCACGAAAGTCACTCTATTATGTTTTTTAACAAAAACAGGAGCATCTGTTGGTATTTTAGTTGTTTGACCCACTTAAACTTATCCATTTTCAATAAAATTTAGTAGCTTAGAAACTAGACTCAAAATGCTACGATTCATATTTCTACAACATCTTCCAATTTTGAGTGTAACTATTTCAAAAAACTCGTACAAGTTGAAGTTTTTTTTTTCAAAAAAATGCGTCCACTTAAGACCCCCTTTTGGCCCCCCAACTTGGTGCACTCGCTTGAAGTGACTTTCTTTTGCTAAGACATTTCTCTAAGTCCTTTGCATGCTTAATAATGGAGGACACTAGACTCTTGAACTTGGTTTGAGTACTTCAAACCTATGTGGTGGTTACTCAAAAATATTGACAACTACTTTAGAAGATCTAAGAGAGCCTTAAGTGCTTTAGTGTTCATATTTGCATTGTATGTTTATGAGAATGTTTGGTGAGTTATGAAGTGCATTTGAATTAATTATATAGGCTTCCAAAGGTTGGATATTTACATTATGGCCAATTTGAGGAGGATGAAATGACATAGAAGAGAGGATACATGACCATATGGATCGTCCTAGACCCTAGTATGGTTCGACCTTGTTTTGTACGATCCCATAAAGAATTTAATGATGCAAGAGCTATACTCCAGTAATGATACATAGGGATAGATTGTTGCTTTGAATAAGTAATATTTCATGGATAACTACAAAGTAGGGTGTAGAGATTAACAAGTCATGTGAGAGAGTGGAGGATATGTCAATGTAGCTTTAGAATGTAAGCATTTGTCTTACAATAAGAATGAAGCCAAACTTGTCATTTCCAAAGGATAAGTTTCAAAATTTGAGTGTTTACATTTGCCCCCACCCTTAAAGTGTGGAATTGAAAATTGCATACTTAAAAACAAAATATACTTGAGTGTGAACACACACTTTGTCTTTACTCGATTATTATTGTCCTTGCATTGGTGTTGGCACGTTTCATGGTGAAACATACAACACATAGTGTAGTTAATATCCATAGAAGACATTTAACTATAACTCAAATGTAAATACTATAAGTTTGAAATTGAACTTGTGAATAGTAAAGTAGGGAGATGCAAAGCATGAAAGGAATACACATATTCACTTTATAGAGGGAGGAGCTCTTCTTCTTGTTGTACATGTGAATTTTGAATTATGTGGAGATGTCGAAGGTTTGGAAGTGATCAATACCCAATTCGGTCGACAGAGAAGCCAAAGTAGGGGAGGATTCAAGTGCACATTACCCAATGCTAAGAAGAGGTAGTATATGACAACATTTGTCCCAAAGAACCCCAAAAAGAGGGAAGAGTGGAGTATAGAGTATGTATCCACTTTGATATTTTCCCAGAGAGAGAGAGAGAGAGCAACCTATAAAGTTTTTAGCCACCTTGATATCTTCCAAGCCTACGGACCACACAACTACAAACGAATCTAAGTTAATTTTTGTAAATTTAACACACATTCAAAAGAGAATATTTCCTAACAAACATTTTGGAGATCTATTCAATCGTGTCAAAGTTTTGGTGGAAAATTTTCTAATAAATATTGTGGAGATTTTTCTAACCGTGTCTGAAAAGTTTTGGTATAATTCATAGGGGAAACCACTAATTCTAGAAGCTTCATCTCTATTTGCACAACAACATCTTTAGGATTATTCAAGTTGAGAGGCCTCTCACAAATAAGGTCGTGTTCTCTTCAAGGGGCTACCGTACCTTTTTTACTATAATAAAAGGTCTCGTGAATTTTTTTAAAGTCAGTTACAAATAATAAAAGAACCTTGCCCTAAAATATAGGAGTTCCAATTTTTTTACGTCTGAACTTAAAAGACCACTAGTGAGTGAGGGTTAGAAGTTCCCCTTATAATTTAGGGTTTCTTTTGCCCCACCTAACATGTTATATGCGCTCTTGACCATATATTTTTTTGTGATTTTGTTGGGAAATTTTTAGCGGCATGACATGGTTGTACAAATATTTGTGTTTCCCATAAAAAGGGGGGCTCGTAAACTATATCAAGAAATGATGTTAAACAATTTTTTTAAAACATGAAACCATACTATCCCTTAAATGTCCCTAAATTTTCTCAAGAACACCGATAAGATAATTTAGAAACTCCCCTGCATGCGAACATAGTCTAATTCTTTGAACCTGGAAATCCTTGCACGGACACAACTTCAAGGCAATCCAACAGGGTAACCCCTCTAACACGAGAGGAAGCCCAGGGCTGCAAAAACTCCATGGTAATGATTGTACAAAAAAACTCGAAAAGATTTCAAGAAGCTCATCGATTTGAACATTGGAATCCTTGATGGCTTTGATTACGTCTCCCACAACGTAAACCTTCCCCATTGCTGGCAACCTCAAAGTTACAGTATTCCTGGAAGCTTGCCATTTGATTTCGAAAAACGTGCCACTCCATAGAAAGTTGTACTCATGGAAGGCTGGTCAGAGTCATGTTCAGCACAGTAGTTGGAATTGAGCATATCTTCCTGAAACTCGTCAGATTAAATGGCTTATATCACAAGCAGTAATAATACTAATCTTCTCTGGCTTCTGCAATGCAAGCCGTCATATGTCGCTCAAAATTTCACCACCGCATAACCGTGTATATTCAAATACGCTCATTCGTTGCTGCTCCAGCTGTTCTAGTCCAACACCCACAAACTATCAAGTGGTATTCAGATGACGACGACAATACGGGTGCATGTATCGGTAAATATGTATCTCTCATGCTCGCTTGCACCCACATAATGGAACTGATGCAGCTTCATTCCAATATTCTGGTAAGTGGCTTTCGCACTAACAGTTATCTGGAAACCAAACTTGTTACTAAGTATACTGATTTTAATTATCTGAAGTATGCACGTCAAATGTTTGACGAAATGCCGAAACGAAGTGTGATATTGTGGAATTTCATGATTAGAGAGTATGAAAAGGTTGGGAATTACGAAGAAAGCCTTAAGCTGTACCACCAAATGCAAGATGAAGGTGTGGAGGCAAATAAGTTTACTTTTCCATTTGTACTTAAAGCCTGCGCAGGCCTCTCGGCTCTGCAAGAAGGCAAAGAAGTTCATCATCACATTGTTAAAAGCGGAAATGAATTAGACGTTTATGTGGCTGCTGCACTCATAGATATGTATGGAAAATGTGGGAGTCACAGGGAAGCCAGACAAGTGTTTGACAAAATGCCTATGAGAGATTTGGTTTCATGGAATGTAATGATTGCTGGGTATGGGAAAATTGGAGATTCCAACGAGGCCTTGTTACTCTTTAATAAAATGCAAAAGGAAGGCGAAAAACCCAGTTCGGTTACCATGGTTAATGTTCTACCTTCCAGTTCTGGGTTAGGAGCTGTGGAACAGGGGAAGGGGTTGCATGACTATGCCATTAAAAGTGGCCTTGAGTCTAATGCTTTTGTGTCAACTGCCCTCATCGACATGTATTCCAAAAATGGGAGTATCGAGAATGCAGGGCGAGTTTTTGACAACATGTGTGAAAGAAATGTAGTCTCCTGGAATATGATGATTGCAGCTCATGCCCAGCATGGAAATGTAAATGAGGTTTTGATAATGCTCGGAAGAATGCCGCAGACTGAAATGAAACCCAATTCTGTGACTATGGTCAATGTGCTGTCAGCGTGTGCTCGTTTAGGAGCTCTGGAGCAGGGCAAGTGCATCCACGACTGTGTGATTAAAAATGGATTCGAACCAAATGTTTTTGTGTCAAATTCTCTCATAGATATGTATGCCAAATGCAGCAGCATGGAAGATGCTCAGAAAGCTTTTGATGAAACGACGACAAAAGATGTGGTTTCGTGGACTTCAATGATTGCAGGGTGTGTACAAAATGGACATGACAATGAGGCCTTGTCTTACTTTCATCAAATGGGACTTGCTGGTGTAAAACCCGACTCTGTGGCATTAGTGAGTGTGCTTTCAGCATGTGCAAGTGTAGGAGCTCTGGAAAAAGGCAAGTGTATCCATGTCTCCCTAATTGAAAGTGGATTCGAGTTAGATGTTTTAGTGGGAAATTCCCTTATAGATATGTATGCCAAATGTGGGAGTATAGGATTTGCTCGCCAATTATTTGACAAGATGTCTAAAAGAAACGTGGTTTTCATGGAGTGCAATGATTGCTGGGTATGCACAAATCGGACATGCCAAGGAAGCATTGGAACTATTTAATGAAATGCAACTTGCAGATGTGAAACCTAACTCTATGACCATGGTGAGTGTACTCTCATCATATTCACAGTTGGGGGGCTCCGCAACAAGCAAAGTGGATCCACGATTATGTCATTAGCAGCGGGATGGAATCAGATGTTTTTGTGCGCACTGCCATCATAGACATGTATGCTAAATGTGGACGCATAGAAAGTGGAAGGAAATTGTTTGACAAAATGTCTAAAAGAAATGTAGTCACATGGAATGCAATGATTGGAGGATATGGGATGCATGGGCATGGTAAGGAGGCCCTCACACTTTTTTGTCAAATGCAACAAGCATGCATCAAGCCCAAACCATATAACCTTGGTTAGTGTTTTGTCAGCATGTAGTCATGCAGGCTTGGTGGATGAGGGTTGGCAGCTCTTCAACTCCATGGATCAATATTATGGCATCACGCCTACTGTGAGGCATTTTGCATGCATGGTTGACCTTCTTGGCCGTGCTGGGCATCTGAATGAGGCTGAAGATTTTATCCAAAAAATGCCATTAGAACCTGATGCAAGTGTGTGGGGGGCCTTGCTTGCTGGTTGCAGAATTCACAACAACATTGAGCTGGGGGGAGCGTGTCGCAAAACGGATTTTTAAACTACAGCCTAAAAATGCTGGATATTATGTACTGCTATCAAATATATATGCTGCAGCTGGCAGATGGAATGATGTAGCAAATACAAGAACAATGATGAAAGAGAATGGAACAAATAAGACAGCAGGGTGCAGCTTGATTGAGTTGAATGGAAAAATTCATGCGTTTGTTGTGGGAGACAAATCACATCCTCAATCTAATAAAATCTATGCAATGCTAGAAACGTTATCTAAGCAGCTGAAAGATGCAGGTTATGTGCCTTGTACAAACTTTGTCTTGCACGATGTTGAGGAGGAAGTGAAAGAGCATATGCTCTACAGTCACAGTGAAAAGCTGGCCATTTGTTTTGGGCTTATCGACACAAGCCCTGGGACTCCAATTTGGATCACAAAGAACCTTCGGGTATGTGGCGACTGTCACATTTTCATTAAGTTAGTCTCCAAGGTAGTCAAGCGAGAAATCACTGTGAGGGACAAAAACCGTTTCCATCATTTCAAGAATGGATTATGTTCTTGTGGGGATTACTGGTGATTGACAATTAGAACAATCAATGAGAGAGGTTTGTATTGCTGCCACAATTTTAAGGTGGCTCTGATATGATCATTTGAGCATAGAAAAGATGATATTTGTTGGTATAGAATGGTTCAGGTTTGAACCATTGTGTAGATATAATGTAAGCAAAACAGAGAAATCATATGTGTCTGCATGTATTAACTTTCATATAGGAAATCTGTTGAAATGTTGCGGGCCTAGATATGTCCTTGAGCAAGGCTCATTTAATCGCAGTGTGCCTTTCTTCCAATCTGAATGAATTTGACTTCTTGAGTAGAGAGTGCAATAGCTTAATTTATGTTGTGTCAGTATTATTTCATAGTAGTGCCTGCTCATGAATGGATAATGATTCAATATTTCACATGGACTTTTCCTACTTTATAAATTCAATGGAAGTTCTAAGGCCGATTTTTTACTGAACATTCCTTGAAGGGTTTGAATGTGGACTCTTGTCTTTTCCTTATATTTAAATTGTTTCGATCTACAGTTTGAACTCTTTTATCTAGAAGTTGAATATATTTTAGAAAGCTCAATACACTCTTCATCCTTAAGTTTAATCTTCATAAGGGATTACTTATGAAACAAAGCACGGTCAAAGATTTACTAGGGAAATGAAAAGACATTTCAAGCTTATGCACCAGCTGAAATGGATCTCTAGGGTAGTACAACTGTCTTTGGAAATCACATTAGTTGTCCTCACGTTTATCGCACAAAAGCACTGGAACAAAAAATATTGAATATGGGAAACCAAATGGACAAATAACAAAGCAACTTCTCCCACAAACAGATCAAGAACTTTTATGTTTTAGTTTGGCTGTCATGAAGTTGTGAGTAGCAATGTCAAGCCTAGAACACAAGGCAAATGAAAACTAGTTGAGAACCAATCCGTACTTTGTCACCAACCATCAGTAACTTTTTATGGTCAATTACATTGCCATTACTGACATGGTATTTCATCTGTTTTGTAAACTTGCCTATTCAGATTTCTAGACTGATACAAAAAGTTCAACTGAGCTGGCAATGGCAATATACATATTACATACTATGGGTGACAGCCAATATGTAATCCCAAGGTGCACTAGCTTTTTACTGACTGTGCCCAAATGTCCACTTGATGCAAGTATCCGACTGTACTTTTTCTAGCAGTATTTGTCTCAGCTGGTAGCAGTCTCTTTTTTATGCTTTCCTTTTCCCTCTGGTTGTTCCATGACATACAAATCTCTCTAGTGACTAATGCATCATATTTCGGTTGGAATATTACTCGCCATACATGTTAAAAATACTATTTGCATGAGTGTTCCCTTATCTCTCCTTTGAACTTTTCGCGAGTAAGTTTTCATTTTTAGCCACTGTTTCTAGGCTTTGGTTTGGCATTCATGATGTTTAAGATCATCTCGGATCATGAGCTCGGACCTCTGAGTGGAACCCAAAATTGCATTGACTCTGTCCTCATTCATCTCAATTGCTTCTTGAAGCATAAATGCTAATTTTCTCTTTGAGAAATGAACTTCACTATGGTTTCCTTATTGTAGCTTCATTCTTGACAACCGAAGACATTTTAGGTGGAGGAATCAGAATACAGGACAGTTAGAGGTTTGATTTTGTGCCCATGTTTTATTTGAACTGAATCATTTATATGTCTTTAAGTTGTGTTCACAATGGTTCTGATTGTTTGGATATGATTTTGCTACCAACTTATTTATTGATGCCAATTTCATGGAGACCCTTAATGATGCACCCACCAGCTTGTAAATTATGAGCAGTCATTCAAAGCTACATATCATGCACAAAAACATTGAACATAGAGAATTACTGTGGGAAACCCTTATCCGGGAGGAAAACTCACTAAAAACATTATTTATATTACACAAAGAAGGGACTCATAGTGGCGAAGTATAACTTACATCTTACAAGAGTATTTAGTGATGCACCAACCCCACTTAAGGATCTCTAACCCTTACACCTCTGTTGATATTACACACAACAAAGGAATGCTAGTGAATATTATGCATCACATTATTGAGATTTATTTAGTAGAGTACCCACCTACAAGCTGAAGATAAAACTCCTTGGATGTGCTAAGCTACAACTTACAGACTTGATTTATCTACATCATTTTTGAATTATGTTCCACTTTCCTAGCTCTGTATGTGTTCTGAAACCTTCTCACCTCATTCATTTTATCTAAGAGATCTAAAGGACATTCACAATCTCTTTACTCAATTGGCAATCTACCACCATTGATGCTCAATTAATACGGCTAAAGTCAATGCATCATCAATATGCTCTTAAACTAGATTTAGAGAACTCTCTCTTTTCTTCTGTCAAACTCTTTCTTACCTTGATTTTATCATATTATCTCGTTCATGCAGCTAACAGGCCTTAGATCGAATATTAAAATCTTTCTTGAGATAACCCTCAAAATACCTTCTAAGTTCAGAACTATATTCATAATCTTGACCCATGTTTTTCACTTTAAAATATCTGTCATGCACCTTCCTGCTTGTTCGCAATTGAGAATTACAGCTCATTAATATGACAATACTATTGGGCTAACTTGCCAAAGATCTTGATCACTTATGCAAATTCAACTTGATTGAGCACCATTTTCCATGCTAATTTTGTTGCTTGCCTCTGGTTATTAGCCATAGCCAAAAATAGATTTGGATTCGCACATTTGATACAATTTGTAATGTGACGAAGATTAGCTGATCACGATTTCCATTCACCATATCTTTAGTTTGATCCTTGAAATTGTAGTCGATCCTTTCCCTGAAGTTATATGTAACTAGCATTTGCATGCAAGTCAAAATTAAGCATTAAATGCTGTCAGCTGGAACAATAGAAGTGGTATTCATTCTTTGTAGTAGTTAAAGTCATGCATCTACCCAAAGATCACCCGTCAATCGAATGCAGGTAGTTGATTTTGTCAACCCAACTCTCTCCTATGTGCATGTTTAAATCAATATTAATTTCCTTCTGCCATTGTCTAGAGCGGTAGAAATATTATACTCATTTCAAGGAGTTAATCCTTGGTATCCTATAAATCGATATTCTCACTATTAGAACTGTAATTGGATGAGAAAACGCTTTCTTCAAAGACTTGACCGATGCTGGTATCTCCTCATTGGTACTTGAGTATTTTAGTTATCCGTGAGCTACTTCTTTATACCCTCATTAGATTTCATAGGTGCATGTTCATGGCTATCCTCCATAAGAAAGATGTTAAGCATTAGCCATAGGTAGACTTTTCCATGATCTAATTAGCTTCTATCATCGATTCTTCTTGACCAGGCTTTTGCAGTCTTCTACGAATTCTGACAACTGATTCACAAACGATTTTCAATTAGTTCAAATATACAAGAGGAAAGACAAACTTAGCTATTCATGATGATTCAAGAATGATCTGGGTGAGTAGGACAGTGGAATAGGTAGATGTGCAGCTATGGATTCGGCACTAAAGATTTTGGAACTGGAAATTGAGCAGGTGTAGGACCATACAAAATCTATACGGTCTAGGAAGGTGTACAATCCATAACAAGAATTCTACGGTTTCGGACCCTGGGAAAGTTTGGATCTACAATTTCTTATGTGTCTCACTTGCCTAGAAATTGTGATCGTTGTATGTTGCTCTTTGCTCACACAACTTAAGGATGACCTGCAACAAAGTAGAAACCCTAGTAACATACCAGAACCCTTCATTAGAGCATTAACAAACAAAAGGAGAAAAACATGTGTGTGTGTGTGTGTGTGTGTGTGTGTGTGTGTTTGAGGTCGGAACTCCCAATTGCTGAACCAACCCAAGTGTTGCTCATTACGAAAATCAAACTTAATGTAGTTCTCCTAGGTGCTTGTGCAAGTGGCTAACCAACTCTCTAGGAGTGCCCTCTTGTCTCTTGACGCCGAGATAGTGAGATAATTAGGGAAAAATTTAGTGGCGAATAGTCGTTAATTCACAAATATTCTAGTGTTTAAATTTTGAAATTGGCTAATTTGAAGGGTAGGAATTAGGACAAGGTCGCCCAAATTTTCTGGGTACAAGTTAATTTTAGGGGGTAATTTGCTATTAGCGTGAAATTGAAATTCGTGATATTTGCCTTTATGTTGTCCGCTGGTAGCATTTTTTTATGCTAAATCATATATCTTACATTGGATGTATATAGCTGACTTGTGGCTATCATAACTTCTTATCATGATGTATCTCTTTCATATATGTTATATTATCATTAGTGGGTCGGCCTTGGTGATGGCCATAGCATAGGAATAATATAAATAGGGGTTAGTAGGTAGTAGTTGATCATCTTATTGAGCATTTGAGTCTTATTGTATGGTTTGGAGGTTTCCCCCTTGAAGTGGCTAAGCTAATATACTTGCATATTGAGATCTTTTATCTGACAATCTTGTGTTATTTGGTGTTATATTGCTGGTGATAATCAGATTTATACAAGTAATTTCATTACAAGTGGTATCAGAGCCTGATCTCAGCCAACATTACGTCAAACCCTAATTGTGAAGGTTTGACTATATCTCAAGATTGGTAATGAATTTTTTCTGCAATTTTTTTTGTGGTGTGGTGAAATTAGTCAAGTAAGCTCCTCTCCAAATTTCAAGCATTTTTGAATTTTTTTGCAAAAGTTATAGTTGGTTTTATGTTTTTTCATAATTCGGCTCCATAGGGTGCAATTTTTGGAAATTTTCCAAGTTTCTTATATTTTCGGAAACCTTTCCAAAAATTAGCTAGGGTTTATTTTTTATGATTTCTTCTATTCGGCCAAAAAATTTGTGAAACCCCAAACCCTAAAATTTTCTCCCTATTTTGTCTACCCCGAGCCCCAAACCCTACATCATGACTAGTAGATCTACCCGAGGCCAAGGGAAAGGTCAAACAACTCCAGGAATGACCCCAAATAAGGAAGATATGGATTTAGAGTCTTTAGTGGTTGGGAGTATCTGAGGTGGTCATCCAACTTCAGGAAAGGGTAAATAATATGGTAAGGATGACCTTAATAATGAGCTTCTTCATCTGAAAGGTAGCCTTAGGAGTGAACTTCAGACATATTTTCACACAATGAAGCAGGAGCTTGTTGCATGCTATTTCAAACACAACTCCCAATTCCAGTCATATGGGTTCCTCTAGCAATGGTCACATAAATCCAAATCACTCCAATCATGGAAGCTCCTTTACTCATTCAGGTGGATCTCCTCACCAATGGCGGGGCATTATTCCAAAAGTGGAAATGCATAAATTTGATGGAAAGGATCTACTCAATTGGATTACCCAAATGGATAATTTCTTTGATCTCCATTAGATCCCAATGGGACAAAAGGTAACCATGGCTTCCTTATACCTAGAACCTGACCAATTTGTTTGGTATCATTGGTTATGTGCTCAAAGGACAAAAGAATGGTCTAAATGTTACATGGATTGTTTTCACTTGAAGAGCTTCAATTACACTATAGTTCTAGTGTTTCAGAGAATTACTTAAGACAATTAGCAAAGTTACGACAAACAGGTTCAGTTAAGGAGTATGTCCATCAATTCCAAAATATTTCCTTGTGTGTGGAGGATATTACAGAAGAGTATTTGAATGACCTATTTCTTGGGGGTCTTAAGGACCAACATTGAGCATGAGGTGCACATGTTTAACCCACTCAAGGTTTCTGATTCTATTATCATGGTGCGTAGGGCAAGAGGAAAAATTTCTTTCCAGCAGAAGGCAATCCTTCTCTAACATAAAATATCGTAACACCTTGCCTCCATCGTACCCTCGACCTAGTTCGGTTGACACCTCAACAAATTGAAGAAAAAAGAGCCAAAGGGTTATGTTTTAACTATGATAGCAAACATGGACCAAATCATAAATGTTTGAGAAAAATTTGTTTTTTCTACATTGAAGGGTCTGATGATGAGGAAGAATATGAGGAAACATCAAGTGAGGAAGTGGAAAAATTAGAGGAAGAATCTGGAGATCCCCAGCCCACTATTTCATGCCATGCTCTATCAGGTATTAGTACTCCAAAAACCCTTCAGGTTGTGGGTTATCTTAAGAAGCAGAAGGTAACAATATTGATTGATTCAGGGAGCACACATAATTTCATCAATCATAAGCTGGCAACAAGACTAAATTGTTTCATCTACCAACACCTGAATTTCAAGTAATGATTGCAGATGGTGGCACAGTCCAATGTTCAGGTAAATGCCATAAAATCAAACTTATGATGGGTGACTACACATTGGAATCTATGATGTTTGATATTCCCATGGGCGGAGCTGATATTGTCTTAGGTGTTCAGTGGTTCACAACTTTGGGCACCATAGAGATAAATTTCTAGGAATTGTTCATGCACTTTCATTATGAGGGTAAATAGTTTGAACTTTGAGGACTACAAGCTAAAGATCCTCAGTGGTGAGTTCTCACCAAATGCAAAAGATTCTTAAATAGGGGATATGAAGGTTTTGTAGCACGATTGTTCTCCATGGAAGTTCAACCACCAATGAAGGTAGTGCATCCTGATCTTCAGAAGGTTATTGATCAACATGCAGTTGTCTTCAAGGATCCTAGAGGATTGCCTCCTGAAAGAGAGCATGATCATGCCATTCAGTTGATTTCAGGAAGCCAACCCCCCAACATCAGGCCTTATAGATACCCATATGTGCAAAAGAGTGAGATCGAGAAGATGGTGGAGGAAATGTTGGAAATGGGTATTATTCGTCACAGTCAGAGTGCTTATTCTGCTCCAGTGGTGATGGTGCACCACAAGGATGGAAGATGGTGCATGTGTCTAGAATACTGAAGAGCTCAACAAGTACACTATCAAAGATAATTTTCCTATTCTTGTCATTGATGATTTATTAGATGAGTTGCATGGTGCAATTTATTTTTAAAAACTAGATCTGTGTTCTGGGTATCACCAAATTAGAGTAAAGAAAGAAGATATTCATAAGACAACCTTCAGAACTCATCAAGGGCATTATGAATTCCTAGTGATGCCTTTTGGTCTTACCAATGCTCCCTCCACATTTCAGAGTTTGATGAATTCAATATTTAGACCATTCCTAAGGAAGTTTGTCTTAGTATTTTTTGATGATATCCTCATCTACAACAACTCATGGGAGAAACATTTACAACATGTCAATACAGTCTTAGAAGTCTTAGAGAAACATCAACTATATGCCAAGCCTTCAAAGTGTTCTTTTGGGGTATAAGAAGTGGAATACTTGGGCCATATTGTTTCTCATGAAGGTGTTAAGGTGGACCCTCACAAGATCCAAGACATGGTGGAATGGGAAGTCCCAAGAACCCTCAAGAAATTACGAGGTTTCTTAGGTCTCACAGGGTATTATCACAGATTTGTAAAAAACTATGGCAGTATAACAACACCACTTACAAAATTATTGAAGAAAGACTCCTTTCAAGTGGAATGAGGAAGCTTCTAGGGCATTTGAAAAATTGAAGGTGGCAATGTGCACCACTCCAGTCTTGGCAATTCCATATTTCTCCAAGACTTTCATAGTTGAATGTGATGCTTCAAGGAAATGGGATCGGAGCAAGTACTTATGCAAGAAGGACATCCCATAGCATTTGAGAGCCAACAACTAAAAGGAAATAATTTGTTGAAGCCCACCATATGAGAAGGAAATGATGGCAATACTACATGTAGTCAAACAATGGAGACCATACTTGATGGGTAGACATTTTAAGGTAAAAATTGATCATGATAGTTTGAAATACTTCTTGGAGCAATTGACTATCTTCAGAAGAACAACAAAAATGGGTCACTAAGATGCTGGGGTATGAATTTGAGATTGTTTATAAGAAATGGAAGGAAAATTTGGTCCCAAATGCTCTATCTAGGAGGGATGAGTCCACAGAAGCATTGTTATGTTCATCTCTATACTAAAGGAAGATTGGGTAGATCAAGACAAGGGAAGAATGGCAGAAAGATGCAACAACACATACTCTCATTCAGAATCTCCAGGTAGATCCATCCATATCAGAAATAATTTATATGGAAGGGGGATACATTGTGGTACAAAGATAGGTTATATCTATGTAAGAACTCTACACTTAAACACCATATTATTTCAGAGCTCCATTCTTCTCCACTAGGTGGCCATTTCGGGTTCTTGAAAAGATTATCATAGAGTTAAGAAGGATTTCTTTTGGGAGGGGTTGAAAGAGATGTTCAAAAATTTGTGGTAGAATGTTTGGTGTTCAAGCAAAATAAGGTGAGACCATTAAGACACCAGGTCTCCTGTCTATTCCTAGCGAGAGATGGGAAGGTGTGTATCAATGGATTTCATCACTAGGATTACCTAAATCAGAAGGGAAAAGTGTATCATGGTCGTGGTGGATAGAATTACCAAGTATGCTCATTTTTTTGCCCTAGCTCATCCTTTCATAGCTAGTATAATTGTCATCTCATTTATGGACATAGTTCAAAAGCTCCATGGCACGCCCAAAATTATAGTAAGTGATCATGATCCAATATTTACAAGCAATTTTTGGACTGATTTGTTCTCTTATTTGGGTACCCAGCTGGCCCAGAGTTCCTCTTATCATCCTCAATCAGATGGAAAACTGAGGTGGTAAATAAATGTTTAGAGGGATATCTTCGATGTTTTACTTCAGATAAACAAGAACATTGGGTGCAATGGTTTCCACTTGCAGAATGGTGGTGCAATACTTCATTTCATACCTCCTCCAAAATGTCTCCATTTCTAGCACTTTATGGGTACCATCCTCCATCACTCATATCTAGCTTGAAGGTCAAACCAAAGGTGAGAGCAATCAAAGATCACATTCAACACCAACACGAGGTACTCTCTAGTCTTAGAGATAATTTGGCAAGGGCAACAAAACCACATGAAGCAACAGGTTGATCAACATCGTAGTGAGCGACACTTTGAAGAGGGTGACTTTGTTTTTGTACAGTTGCAACCATATAAGCAGTTATCATTAAAACAACAGAAGAAGGATAATAAGCTTGCTCCTAAATACTATGGTCCTTACCGAGTGTTGCAAAAAATTGGTAGTGTGGCATATAAGCTGGAGCTCCCTCCAGGAAGTAAAATACATCCAGTCTTCCATGTTTCTTGCTTGAAGAAAGTTATTGGGCAACACATTTCCACCCATTCAGTGCTTCCGGAACTGGATGAGGAAGGAAGGATCATATTAGAACCTGAAGGTATTCTTCAGACACGCACCAAAAGACTGAGGACCAGAGTCATTACCGAGTACCTGATCAAGTGGAAGAATATGAATATTGAGGATGCATCATGGGAGGATGAAGCATTTGTGCAGTAGCATCTAAGGCTTCCCAACATTGGGGACAAATTTGCTTTGAAGGGGAGGGGCATGTTACACCCTTAATCATATATCTTACATTGGATGTATATAGCCGACTTGTGGCTATCATAACTTCTTATCATGATGTATCTCTTTCATATATGTTATATTATCATTAGTGGGTCGGCCTTGGTGATGGCCATAACATAGGAATAGTATAAATAGGGGTTAGTAGGTAGTAGTTGAACATCTTATTGAGCATTTGAGTCTTATTGTATGGTTTGGAGGTTTCCCCCTCGAAGTGGCTAAGCTAATCTACTTGCATATTGAGATCTTATTGTATGGTTTAGAGGTTTTATCTAAGCTAAATCTTGTGTTATTTGGTGTTATATTGTTGGTGTTATTAGAAAAAAAAAAGTATGGGATTTTTTTCTTACGCCATTTTTTGGGAGAAACATTTCTCATTGAGACAATCATTTTAACTGATAACATCACAATAAATTAAATTAAATTCCATACAAAATTAGCAAAATATGTATTTTTTTCACAAAAAATCATTTTTTTCTTTGCGCCATATTTTGTGAGGATACATTTCTCGTCAAGCCAGTCATTTTAACTGTTATAGCCGAAAAATGATTTTTTGATAAATTACATATGTTTTTGGCCGACATCATATACTATCAGTTGACAACATATACTGTAAGTCGAAAATTTCTATTGGCCGACACCATTATTAAAGATTCTCCATTCATGCAAAAGTGGTTTTTTCAAAATTCGCCAAATACTCTCTACGAGTTTTTTAGGGACCCTTAAAATTTTCCCTAGAACTAATTTCATGGTATAAAATGTACCCAATATGGTAATAGTGATGTGGTGTGCCTCAACTATGTGACCTAACCCTTTGTTGATTGAAACCTTGTGCAATACTTGGGATGACATTGCTCTTGTTAAGACATGGCTCTATGATCTTTGCATGTTTATAGATGGATGAAATTGGACTCTTTCTTCAGACTTGTAGGGATTTTTATAGATGATGTGCAAATGATTTAAGAAGTTTTAGGAACCCTTTGAGTGCTCTTGGAATGATATTTTTAATTTTAGCTTGTGATAATTTCATGTGAGTTATAAGTTGATAATGACTTACTTATATAGACTTCTAAAGGTGAGATATTCTAATAAGGTTGACCTTATGAAGGTGAAATGACCCAAAAAAATGATTTGAAATTGAAAACAGAGTCAGTGATTATGAAAGGCAGGACTATACAAGTCGGCCAAGACTTGACCCTACATCCCAACCCTTCCATACATTTTCAGACCAAATAGAAACATCAAAATTGAAAGTTGTGTCATGAATTTTAGATGTTTTATGCTACTTTAGTTTAATAATATTCCCATAAATTGATGACATAACCTAATGCAAGGATAAACAAGTTGTAAAATGGCTAGAGAAATGAGAAGATTGGATTCCAAAAGTAAGCATCTGTATTAACAAGGATACAAGGTCAAACTTGGCATTACATAAGGACAAGTTACCAAATTGTAGCATTTACATGTGTCCACCCTTTAAGTGTGTCATTGAAAATTGCATGCTTAAAGGAAAAACATACTTAACTATGCACACACATTGTGCCTTCACTCAAAGGGAATTTGTGATGTGTTGGTGTTGACATGCTCCATGATGAAACATGCAACACAATGTAGTCATTGTTTATGATATAAAAATAACTTTAACTCTAAATATAGGACAATGCTTATAAATTTTGAAATTTGTAAAAAGTACACAATGGAGATGTAAAATATGGAAGGGATACACCTGTTCATTTTGTGGAGGCAAGAGTTCTCGTTGTTGCCATGACTTGGAGATTTGGAATTTTATTTGGATTTATTGGAGTATTGGAGGTGATCAATCCCCAATGTTGTGTCATATGATATAGTAATGAAGATGAAGGATTTAGAATACAAAGAACCCATGTGCTTCAATGCCTTCCCTAATTGAGAATTTAATGAGAAAAAAGGAAATCCCAGTCTACGAAGCTCATAATTTTACTTTGATGCTTTCCTTATTTGGAAATTTTGCAAGATGAGGAAAGATTAGTTTACAAAGATCATAGTGTTGCTTCGACACTTTCCACTATAACGAAAAGGCACATTGTTGCAAACTAATCTAGGCCCAATTTGCTCCAACGTGAAAATATTAGACCTAGTAAGGAATGAACATGGCTATACCCATAGGGTGGTATTGTGACTGAACTGATTATGTAGAATTTTTAAATATTGAAGGGGAGAAGGAGGACCATGCCCCCAAACTCAGTTTTACAATTGAATCTTAATAGTATTGTAAATAAGGAATGAAGTGCTCATAAATCATGTGACTTTCTCATAATTATGTCATTTTTATCTGTAACTATGTCAAAATCTTGTAAACAACTAATAGAATTTGTAAAAATAAAAAAATTGAGTGAAACTACCCTATATCTAAGAACGTATGTGTATACACTAAAACACACACTTTGTGCATAAGGTCTCACAGTCCAAAATACCAAAAATATTATAAAACTTAATAAATTCCACAAAAATCAACTAATCCCACAAAAGTAAATAAAAAATATTAAACCCAAAAAAGTGATAAAAGACACCTCATCATTCATTTACTAACCTTCACCCACTCACGTTTAATTTTATCCATCCCACATATCCATTTATATCCCTAATTCACTGTAGATCCTTATCATCTAATCTATGTATGCACATTACACCCATATATGTCACAATATTCTATGCACTCAAAAACTATAAAATAACAACCACCCCCTCATTCCAAATCATTGACTCTTGGTGCACTTGAGCCCACTTTAGTTTTTTTCTTTTCTCACATATTTCGAAATTCCAGGTTTTAGAGAGGTGAAGAAATATCACAAAGGACTAGTGTAACCTGCTACATCACTGTTTTGGTGATATTTCAACACAGGTGTCAAGCATGTATGTGATTGCCTTGTAACTTTCTTATAATTTTCAGTGAATCACAACTATGACTGGTTTGCAATTAAGTTAGGTATATCAATCATTTTTGTGCATTGTTTTTTCATTTTCCTACAAATAAATGTCTTTTATCTCCTTAAATGGTTAGGGATATGACCGAGACATGTCCCCTAACCACAAAAAACAAATAATCTTTTTCAAGTGTTTGCATACAGGTTTTTAGATTCAGATTTGGAAGTTTACCCACTTTATTCATTGAAAGAAACTTTGATTGTCCCTCTCATTTTCAATGTAAACGTAAGCCCATTTATTTAAGTAGCGTTGATTTGTAACTTTATTATCAACTAACACATCTTGTAGGTGATCCAAATCTAGACATACATATAGGTGACCACGATGGGAACATTTTTATTGTGGGTAAATTATTTTGTTTTCTGAATCTGCTAGTGTTTTTTGTTAGGGTTTTGTATTAATTTTGATTCAATTTTATTTTTCCCTAACATTTTGGTTGCAAATCTAACATTTGGTTTACCAGATTTGCTAAAATATAAAAAAATGGTTGCACTCCGATCATAGCCGCAACTATCTTGCAATTTTTTTAAAAAAAATTATTTAAGGGAAAGAACTTTATTTATGTTAATAACATATAATAGATCATTTTCTATGTATGTTCTTCCCTCGTACCCTCAGGTGATGTTGGGAATCAAAAATAACTTTGATCTTTTACTTTTTTTTTGTCCACAATATGAGGCTAGTTCTCATAGTAGTATTCAACATTTACGGTGCCTTTAGGTCACACTTATGGTGAAACCATTGCCATTGACATACTGCATCTTCCTCCTAACACAACTACAACAATGACGTTGTTGTCATGCTAAATGTATAGCATGTAAAATTTAATATTTTGCTCATGAAAACCAAACCCGCACTTGAAATTTCATTTCCCGGTCAATGTAAACCTTTCCTTCAGCCAACATTTCAACTGTGTGTTATCTCATGAAATTGACAAGGGCAATTTTACCGATAACCATACCGAAAATTTTGTTTCGATCCCTCGTTAGGGATCCCTTGCGTTCGAAAACGTTGTAAAATCCCTTCCCGGGAAATCTAGTTTTCGAACTTAGTCTTTCTGAGCCTTCTTTTGGCTGGGCGCATGAAATATCCTTGTAACACTAGCCTTTGATGCGTCCCCTTAAAAGCCTTTGGCGCATGGTTTTCCATGATAACACATCTTTCGGTGCGCCAAAGGATGTTGAGTCTCTTTTGCGTGCGCCAAGGCGCATGCACCTTATTGTTGACACAACTTTTGTTGCTCCGCTTTTTGGTGCGCCAAAGGGCACACATAACTTCATGTCGACAATGCTTTTGGCGCGCAAAGGCGCACTTCGTCTCCTATTGTCAAATACTCTCGTGCGCCAAAGGGCGCACGCTTTCTCCTGTCGACAACAAATCTCATGCGCCTTTGAAAAAGTGGTTGGCGCATTTATGACCAGTTTTTCTATATATATGTGAGTGCGCTCCCAAATGTCATTTTCACTTTTGTTGAGCACGTGATCGTTCTGAACTTGTCAGCCTCTGCTCCGTCGTTTTCATCGTCTTGTGGACCCGTTGCAACTTTTGCTATATATCCAGGTAAGAGGTGTTATTTCTCTCTTGTGCGTGTTGTGCTTTCAGTTCCTGGTGTGTTCCTGGTTTGGTTCTTGCTTGTTGGGTGGTTGTTTATATATAAATGTGTTGGCCTAGCCTCCTCCGTTTGTTGTCTGCCCCCATGCTATCCTTCCTCTTTCCAGATCTGCTGGAGAAGGTCATTTTCTTGAAACCATGGTTGTAATCCTCTTGGTTTTAACCGTTTCGTTTGCCCACTGAGCATGTTAAAAAAGAGAGGAAAAGAAATCAAAGAATCATGTAAAAAACCCCCTTTAAGAGTTTGGTTCTATTTTTCTCCTTGGCGCGTCTGTCACCCCTGCAACACTAAGAACAGTTGCGCCCCCATGGCGCATCTGCCCGCCCCGTTACAAGAGCAAAATCCGCGCCAATGGCGCACCCTTTCGGCCTGCTGCATCATGAGCTCATGCGCCCTCAAGGCGCGCCTTTTCCGCGTGCTACAAGTGCTGAAACTGCGCCCCAATGGCGCACCATCCGTCCATGTTGAATCCTTTTTCCATGCGCCCATGACGCACCCAGCTTCCATGCAACAAAAGTTTTTTTCCATGCTAAGTATGAAGCTATAAAGGCGCAGGCGCATCCCCGATTGCAATAACACCATGTTGTGTGAGTTTTTCGTGCGCCGCGCCATATTCCCTTGGGCGCATCCAGTCCCAATGTAACACGCGCTTCTCATGTGCCCTATATCAAATGCAATATGCAGTATCCATGCGCCATGCGCCTTTGGCGCCAATTTAACCTCTGCAGCACTCCTTTTCTGTGCGCCTTATCTATTTAGGCCTGCAAGTTGCAATTTTCATGCGCCCTACGCCCTGAGTCTTAAAATCTCTAACTCTTTCTTCTACTAACATTCCAATGGAAGATCAAATGGCTAATTCAACCTTTTTGGATTGGGTCTCGCTTCTTCTTCATGCAGATCAGCAACTGAGTTCGAAAGAACATATGTCTACATCCAGCAAGAGACCCACCAAACCAAGGGGAAAGGCTAAGCTTACAGAGGAAGAGATGAAGTACAAATATCAAAGGGTCAGGATGCCCGAATCACAGGCTGAATGCAGTATGGATGTCAGAGACTCAGAATTGGGTCACATTGACATGGAAGAATTCTGGGTTAGAACTCAGAAGGTTACAAGAAGTCCATGGATGGACAAATTAATAGGCAGTGCCCTGCACTTCGCCAGAGGAATCCCCGTCAGTGCCGTCAACAATGAATTCATGATGGTGATTGCACAATCTTACAACAAGGACACAAGATGTGTCGAAAACAGCAAGGGCGAGGTAGTCATAAACCTCACTGCCCGTCATTTTGAGATGATACTCGGCATCCCTCACCACCGGCACTTCGTGGCCGTCAGCCAAGAAGAGTGCATCAAGGCCTGGGAAGACAATGAAGACCAGTGCATGCAAATGATGAACGAGGTATACTTAAAGAACAAGAAGGTGGTAACCCGGTGGCCCCAGACCATCCACCGCAGTGATTTCTCAGAAGAACTTAGTGATACTATCACTTTCCTGAGCAGAGTCTTCGGGCTTTCTGACGCCCACTACTTCCATAAATGGATGCTGAGGTACTTGGAAACAATGAATAAGAATGTGCCTGATCAGCGCTTTTGCTGGGGGGAAATAATAAGCAGCACCATCTCCGAGTAGCTACAACAATTCGCCACAACGGGAGTGTTCCATATGAACTCCTACGTAGTCTATGCTGCAGCGTCGGAGAGGGATTATCCAGGGCTAAACCGAAGTGGAATTTGGCCTCAGGTCAAAATATATGAATATTATCCAGAACTAAGGCTGGAGAATAGCATCCCTCAATTCGCCAAAATTAATGATGCTTTCTTCTATCACATCATTTGCCTGTTGAGGCCAAATCTAACTCATGGTCGCACGACCAAAAACATTGTGTCAACCGTGGAGAAGTGGGGGGCCCTGTTCACCCAGTTTCCCACATTTACCTATCTGAGGGCGGTCAACTTCTTGGGTGAGCCAACCAGGCTACCGAGGTATGCTGGACCTAAGCTGATTCTACTAGAGTTATCAAGGCAGCTGGTCACATACCATGAGAAATGCCTCAAAAGAAAGAAGGGCGGAACTCCTTTCCCCCTCACAGTGGGCCGGTACACATGCTCCTCCCATCACAAGGTGAAGGAAATGTTCGCAGAGCTGGAGTTGCTCAATTTGAAACATGACTTCCCAGCCAGGCCTACCTTTGACCCAAGGAGCTGCCTGCCAAGGGCTAAGCTTGATCCGATTCATGTCCCTCAAATTGAGGATATTTACATTGACGTCATCCACGAGGTGGAACTCAGAAGAAAGGATCATTCTCGCTTAGCATTGGCGGAAATTATCCAATACGGAGTGGCCATTGTCCCCAAAGGCTTCCAAACTATGGAAGATGAAGTAGACAAGGTGTATAATGACACGGAAGGGGATGATTGGCCCTTCCCGGCCATTGACAGAAGCAAGGCTCCTCAAACAATTGAAGAAAGGGTCAAGGAGACTATGCGCAGAACAGAGCATTGGTGCCGCATGAATGGGCTGATCTACCTCGGGGTAGATTTCACAACTTCCCCATTAGGCAATGCGCCTCCAAGGTCCAAAAAGCAGCTAAAAGGCAAAGGTACAGAAGGTGAATCCAGCACCATTCAAGAAGAAGCCCCTGAAAGTCCTCCTTCCACAGCGCCAGAACAGGTAATAACTCTGGATTCGCCAGAGAAAGAAGCAGCAGAGGATAGTCCCATACGCCCATCCACTCAGGATGTCGGCATTGCTACAACCACAGAAGTCCCTTCTATCCCTTCTTCTTCTCTTCCTTCCCCCCTCCTCAAGTAACTCAGGCGACCATCCCTTTGGTCGTGTCCTCCGCCTCTTCTTCTACTCTTTCCCCTGCCTCTTCGTCTATCTTCTCTTCCCTCACTGATTTATCTTCTTCTTCCATTTCTTCCCTCATTTCCGGGCTCCCTTCCCTTCCTATGTCTTCTGCAGCTGCAGTTTCCCTTCCTCCCGTGGACACTTCTTCGGCTATGCTTTCAATGCCACCGCCGCGTGTCTCCACGTTTTTCCCCTCTTCTACTGTTGCTCCCCCTCCTCCTCTGTCTCTGGTCCTTCTTCTATGGGACCAGCCTGGATCTCTCAGCAGTTGAGCCAACAAAAGAGGAAAGTTCCCATCGCTCCGATGGACTTTTCAGTGATCCCAGCCAAAGGGGCAAAGAAGCTGAAGCCTGTTGCACGCTTCTCTAAAAGTGCTGCAGGTGAGAGGATCATGGAAATTGCATACCCCGATCCCCTCAAAGAGAAAAAGGATCTGTCTCCGGCAGATTTTACTGTGACCCAAGTCACAATGGGGACATCTTCTGAAAGTCTCCAGGGGGAAGCTCTTTCCGCAGTCGATGCCCTCTGCAAAAAGCTTCAAGGAATAAAAGAAGAGAAAAGGCTACTGAAGGAGCAGAACAAATATCTGCTTCAAGCCTTACAGAAGATGGGTAGTGCACCTCCCACGACTGCCGCCGAGACTTCTGAGCTTCTCAGCCAGGAGAAAATCAATGAATATTCAAAGATCGGCGAGCAGGGTATGGCCGTTTCTGCTTGGAGGAGCCAGATCCTCAAGGACAGTGAAAGAGTGATCGCCGAGTATGTCAATTCATATCTAAACATCAAAAAGGCGAACAAGGAACTCCAAGTATTAGCGGGTCCCATATCAGAAGAGCTAGATCATGCTAGACTCCAACATGAGACCTTTCAACAAATGTTTGACTATTCAGTCGAAGATCTGGTCAAGTTCGGAGTTTTCGGCCATCCAAGGGCCCTCAACAAAACCATGTCCACTCTGGACTATCGGATAGATCAGCTAGAATTTGTTCTGGAAAAGATAGACAAGGTGAAGGAAGAGGCCCTGGATGCGATGCATCAAATGGAGCGAATTGTTCTTAACATGTCTCCAGGGCTGCTCACTCCTTCCTTTGCCATGAGATCAGCTGATGAAACTATCCGGATCTTCAAGGAGATCGCTTCTCAAGGAACGGGGCCAGAGGTCACATTTGACACTGAATCTATCAACAACCTGCTGGCCTGTAGGGACTTCATCGGGTTCCTCATCGAGGCGGAGAAAGATTATTCTAAACTCCCAGAAAAGCTCATAAGCGAGCGGGAGACTTGCGAAGCAATCAGCGAACGGCACAAGGATCCATCACAGGATCAATTTGGGCCCATGATTAACAAGTTTTTGGAATACCGTGCTCAGTTCCACATATCATCTCCTGAGCAGCATCAGAAGCAGGTAACCCCCTTTCGGCCGCAGGATGACGATGACGAGTAGCTTGCTTCTTCTTCTTCTTCTTCTTCTTCTTCTTCTCTCTATTCTCCGACTTTCTTGTTGAAATGTCTAAAGTGTGTTGGCACAAATGATGACATCATCCATGTTGCATCATGGGATGATGTCATCCATCAAGTTGTCAAAAGTCAACATGACTTTTAGATATTTTGTAAATATCTTTGTAAATAGGTGGTTGGCTCCTTTTTGCCTTCTTTCCTTCTCCTCTCTTCTATAAATACTGGAATACTTGTTGTATTTGAGGGTGAACATTTTTTAGATGAAAATAGAAGTGAGGAGAGAAAGACTTTGAGCTTTCTTGTAACAGAAGAAAACAGTAATACAAATATTAAGACTTTGTGCTCAATAGTTGTGTTATGCATTAGATCTTTCTTACGTTAGATCTGTGTGTGTTTAATCTGTTGGATTCATATCTACTTTTCTGTCATTTGCTCATCAGTATTGCTTTGTTTATTTATGCAAGTAGGATTGGCTCTGTTTACTACCAACCCAAAAACATAAATCTTCTGACCTTTCTGCTTTGGAATTCATTTCTTTTCTTCCTTCGGATCTGTTCTTTCTCTTTTCCCTCTTTCATTCCTTTCTCTTCGCAGCCGGAAAACACTCTACTGGGATGAGATCCCAAACCCCCGAAGGCAGAATCTGTGAGACTTGCATAGATTCCTGCTGGTAGAATAGCAATAAACCAGTTTCGCTTTGCTGACTCAAAGAGGGGCTAAGCCCTGCACACTGTTGGCTCGTCTATCCATAGATCTGTCCAGGCGACAGATTTTCGGACCAACAGTTTTTGGCGACTCCGCTGGGGATCGAACCCAGAATCTGTCAGATCTATGATGGTAGTAAGATAAAAAAAAATTAGAAAAATCAGCAGATTGCTGCCTGTTTGCAAATCTGAACTTTTTGTTAAAAATCCAAAAATTTGCAAAAGTGCTCAAATTGAAAAATTTTCTTCTGAGAGTCATAGATCTGGTCCAGTTAAAGATCTTTAGTTCGCTGAGTTTTTGAAAAAATCAGTATTTTGCCATAGATCTGAGTTTTTGACTGTTTGCAAAAAGTTTGAAACCCTCTAAAGAGTTAAAATCAGATCAGAACATCAGCTTACTAACCTTCCCTGCCATCTTATCCTCGTTGTAATTTGTCATTTAACCGCAATCGGTTTTCTGAAGAGGATAGTTTTTAAATATCTAGAAAAGTGCCTGCTGCTGGTTTTTGACAGAAAAACCAGAAAATCAGCAAGTACAAACCAAAAAGAAAGTTTAAATCTGCGCCATAACATTGCAGATCTGGAAGGAACACTGGGGAGTGAACCTTTTACGCGCAGCAGGCGAGCCCGTGGAGAAGCTGATCCTACTTTCGATCTGCTTCAAAGGCACAATTTTAGCATGACACCAGCACGTTTTTCAGCACTAAGCTCGGCTAGCCGGTCATCCAGGAGTGTCTCACCTTCACGAAGAAAAAGTCTTTTGCAGGGGGCATCCACATCCCTTTGCAGTGCCTTGCTACTCAGCGGAACTACAATTCCAGCTCGTGTTCTCTTTCCGGCTTTTCAGATGGCGGTACCATGGGGAAACGCGATGGGTCCTTTGGCTTTACCACATCCAGTTCACGCTCTCCCTCATGGAAATCGAAAGAATTTTCCCAAATTTGACGGGAGTGGAAATCAAAGCACGGATTCCCACATATCTGCATTCATCATGTCATGCAGTATTTTGGATGTGACCCATGAAGATGTGTCGGTTCACCTTTTTCTGGAAACCCTACAAGGACCTGCAGCTGAATGGTTTCAGCATTTGCCGGCCGGATCTATCACCAGTTGGGCCACCTTGCGGGATGATTTTGAAGATAGGTACAAAGCCTTCAGAGGATGCATTTGCATTATTATCATGAATCACTCACCTGAAGAAGGAGGGCGAATGAGACCATGCGCGATTTTGTCGCCCGGTTCAATGCACTAATCAACCGTGTCCCTGTTGCCATGCTTCCAACGCCGGAAAATCAAAAGTGTTTTTCGGTAAATGTTATGAGCTCGAAAGTTAGTTTCTTGCTCCTTCAGGAACGAGTTTCCACCTTGGTTCTCGCCCAAGCCGCTGCCATTCGCATAGAGGATAATCTGATAATATCCGGTGAATTAAAAAAGGAATCAGCCAAGCCTAAATCTTTGGGAATTTCATTCCCTTCGCCCACCACTTCGTTTGATCCAGCATTCCAAAAGATGGCAAACGATTTGCTCGCATTAAAGAAGCAGTTGGCCCAGGCCTCTCCCAGTTCCTCATACCGGGATATTCCGCGGAGGAATTTCATTCCTAACAATGTTTCACAAAGACCGCGCTTACCTACAGCTGCTCCGCGGTTGGCACTTGAGGCCCCTCCGGTCAATGCTCTGGCCGAGATTGAAGAAGAAGAGCAGTATTATGAAGAACCTTCTGTCTCAAGGCGAAGATGATCAAGATGTCGGTGAACCGACTGGCGACTCTACTATCGGGTATATGGAATTTGATGAGGAAGAATCTGATGAAGAAGAGGGTACCTAGGGGTACGCAAGCGGGCAGTCATATGTTGTTTTTACTCGTTCACAAGGAAAAGAAGCGGAAGTTGTTGCCCATGTCCAGCAGGAGAAGGCCGTGTCAAACGCGCCTCCGATCATTGCTAAAAGAGGTAATCCTCTTCCTACTCAACTCCCTGGCAAATCTTTTGCAAAGAGATCTTTTCCCCTATCTCTCCTCCAAATCAGTCCTCTCACATTCCTACTAAGACCACCAATCCTATTCCATCATCGCGAGGTGAGGGACTCATTCCTTTACCAACGCAACCCTTGGCCGCGTTTGATATTATAGATCATGCAAAAAAGACCAAGATCCAAATGTCTGAAGCTGAGTATCTTCAGTCAAACCCCGAACAGCTTGTAAGATTAACTAAGTATATCCAAAGTCAAGCTGTTATACCTAATCAGGCTTCCCCAAAAAGGAATCCTTTCCACTCCCCCTGAATCCCATATAAATGTTGCTTCAGCATCTGCGTCAAGCAAGATAGAACCTTTCTATCTCTCTCTGCTGATCAATGGTCACAAGCTGAGTAACTGCATAATTGATTCTGGGGCTTCTGATAACGTCATGCCGGCTAAAGTCACCCCATGCTTTGGGTCTCACTCTTACCAAGCCTTTCAGCCGATGTTATTCTTTGGAAACTAAACAAGTTCCGTTGGTTGGCCAAATCAAAGACGCGCAATTTACATTTGCGGCTTTCCCGGATAAAAGAGTAAAAATGACAGTCCTCGTTGCTGACATTCCGGCAGCATATGGAATATTGCTGGGAAGAAGTTTTTGCAGCGAAGTTGGTGGAGAAATTCATATGGACTGGTCCAAAGCTAGAATTCCAATCAAAGGCGTAATGCAGACTTTGGAGCCAGAATCACAAAAGAAATACTTGGTTACCAACTCTGAAGACCCCAAAGCTCAAATCCTTTTTTGAATCATCAGGGATGGGGAATTACTTCTTATCTACTGAGACGGATAAAATAGGGGCTGTTCTCGTTCAGGAAGGAGATCTTAATAAGATCTGGACATTGCAATTCGATGGGAGCTGTGCAACTAGTGGATGTGGCACTGGGGTCGTGTTGATATCTCCTGAGGAAGAAGTCATTCCTCTCTCTTTCAAATTGCAGTTTTTCAACACTAACAATACTGCTGAGTATGAGTCTCTCTTACTCGGTATGCAGGCCGCAAAAGAAAGAGGAATTAAAAAATCTAAAAGTGCAAGGTGATGCTGAGCTGGTTGTAAATCAAGTCAAAAGGATTTATCAAGTAAAGAATGAAAGACTCAGGCACTACCGTAATGCGGTATGGGATAGCATTGAGGAGTTTGATGCCTTTTCAATTGAATCAATTCCAAGAGCTCAAAATGACATGGCTGATTCATTGGCTGTCTCAGCATCTCTCATGCTCCCACATCCAGGTTTGAAAACGAACAAGTACACCATTGAGGTGGTTTTCCGCCCGAGCGTACCAGACAATTCTCAGCATTGGCAGGTGTTCAATGATGATAATCAACTCATTGCCTTTCTGGAGAAGGCAGAAAATTTTAAAGAATTGTATTTCGAAGGATCCACCTCAACATGCCGTGAATCAATCGACGGTCAAAACCACGAATCAAAGGAGAACGACGGCGTATGTCAGCTCAAAGGAAATAAAATTCAGAAGGGCCTAGTTTCTCTGGAGCGCCTATTTGACAGGCATGACCGTTTTGTAAGAAAGAAGAGGCAAGATGATCCTGACTCATCCCCAGAGACCGAACCGGTCAATTTAGGTTCGGAGGCGCATCCGCAATTTGTGAACGTCGGGAAATGTTGCACGCCAGAAGAAAAGCATAAATTTGTCAAGCTGCTGAAAAAATATATGGATGTATTGGCATGGTCCTATTCTGATTTAAAGTCCTTCAAGCCGAAGGACGTTCAGCACGATATTCCATTGAAAGACGATGCCAAAGCCTTCCGCTAGAAGCAGAGGCACTATAATCCCAAGATTTCGGGTACCATCCAGGCCGAAATTCAGAAGATGCTAGACGCAAGAATCATCTTCCCTATCCATCACAGTACTTGGGTAGCAAATATTGTGCCAGTACGCAAGAAAAACGGTGAAATACGCATCTGCGTAGCACTTTCGAAATTTGAATCAAGCTTCGCTGAAAGACAACTACCCTCTTCCGATAATGGATCAAGTTCTGCAAGCAGTAACTGGATCAGAAATGTTTGTCCACCATGCTTGACGGTTTTTTCAGGTTACAATCAGATTGAGGTTTCACCTGAAGATCAATTCAAAACAGCATTCACTACTCCCTGGGGTACATTTGCCTACAGCAGGATGCCTTTCGGCCTAACTAATGCTGGTGCCACTTTTCAGCGGGCCATGGACTTTGCATTCAAAGGTATATTGGGAAAATTCATCGTGGTTTACCTAGATGACTTAACCGTGTTCTCTAAACAGCGAAATGATCATTGTGATCATTTGGAGCAAGTGTTGGCCAAGTGCCGAGAACATGGGGATTTCCCTAAACCCAAAAAAGTCTGTTTTTGGAGTCACGGAAGGGAAGTTGCTAGGCCATGTGGTCAGCAAAGAAGGAACAAAGATAGATACTGAAAGAGTTAAGGCTATTCAAAGCCTTACTCTGCCTACAAGCAAGACTGGTGTTCATTCTTTCTTTGGAAAGGTGAACTTTCTCAAGGCGTTTTGTTCCTGACTTTGCCGAAAAGACCTGTCACATATTGAACATGATGAAGGGGGTCACCAACTTTCAGATGGAGTGAAGAGGGGGAAAAGGTCATTTGAAGAAATAAAAGCTTCTGTTGCTCATCGCACCAGTCCTGGTATGTCCCGATTTCTCCAAGGACTTCATCATGTATAGTTATGCATCTGAGCATACTGTGTCTGCAATCTATAATGCAAAAGAATTCAGAAGACATTGAGTCCCCGATTGCATTCATGAGTTCTCCCCTCAAGCTTCAACGAACTAAAGATGACTCAATTGGAAAAGCACGCCTTTGCCGTTGTCAAAGCAGTGAAGAATTTCAGGTTATTACATTCTAAACTCGCATACGGTGGTGTTGGTCCCTGACACGGCGGTGAAATCAATTCTAACTCAGCAGGAGTTAGGAAGTTTGCGGGGAAAATTGGATCGCAAAGGTCCAGGAGTATGACCTAGATATTAAACCAACCAAGCTAGTAAGGGGCAAGAGCCTGTGTCAGCTAATGGCTGAAAACAAAGATTCAGAAAATCCTGATGAGAGGGGTGACTACATCGAAGAAGCGCAGGACCGGCCAAGAAGGGGCTTGATTCTCTGCCGCTGGTTCTATTTGTTGCAACCAGTGATGAGTGGTACCTCCGACATCGCTTTCTTCCTTACCTACGGCGAATGCCCGATGCACCTAACTGCACAACACTTCTCCAAAGTTGAATCCAAAAAGGGAGACTCAAACTTGTGTCAAGTCCCTCACATGTCCCAAGCCCAACGGAGGCATGAGTCAAAGCTAAAGGTCAAAAGGTGGATAGGGTAGGCCTAAAAAAAGGCTAAGTATAGAAGTGGTCGCGGAAGAAGCCATGTGTCGACTCTGGCACATCTCCAAGGGTAAATCCAAAAGCGGAAGGCTCAAACAAGTGCCAGCTCACCACATAGCCCATAGGGTCTGAAAAGGTAAGAGGGGTTGTTGAAAATTCCAAAGACCTGCGGAGGCTTCCAAGTGTCAACCCGATGCTCCTTCAAAGGCAAATCTTGATCAGTCTTTTAAGCGAGTGCACTGAGCCTCCACCCGTCCAGTCTCAAAAAAGGGGACAGAGTCGGGTTGAATAGTCAATGCATGATGGTAGGACTGGTGGAGAGTGCCAAGTGTCCAAACGGCACTAGTTCAAGCAGAAATATTGAAAAGGGGTTTCCAATCAAGTTCCAGACCGACACGTGTCCCCGGTCAAGAAATATGACCCCGCCGAGCAAAGGACTTAGCCAAAAACATAGAAATTAGAGCAGGCTGGTGGAGGAAGCCACATGTCAACCCCATGCCATTCCAAGAGAAAAATACAGAGGCCACCCTCGAACAAGTGCTAGCCCTCCTCGTGTCCCAGTATTAAAAAGGGGGCCATTTTTTAAACTAGTTTTGCCGCCCTTTCGTACAGACCCGATACAAACTTCAAAGGGGCATATCTTTCGACTCAAGGCTCAAAATATTGCAAATTTGACACCGTTGGAGAGATCTCGTCCTCGTTTATGCCTTGGAGAACATAAAACTATAATTTCAGGAAGGATCTAGGTAGGTGAAAACTAGAGAAATGTCTTCCAAGCCATTAACTTAAAAATCTAATCTCTTCAACTACCAGATCTGATTCGATTTGATCCACTGGAGAATCAAAAGTGACATATTGTGGGAAGATTTACAAAAGACATTGATATTTAGTAGTTGAACTTTCAAAATGGGATTCAATGCATATCTTAGGGTGGTTGGAGAAGGTTTTGAATTCTTCCCTCTTCTCTCTCTCATTCTTCCCATATATTGTAATAGAGGAGCACATTCAGATGGTTGTTCATTTTTCCTCTCTACCTCCTCCTCTTTTTCTTACTCGGGGTCAAAAAATGGAGTTCCAACCTCCTCCCCTACTCTGTAAATGGTGTTTTTTTGCCTCTTTCTCATGAATGATGTTATGTGAAAACTTATGAAGCAATAAAAAAATGTGTTTTGTGATGCATTTGTTCATCCTTTTCTCTTTTTGAATGCTTCTTATTTCCTCTCTTCAATGCAGGGTACCTATGCATGTTTTGGATGTTCGTTTATAGATCTAGGAGATGTGTTTGTTGGGTTTGAAATGTTTTCTGTGTGAATTTTATCTTTCACTTGTGATGCATTTTTTTCATCCTCTCCATTGCTCACCTCCCTTCATTTCATGGCAGTTTGGTTAGATGATCAACACTTCCTTTTCTGGTGTATCTCCGCTTAGTGTAGGCTCTTTCACACCCTCTCTCTCTATGTCCCCTTGGAATGGTTAGATTAGGATTATTTAGATTCTACTTGCACTAGAGTAGCTTATGGTAGGTACATTAGGAAGCAAGGAACCAACCTTCTCTGGAGAGTTTTTTCCATTTACAAAGTCCCACACTTTGGGGAAAACTCAATGTTATGTGAATCACACCAAATGAATCTGCCTTAGAAAAGAAGATCTGACTACTCATTTGGGGGTGTTGTGATTTTGCACTAACAGTTTTGGCATGCCTGGTGGGACACTGAGGTTAGATCTCCCATCTTTCCAAGGTGTCTCATTACAACAACAAATCATAATCCATCTGTGTGCAACCACACTAATAGTTTTGGCACAGTGGGACAGGTCCGAAGCACCTTACCACTTCATCTTAGCAGGTTGATGTGTTCTTGTTAAGGGTCATCCTTTTGAGGCATATGCAAGCACATCTGGTGACTCCATCTAGTCAATAACCCCATTTCGAAAGTTGTAGACCTTTTCTCATCCATTTCCACCCATCTTCATTCACTTTTCTTTCCATATCTCCCATTTTCTTCCATTTCATGAAGTTGTGCAATCATGACTTCATTCCCTTCATGGAATTCACACCTACAATAGTGCAATCCACCTCCAATGCATTTTCCAACTCCTCCAGATCAGCACTATAATCATATCCAAAGTAATTGTGCTTACCCATATGAGTAGGGTCAAAGTTAGTTTGGCCATGGATCTTATCATGAGCAAGGGTATGCATACAATGACAATAGTCAAATGGAATGATGTTGTTTTTTTGGAGAAGATTCAAATAATGGAGGCTAACATGGTGCAATCCAGGGGCGTAGAAAAAATTAAGGCATTCAAGATTGGTTATAGGGCACCTTGTCCATGGGAATGACCTTTTCCAAGACACTACAGCCCTCAGGAGAAGATTGACTTCATGGTTGAAATGTTTCCCCAACTTGTACACAGTGGAATGAGGGGATATTGAAGCATATGAGAAAATTTTGAGATCAACCTTGTCAATGGGTAAGTCATTCAACAACTCCTTGTCTTTCTTTTTCTCCATCTCAAGCTTTATCATCTCAACCCAAGTCTCCAAGTTTCCAAGCTTCCAACATATGTTGCCCCAAGTGTTGAAATCCATACCTCCATCCTCTAGTCTTCCATCCCATCTCAGTTCTTCTCCCCTTTTCCCTCCCAAATAGTCATCCCCTCCAAACAAACAAGAAGTTCCACCTCCCTTCCCACCACAAACAATTGCAAAGTCTGGTTGAACCCCAACCTTCCCACTCCTCTTGCTTTCCCAAGCCCATGTTGGGAAGAGACTCAAGAATTTAGTCAAGGAGAATAACAAGAAGAGGATCCCAACAAGAAAGAAATGAAATACAATCTGAAGAGTTGGGCTACCAAATTTAGGTTTACAAAGATCCCCTTGATGGTCAAGCCCATAGAGGAGTTCAAGGTTGAAGAACCAGTGGTGGTTGAGACTGAGTTTGTAGCAGAAGAAGAGAAAAAACATACAAGAAGAAGATAAGCAGCTCTATTTTCTCTGAATGCAGTGCTATCAGAATGAACCTTCAGTTCTTTCTAAGGAGAATGGTGATCCCAATCCAAGCTACCCAACTAGTTAAAGAGGAGTTTGAACATGCAAGCTCTAATCCCCATTTGAGGAGGGGAGTAGCATGGGAGATGTCAAATTGGTGTTGAGACCAGTCAATGAAGAAAGCATCATGAAGGAGGTAGATTTTTTTTTCTTTCATTTCAAGGAGCTTGATTTGATTGACCCATGATGGGGGAGGACCATATAGTTTCAGAGGATCCAAGATGTGGAGCATGGCTGACAGAAGAACCTTTATTTCTTCCTCCCACTACATCCCCTTTAAGATCTAATCCATGTTCTGAAGAAGAGTTTGATCAGCCAGCTCAAACTTCATGTTTGAGAGTGAAGGGGGCCATGGTGATCAACTTTCAATCAGGAAGGACACCATAGAGGAGGTATGAGCACAATTGCAACAGGAAAATAAGGAGGCATACCACTCTGTCATTCAACCTCTCGGAATATTTCTTTAATGAAGAGGATCCTGAGGAGATAACTATCATTCAATTTCGAAGATCCACCTTCCACCTGGTCCAAACACATGAAGATTTTAAGCTCACCATGCAAAAGGGAGAGACTTTGCTACAGCAGTGACAGTAAATAGCTTGCATTTCATAACAGCCCTCTGGAACCAAGGTTGGAAAATCTTGATCTTCACATGAACCTGCTTCAAAGGAGGAGGAAGGTAAAAAGCAAGATAATATCACCATTTATCTCACCCCATCCATCTAAGAAGGTCCAAAATAAGACTCCATTTTTGGAGTTGAATTTTAGAGAAATGGGCACATCCAAAGGATCAGACTGTGCCCAATCAGGTACTTGGCTTCATTAAAGCCAAGGGAGAAGCCAAAACCAGTCATGCCTACTTCAGAGCATGAGGATGAGCATCAAAGTACCAAAGGTCACCATCAATAACTCTAAGAGTCCAATGCAAATCAACTTGAAGAGGTATTTTCCATTAGTGTTGACACCTCAATGATTTGGGTGGAGGACCGGCCTATTGTCAGTTTTTCACTCATACAAGCAGCTATATTTAGTGTCAAATCATTTTTCATAGCTGCCCCTTTTAAGAAAGGGAAGCTACTTCTCCCTACTTTGTAGCAAGATTTTTTTAGTATTCTTTCTCTCTAGTTAGTTTAGGAGTAGGAGTAGACTTTATTTCTAGCATAAGAAGTGCTTATGCACACTCTACATGTCTCATTTGAGGCATGTATGATTTGGTCTTTGTACATAAGTTTTGTATTTCTCTGAAGCTGCACAAGGCCAAGCTCTTCAATATTCATGCCAAGAAGACTCATAGATGTCCATAATAGTTGTTAGTTGCAAAAGAATACAAATGTAGATCAACTAAAAGCATTCTTCGAAACATTCCATTTCAAGGACAGATGAAAGCCCCAGAGTCAAAACAATTTTCTACTCTTAGAAAATCCATTTCAATATTTTCTTATGAAAATTAAGAGTGCAGATGCATAGCCAGGTTCAGAGATCAGGCTAACATAGAAAAGGCATGCAGTTAGGCTTGCAGTGGCTCAGGGATCATATCTTCAAAGTTTAGATTAGTTTCATGTTTAATAGGAAGACTCCATGCCCAATGGATGCTTCTAGACCACTAGTCTCTTCATCTAGTAGGTAGATGTCCCCATGACTCACCAAATTGTTATCCATATTTCACCCCCAGGTAAATTATTAGATCATCCACAACCCTGCAGAGAAATAAACTAGAGAAAACACATCGAAATCTTGCAAAAGGGTCACAAAAGGACTCAATAATGGAGTGGCGAGCCTGCAAAAGACTAAATGACCCTATGCAAGAAGAAAGAGAAGAAATGGCTTTATCGAGCTCAAAATACGTGTCTTAAATCTATTTAACATTGGTTACATGTTGGGGTTGGAAATGAAAGATAGCAGAGTCTGAGAAGAAGGAGACAGCTGTCAAAGAAGATAGGAGCAAGGAAAGAGGAGAACGTGGTGAAGATCCAAAATCTTCGGGATCAAAATAATTCAGAACAAGTTCAAAAATCGACTAAGTATGGAGGAGATAGCGGAGAGAGCCACCTGTCCAAACGGAGCTTCTCCAAAGTTGAATCCAAAAAGGGAGACTCAAAGTTGTGCTGGACCTCCACATGTAGCCCAAATGGTCAACAGAGGTCAAAAGGTAGATAGGGTGGGCCTCAAAAAAACGTTGAGTATAAAAGTGGTCGCGAAAGAAGCCACATGTCGACTCTGCGCATCTCTAAGGGTAAATCCAAAAGCGGTGGCTCAAACAAACACCAACCCACCATGTAGCCTAGGGTACTGAAAAGGTAAGAGGGGCCGTTGAAAAGTCTCCAAAGAGTCTGTGGAGGCTTCCAAGTGTCAACCCAATGCTCATTCAAAGGAAAATATTGATTTGGATTTTAAGCGAGCGTAGAACCCTCCACGTGTCCAATTTC
This sequence comes from Taxus chinensis, assembly GCA_019776745.2. Classification (NCBI taxonomy): domain Eukaryota; kingdom Viridiplantae; phylum Streptophyta; class Pinopsida; order Cupressales; family Taxaceae; genus Taxus; species Taxus chinensis. The sequence goes on from CM034146.1 coordinate 903,341,294, forward strand.
AAAAAAGGGGACAGATTTGGGTTGAATAGTAAATGCATGATGGTAGCATGGTAGAGAGTGCCAAGTGTCCAAATAGCACTAGTTCAAGGAGTAATATTGAAAAGAGGTTTCCAAGAAAGCGCCAGACCGACGCGTGTCCCCGGTAAAGAAAACATGACCCCGCCGAGCAAAGGAGTTAGCCAAAAACATAGAAATTAAGAGACTAGGCCAGCGAGGAAAGCCATGTGTTAGCCCCACACCATTCCAAGAGAAAAATATAGAGGCTACCCTAAGACAAGCACCAGCCTTCTATGTGTCCCATATTAAAAAGGGGGCCTATTTTGTAAATTGGTTTTCCCAACCTTTCGTATGGACCCGATACAAACTTCGAAGGGGCATATATTTTCAACTCAGGGCTTGAAATATTACAAATTTGAAACCATTGGAAAGATCTCAGCCTCACCTACACTTTGGGAACATAAAATATAATTTTGGGAAGGCTTCTGGTATGTGAAAAATGGAGAAACATCTTCTAGGCCATTAATGTAGAATTTGATCTCTTCAACTACCAAATCTGATTCGATTTGATCCGCTGGAGAACCAGAAATGACATATTGTGGGTGGATTTACACAAGACATAATATTTAATAGTTGAACTTTAAAAACATGATTCAATGTGCATCTCAGGGTGGTTAGAGAAGGTTTGAAATTCTTCCCTCTTCTTTCTCCCATTCTTCCTATATATTGTGATAGAGGGGCACATTCAAATGGTTGGTCATTTTACCTCTCTGTCTCCTTCTCTTTTTATTCTTCGGGGTCAAAAATAGAGTTCAAACCTCCTCCCATGCTCTGTAAAAGGAATTTTTTTTCCTCTCTCTCTCTCATGAATGATGTTCTGTGCAAATTTTTGAAGTAATAAAAAACATGTTTTGTGATGCATTTGTTCATCCTTTGCTCTTTTTGGTTGTTTCTTCTTGCCTCTCTTCATTGCAGAGTACCTATGCATGTTTTGGATGTTCGTTTACAGATTTGGGAGCTGTGTTTATTGGGTTTGAAATTTTTTCTGTGTGAATTTGATCTTTAGCTTGTGATGCATTTGTTCATCCTCTCCATTGATCACCTCCCTTTGTTTCATGGTAGCTTGGTTAGATGATCAACACTTCCTTTTTGGTGTATCACCGCTTAGTGTAGGATCTTTCACTCTCTCTCTCTCTCTCTCTCCTCTCCTCTCTCTCTCTCTCTCTCCTCTCTCTCTCTCTCTCTCTCTCTCTCTCTCTCTCTCTCTGTGTGTGTGTTTGGAATGGTTAGATTAGGATTAGTTAGATTCTACCTGCACTGGAGTAGCTTGTGGTAGGTAGATTAGGAAGCGAGGAACCAACCTTCTCTAGAGAGTTTTTCAATGTAAAAAAGTCCCCACACTTTCGGGAAAAACTCAATGTTATGCGAATCACACCAAATGACTCTGACTTAGAAAAGAAAATCTGACGCTCATTTGGGGTACTGTGATTTTACACTAACAGTATGTTAGGAAGATTATGTGGAGATAATTGAGTTCAGATATTGTAAACACAAAAAACTTAGCATAAACAGAAAAATAAGCAAATAACTTAGCAAACCTCTCCAAGTTTCTTATGCAAACCTTATATAAGGTTGTGGAAGTATTTAAAATTGTAGAACCTTGTAAATCATTGAATTATGGGTGCTCTATAAATTGACCTCCAAAATGATGGATTGCAATATTACAAACATAAAATGGACACTAGAAAAGCTTCCAATATGCAGATATTGGATGTCAAGTTGGCAAAGTTTTTGTTTCTTCAATCCAAGAGGATTTCAAAAGGATAAGGCCTACTTTTTATAACTGAGGGAGAGGCCATTAAAAGTGGATCTAAGTTTGAATGACTTCCAGGACCATGAATGCATTTCTCGAAATAGCAAGTGGATTTGGTTTGTGCAGTTGCAACTTTGAAGGGGCAATGATTATTTGGTTGGTAGTAAGATTTCATCTGAGAAAGTGGTTATACATGCAATATTATTGCCCCCACCTTTTTAGGAATCTAGAAGTGGATTGTAGTTGACTAGAATAGTGAAGTGGAGTCCAAGTGGACTCTAAATAGGATAAACAGATTTATTTTCTAATTTAATTAGTTATGAAGTGAAAGAGAATTAATCATATATTTAATAAATGTTAATTAAAATAGATAAAGTTTTATGAATTAATTTAATCAATTCCAAAGGGTAATAAAATTAACTTTATTAATTCTAAGGGTGATAGAATTGAAGCATGAATTAATTAATCAATTCAAAGGCTATAAAGGATAAATAAGGATAAACTAGAAACATGTATGCAGTTTTGGGGTGTCTAGATTTTTCCCTCTTTAAAGTATTATTACAAAGTAATGGCATTTTTAAGATAGTAGACGTATACAGATCAGTGAGAAAATGACAATGAAACATGGTAGATGGTCTTAGTTTTCCTCGGTGAAGCATTTAGAGCCCTAGCGAGTAGGATGAAACATTGAGATGTCCTAATGAGTGTGGATGTGATGGAACATTGAGATGCCCCAATGAGTGTGGATGTGATGGAACATTGAGATGCCTTTGCGAGTAGAATGATAAGGGAATTCCCCCTCAAGTGGGTGGGTGACACAACAAAGCGCTAGAAAACCACTTGATAGGAAGAAGAAAAGGATATTAAAGGAGGATATGAAGGATTGTGCTCATAACATGAGTGTCATTTAGAAATTGAAAGTTAGAGCAACCTTATTTTGATGTTTCACAATAGAGTTGTCACCATGTGTAGACACCAAAATTTGGTATCGATATTCTTTCCATTGCCCTGCGTGCTACTCTCTTTCATCTATGGTCATATCCAGGACAAATTTCATATTTAACTCCTAAATTCAATTCATCCCATTACTCACCATTTTCCACCTTTTAGCCTTATATTATCTATTTTATTATGTCATCTCAATCTAGCATCTAATACTCATCTCATTATTTTACTCCTGAAACCATTTTCTTGATTATCCTTAATCACCATTATTTACTCCTAATCTTCACCTAGGATTTGTCTCTCATCCCTAAACCGCCTAAATCTTTCATCCCTAAATCTTCGAATTTGTTATCCCTAGGACATCATTTAATGTTTATACCCATCTATGGTCTCCTATTTACTCATTTCACTTCCATCCAGGAAACCCATTTATCCATTCTAAGCACTACTAGTTTGTCCTTATCACGCACGAAACCCTAATCTACCCTCTTTATGCACCATATTTGCAAATGAGTTGGGTATCCCTCCACCGCCCTAAGTGGATGGACTCCCGCTCAATAGGCGGTGACTCCATCCGAGTCATTGGCGACCCTATACATGTGCCCTAATTTCACTCTCCTTTGTGAATGAGATGCAATTTTGGAACCCTTGGGCTATCTTGCGATTTTTTCGAAATTCATCTTTGAATCTGAACATCCTTGCAGTTGTATCATACCCATTTTGGAGTCTTCATTAGAAGCTTATCTTGAGCATCAACCTGTGGTGACTTTAGGGAGATTTACTTTGATACCTTGGCATATCTTCATGTTGTCATTGCTCAAAATTTCTACATATATCTGCCCCTAACATCTTGTGTAGGTTCAACTACCATCAAGGATTTCGCATCAACATCTTGTTCAACCCATTGTCATTCTGTTTGCAAGTCTCTTATTTCAGCACATCCACATTTGGCATTCAAACCCAAACTATTCTAGGTCGCCACCGTCACTCCAGCCTAATCTTCGTCGACCCAGCCAAGTCATTTTGTTTAGTTCTGCCTTCTCATATTGTCCCCAGCCATCTCTAGTTCTTGGTCCCATAGTCCATTGATTCTATCTAGATTATGTCATACTCTTCTGTTTGTCACTTTATATTTATTGTCAATCCCCAGTCGCCATCCCCAACCAAGTCGTCATTGACCCGAGTCCTATTTTTATCCAATATTTATCCTTAGATATCTAATTTTCTTGCATCCTCTCTTGTTTCCTCTATGTTTTGGATCAAATTTAGTAGGTCTCTGTTTATCATTTTAATGTTGCATCAGCTCCTATGATCTACCATCAATGCTTTCAAATCTGTCTATTCATATATGCATTGTTCTAGTCCACTCTTGCATCCCTGTTTCTACGATCGACCATCGAGCTACACTGTTGCAACTCTGGGTCGTCGTCAACCCTGCCAGAGTTTGGTTTGTTTTGTAGTTTATCTAGATCAGATTTGTACCTGTTCCTTACAACTCTGCATTTTACCTTTCTGTTTGTTTCAGATTCTGGCATAGTTTATCTTGATCCATCATCATTGATTCCATTTTATCTTATCTGCATACGAGGGTTTACATCTGCATACAAGGAAGTTCACAATTATCGGGATCAGAATTAGTCAGGCAACCCTCCTTATCCTATCTATCTAATCCATTTTCCTCTTCGAGTGTTACCTTTGTTGTGTAGATTCATCATAGTTCGCAGCAAGGAGGAGTTCATCTTTTCTCCTGCATGCATTTACATCCATCATACACCAAGGTACCATAAACCATTGCATTATGGAGTTACTTAATTTGTCTTTATTACTAGTCTCATTAACTTGAAACAAGAAACAAGGAAACTTGGATCAACATTCTGGCATATCGCCCACCTATTGTACATATCTCATATGTAATAGGTTTGTCTCTTGAGTATTTCGTTTTATTAAATCCATTTTCCACTAAAATCTGCGGTTGTATGCTTAATACTTTGACCTTAGTTCGTAGTCTGGCTTCTGGACTTTCTCTCGACTGCACTGTCAAATGCTTGCTTTGAAGATCAGATAAAAAGTTGAAAAGAGTTCCTCCTTGTTGGCTTATTTGTGTCTTGATTTTCTCCTTTTTGTGTCAAAGGGTTTTTTAGTCCCTCCAAAACTAAATCTGTATTACCTCATCTAAAAAAAATCCCATCTGTAGATTATGCTCCAAAAGAACAATTTTTGCATCCTTAGATGCTCATTTAGCTATGTAGAAATTTCCTTGCTAAAGCATTTCACATCTCCATCAAATATGTCTCAAAACTCACGAATCAATGCACACATATAGACATTTCCTACCACATGGAACTGATGCGAATTTCAGGTCACCCAACAGTGAAAATCCACCAAAGAGTTTTGGCCACGTTAGAAATCACTGCATAAATTTAGGCCTCACGTACCTTATGGGTCAATCGAATATTTGCCAAGCCATGACTATCATAAGAACCAATACCTAAATTTCCAGTCTTCACTAAGTAGGTTGGATTATCCATTCCCTAATAAAATTTTTGAAGACATGCTGCCATAGTCACAACAAAAAATGATACTTCTAGTGACCCCAATAAATTCTCCAAAATGACCATCTCTATCATTTGATGTATTTAAAATCATGTGAGTTAATAACATGCTCCTTAACAAAAAACAACTCGAACAACAACCCTCAAACACCTTATATCATAGTCCTTAGGTGGTCGTCTCCAAGTGGAATAAGAGCATAAAAAATTGATGGCAATTTATTCTTCATATGTGCCAAAATTGGTATAACTTTCTTCCATGAGTACCCAACCTGGATTCATCAATGTCCCTCATCAAGTAATTACTGTTTAACCCAATAATCGCACAATGAGACCAACACCTTGTCTTAGAGAATCACCTCATCCAAACTAGAGCCACCTACATCTCTATCGTCCTAATCCTCTAGGGACTCTTGGAGGGTTTTCTTAGCCTCAAGTAGTGAAAATGTATCTCGTAAACAATGCACAACAAACAAATTTGAAATTTTTAGAATAAATAAGTCATCCTTCCTCAAGGTAAGTTAACTTGCCTTTATCGAACTTGTGATCTAAATCACCACCTATGGATCAACCATTATCAGATTTGTGTTGGGGGTTAATCACACCCGTTTTACATATCACATATTCAGATCTAAGCATACAAACAATAAAATACGGAAATAAACTAGAAGAAACAATACACAAGATATAATCCTGGTTCACCCAGTGTGGGCTACGTCCACCAAGAAACAACCAATATATTATTCAAAGCTTTAACAGAAGAATATACAATGAAGATATGAAATCTTCCACACCTCTCCGGATATACAATACTTTTCCTTCCTCACAAGCTTATCTTTGCCCTCTCTAAGAATTCCTTCTTACAATTATGATTAATCTCTCACAATTTATAACCTGTTCTAACCCTAGCTTTCTAAACTTATTTAAGCATATACAAAAGTTAGGGCACTTTCAAGTTATACAATTGCAACCCTTATATCACATTTTATAACAAAGGTTAGATCTAATTCCCACAACTTAAATGAAGACATTTCACGCATAGGAGACCGATGCTTGGTTACCCCAACCGATGTTGGTTTCTCGGTGCTTTAGACCGAGATCGGTCAATGCCAGTCAACCGACCGACCTCAGTTACTTATGTAAACCAACAAGTTAATAAAACTTGCTATTTGTGAAGCAATTAAGCTCCACAACTCAACAATCTCCCGCTTGAAGATAAATTGTTGCATTGTATTGTATAAATCCATATCTTGGATCCTTTCCTTAGCCTATTCCTCCCTCTTTAAGTCTCAAACTCAAAGACCAAAAGAAGTGGAGTGTAATCTCCAACTTCTTCCTTTGCCAACAAATTCATTAGCGTATCTGTACATGGTTCTTATTTGTATGAAGTTTCTCCAGTTTTAGTTGCCCATCCCCCATCAATTGCCGTATGAAGTGATACTTCAACTGAATGTGTTTCATTCTTAATTGAAATGTTGAGTTCATTGCTAGATGAATCTCAATTTGATTATAACTGTACAATTTGCAATCCTCTTACTCATTTCCCAACTCTTCTATGAACCTGCTCATCAATATCATCTCTTTGCTAGCCTTTGTAGCTGCAACATATTTAGCCTCTGTAGTAGACAAGGCCACAACCTTCTGTAATTTATAAATCCAACTAAATTTCGTGCCACCTACTATGAATACATATCATGTGGTGCTCCTCCTGTTATCTAAATCACCAGCCATATCTGAATCAACATAGCCGCACAAAGAAATATCTGACCCTCCATAACATAACTGCATGCTGGATGTCCCTCTCAAATACCTGAGAATCCATTGGACTGCTTTTAAATACTCTTTACCTGGATTGACCATATGTTTGCTCACAAATCCAACTGCTTGTGTAATGTCTTGTCTGGTACAAACCATAGCATACATACAACTTCCAACTGCTGTAGCATATAGAACTTGTGTTAAGTGCTCAACCTCCTCATTTGATGTAGGACACTGATCTTTGCTCAATCTAGAAGCATCTAGTCATAGGTGTACTTATAGATTTCGAATTCTTCATATTAAATCTTTCCAACACCTTATTGATATAATATTACTAAGACAAATACAACTTCGTGTTCTTTCTGTCTATAAGAATTTGCATGCCAAGTATTTTCTTTGCAACTCCTAAATCCTTCATTGCAAATGTATGAGCTAACTTTTCTTTAAGCTCAACAATGTCCTGCATACTAGATCCCACAGTAAGCATATCATCTATGTACAATAACAAAATAATATAGCTTCCATTTTCAATCTTCTCGAAATTTATACAATGGTCAAATTCACATCTCATATCACCATGTTCATGCGTAAAGCTGTCAAACCTCATATAACATTGCCTCGGGGCTTGTTTGAGCCCATACAAGTTTTTTTTAAACTTGCTCACAAGTTTCTCCTTACCTTTGACTTCACATAACTAAGTGACTGTGCTCGTATATATATCTCTTCCTCCAAATCACAGTGAAGGAAAAGTTGTCTTAACATCAAGTTTTTCTGAATGTAAACATTCTATTGCAACTAAACTCAATACAGTATGTATGAAATTCTTTTTCAATACATGATAAAAGATCTCACTAAAGTCAATACCTGATTTTCTGTGCAAATCCTTTTACAATAAACTTTGCCTTGCATTTTTTTTGTCCACCCTCTTCTTCCTCCATCCAGTAAACCCGATTTGCTCTGCATTTTTCTTTTATCTGTTGGCAAATTAACCAAATCCCAAGTTTGGTTCTATTTTAAGGAGTCCATCTCCTCATCCATGTCATGTCCCCACTGCACGTGGATTTCATCCTGCATTGCTTCTTCAAAAACTCTAGTTCACCACTATCAGTCAATAATAAATAAGATAAGGAAGGTGTAAATATTTCTGGAGGTCTACTTACCCTTTGTGACCTTCTTCACTGAGATCTGGGGTGTCGGAGGCTCAATCTTGCTCATTTTGTAGATTTGTATCAATCTCAGACAATGACTGACCAGTCACCTACCTAGTTAGCTGACATCAGTGGTTCAAGCTAATTGCCACCGGTTCTATAGCTGATCTAGCTACTAACCGACAGTCTAGTTCAAGTGACCGATGACACTGAGATACTGACAATGGTCCAGGGGTCAACTGACACTAGTTACCGTGTAAATGTGGGTGTCGACTTTTAAATGTGAGAATGCATTTTCATCCACAAAACTCTTCGATTGGTTCATCTTTGGGTACCAAAACTTGATCCTTGTACATTCTCTTTTCATTCCATTCAATGTCACGACTCCTAACAATCTTAGAATCTTCTAAATCCCAAAAATGGAATTTAAAATCACTGAGAGCCATAACCAATAAAAGTGCATCTTTTGGATTTAGCATCCAACTTCTTTCTATTTTCTTTATCAATATGCACAAAATTTTCTCAACCAAATACTCTAAGAAAAGAAAGATCTACCTCTTTTTCCAGTCCAAGCTTCTTCTGGTATTCCACCATCCAGTGCACTTGAAGGCACCACGGTTAATTAAATAAATTGGTGTATCTACTGCTTCTGCCCAAAACTGCAAGGGTAATCCAACATGTATCCTCATGCTTCTTGCATGTTCCATGATTGTCATGTTCATTCTTTCTACAACACCATTCTCCTGTGGTGTTATAGGAACCGTTCTTTCTCTGCATATTCCATTTACTGAACAATAATCATTGAAAACCTTGTTGCAGTACTCACCACCATTGTCAGATCTAAGACATTTTGACTTTGATATTTGATTCATTTTCCATAAGGGCTTTCCATCTTTTAAAAGTCTCAAAAACATCATATTTACATTTAATACAATAAACTCATACCTTTCTTGTGGCATCATCAATGAAAGTCACATAATATTGGGATCCTCCATGAGAAGCTACCTAGGTTGGTCCCCACACATTTGAGTGCACAAGCTCTAATTTTTGCTCCTTCTTTGTTGCCCCAACTTTGAGAAATCTCACTCTCTTTTGCTTTCCAAATATACAATGGCTCACACAAATCAAGATCTACATCTTTCAAATATGATAACTTACCCTTAGCCTTTAAGATCTATGCATTCCTTTTTGACTCATATGGCCTAGCCGATTATGCCACATGCTTGCATCTGAATCTGAAGTAGATATCACATAAAATGAATCAGTAATACAGGTAGACAAATACAATGTTCCTACCTTCTTGCCTCTTGCTATAACAAGATATTCCTTGGTAACTTTCCAAGAGTCGGCTTGTGAATGTAACCATGCAACTAGATTCACCTAGTTATCTGTAGAAATCAGATTTCTCCTGAGGCTTGACACATACCTCACATCTTTCAATATCCATGTATTTCCATTCTGCAATTTTAGATGAACTTCTCCTTTACCAATAATATTGCATGGTTCATCATCTCCTAAATAAACATGCCCAAAATTACCCAGGACATAATTTCTGAAATAACCCATTTATCATCAGATGAAATATTATCACATGAAATATTAATAGATTTTAATTGATTTACAATAGAACGGAAATCATTCAAATGACTTGATGCAAATTCACCTTCTTGCATATTTGAATTAAATAATTTCTTCATCAAATAAACTTTATTTGAAGCACTAGGTTTTTCATATAAATTAGCCAACGATTTCATTAACTCTACCGTGGTTGTTCCTTTGGTAGTATTTGAAGCCACAAATCCTGCCAGGCTCAATCTTATAGATCCCAAAGCCTTTCTATCAAGAATTTTCCATTCTTCATCAGTCATCTTGGTAGGTCTTTCCTTCTCATCCAATGGTAAGTATAGATCTTTTTGATATAGATAATCTTCCACCTGCATCTTCCATAATTTATAATTATGTTCATCAAATTTCTAAACTCTGTATTTTCCATCTTCTTCGTTTGTTATATCTCTCACTCAATCAGAAATCGCTCTATGAGTAAATCTATCAACACACAAAACCCTCAAACAAAAAATCTCTGATACTAGTTGTTGGGGTTAATCACACCAGTTGTATAGACACATATTTAGATCTAAGCATACAAGCAATAAATACAAAAATAAACCAGAAGAAATAATACACAAGATATAACGTGGTTCACCCAGTGCGGGCTAAGTCCACCAAGAAACAACCAATATATTATTCAAAGCTTTAACAGAGGATATACAATGAAGATCTGCAATCTTCCACATCTCTCCTGGATGTACAGTACTTTATTCCTGTCAAGCTTCTCTTTTCTCTCTCCAAGAATTCTCTCTTTACAATTCTTAATTCCTAATGAGTTTTCTGCTTCTAACCCTAGATTTCTAGCTTATATATGCATACACAAACTTAGGGTACTTTAACTATGCAATTAAAACCATTAGATCAAATTTATATCAAAGTTTAGATATAATTCATGTGATTTAAATAAAAAATCACGTAGCAACCGATGCCGGTTGCTCCTTTCCTTGACCGATACCTGTCGTCATGTGATCGACGCCAATTAGCCAACCAACACTGGTTACTGTATATTCTAGAAATTTAATAAAGCATGCTAATGTGAAGTAATTAAACTCCAAAAACTCAACACCTAGTCCATCCAATATTATCACTAGCATGCTTATCCAGCCATCATAATCTATTGACATTCACATTCCTACTTCCCATGCAGCCTCAAAAATAAAATATTCCCATCCAATTCCAACCTGTCTTATCTAAGTTCCAACTTTCCAACATCACACATTCCCCCAACCAATGCAATCTCCATCCCTTAACATCTTCAAGCAACCCTTTCCTAATCCACCACCGAAAAATCAAATCTGTACCTTCCACATCTTACAAATTTAATCCTTATGCAATCAATATTATACATCAAATATCTTCATCTTCACCTATCTCATCCACTTTTGTCATATACTTCCACACTAGACATTGATGCCTACGACTTCTTCAATATCTGCCCCTACATCTACCTTAATTGTATATTGCAACTACCACACCTATCAACATTAACCCCTACCAGTTTTTATACATAAATTCCTACCTTTACCACATCCACATAGACTACATCTATCATAACCAAACATATCATATCTAACCCCTTATCCACATCTACATCAAACACACCTATCATTACATCATCCATATCCCTAAATATCACAATTGTACTCACCTCCCTACCGATTCCTAACTACTCCTATAACTACCACATCAACAAATTCACTCACGACTACCTTGAAATCTTCATCACATTTTCCTACATCTTTTCCCATGGCCACATCACCTATTTTACCCCAATCTTCTATGCTTAATCCTCTAACAATAACCATTTAGAAATCTATACCCACTATCACACCAATCACATCTTCTTGATTTGCAAACATATCAATGGTACCCCTTGAAACGTTCATGAAACAAGAACCCCCACCTAAGATAAATCACAAAGGAAATTCATGCCTCCTTAATAAAAACACCCATTCCTACACCTACACCATCCCCATCTCACATAGAACTCATCAATTGGATCATTCAAACACCCATTTCTCCATCCACATCTACGCCTACCATTAATCCTTCACCTATATCTCCTTCATCACTTATCACATCCAATCCATTAGATTTTATCACACCCACTACATCACCCACATATATCCCACCCTTACCTATCATACCATCCTTAGAGTAAATTTCAGTTCCTTTTTCGCGCTTCTACCCACACCAACCACATCAACTATTGTGACCACATCTTCTCCTTCCACATCAATCTCATCATTTGAAGAATTTTGGAAAGCATTACAACTTGAAATAACTTCAAGTGATCGTCATATATCATCCACAAGATCATAAATCCCCACATCAATCCAATCTTGACCTTCCTTATATTCCATCAAACATAAGTTACTTCCTCCATCAATACCAACCACAACACAACCTTCAGACCTACCAATTGAGATTGTTGTCATTCCCTCCCAAGGGTGATTCTTCACAAACAATATCTAGAACCCTTGGTAAATTTCCTCAATGTTCTCTTTCACATCCTCACAAGAAAATTGACATCCCCCCACCTAAGATAAAACAATCCTATGCCACATCATCTATATTAGGACCACATATCCATCTCTTCTAGGACCAATCCCTTCATAAAAAACACTTCAACCTATCAACCAATCCAAATCAAAACCATCCAACAACTTTTATTCTAGAACATTAATCATCACTAAAACTAAAACCAAGACATCAAAACCCTGAAATACTCAAACTCCACCCCCAACATTCAAATCATCTCACACATCCACATCCCAAACATATCCCTCTTCTAAATCTAAGAAATATCATAAAGAAAAGGAACCTCCTAATACCTTGGTTGAATCATATGATAGAGGTACTTTCAACAATTTCTTCAAATCTCCACCATCACACTTCCTCCTATTAAAGCCTTTGATCCAAATAGTAAAAATCCATTGCAGTTTGACTCTAATCATATTTGCACTTACCATCATACCTTGGGTCATGAAACTGAACATTGTAAGGACCTTCAAACCATCTTCCATGATCTCATTGAGAGAGATGAACTCCTTGAGGATTTTCCTCCTCCACCTACCATTATGTACATGACCAATTTGATACCAATTTCTACATCTCTTCCTGTCAAAATTTCTAAGTCTCCTCCTTCACCCACATCATCTCTTATCATTTCTCCTCTGCATATCATTCCTCTTAAATAGGGTCCTCCGCTTATTCATCGATACCATTTACCTTGCCAAAAAATCCCTATGATCCCCATTCATCCATCCTATCTAAATTCAAATTCTATCATCGACATTCCTTGTAACGATTCCATCCAATCTTCTTCGACATCCAATAGATTATCATCTACATCTTAGTTGACCAATGTAAATCTCTTTTGGTCGGGGAGCATCTTCCCCTCATTATATATCCTTTCACATCCTCTTCCTCATCCACACATCTTATCTACATCAATTCATCCATCAAATGGCTTCCCTTAATGCTGGGGGACATCATTGTCTTATCTTATCTAACTCATCCAATCTTATCCAATTTACTCTAGCCAACCTATCTATCCACCATCTTTTCATCCTAAGTCCACCTTTCTTTCCATATCTATGATTCCCCTGGAGGCACCATGGTTTCATCTAAAAAATTTTCTTGACTTTGTGGCCATATCATTTTCTCCTTACCTCATTTTAGGGGCACCAATATCTCCTATCTCACCCTAAGTCCACCTTTTTTGGCCATGTTTGTGCCATCTTTGGGGAACCATATTTTAATCCTAAGTCCACCTTTGTGGCCATGCTTGCACCCTTATGGGAATGCCATATTTTTCATGAAAAGACCACCTTTTGTGGCCATTTATTCATCTCATTAGGGACACATATTTTTCTTACTTTCTCACTTTTGAAAGGTAATGCATAGTTTCCATCTCCTCTCATCATATATATCTCATCCAATTTATCATATCATATTGTCAAATCCTTTATCCCATTTCTCATCATAAGTCCACTTTTTTTGGCCATCTATTCATCTCGTTAGGGGCACATATTTTATCAGCTTCCTCAAGGGTAGCACATAGCTTTTATACTCACTCATTTATCTTCACTACATCCCTTCTTTTACAAATTGTCACCCTATTCTATTACAAATTTAATATTGGTGACCTCATTCTTAAAAAAAATAATAATGTTACTACCTTTAGAAAGGAGTCAACGTGGAAACTTTTTCTCCCAATTGGAGTGGACCATACATTGTCACACATAAGTATGGGTCGGGAGCCTATCCGTTTAACCTCCCTTAATGGTAGAAATGGAAGTGAAACCGCTTAATGCATTGCACTTGCGACCTTTCTATTGTTAGCATGTCTACCACAAGCATTTAGTCATATCCTTAGATCATTCCTCCATCATTAGCCTCTTCCATCTATAATTGTAATTATCTATATTTTTGTGGTCTACCATTACTTTCCTTGGAATGACCTTAAATATGGACAGCATGACTCTGTCCATAACATTTTCCTTATTGATAGGTTCTCCCTTCTGGTGAGAACTCTGTGATCATTACATCCATCACCCTCTTATTTACCTATTGGAACCACATGCTAAGGGGACATGGGTGTCTCTTGTACATTCATTGTCCCCTTATAAGAGGTCTACCTAGCTATTCCTAGATCTTCCCCATGTAAAAAAAACAAAATTCATGGACGCTCTTATAAAAATTCACAGTTATGAAACGCAGACTTGTTCCCTCAAAGGATAACTGTTCGATGTAAAAGAAAAATTGAAAGAAATCAAAATCAATAGACCTATCCCTTAAAGGAAGGATGGATTCTATCATGTATAAAGTAGACCATACCCTCGAAGGATAGCTACTCTTTTCTATCATGGCATTGAAGGCTTCTCAACATTGATCAGCCTTCCATTTTATCAGCATCCATAAGAAAGTTTCTTGCTTTGATCAACATTTCTTCTAGCAAACTTCCCACATTGATCAATTTTCTCTTTCCCCTTCCTAGATCTAGGGCATAGATTTAGGGAGAACCACTTATGGAGAACCATTTTCCAACGTACAAGTTACATCACAAACCCCTTTTTCATGTGTGAACATTAGGTTTATGAGTTCATTTCATCCATGTTTCCTTTCATGATATTTGATATAACTAACTATTGTTGGTTATTTTCTTGCATCTGTTTTGGTTGCATGTGCCTTACGCTACTTAGATCCTCTTCTTATTTATCTCCAATGTGATTGGAGACATCCTTTCCTCATGCATTCCTTGATATGACGTAACATCATTCGTACCCATGTGTCACCATCGTTAAGTTCCATTTTATTCTAAACCTTTCCACATCCATCTTTTGTCTCTCATTTGTTTTAATTACAAGCACATCTATCTTTATCTAATTATCACCTATATACTACCCATCCATGATCCTACATCTATTTGCCTTTTCTTACCTATCATTTATTACATCTATTTTCAAATCGCTTTTTCTCAACATCACATACTATCCATGCATATAGTTCATCACATAATCAAATCCAAAGTAAACATGTAATCATCAACATCATTAATATAAAACATATCCTCACTCATCATAAGCATCAAACATCATCATCACATAAAACATAGTCACATGCATCTAACATCATTATCAAATAAAAATTAACACACATATCCATAATCATCATCATCACATATCCACACCATGTCATCACAAATTAAATAATAAACATCACACAATATACAAGCTAAACCATGAAAAAATCATATATTATATATATAATCCAAAATATAGTGTATCAGTACATCATCGATATCTAAGGGTCCTCTCTCAAAGCATAGATGTCTGTAAAACCAAGTAAAGTTCACATCAAAAAGCCTTGAACTCTTTCCCCTGTGAAGAAAATCCCTCTGTCTCTATATCGGCCTCATTTTCCTCTTCCCTAGACCTCTCCTCAATGCAGATGAGCTCACACTCGATGTGATTCTCCCAAATGGCCCAACTCCAAATACCACTCACCTCTTCACATACTACCAATATCATTGTAGTTTCCATGGAAAATTCTTGATCACAATCCCCTCATAATACTTAGCCTTTATAGCTAAGGATTTGTAGTCGATCCATGGAAATCATGTTGGGAGGTGTCATCTCTCCTCCCTCCTGTGTGATGTTTCTAGTGTACCACCTATTGCATCCTTGGTAGCTATGAGCATCCCTCAAATCTCCAAAAAAGGGCCCTATAGGCCTCATTCTAACTGTGGTACTTGTCTCCTTTTTGTTGGTGACTTGGTTCCCTCTCCTATGTGATCTATATCTCTCTATTATATAGTTATTTCCCCTCTCCATATGCATCTTGATCCAGCTCCACATGTAATCATGTCATCTCTACGCATACTCTCCTCTATCTCCATCTTTGTCACCTCCTGGAGCTTCCCCTACCTCAACCTCCATATCCTCCTCCTCCTCTTCTCCTCTCTCTCCATACACTTGCGCTTCCCAAGCTGCGGTCAGCTAATCAGAAAACCCTACTCCAACTCCTACATCATCATCCTCATCCCAAGGCATTACTACCTCCTCTAATGGATCTACCATCTCGGGGCTTAGATAGCTCCCTATCAAAAATAATCTCGCCTATATGAGATCAGTATCTCTCAGTAATATTTCTAAATGATACCAAAATATCATCGTATTTTATCAAACCGTATGACCTCGATCATCCCTGGTCATCTACCCTGCACCCATCTCATCCTCCGCATAGCCATTAACTCTACATCAGACCCAGGCCATATAGGTAAGTCCTCATGTATGGATGAAATCTAATGATGCTAATCCACATTGAGCTGCTGCAAAATATGTCCCCATACTAATCAGCATCTCTCACTCCCTCTATCTCTGATGATCATGATCATGGTCTCACAATCTCAAAAACCCAATTATGAAGCTCTATGTGGTCCCCTAGTGACCCATGATAGCCCTGGTGGCTCAGATAACTACAATGTGCTCATAGGATCAACAGTGTAGCAGAAATCCCACATCCAATCTTGATATCCTCCCTACTGTGTACATGGTTATCTCATGATATAACATGTGCTGGAAAAGTAGTAACAAATGAAAACATTGTTTGATACTCAAAAATATTTGCAATGACACCTGTTAGTTTCCATGGGAACTTGGATGCCCTTGATTCAGGAAATGCATAACACAGAAATTGCCATCATGATCAAAAAAATCAATCGTCTTCTTGGCACCCCCAGCCTCCTATCTCAACTCATATGAAAAATTCTCATAAAGATAATTTGATTTGGAGTGCATTATCAAATCCAAATAGCCATGTCAATACTGTAAGTCTGCTATCAGTCTGTAATGGGGAGTAATCTTCTCCCCCTTGAATAGGCAATCTTAGGATGTGGTACACATCTTATAGGGTGATCGTCATCTCACCCATCTGAAACCAGAAAGGTTTTATTGTGCTACCTATCCCACCTCTTAACCAGTGCTAATAATCAAATCCACATCCCATTGGATCCTCTGATAACGTTTAGAATCCTCCTAAGCCCCACAACCACTAAGTGATCCCACTCAACATCAGCCACATCCCCTCTGATTTGATCAAATAATGTCGGTACTTAGTCTCTTATATATAAGGTCTCTTAGGCCTACAATCATAAATCAAAGAATCCAACATCAGATCCTTTCACAAGTATACATCATCTAAAATCAAAATTACTTATCTATTTAACACATCAAGTCCAATTAATGCCATCCCATGTTGGGTTAATGTGTCCAAGGGCTAATCACCATCTTTTAGGGTTGGGTTGCCGTAGACCACCCTTGGCGTCATCTATTTTTCTAAAAAAATGCAAAAATAAAAATAAAACATAAAATAAATTTAAAAAATGTAGTTTTCACAACTCACCATCCTGCGCACCATCTGGCGTTTCCTAGTTGCTCCTCCAACCTCCATCTCTCAATCTCCTTTTATATCTCTCTACTCTCAATTGTCAAATGCAAGTGTCAAAATGAGCATCATCAGACTGACTGTTGGGCTTATATAGATGCCGACCCAAGTCACCGTTAATCCCCTTGGGTCACCATCGATCAGCCTTAGGTCACCATTAACTCACCTAGGCAACCCTTGTTTCATCTTTCCCTTCCCCTTTTTATGTCCTTTGCTAAGGCATCATCTATTTATCCTTGTTTACTCTCAAATTCCTCCTTTGTGGCCATATTTATTCCCCTTTCGAGCATTTTTATTTCATCACTTTTTTTATTATTTTCCTTTTTGGCCATTTTCATGCCCTTTGTAGGGGCACCATTACTCCCATCTCTCATCCTTTACAGACGCATAATCTTTTCAAATAGATTCCTCACATATGAAGGATTTCACATTATTTTCACATTTGGTTGTGCATAGTTTGATGCCTTCCTATGACCCATTGGTCCTCATGGCTCACATCCATTTGAGAGGTTTCCCATTGTATTCCCTCCATTTCTTAGTTATTTTCACCGACTCATAAGTTCGTTAGGACATTTTCGTTGTCTCCCTGAAGACCGTGACCTTTGTTTCCTACCAATGTGACTCCTAAAATCATCGCCATATTCTTAATTTGTTGATTTGAATCCTTCTTTCTTGGGGCATATTGTCATTGTACCCATCTTTCTTCTCCCACCCACCCTTCATCTACCTCTTTCAAACCCATCTTATCTTATCGATCCCTCATTTAAGGGGGGGCTCATCATCAATTCTTCATTAGTATTCATCTTACTCTTTATCTCTCATCATTTTTGTCTCATGGCTTGCTAGCACAAACCACATGAAAAAGGGGGAAAATGTATACACCAAAATTCTAGTATCGATACCCTTGATTTCCCGAATGTGCATTCTTTCACCATGGTCCTATCTAGACCCATTTTAATTTAATTAATTTATTTTATTTATAATTCCCATCTATTATCCTAACACTTTTATTTTTTAATTAATATTCATTAATTAACTTTAATTAATCTCCATTAGCTAATTACCTTTAATTAGCTTTCTTTTTAGGATGTTTTTATCCCTAACCACCTAAATCCACATCCCTACGCTTTTTCTAGCTTTTATCTAACCCATCTAAATATCTCCTACCTACTCATGACACTTCCCTAGGAAACCCTTACCCACCTACATGCTTTAAAGAACTTATCCCAATCCTTAAAAGCCCCATATCTTGAATAAATCAATCATTCACCACTCTAAGGAATGGTTTCCCTCAGTTGGTCAATGACCCAGTCGAGTCACCATCAACCCTATATGACTAATTTCACCCTCCTTCCAAAATTAGAGACAACCCAAGATTTATTGTGTTGTGCAAACTTATCTTTGAATCTGAGCATCCTTGTAGCTATGTCAACCCTCTTGGAGTCCATTGAAGCTTATATTTCATCACTTATAGAGACTTTGGGAGGTTTACTTTGATCCTGTGTTATTTCATGTTATCATATGCTATTGTTGTCATTATTTGTTAGAATCTAATGTCTTGCAGGTTTAACTACTATCAGAATTCCATCCTCAGCCTATTCTAATAGTCATTCTACTTGTAGGTTTATCATTCATCTCATCCACCTTCAAATTTGTTTTGCACTTTCTAGGTCACCGCCAACCCATTATTGTGTCATCATACTTCATGTTTCTAGATCCCTCTCAGTGTCTACTTCTGTTATGTTATTGTTTCCAATTCTTAGATCTTCCATCCTAATTCTCTGTCACCCCAAATTATTTTGTTCGCACTCCAGTCGCCATTGACCCGAGTCCTATTTTTCATCCAATCTATCATAATCCCTATTTTCTTCCATCCTCTCTACTTTTTTGTCTCAGATATCCTTCTACAAATTATTTCTAGTGTTCTCTGGCTTCTATGATCACATTATTTGCATTCAGATCCATTTAGATATGCATTTATAGTTACTCTTTCATCCATCTTCCTCCAGTCACCATCGACCTTCCCTCTGCATCCTGGGTCGCCGTCAACCTAGCCAGGTATACTTTATTTTATAGCAATCAAGATCAGATTTGTATGTGCCTTACATTTCTGCATTTTCATTTTCCATGTGCCTCAGATTCTGCATATCATCTTATCCATTATCATTGCTTTTATTGTATCTTATCTATACGGGGGTTGACATTCACTAAGGAAATTAACACTTCTTGGAACGAACTTTGTTGGGGAACCCCCTCATCTACCATCTAATCCATTTTCCTCTTAGTTACCTTTGTTTTGTAGGTTCATCATATTTGCAGCGAGGTCATCCACTTTTTTCCCGTCCATTTACATCCATCATACACCAAGGTACCTTAAACCCTTGAATTTTGGAGTTATTTAATTTTCTTTAGTACTAGCTCATTAACTTGAATAGGAAAGAAAAAATTGGATCAACACCATGATTATGAAAGAATCATGATTTTTAACCCGTTATGTGCGTACAACAAACACACATACAAAAAAGAAAAGTTAAAAATGAAAACACACCCAATATACATTGTAAAAGTATGCACCATAACTATGAGGAAGCCAAGACAAAAACAAAATACATATAATTGGTACAGAAAGTAAGATCAACAATGAATACAACACAACTTCAAAAATAAGACTGTTAACTATGCCCCTAATACATGCCACAATGATGATTACGTAGATACAAACTCCCCCAAGCACTAAACTTATGAAATGCATGGGAATAGGATTAGACCAAAGAATGGAGTAATTTTAGTTACTCCTAAAAATACTATTGTTGGAACCACATAGAAAACTGATCTCAGAGTGAAAAAACTTATGAATAAACTTATGAATTGTAGGAGAGGGAAAATGAGAACCGAATTTTCCCTAGGGGAAGTTATATTATGAAGGAAAAACAATTGATATGACTTTCCCCAAGTAGAGTTATTAACATGAAAATGGAAGATGATATAACGTGATAGTCATAAGATGGGAACGATCACTAGGGTATTAGTTAAAAGTTTTATTTTATCAAGTTTGTGTTGAGTTGTTAAAATATTTTCATGTGTTTTCAAATTTTTATGATTTTGTGAATATTATAATTTTTGTTTGGATTTTGATAATTTTTGTGATTTTTTTAATTTTTTAATTTATATGATTTTTTGTGAATTTTTAGAAAAAAATTGATGTAAAGAAGAGGAGTAGCGTACCTACAATTAGAAAAAATACAAATAACTAAACAAGCCTTTCCTAGCCCCCTCCACATTGAATCGGACCTCACAACTTATCATCACCACATGAGAGCACATTTTTCTATCCCTGTCCTAATAGGACAAGAAAATGCATCCCTTTCTTTCCCCCAGTCTAATTCCTCATATGACCCAGTCTTAGCCTCGGGTGTTGAAATGTTTATTTAGCTCACTCCCCCATCATCCAATCAATAGTTATCACTTTTCAAGCCCAAATAAGGGTACATATTTATGCCCCCTTGTCATGTCCCATGGGGAATAAAAAAATGTGCTCCATTCTAAGATGTTAAAAAACCAAAAATTAGTCTAAGTATTTTAACCTACTTCTACTTCTCTAGTGAACTAAAAGCGCTACCATAAATCATAAATACATAAAATAACTCTTACCCACCTCATATTTTCATAAGAAATCCATTTTTTCTGCTCCATAACTACACAAACCTAAAAATATACAAAAAAATCTGCCAAAATTTCTCCATGGTAGCCATATACATGAAAATCAAGGAAAACTCATATATTATAAACCAGTAAATGAATTTGGATGATATTTTCTAAATTGTTCTTTGATCCAGGTTCCTTCAAGAATTTTATAACAATAAATTAGATGATGCCCTAATTTTTTAATGGCATAAAACACTAGTTTCATTCCCTATATGATGCTTTTTCATCTTCCAAGCATTCCAGCGGGTAGATCGAGATGAAATTTTAAACACGGAGTCCCGTAAGTGATCCTAATCCAGTGAAGACATTTTCATTGCACTTAGAGGTGGATTTGTGTTGTGGCTAAAAATAGTAAGCACATGGTGCCTTTACTTACTTAAAATAGAAACTTACCAAAAAATATTAAATCCCCTCAGATCAGTACTCTTGGAGAAAACTAAGGCTGACAAACTAAGCAATCTTTCAAAAAAAAGTAGAAAAAAAGAAAAAAGAAAAAAATAAATTTCCAAAAGTTGAACGATTTCATACCATTGATGTGGCCTTCATTCTTGAAAAAAATTATTCTCAACAACAAAGTGAAAGTTTCTAAAAATTTGTCCTATTGGAAGAGAATCATTTTTTTTCAATTCTTCCAAATGCCTCACTGATTCAAATGACGATTTCATGTTACAATTAAAGGATGATGAATGTTTCTAGGATAAATTCAATGTTTCCACTTTTGAGAAAATGGAGGATTGGCTTCTCATGTTCACAGAGCATCATTCTAGGGCTACAAGAAACAATAATTACATGATGGTAAAAAAGTGTTCATTGAATGCAAGGGTGTTTTCAGAGCAATACAAGTATGAAGATGGAATCTTGGTATGTATCCTTCTTCTCAAGTTGTGTGGAGCCATTAGGAAAGCATTGTATGATCAGATACATTGATTTGAGATTTGGAAGCCTAATTTTAGTCCGCTATTCCATGATGTGTACTTCTCATAACCTGTTGTAAGGTATGTGTACATTCTTTCCCTGCCTCTATAAATATCCCTCCCCTTTAATATAGTTCCCCTTTCCGTTGTGTGTTTTTTTCCACTTTTGGTGTGTTTCCCTCTTGTTAGTGTGTTTGTTAGTGTGTGTTTATTTGGAAGAAATGACTCCATAAGCCCAATGGAAAAGTCACCAGTTCCATATAGTTTCTTGAGATTCTAGAGTTCCTACTTACCCTGTCCTCACTATGCTTGATCCATAACAAGTCCCCAAGCTAGAGCCAACTATTGTCATGTTTTTTTACAAGGTAAAAAATGAAACTTGAAACATGGCAAGTTTACCCTAGTGTCAAAAAGTTTCTTAGAAACCCTCCTGAACAACTCTCTGGATTAGTATTCCCTCTGTGTCATGCATATCCTAACCTTGCAATCCCTCATATATGTTTTAAAAATTTTCCCTAAGATTTTGAAACATGTTGATAAATTCATTATGTTACTTCAGTAAAGTGCTTTCAGTGGTGAAATCTCTAGTAATCCTAGAAACATTTTTAGCCTTCCTGGACAAGTGTACATCCTCCGGGACTAATAAAAAACAAAAATAATCTGAGAGTGTTTTTAAACATTTTTAGAGTCATGGAATTTATTTAGGAAATTTTAGGGAAGTTTTAGAGGTTTAGGAACAAATGCAGTGAAATTGGGTTTTTCTGAGTTACGAAGCTTACAGTCTAAAATGGTACTTGAGCTTCAGTAGACGATTCCAAGAGAACCGTAAGGAGTTAGGATTCAAACAAGTAGTAATTGGAAATATAATTCAATCCTCTATATGATGAAACTTTCACATTTTTTACAAGACTCAAGTAATTCTCAGGGTAGCTCAGTTTCAGCAGACATACCTTGTTATCCTAAGAGAGAAAGAGTTATTTGAGGGGGTTTTAGGAATAGATGGAATTTGAGACCCATCCCATTTATTTTATGTGGATTTTGGGAGTCAAATTCATATAAGGATTCACTAAACAAGGCCTTTTGGATCTCTGAAATTTTTTTCTTCAAGGTAAGCTTTCGATACATAGCCACTTTTGTAAGAGGACACATGTCACCTCCAAGTTGAGGTGAATTTTTTTCCCCCTCCTTTCCCTATCCTAAGGGGACATAGGGGAAAATAAAATTATCCCCACCCCATCTTTTCCCTCATGTCCTTCATGTCACCTCCTTAATCACTTCGCAAGATTTTTGCACCTCACTCTAGCCCCTCTCGTTGTGCAATCCAATTATGCCACTTGCCATCACTAGGGAAGCGTGCATTTTTATGTCCCTCCTATACCTATCCTAAGGGGATAGGAGATAATAAAATTCTCCCAACTCTATCCCTAGTTTTTGTTTCTCATGTGATCAAACTTAAAGCTTCGTTGTGCTAAGCAAGCCTTTCATAGCCCCCCTCTGCATCGAATCATACCTGTGCCACTTGTCATCACTAACATGAGGGTGCATTTTTTTGTCCCTCGTATCCATGAACCAAGGGTAAAAAGGGGATACTAAAATTTTCCCATCACTTTCCACCAGTATAATTCCTCATGTGACCCAGTCTCAGCCACGAGTGCTAAAATGTTGATTTGCCTCACTCCCCCATTATCCAAACAAGAGCTGACACTTGTCAAGCTCCCCCATCAGATGAGGGTGAATTTTTATTCTTACCTTGTATCTATCCCATGGGGAGAGAGGGGAAAAGAAAATTAGACCCATTCCAAGAGGTTAAAAAACTTAAAAATTTGGCTAAAAGTTTTAACCTACTTCTACTTGCTTCTACTTCTCCCACAAACTAAAAGCACTGTCGAAAATCATAAAAACATAAAATAACTCCTACCCACCTCATATTTTCATAATAAATCCATTTTTTCTACTCCATAACTCCAAAAACCTGAAAATATACTAGAAAATCTACTAAAATTTCTCCATGGCAGTCATATACACCAAAATCAAGAAAAAACATATCTTGCAAACTAGTGAACAAATTCAGATGAGATTTTCACAATTGTTATTCAATCCATGCACCTTCAAGAAAATTGTAACTGAAGAGAAGATGATGCCCTAATTTTTTAATGGTATAAAAACCCTAGTTTCATGCCCTAGATGATGCTTTTTCATTTTCCAAGATTATGGTAGGCGGATCGAGGTGAAATTTTGATAACGGAGTCTAGAAAGCGAGTCTAATCTAGTGAAGCCATTTTCATTGCAATCATAGGTGGATAAGTGTTGTTTCTAAAAATAATAAGTACCTAGTGCCCTTAATTACTAAAAATATAAAATTACCAAAAATATTAAGTCCCCTTAGATCAATGCATTCAGAGAACATTCAAGATGACAAACTAGGCAATCTTTCCCAAAACAAAAGCAAAAAAGTAGAAAAAAACAAAAAGAAAAAAACAAGTTTCCAAAAATAGAAAGTATCTAAAAAGGGTAAAACACTATCAATTGAGTTGAATTGAGTATGCCATAGGATCTAGAAGTTCAAATTTGAGTAAAATAGGTGAAATATCCCAAAATAGTAGTTCCTAGTTGCACTTATTAAAAATAGAAAGTCTCCGTTCTGGGTGTAGAAAGTTAAAGTAGGATATGTTTTCATTTAGCTCTATGATTTTTGACATATAAATTGGGCTATAAGGTGGTTGTATGAATCAAACAAGGAAATTCATATGTTCGCAAGCCTCCTGAACCATCATCATAATAAAATTTGTACACAGGAGGAAAGCATAACATCGCATTGGGTGCAACAGGTAAAACCCAAGGATTGTGCAATTTGAAGATATTTAGAAAGTTTCAAAGCTCCATTGAGATTCAAGCTAAGCAGGTCATCATTAATCATCAGTCAAATTGGATCCACCATCATCCTTCCTTGGTGCACTAGTTGAAGTGAGCTTGGTGAACTAGGTGAGTTGAGCTCAGTCAGCGAGATGGTTGGGTGAGCTATAAGTGAGCTTAGTGAGTTGTCAAAAGTGAGTTGGTTGAGGTAAAACATTGCAAGAAAAATATAACAAGCATGAAGTGAAGGTAATGAACAAAGAGCACAAATTGATTCCACATTCTAGGAAATATTGTAAACATGCAAAGTCCATTGACGATCTCATAGAACTTATCGAGGTAAGAAAGAGTGATTCATTGCAGCATCTTCCCCTTCAAAAGAATTCATCTATGTCTTCCCCGATGGTGGGGATTCCCCATAATGATCAAAATTTGATTCCACAAAAATTTCCCAAAATTGTTATAGTGACATACATCATATCAATTCTTCAAGATCCATTCTCATAGATTCAAGAAATGATTGAAAGCGAGCCAAGAACAACACAACATGCTATCATGCCTGAACTTTGAGCTATGTCAAGAAATATGAAATCCAACTGAAGGAAAAAGGCCCAGACAACTTCCTACTTTTTAAGTGGCACCTCAAGTAACTAATATGTTTAATTTGTTATGCCTAGGAATAAAAATCCTATTGAGGAGATGACTCCATTAGACTATGAGCTGATCCACATATCGTTCAAAAAAGCTTTACATGAGGGTGATTCTCATCTATTCAAGGAATCCTCTTCCCTCTTACTCGCACAGAAAGAATAATACAAGAAAATAATTGTGTAATTAGAGGAACATGTAAAGAATCTCAATTCTCATATTCGATCTTTCTTAGAGCTCGATTCAATATCTTCTCTTATTATAGAAGACATTCCCTCGATTAACAATGTTGACCATGAGGTGATTAAGAAATAACAAGGATATATGGTGTAGAGCTAAAGGCTATTGAGAAAGGCAAGGCATTGCTTCCAAATGCAATTTATCTCATCAAGTATGTTCTTGCAACTTTGTCAAAAGTAAAGAAAGAAAAGGAGGATTTTGTAAAATAGGTAATTCACTTAGATGAGGCGTTCCCACTAGTATTCAAGATGAGATCCTTTTACTCTCACCCTCTCAAGAGAAATAATGTGTTTGCATTAACCACCAAGAACTTGTCTCAAGTTTGGATCTGCATCATGGATGTGAGATATGGAATGCTCAAAAATTCCATATTCAAATTGGACTCTTATGGACAACATGATTTTGAGATCTTGAATGATGTCTACAACTGTGTTCAGAAGTTTGAGTTACCTCCGCTTATCGAGAATTCATCATCGAGAAGAACTCATTGTTTCATTCCAAGAGTTGGTCAAGAAAGTGGCAAGTGACTCTCTCTTATTCAATGAAGATTTCTTTGTGTCTATTTCCATCATCAACAAGTCCTTTTTTGAAATTACAAACGATCATAAAAGATGGATCAATCAATGCAAAAAAATCAACAAGGTTCCTGGAGCATGGATCAAGGATTTGAGCTACATTTTCATTTCAGAGGCGGATAAGTTGACATTTTTAGTAGATAAATTCAACAAGGAATTCAAAGAACATGATATTGTTCCAGAAGCTCTTCATCAAAAATTGTGAATCAGTAATTTTCTTCATCATAGAGAGTTTCTCCATTAGATATGGAAACTTCTTTCGTCTTCTCTCTTTCTCCCTTTTCTTCTCTCCCCCTTTCTAATTCTTCATTGTAGATAATCATAATATTTTTCCTAATTCAGTTAAGTGACTTTCTAAAGTTTAATTCTAAAATTACCTTTGATTTATAAAAAGGGAACTTATTTCTCATTTCCTAGGAAAATGTAAAGTCACAAGTTGAATGAGATAATGAAGAGTCATGTGGGCGGTAGGCTTGGGAATGGCTTTACCATTCCAAAGGATCCTAAAATTTTAGTCCTTAGTAGTAATTGTGGATTTTGGTTTGGGTGTTAAGATTTGTATAACCAACACAAGAAATAAAATCTACATTTTTTCCATTTCCCTTTCTCATGTTTTCTTCTATCCTCTTTCTTTTCTACACTTTGCAAGTATATTGATCAAGAAGGAAATTTGCTTCCTTGATAGATGAATCTAAGGAATTGTGTGTCTTTAATTTTTTAGTCTCACTAATGGCTTACATTTTTTATTTCCTATAATTTAATGTCGAACTACTCTAGTCATTGTGTCTGAACTCTGTTATTTCCTACTCACAATGGTAACCCTCCCTTTCCTAATTTCTCTCCTTCACCCCTCATCACTACAAATTAATCCCTTTTATGCCACACAAGAAATTTTCCACAAGTTTAGTGAAGTGTGCCTATGTGATCCCTGACCTATTTTGTCACCCCATAACATTTAGGCAGGATTAGGATAGTTACATTCAATAATGGGAGCCTCCCCATAGACATGGAGGGGTAGATCTCATAAGAGTTGGTGGAAACATATAATATTCAACAAGAAAAATTATTTCACCAACACCACCCCAGACATGTAGTATGTTTTGGGCCTTGGAAATGTGACTAAGTATTGAAGAGTATGCACATGCAAGATCTGCAGAGGAAACACATACATGAGAGTATATGGTGAGCACATGCATGGATGTCAATATTCATATGTGGGAGACAGAAAAGGGCGTTCAAGGATTGCTTCTAGAAGGATCGAGGACTTAGATAATTTTGGGAAAGATGCTAAATATAGAGATGGGGTGGAAAACACACAAGGGAAGATTCCATGTAGGAAGAGTCTATTTTTGGATCAAGGAGCTAGCAGTTTGAACTAGAGCATGAAGACTTGGTGGCTATAGAAGGCTATTTTGGGACAAGTGGAAGCTCAAGTGACATACAAAGTTTTGGGATAAAAATAGGATTAGAACTGAAGTTACTATAGGATATCTATTGTTAGAAGAGGTTGCATGATCCCTTGCTATCTTTGTAAACGGTGCATGGCTATTCTTAGTATGCAACCTATTATGAGGATAATTAGGTGGTGAAGGGAAAGTCATATATATATATATATATATATATATATATATATATATATATATATATATATATATATGTATGTATGTATGTATGTATGTATGTATGTATGTATTGATTTACATGGTTTTAGTAGTTTTGCTTTGTAGTAGAGTTATGTTGTTGGTTTATGAGCGCGCATGAATTATGATGATACTCTTATGTATGTATTCATCTTATGTGTTTTAAAGTGAATAATATAATGGATCTTTGGGGATGGATATTGGTTATTGAATTATCTGTAATTGGATCTTGCATAGTAAACTTGATCTTGATTCTTGTTTAGCTCATTCTTGCATATGGTTTTGATTTAGATATAGTTGTGGTTTATCTTTGCATAGTTGTTATAGATCTGATTTATATGTCTTTTCATGTTAACTCCTTGACAAATCTGCCATAAAAGAGGGACATGGTACCCTTGCGCACTTTTAGTGAGAATATCATCTGAGTGATTTTCCAGTGCACCTTGGGATGTTCTTGGTAAAATAAAATACTACATTTTGGTTCTGGTTCTGGGACCTCTTTTCAAGTTACTGCAAGGATGTTGCATGATGAAGACCTATCGGTTGAATTTGGCCAATAATGAGAGTTGGGTAGATAATTTAGAGGAAACGTTTGCTCACAGTTTTAACATTGGACCTGATTTTGATGCACGCGCATGGGTTGAAGAACATATGTATCATGAACTCTATAAGATGTTCTTTTGTTATTTCCCTATAGAGTTGTACCAGTGGCTGGTAACATATGCATCGAATAGAAATTGGAGGTATAGAATAATTGTATGGACTCAGGAAGATTACCAGACTCTACATGATGCTAATTTGGCTTGGACACACACTGTAAATCATTGGTGGAGTGGTGTTTTACATATTTACACTTTGGAATACGTCGTTTTGACTTATTCCTATCCAATAGTTGCTAATTTTAAATTCTTGCGTGAACCCAAAGGATCTTATTTGTGTGTTATACCTTTAGCGCTTAAGATCTTGATTGTAACTCTAGATTTGGAAGAGTGGCCTATGGTTAGTTAAATCCTACTGTGCTTGGGGGAAGGAGCAAGTGTGGTGAAAGATAGAGGACCTACCAATGGAAAGGAAGAGAGAAGAAATGCGGCTTAAGTATAATTAAGTGTGCAAGAGGTAATTGAAAAAGAGATGTAACATTGAGGAGTATTTGGAGTTGAGGAGGGAGATGACACAGGAAGATTTAAATCTCGCATGGAAGACATGGAGCTAGAGCATCTGGTTCTTCCATCATTAGGCAAGCTATGTAGATGATCCCCCTCAGCTTTTGATGAGAGCACGTCTGAGGAAGAAAAATTAAGATCCATGGGCATGCATCTAATCCAACTTGGTGACCTATCTCTTGCGCTTGGTGTTCCAATCCCTTAGATAGTTGTTGAGAATCAAGATAGTGTAGGTGCTTCAGTAGCGACAAGTAGCTTCCATTTTCCTTTAAATACAAGAGTTTTTCAGATGGCTACGTAGTATTATTTATTTGATGGTCCTATTGGTGGTTTAGTTTTTGGCACATCATTTTCATAGAGTTTGGGCATGAAGAACGTTGGTAATACATCTGGAAGTAGCACAACTTTACAGATCATGGGCGTTCAATTTAACACAATATTTGGGACACAAGGAATTATATCCACTGGTTCGATTCCTACTATAGGAGGTGGATCAAGAGGATCAGGTGGTAGTGGATCTAGTGGTTCTAGAGGTGAAGGGAATACTAGAGGTAATACAGGTTCTATATCTGGTGGGCATGGTTTGCACCAACCACAACAAGTTTATTATGAGATGTCTCTTTGCCTACCAGAATATAAAGGAATTGAAGATGTAGTTGAGCATGTACACATGTGTGAAACATTATGGTGTGCTAAGGGAATCATAGCTCCTAAGCGTAAGGCAAGTCAGTTTGATACTACTTTGTTAGGGCACACACATAGTTGGTATAAGAAGTATGATCCAAACTAGAATTTTGTAGAATATAACGCGTTGTGTGATGATTTCTTAGATAAGATCTATATACCTAAGTTTGAATAAAAATTCATCAACATGCTAAAGGACATTAAGCAGGGAATGGCTAAGAGTGTAAGGGAGTATGATGCACATTTTAAAACTTTTCTATCAAAGTTGTCTTATGATATTCACCCTAGCCAGTATGCACAGTGGTTTATTGGTGGTTTTGTCACACCTTTTAGAAGGGCACTTTGTCATAAGACATTTACAGATTTGCTCGAGGCTTTAGAGGAAGCTCTACATGCTGAGGTAGTAACAATTGGAAGCATAGACACTAAATTTAGCCCATTTTTGGAAGCGCAAATTGCATCTATGGTAAAACCGTTGGAAAAATTGTCATCTGATTCAACCCATGAGATGCGTAATGGTATTTGATGTATGGATTGTGAGGTGGAAGGACATATTAAGGATAGTTTCACTTGTAAATCAGTGCATGCCATGTTGCCAGATTGTGAGATTTGTCATTTGGATCATGATTCAAGTAGGTGCCCCCTGTTGCAGTGTGTGATCAGGAAGAAAGTGATCTTGTTATTGTAAAATTTGTAAGTCTACCACTCATGATACATATAACTGTCCAAATTGATTGATTAGATTCATGATGCCATTGAAATTGGTGTATGTCAAACCAGTGTTGTAAACAATTCTAAGGAACAAGGTGAACATTATAATCATAATCACAATAAAGGGTGCTTTGATGGAGGTGGTAGAGGTAGATGTTACCAGTGGAGGATTCAAAGTCCAAGATCGTGAGTAGCTGGAAGAGGTGAATTCCCATGAGGGACATGTTTCACATGTGGATCCCCTGGTCATTATAAGTGTGAATGAACTCATAACATTAGTCTTCTCCTGGTGTGGAAAGAATAATAAGTTTGATGAATGCTTGGATTTTTATGATCATATGAGCAAGCAACACAAGCAGGATAAGGGCTTGGGGATGGTTAGAGTATAATGTGTTGTGGAATATTAGTGGATGTTGAAGTTAACACCTGACCCTAAGACGATACCTATGTTGGTGACTACACACGATGAGGCTACGTGCATGCTCATGATAATCTGAAGGAAGAAACCTGTTATTAGAAAACTAGGAGGTATTGCATGCAAAGTAACCATATCCTTCCCATCAGAAGGAAGTCTATTAGGAAACTATGGAGGTTATTAGAAACTTGTAGGGTGAGATATAATGCTGATGAGAAGCAGTCAAGATCTGTGGGAGAAGGAACATAGGGAAAAAGTAGTGAGTGCTTCCTTAGAAAGACGTTGCTGACTTAAAGGAGGTTTGTAAGATGCTACACCAAGAAAACATCATTCCTTTATTAGGGGAATGGTTAAGGGAGAAGGTACCATGCATTATAGTTGAGTGCGATGAGAGACAAATATTTCATGAATAACTGGACCCCCTCATAGTCTTGAAATATGATAAAGAGATCCCCTTTGAATGCAGTTGGTTGATGGATGGCTATTGAGTAATTAGGAAATTCTGATTGATACAGGTGCTGAAGTAAATGTTTCATCTTGGACGTGTGGACATTATATGGGGAGGCTAGCATTAGGAGGCCAACATTATAGCCATCTTCAAATGTGTTATATATGGTAAATAGGACTAAAGCCAAGACGCATTAGAGTATTGAAGGATGTCACTAATACTATAGAAGGGGCCAAGTTTACATTTGGGGACTTTGATGACTTCAAGTGTCTTACCGAACTCCAAAGATAGTTTATTCAATGCATTTCTTAGGCGCCCTTGGTGTTACAAGAAATAATGTTGAGTTCTATGAAACATTTAACAAAGGTTAAATCAGTTTTGAGAACACATAGGAGTGCATGATTATTCCTTTGACAAATAGAAAAAGTTGCACCTTATGTGGATCCATTAAGCGAGGAAGATCTTAATAGAATTTATGTGCACACGATTAGAGATCCTAAAGTGCTTGAGCCATCAAATGAAAGTGTTATTTGGTGGGATGATGCATAATATATGAGTGATATAACTAGTGACTTGTGACAACTGGCCACAACTTATGAAAGGTTAGGCATGAGATGATTACAACGTGTGTATTTAGGCCACATGATCTAGGACTTATGAAATGGTTAGGCATGAATGAAGACTACAGTCACGTGTGTAGTTGGGCCACATTTTGTTAGGCACTTACATAACTAGGTACTAAGGTATACTGGAAAAGGGAATCCTGATGTATTTCTCATGCAAGTGCTATGGAAGCCCAATGGATAGATCATGTGGAGAGAAGGAATAATGTTGGTATATACCTTGCATGAGACAACAACATGCTCTTGGATTACACATAGAGATATTTTTTAGAGTGGTGAGAGGTGAGAATTGCCTTGTCTACTATATTTTTTAGGAGCAATGCACCTACCAAGATATTTGAATTTCATGGGGGGCTTGGAAGCACTTTGCATCACGATAAAGAGTCTGAGATGCTAGTGTAGGTTATTATTTATCCTTTTATTTATTTATTAGGATAATTCTTACACTTGTGTTAGCCCTAGATACTTGTCTCAAGGGTAACAAGCTTGCTTAGGTGTACTAGCATATAATGTTGAGTTAGCTTGCTTAGGTGTACTAGTTGTGTTGAGTTAGCTTCTCATTATGTGGAGCTTGTCTTAGCTTAGGACTCAGTATTTTGGAGTTAACTTAACTACCTAGTATTAGTTAGTGGGAGTTCTTCACCACTGACTTTAGGTAGTAGTTGCACTTCCCTTCTCCTATATGTACATCTCTTTCTTATTGAATAATTCAAGTCATTGTATTGTAATGTATTGAGCATTATGGATTATGATGGATTTCCATATATGGTATTTTGCATAAGTTTTTCTTTGCAAACAAGGGTTTATTATTTTCATGGTATCAGAGCGATAGATGATGTAGACATTCATCTTCTCTCTTGTGGGGGAGCTATTCTGGTGGAGCTCAATGTTAGTTTTTCAGTGTTTGAGTAGTTGATTTTGACAACTCATAAAGATCTTTGGTGTCACTCTACCCATTCTGTAGTATGGGAGGGTGTGGTATTGATACTGCTTATTCAGAGGTTTCGTGTCCTTACCTTGTTACCTTGGATTTTATTGGATAGTGGCACTCTTAATTTATTTGGATACTGCATTTATTTTGATCTCGTGTCCACCTTGTTGCCTTGGTTTTTCTTGGATCGTGGCACACCTATTTGTAGCAATTGATCAAATTATGTTTGGTGTTTGTTTTTCACTTTTGACATCACTCCATTGACATTCTCCTTGCATGGAGATATTCTGGTGAAGCCCAGTGTTACAGTTGTTTTTGAGTTGTATATGATTGAGCAGCCATGCCGATTCAGTACCATAGTGCACACCATTACTTCTTCAACATTGTATAAGTTTTTGGAGCCGAGCTTCTGAGGATATCTTGCAGCAGTAGATTTTTTCCCTCTCTACTTTGTTATTACTAGTTTTGGGGTACCTTTCGGTGTCCAATTTTCCCAGTTGTTGTACATGGGTACCTCATCAGGCCTTGTTGCCAGGACCCACCGTATTAAAACCTTTTTTCGACCACATTAGTTATGTTTATGGGATATAGGTGCATTAGTTGTGTAGGGTAAAGTATTAGTTATCAAAGGTTATTATTTATTTATTAGGATAATTCTTACACTTGTGTTAGCCCTACACTTGTTGGGTGAGCTTGCTTAGGTGTACTAGTTGTGTTGAGTTAGCTTCTTAGTTATGTGGAGTTAGCTTACTAGTCTTTTGCACAGTTAGCTTACTAGTCTTTTGGAGTTAACTTAACTACCAGTATTAGTTAGTGGGAGTTCTTCACCACTGATTTAGGTAGAAGTTGCACTTCCCTTCTCCTATATGTACATCTTTCTTATTGAATAATTCAATTCATTGTATTGTAATGTATTGAGCATTATGGATTATGAATGGATTTCTATATATGGTATTTTAGCTCTTTTGCTTTGAAAATCTAATGTGGTGTGCTATTATCATCTGAGATCATAGCTTGGAACAATCTTCTTATCATTCCTTTCATGAGAGACTCTGAATAGAGGGGCAATAGGCCTTACCACCTTCACTATGGGTGCATAAGATCTACCTCACTTTACTTGGTTGCGCATGTATGGTATGTTTATGCAGAGTTGAATAAAGAACAAGGAGTTGGCAAGAACTGAACTGCAAGTATGATTCCATACCTTTGACTATTTTTCTACTAAACCATCAGTGAATGAGGCATTACAGATTATGAAGCACTTGACTATGGGAGATAAAGTGCAAAGGATGAGGATCCAGATTCAAGAATTACTAGGTGAGTCAGATCTGGAGGCATGCTTTGAAGAAGAAGAGACAAATGAAGAAGAACTTGGGCGTACCTGGCTAGAAAAAACATAAAGGTAAACTAGTTTACATGATTGATGATAAGGAAGTGGAGAATCTGGATGTTGATCATATTGTAGGTACACGTGAGGTCTAAGACAATGCAGATGAGAAGACGTGTGCATATCATGAGCCTATGAAAATGAAGAAGCTCAACATTGGCATAGATGTAGAACCTAAGGAGGTCATTATTGGTGATTACTGGTTTGAATAAGAGGTTGTAAAAATAATTGAGCTATTGCACCGACTTCTAGAACTTATTTCCTAGAGGCTATCATGAATTGAAAGGGGTACATCACTCTTTGGGTGAGATGAGGATCAATTTAAAGGAAGGCGTGTTCCCGATTAGGAAGAGGCCTTACAAGATGAATCCTAATCTGCATGTCAATGTAAAGGAAGAGATTGATAAGATGTTGGAGTCTAGAATCATTGAGCCCATTGAGGAGTCAGAGTGGGTTAGCTCTATGGTGATAAGTATAAAGAAAGATGGAAGGATAAGGATCTGTGTGGACTATAGAGAGTTGAATGTTTCTTGTGTAATAGATCCCTTTCCCACACCATTTACAAAAGATATTTTGGAAGGCATTGCAGGGTGTTAGATTTACTCCTTCGCTGATGGATTTTATGGGTATCATCAAGTGCAGATTGCTAAGGAAGATCAAGAGAATACAACTTTCACCATGGAGTGGGGAATTTTTTTACATATACAGTTATTCCTTCTTGACATTGAATAATGCACATGCAATCTTTTCACGCATTGTTTTGCAAGCATTTCAGGAATTCATTCATAAGTTTTTGTAGGTTTACTTGGATGATTGGACTATTTATGGGCTAGTAAAAGATCATTGTGATAATTTATGGCTTATGTTTTATAGAGGTGGCAACACTTGAGCATCTCTCTAAATATCAATAAGTGTGTCTTTTCTACACCCTTTGGAACTCTATTGGGACATATCATATGTAAAGAAGGCTTGTTGGTAGATCCTACTAAGGTTGTTGTCATTTTGGGCTTAGAGGAACCTACTAACCAGAGTAAGGTGTGTGGATTCTTGGGGCACACAGGTTATTACAAGAAGTTTATCAAGGGTTATGTTAGGTTAGCCACACCATTAGTGGAATTGTTGAAGAGTAAGGGAAAGTTCCATTAGGGTGAGGTGCAACAGCGCGTGTTTGAGATATTGAAGGAAATGGCTTACTTTTGTGCCTATTTTCGCTTGTCTTCATGGACCAAACCATTCCATGTGCATGTGGATGCCTCTGGCATGGCCATTGACACCGTACTAGCCTCAGTCTAGAGACGGTATTTTTGATCATTATATTTTATTTACAAGCAGGAAATTGACCCTGATTGAACATAATTATACAACTATGGAGCGTGCAGCATTGTCCATGATTTATGTATTACAAAAGTTTAGGAAATAACTTGTTGGAAAATTTGTTCATATTTTATACAAATCACATGGCACTTAAGTATCTATTCAATAAGCCCATTTTGCAAGGGTACAAATGTAGGTAGATTCCCTTATTCCAAGAATTTGACTTTACACTAGTGGTGAAGCCAGGGAAATATTAATTCAGGACCAGATCATTTATCAAGGATTAACTTAGGTGAGGGAACGCATAGAGCATTGAGGATACAAAGTCAGATGCACAACTGTTCTAGATTAAACCGTGCACCCTATGAATTAGAAGATATTGTAGTATTTTTTACGTAGTGGTGTGGCACCTGAAGGAATGAAGACCTTATAAAAGAAACAACAAGCCATCTGTATTGTGCCTTACATGTTAATTGGTGGAGATTTATATAATTTAGGTCATGATGAATCTTTACTCTCGGTGTGTACTTGAGCATGAGCGCGAAGCCATTATGGAAGAAGCTCATGGTGGGATTGTATGTGGGAATTATATAGGAAATACTACCATGAGCAAGATTTTATTGGTAGACCCTTTGGTGGGAAACGGTTTATAAAGATTGTATAGAATATTGTAAGGTTTTTGACTATTTTCAGTTCCTTAGAAAGCCAAAGCATAGAGATGAATTTCCTTTGAGGCCTATTACTAGTGCAGAAACTTTTGAAAACTGGGCAATAGACTTTGTGGGTCCTATTTCCCCTCCCCTGCATAGTACTGGATCATGCTACATTATAACTTGTAAAAATTATCTTATAAGGTGGGCCGAAGAAACACCTACAAAGGATTGCACGGTAGCTACAATAGCAAGGTTTCTGTGGGAGAACATAATCAGTAGGTATGGATATCCACTAAATCTGACAAGTGATAGGGGGCACTCATTTTCTTAATGAGACTATCAGGATACTATTGGAATAATTTATAGGTGGCACACCATAAAACAACACCCTATCACCCACAAGCCAATGGAATTGTTGAGGCTTTCAACAAGATATTTGGAAATAAATTGACTAAGATTTGTGATGTTGGAAGGAAAGGCTGGGATGATAAATTATTTGTTTACTTTGAGCATACTGAACAACTTACAAAAGATTGAACAAAGCTACACCCTTTTAGCAAGTGTTTGGCACAGAGGTTGTTTTTACTGAGTGGAATTCATGTTACCTTCCATGTGTATTACATGCATAGGAGGACTGGATGATGAGTAAGGACTTGAAGAACGCATAGACAAGCTGATGTAGTTGAATGAGATGGCACATCATTACTCGTTAGAGCCAGAAGATGGAAAAGGCCAGGAAGAAGGCATAACATGATGGGCATATTAAACAGTAAGCAGATTGAAGTTGGAAAAATGGTCCTTTTGTATGATTCAAAGTTTTTGCACCACCCTGAAAAGTTCCAAGTGCATTGGTTGGGACCGTATGTTGTGAATTACATGCCTGATTCAGGTGCTTTCCAATTATAAGCGTTGGATGGGACACGGTTTCCTAGTTATTTCAGCAGGAGTTTCTTGGTGTTTGTAATAAGGCAGGATTTCCATTTAGCTTAGGTTTTCTTTTCATGAATTCCCTTATATTTGTTTCTTTTCCTTATCGCTATGCTTTTTCAATTTAGTTTAGTGTTTTGTAGTCATTTTTCTATCCACCCACAAACTTTCTCATACCATGCGCGTCGGCCTATCACCCAGTGGGGCTGGGTGCTCACTAGAGGCACGCACGGGCACCGAGCCCCTCCTTTATGTGAGCATTGTGAGAAGATGATGCCATTGATAAAAGACTAGATGCATAAAAGTAAATATTCATGCATTCATTCTAAAAGCATAGGATGAGTTATTATATCAATATACCCATTCAGATAACAAGAGAAACATCATACAAAGAACATATCTGATTCTTAACATAAAGAAAAGACATTAGGGTTTCCACCCATGAGCTAGATATTCATAACATATTCATATATTCATACTGATTATAATTTTAGTAACCACATTACATTCAAAAGGGTCATAATAGACCAAAATGTATCAAAACATGGATTTGACTCATGTATCAGAAGTCCTAGCTACTTGCAGACCCATCCCCTTAGACATAATAATATTCCTACAACCCTCTAATGAGAACCACAACTCCTAGAACCTCCTAATAGTTTTTACAGAGCTTTGCTTTCCATCCTCTCTATGATGATCATGATGCTTCTCCCCTTTTTTCTTCTACCCGAACATCTTCATATATAGGTTTAGCACCCACAACCATGCCTTCCTTCAAGAGCAAATCTCTTTCCAAGTGTCTATGTGGTCCTCCAATGGAGCATGCTTATTCTGATATGAGATCTCTACTCTTTGCAATGATGTCTTTCGAGAACCTTCCATGCATGGAATATTCTTTCCTTTCCCACCAAGTCTCCAGACTAACACCTTATCCACTCGGCATGCCTAGTAGGGTCACGTTTTTTGTCCTGTGCATCTAGAATGCCAAATGTGGCTCAGTCCTTAGACTCTATTGTTATGTCTTGTGCGTGCACAAGTTTCTCCTAAACCCTTATTAAACCCTTTTCCTGCGCACCCTTCTTCTTCCTGGTCTCGTGCGTGCATGCACCCTTTGGCACTTGGCCAATATTTTGAGGCCCAACATGTTTTGTTGTAATAAGTGTGCCAATTGTTTATTACTATCTATTGAGTTCATGCATAGAGAACCACACATACATTTAGTGTGGGGTGGATTTTAAGCAAAAGTGCATGTACAAGAGTTAATGTTTACAATGTCCCAAGAACAAGGAGTTCGTGTATCATTGGTGTTGTTGGTCGTTGAAGCAGTGCTAAGGTGTCAAAAGGGGAATGATGGTTATAAGGAAAATGCCCAGATGGAAAATCCACATAATTTGAGTAAGCGAATATGGAAACTTGAGGTAGGAAGTGACATGGAGAACTACTTAGTGTGAGATGTAGAGGTTTATATACTACAATGCTGGGAAAGTGCATAAGGACATCTACAGTCGATGAAGTAGTTTGTGTGCCAG
The DNA here is from genome assembly GCA_019776745.2 of Taxus chinensis. Lineage (NCBI taxonomy): Eukaryota > Viridiplantae > Streptophyta > Pinopsida > Cupressales > Taxaceae > Taxus > Taxus chinensis. Next base: position 903,380,422 of record CM034146.1, read on the forward strand.
AAGGTTGCAGTTGGTATGTGCATTGGACGCACGGTGGAAGCTTGTTTGGAACTGTAGAAATGGTGGGAAAAAGCAAGAAAACCAAATTAAATGCATTTGTACTATGGTAGTTGGAAAGAAATTAATACAGGTAAAAATTGGAAAACTATAAAAGGAGCATTGGGGTAAATAATTTTCACCTTACCTTGCGTGAATTTGTGAAGAGATTTTTATGTGACCTAGGGAAAACTTGGCAATTGAGCAAGAAATTGGTTACAAAGGTAAAGAATCATGAACCAGAGGGTGAAGGAGAACACAACCGAGTGAAGAGAGTTATTTTGGAAGGATTCTTGCAGATTGGACAACGTGGTGTGGATTTTGATTTTATCTAGTTAGGATTTCATGAATTAGGGCACGACATTCAAAGTTTAGACAAACATATAACAGTATTGCACCAAGGGTTTATGGAAGGATATTTAAAGTATTAAAGAGAGCAAGGGTAAATGTAAATTTTTTATTTCACACAACTAAAATGGCACCGAGTAGGGCAGTGATAGATTGACCAAAGAAGAAAAATAAGGGAAAACAAAAAACAACTCCCTCAGTTGATGTCCAAGAAGAATGGCACTCTGAAATGCAATTCCCAAATGGGGTATTGCTGAGGAAGGAGTGGGTGTCACATGTTAGAAGCATGGTGGTGAGCGACTGTAACCACAGCATAGAACTAGCAGTGTGTGACATGGAAACAAAGCTTGTGTAACCTACAGATGAAAGGAAACCTGATAACAAGCCTGTATATGATGATAAGGTGAAGAGGTTGTTTAAGAATGTTGAACTGTTACAATTATATGAGCTTCCTTTCTTAGGGAATCCTGAAAGTCTATATTAATGGTTCATGTTGCACATCCACGAGGACTATTCATACTTTACTTGTATAAGGATGTGCATTATCGCGTAACTGATTGAGAAATATACTGGCTTGGTGTAGATGACCTAGGAAATGATGCAAAGGTGAAAAAAATGCAGTGGAGTTTGAGTACAAGAAGGGAGGGTGCAAGCATGATATTGTTAAAGTAAATGATTCTATCATAAGGATGGCCACACATTTTATCACCAAGCTGAATAGGCAAGAAAGGTGGACACAGGTGAATAAAATATGGCTTTAAGTATGCAATAAAATATTAGAAGGGACCATATATAATATTGTTTCCTTTATAGTAGAGGATATCATTGAGGTTGAACGTGATGATGATAAGATAATTTTTGGGAGAATATTATTGTTGATAGTGTTCTCAGAGATTGAAGTACCTGATGAGCTGAAGGAAAAGATATGGGAATATCCTGATGAGAACCCCTCTCCTTCAAAAATATTTGTGAAGTATACGTTTGATTCAGTAACCCAAGTATACAAGGCATGCACAGATAAATAGTACAAGCGTATACGCAGTGCCTTCGGCATAGAGATGTAGATTCTAGCCAAGCTACCGGCTATAATGAAGGGGGTTTCTGAGTTCAGAATATATCAACAGTTCTGCATTAGACAATTTACCTTGATAGATGACACTAAGAGCCCATGGTGCAAACTTTCGTTTGCCTTTTCAGGAGAGTATTATAAGCTACAGTGAATAGGTTTAAGGAAGCACATACGTTGAGGCTTGATTTAATCAAAGTGGATAAGGAACATTAGAAGATGTGTTAAATTCTTGTGTGTCCGAAGAAGTGCACTTATGAAGAAAAATATGTATCAGATAGTTTCCACCTGTACAAGCCCGTGACATTGCCAACAACTACTATAACTACAATATATATATATATATATATATATATATATATATATATATATATATATGACCCAGGTTTGCTAATGGATATTTCATTGAGGATGATGTAAGTATACATGAGGAACCCTTCACGTGAAAGACATTTGAATAGAAGAAGAGGAAGCGTGAAGAGATTCCCACTACCAGTGGAAGTGCATAGGGAAGTAGGGATAGGACTCCTTGTTTGAGTGCACATGAAGGTTAGACATCAATGTGAAAGGAGTCTAGGATAATCACTTATGAAAAGAGGTAGTCAACCATAGGAGGGTCACTAGTGCAAAAGAAAACAATGGTGCTCCCAAGTTCAGAATCTGAGGAAATGGAGAGCGACGAAGGAGAATCTAGAAGTGAGGAAGGGGTAGTGAGACATAAAATCCATCATGTTTACACGGTCCATGAATCATAGGAAGAACAAGGAAGAAATCACTTTGAGGAGACTCATACCATGGATGTGGATGAAGGTGGGGTTGGGGCGAGTGTCACCTAGAATTTAGAGAGAGAGTTGGAGCCGACTACCGGGAAAGAGTTTAGGCATGCCTCATATTCTTAGCTACATAATAGATTAGAGAAGGAGGTTGCAGAGATTAATGAACACCTTGTAGAGCATGAGGTAGCACGGGTCGAGGAGGCATAAGGTAAAGGAAAAATTGAGTCCTTGAGTGTAGGGGTCTCACTTGCAATAGGATTCCTGAAGGGTGTTTGGGGAAAGAGAAGGAAAAAGTATATCTCCTAGGGCTGAATAATGGGATATTATGATGACCCTAATAATATCTTGTGCGCCATATATCATAACACAAAACCCCCAGACCAATTTTTTTGCTTGTCGATTTTCAACAAGGATGATGCGCTACAGTGCATAAGGAAAATGTTGTCATGGGCATTGGCATCACACATTCATGAACCATAATTTGATGTGCAGATGCCTTGATATGTAAAGGGGGAGTGAAAACCACAAATTTGCATTCCCAGCAGTAGAATCACAAGGCTTATCAGACAAACAAGCATGCAATCCACTTAATAAACTATCGGTAGAGGTCGGTGCTAGATTTTTTGATAAGAGAAACAAATTGTGGGTTATGCAGAAGGATATGGAAGAGAAGAATAAAGAAATAATTGAAAGGGATAAGGAGATAAAGGAGAAGGAAGAAATTATTGCGCAGTGGCAGGAGTTAAGGGATGAGAAAGGATGGACGCACGCACCATACAAAAAGGTAGAATGCATAGCTAATGTAATTTTAATTATACACCCAGACCTGACACCCCCGGATAAAACAACATATGAGTATGATTTTCATTATCTTGAGGTTCTAACACACTTAATTACTTCCTAATCAATAACCCTTGCCTTAGAATCTATAGAAGAAGTTATGGCGCATCGGAAGTAACAAGAAAAAGAGCAAATTGAAGCCATCGTAACATAATACAATTAGTTACTTTAATCAGTGAAAGCAGTAGCTCACCTGACAGAATTTTTCTTTGAAAATTCTGAAGATACAGATCATGTAGTAAGGATGCTCGTTGCAAAAGATGAGGCATATTTGAAAGAGTTCCAAGCCAATCATAAAGAAAATAGGGCAGAATGTGAGAAACTATTGAAAAAAGTTGAGTAGAAATGGGAATAAATTGATTCGTTGAGAGCCTCTATTAAAAATACGTTGAAAGACCTCTACCCTCAAGTTACGCACAGGATGGACATGTTGGCTGATACAAGAAAACAACTAGAGACTTTGGTCAAAATGCTAAAATTAAAGGGTGAGGATCTGACATTTGAAGAGGTTACTACCATTATATGGAATACCTTTACTCAAGCAAGCAGTGAGTTAGAGGGGTGGAAAACATTGGAAGCATCAATGAATAAGGAATTCCCCCTTGTTTTTTCCTAGTGAAATTCAATTTCTTTCATTCTTCGGCCCAAGCCATAAGGACATTATTTATTCTTTATTTAATTTAAGGATTATTTATCTCTAAACATGAGATCAAACAATTTTTCTGAGCATGGACAACATACCTAGCATGGGGTAATGTTGAGACTTTAAAATGTGACTAAGTATTGAAGAGTGTGCATGCAAGATATGTAGAGGAAGAGCGCACATGAGAGAATAAGGTGAGTCTACACATGGATGTCAGTATTCGCGCACTGGAGACAAAAAATGGTGCTTAAGGATTGTTTCTATAAGGATTGAGGAGTTATATAATTTCGGGCAAGATGCTAAATATACAGATGGGATGGACGACATGCAAGGGAAGATTCCATGCAGGAAGAGTCTATTTTTGGAGCAAGGAACTAGTAGTTTGAACTAGATCATGAATATTTGGAGGCTACGCAAGGCTATTTTGGGACGAGTGGAAGGTCAAGCAACATGCAGAGTTTGGGCTAAAAATAGGATTGGAACTGAAGTTATCGATAAGAGATCTATTGTTAGAAGAGGTTGCATGCTCCCTTGTTATCTTTGTAAGCGGTGCATGGCTATTCTTAGCATGCAATATATTATGATGATGATGATTATGCGGTGAAGGAAAAGTCCCCACCCCTATATATATGTATTAATTTGCATGGTTTTATTAGTTTATCTTTGTAGTAGAGTTATGTTGTTGGTTTATGAGCACGCATGACTTATGATGATACTCTTATGTATGCATTCAACTTATGTGTTTTACAGTGATTAATACAATGTATATTTGTTAATGGATATTGGTTATTGACTTATTTGTTACTAGATATTGTATAGTAAACATGATCTTGATTCTTATTTAGCTCATTCTTGCATATGGTTGTGATCTAGATCTAGTTGTGGTTTATCTTTGCATAGTTGTTATGGATCTAAATTATATGTCTTTTCATGCTAACTCCTTGACAAAGATGTCATAAAAGAGGGACCTTGTACCCTTGTGCACTTCAAGTGAGTAATCAAATATGTCTGAGTGATGTGTCAAGATTCCTTGGGTTTTTCTTGGTAAAATAAAAGATTGTGGTATGGCTTCCATACTTCCTCAAACATCAATTTATTCATCTACTCCAATGAAAATTTCTAGAGTAATATCAACTTCTTCATAAATTTACCTTTTTATTTGGGGTCCACTTACTGTCATGACACCTATATACCACATGAAGAAATTTTTAGGATTCTTATACAACCTTCAATCATCATACTAACCAATACAATACATTTTGGGCATGTTTGAACAAGTTATTCTCCATCCCTATCTAACTAGGGTTTAAGGAGGGTTTTAGAATACCTTACCATCTTAATGATTGTTGATAAATATTTTCCCCTTAATCCACAAAATAATTCCATGAAAATTGAGCTATGACCCTTCCCTAACTTCTAGGAAGAGATTATCCTCCCATGTAAACTTTACACATGTGAATGAACATCAAACATTCCTTCTAGAGTTGGATTTCTTACTTTCTAAGATCTCTGTAGAGATAAAAAAACTTTTCATGCTTATTTCTTAAAACTAGGGCCTTCAAATTTTCCCAAATCTCTACAGCAACCTCATACACCTTTCCTAAAACTCAATTTTGTATACTTGTCTCAGAAATAGATCATCTCACCTCATTTGGCCACCTAAGATCAAGAATAGGTCTAGGTCTAGGTGCATACCTTTAGCATCACACTCTTTCTTAAAAAAAGAGATCAGCACACACCATATGAAGCATAACATATTCATGACACCCCTTCATACAAGAGCCATAAAAACCATCTATTGATCATCTAAAACTAATTTATGCATATATAGACCATAAATCCTTTCCCATATTCATTCAAGCTAAAGGAGGTGCAAAACATACTTTCTTAGCTCCCGTTGACTTCTTGACACCTCTAACATGACTGCTAGATAGCAAAGAAAATCATTTTTCCCTTAATGCAAATGACACACACTTTACTCATTTGTTCTAGACAAAACACATATACCTTCTCAAAATGAACTAGAATACACTTCCTTATTGGATTCATTACATGTGCAAATACAAACTTTTGTTAGGTGTCAAGAAAAAACCAAAAGCTCAAGCAAGCAAACCACTACATGTTAAGCACTTGTTGACGATCATCCTTGGTGGATTGGACCGTCAGAGTCATAGGAAACCTTAGGTTAGTGGAATGTGCGCCCTAAGGTGACCTCCAGATTTTAAAGACGTTGGTTCTTCTCTATAGTGCGAGGTGAGGGTTAGAAAAGTGAAACACAACATAAAAAGTTAACAAGGGGCAATCCACTGAACAAGCCTCTTAAGAAACCAATCGATAACATGACTGTATGAAGAATGGAAATGGTGAACGACTAAAAAGGGTGGGTGAAATTACACCACAGGCCAAAGACAATCACACAGAACACTACCTCAAACTACTCAAGCACAACTTCAAAGATAGTAATAACATTATAGAGATGCAAAGTTTCTATGTGAAAGTAAAAGCAATCAGAGACAACAAAGATATGCAAAGGATGGAAAAAAATGCACCACATGGCATATTAAATTACTCTAAAAATTGTGCACAATATTACAATAGAAAAGAGGCAAGATTGCTATTAAAAAACCCAAGAAGAAGGATAGAGCTTCAGGCCCCTGCCTTTTACAGAAGAGGGACTGAGAAAGAGAAGAAAACTGAATAACTCTCTTATTATTTCTATATATCTCTATCTATTGATTATAACATATATAGGAGGAGAAGGAGGTAAGAAAACATCCTTTACTCCTTTCCAACTTCCCTTTAATTATGATAAATGGAGTGAAGTTACAAGAAAATATTTTTCGAGATCTTTCTCACACTTTCCCATTATCTTCCCACTGAAGTTTCAATATTAATGATTAAAAAATTCCTGAAAGATCTGTTTAAAAGGAATTATTTCTATAACAGACCAACATTGTATTATGATTTTGAGGGAGAGGATTTGTCAAAATAGATGGTTTGCCACATTATGATCATACATATTGCAATTTTTATAGTTATTTATTGCATATGCCCTATAGTTTTCTTTAAATTATGCCTCATGTCTAAATTATTTACTTCTCATGCAATATGTTAAGCTATTTCATATATCTATTAAATTGCTAGGTGCCATGACAAAACAAGAATGAATTATGTGCTCATTCACAACAAGATTTTGGCCGAAGTTTCTTATAAGCTCATCAATAATTGGAGTTGTTACAGATAGAAGGACTGAGTTCCAAAGTACTATCATACAGGGGTACTCTTTCTACTCTCTGTTTTCCTAAGAAGAAAGCATTCACAGTTTGTGTTAGTTTGTTTGAAAACACATTTTCTAGTTTCCTTTTGTTAAATACAATTGTATTTTGTAGGTCAATGTTGCTTTCTTTCAATGATATAATATGCCTACATTAGAAGGAATATGCCATGTTGATATCCAATTTCCTATATATGAGAAGACAAAGGCTTACTTGGCAACATGGGGTAAGGCAACACTCAAAAAAAATCTACACAACATTTTCTTATAAGGTAGCTTTTTTTAATGTTATCAATTTGTGCTCTGGCTCTTTTTTCTCCTTACCACTGATATATCCATAACGGTGCAGGTGGGACTACTCTAGGGAAGCTTGGTCCAAGTGATTTGGTTGTTATCAAATGTGTCTATCAAAATATCTCATTATTGTTGTTAGTATGATTGTTTTATGTCAATCAAAGTTTAAATTTTTTAAAAAAATAAGAATCAAGTGAAAGTTTTTGTGTCAAAATTAATAAATCTGTTCTTTTGAAAAAAATTGAGTCATTTTTAAGAGTGTAGTATTTTTCAAGAGTCAAATTTGTAAAATAAAATAAAAATTGTCTCATGGACGCATTTTTGGTGGAATCCAACATTCGAGTCAAAAATGATGGGGGCATTTCAATTTGACCTCCATGATCAAATCCCATTGAGTTAGGAATGTCAATTGGAGGTCAGACGAAATAGAGGATGGAGAGCGATCAGCACCTCTCATCAGTCACCAACGATCGGGGTCATGTTTTGCTATGGTAGGATCTATTTCAATTGTTTGCTTTGAGTAGTGTGCAGAAATAAAATAGTGATTCATTCCCCTGCCAAATTTTGAAACGAGGAGCATGTGCATTGTGGATGCTTAGAATAATTGTATAGGAGGGCAGCTGACTATAGTGATCCTTTGATTGTTGAACTTCTTCATATATCAGCTAGTGAAAGAGCGTTCACTGGAAGTGAAAGTGGGAACTGTTGAGTTCACGTATGTAGGTGTATTGGTGGAAGTGTGATTATTCAGTGAGGGATTCACTATGTTGAAGTGGATGGTCATATAAAGAAAGATCTAGACATATCCAAATGGTAGTATGCAGACCTAGAAGTATGCGGAGGCATACGATTATGTTTCCAGTTCTTGAGATGTGTTTTCTTCCCATGTAAACACTAAGGGGGGAATGTTAGGAAATCAAAGTAGTATTTACATGAGTTAGAATAATAATGTGAGTTATTATTATTACTTGTATTTAATTAATATTTTATGTGTGAGAATGAGTTATTTAGGAGTTATTAAAACTTGTGTATTGTTTTTATGATTCAAAAGATCTTATATTAAATGCAACATGATACAAGATTCTCTAAAAAAAGTGGGTGGTATGAGAGCACGCCCTAAAGCCATAAGAAAACTGGGCCATGCCAAGGAAAGCAACAAAACATCACTACTTGTTAAAAACAAAACCATCCAACGTCGAAGCAGAATAAGGACCAGGACAACCAAAGTGCCCATGAGAAACAGGAGCATCAAAGCACCCCTTCTTCTCCTTATATTTCGTGACAATGCTCTACGGCACCTATGGAGGAGCCAATACAAGTGGAGGGACTAAGCGAGGGCTCTTTTGACTTGGGTCAGAACCAAAAGACTCAAAAACCTGTGACCACTTGGTACCACCGCCAGCAAGGGGAATCTCAACACTCATATTTTCTGAATTTTTGGGAGGAGAGCATTTGTTGACTTTCGGCGTTGAAAATGGTTGTCAGCCTTTAGGCCGTGGAGAAACCCCTTTGTTCTTCATCTGTTTATTCTGATTGAGTGATAGTGGGCAGGCCTCCTAAAGGTGCCCAAATTGATGGCATAACCGGCATCGAAAGGTCGTGTTCTCATAGTTGAGAGTTTGAATCCACTTGAATCCATCTAACTCCAACTGCTTTGGAAGAGCTTTTCTAAAATCCATCTCAATGTAAATACAAGCATAGGTGAACAACCCTTTCATATACCTCTCATCATCTAACTTGATGAATTGACCAAGAGAATCACCAATAGTGGCACAAACCGCATGGTGCCAAAAGGGGAGAGGAAGATTGGGGAGACGAACCCAGACCAGCATTTTTGAGATAACCATAGTAGAAGGATCAAAATCCTAAAACCATAGTGTAAGAAAAAGGCCAGTCCTACCCCAAAACCAGTGACCCTCATGAAGAATTTGTTGATAATATGTAGGAGAGGAGAACTGAACAATAAAGAAAGCCTTTACGCATAGCTGGATCTCACAATCCTGAGACCAAGTAAAGCAGATCCACTAATGCAACTCTTTAGACCGAGGCCAAAATCCATTAAATCTAAAAATAATGGCAGAGTTTTTAAGGGCACAAATTGAATCAATTACCTCTAAGAGTGAAAGTGTAACAACAGTGGTGTCTGTTGTTTTTTCCACAATGTATGGTACGTTAGGAGCTCCTGAAAAAACTTGTTTTCGTGTTCCTGTGGCAATGGCCAAGAATGATTTTTGAGAGGCCATTACAGAGCCGTAGGGGAAACAAAAATTGTGGGCATCGGAAGGGAAACAGCAGTAGCCGTGAGCAGGTTTCCCTGAGACCATAGCCGTGTTTCTTGTTTGCAAGTCATAGTTTAGGTATATGGGGTTTTTGGTTTTGTTTTTTTTAATCAAGTTCCAAACAAGAGCCAATTGTTTTAACAACTTGTATAGTTTTTTTAGTAAGTGGTCGTAGGAGTCTTAATAGGCTTCCTATTTTATAGGATATGTATTTCCTATATATTTGTATTTCTCGAATGAATGAATATGGAGAGTTACAAATTATAAATTTGATTGTTATAAAATTGCAAATCTCAGCCAAAATCTCCATGCAATTTGTTTCGGTATTGTTTTATAATTTCCTATAATGATACATTGTCATTTTTTGCCTTTATTTTTTTAGGTACTAATTTGGAGGTTAGTTCAGTGGACAGAGTTTCTCTAGATCTCCCAAAATCATTACATTATGGTAGAGGGCTCTAAGAGATTTTTGAATCCTATTTGAACGCGTGAAACAGACTTCGTTTGAGCAAGATACCATCTGCAGAAGCTCCTAGTTGGAGGAGAAAAAACAGGGGCAGTAGACAAATCGGAATGTGACACATGGTAGTGCAAAAATAATAAAGGGTGTTTTATTTTTGAAAAGCGTGGAGTAGATTTACAAAACAATCTTCATTATTATTCAATGATCAGGTACATAATATATAGATATTTCTCTCCTAGAAAATAGGAGAGTTACAAACATTCTTTCAATAAACCATCCTAATTGTGTGACTTGTTACAAATAACTTCATACACACATAATGTTTGCACTAGCAAATAATAATTTCCTAGCACTCCCCCCCTTAGTGCAAACATGGTAGAAAAAAATAGACTCTCAACTATAGTATGATCACCCCTATGAAACATGTCATACAATGTGACTCGCGATCTTGATCAAAAGAAATGCTCTCTCCTTCCATGGTTTTAAACAGGATTACCACAAACCTTGACGTGAATAGGCCCCATCAATTTTCCACCTCGTGTGATTTTACGGATCCTCCTATAAACCCTTTCAAGATCCATGAACTGACTTACTTTGGTACTTTTGTTCTCCACTATGCTTGTACATCATATAAGTATATAGGAATCACAACTCGCTTATTACAAAACTACACAATAGAACATATACAAGAAAGATATTTCACATTACTTCCTATAAGAATCACAATGTTCTTAATTACAGCCATTGTTGTTAATTGTTGCCACTCGATCTCAAACAGAATAGGAAACTGTCACTGCCACTAGAAGCTTCCTTTGACTTTAGTCATTTTGGGCTCATAATGGAAATGGAACATTGGTGTCATGTTCCCCCCCACAATGTGAAATTTCCACATACAAACACTGAGAAGAAAATTGTATCAAATACATACAACTAACTGGATATTGCTAGTTAGATCTTGTTGCACATGGTCACCATTGAAAGTGAACGTATTCACAAGCAGACCATCTTCCAACGAAGTACGGCAGTCAGAGGATCACTAACAGTCATCTACGCTCAAACTCAACTCTTTTCGAGCATGCAAAACCACACAAAATAGGAACTCTAAAAAGAAACACGCTGAAAAAAATGAAAGTAAATACTCACACCACAATAATGTCACCACAATAAAATGTGACCCCGCGTTGGTGACTAAAGAGAGGTCTTTGATCGACCTCCAACCTCCGATGCATATATCCTCCAGTGTGACGTTGTTAACTCATCTTGATCTGGCTTTGAGGCACTTTGAAATATTCACCCCCATTAGTGGACGTTGCGTACAAGTGAAAATGCATCCAATTATTGAAAAGTGAGGCAAAAAAAAATATTTTGACTCTAACTCATGATGTCAACTTACAAAATAACTATTAAAAATTCCGAGAATCACCTAAATGACTTTAACAACAATAATAGAATTAGATTTTACGACACTTAACTCTCTATGAAACAACACAAAATAATTTAAATAACACAACCTAGATGGTATACAATGGTCTTATTGACTTGTCGATACATGAATTTTGACTATTATCACAAAAGTGTGTAATTAAAACCTAAATAAGACTCACAATATTTCCATGAGTCGTGGAAGGATCTCGTCTTAGCACGAACTAGTATGTCTTCGCATTGTATTTAAGCCACATATTCCAAATAGTGGAGTGTGCAGGCAACTCGGAAATGCGGGTTTTGTATTTGAAAGCACATGCCAAGTCAAATGTATGTTGATCCAATCCCGAAACACAAAAAACAAAATGCAAACCAGTCAATGACTTTCGTTCCACGGTGGAAATCTGATGCCACTATTGGCATCCACCGAGCTCAATGATTAGCAGCTTAATTTTTCTCGCAATCCAAACGGTGAACAAATCAATATCTTACCAATAACCATGGTTGAGGAGTCAATGACCTGGTAGATTGGAACTTCAAATTGCATGCAATAAACAAGTAGCAAAGGATGTAATGGAGATATGCGAGTGCTAAAGAGATCTTGACAGAGATGAAAAATAAATCCTCCACTGATGTTGGCTTCAACGTCTCCTTGCAATGCGGCTTAAATATTGACTCTTTGTGAGATTCAATATTGATCAATATGAGTCGAGCCAAATGTTGTTCGATGAAACTAATGCACCATTTAATACGGGCTGGCAATATTTGCATAGTTAAAATAATCTCCAACACCAATCCAAATGTGAAAAACAGTGCAAACAAATAAAATGCAGCGAATATATGGTTGACTGGTAGATTATATGGAGTTCGGGCAGAGCCAAGTTCAAAAATGTAGAGAGAGGGATCGAGGATGCAAAGCCGTTGAAGTTTGACAAAAAAAAAATGAACGTAGACGAGGAGTGAGCTAGGAGAAAAATACAAACCCACGCGATCACGAGATCATTCAAACCAGAAATTTGCAAAACTTCAAAATAGACACTAAAAAATACGGCTTATCTGGAATATAAACTTTGAACCCGTACTCTCATCCTCGGGGGTGACAAAATCAATGGCTGCCCCTACCAATATTTTAAGATTCCATTGCTCACAGGAACAAAACAGAGAACGCTCTGATACCAAATGAAGAACGTGGAACAAATTTACAAAACAATCTTCATTATTATTCAATGAGCACGTACATAATATATAGATATTTTTCTCCTAGAAAATAGGAGAGTTACAAGCGTTATTTCAACGAATCATCCTAATTGCATGACTTGTTACAAACAACTTCATACACGCATAATGTTTACACTAACAAATAATAATTTCCTAACAAGTTATCACCTCCAGTCTTTGACACTCAATTTCAGACAAGTTGGCCCCGTTATTTGTTGGTTGGGGACCCTCATCCAAGGTCGACACACTCTTTTTGCAGAGGGGTGTCTTTGCCTCCGTATCTTCATATTAGCGTAGTCACATTTTTGCATATATATACCTCATGATGTAATTGTATGGTGCATGTGGGAATAATATTCCCATTATTTTTAACCATGTAACTATTTAAATTACCACATACCGTGTCATCTTGCCATGCAGGCATCTAGCTTGCTCAGGCCATGGGACAACTCACCCAGCACACAAGTTACCTTACACATGACACATGCTAACTCACCAATTCCACGTGCCCAACCTTGGTGGATATTTATCAACCATGGTGCTTATTCCAACCGAGTAAGCCAACTGAATCCTCAACTGAGTCAATATGTAACAGATTAAAAGTGGCTTGTAGCCACATAGACTAAACACATGTGCCATATATATACACTACTTCCAAACATGGTGTCGGGAATATGAGACTAAGTCCCAAGAAAAGTAAAATATGGGCAGTGGGTGGTTGGGGAGGATCAAAGCCCCAACCACATCCTTGTAAAAAATAGAGCTCTCCGCTAGACCACACGATGGTAACAAGCGTGTGTGTGTGTGTGTGTGTGTGTGTGTGTGTGTGTGTGTGTGTGTGTGTGTGCACGAGTTGGGTTTTATAGAAGTGGAATGTTATGACTGTGTATTCTTGTAAATAGAACAGTTTGTAAAGAAGTGGATTTTAGAAAAGTTAAGGGGCATTTTCAAATCTTGGTGTAAACTAGAAATTTGTTTAGTATTCTAAGACGCTTTTGGTGCATCCATAAGTTTCTAAATTTTGGAATTCTTTTGATGTCTTTTTAAAGCGTGAAAGTCACTTTTGACAGAGAATGAAGGGAAGGGACCGTGCTAGTGCTTCGGGAAAGTGAAGATTGATCATCGTCAGAGTCTTCCAAAGGTTTGAGAGCACAATTTTATAGGTTTTAGAATCCATATTTGTTATTGTAAGTTTGATTATACTTGCAATTTTGACAGTTTTTAATGGATCAATTCGAATGAACCCGGAGATGTAAACATTTGCAAAATTTCGTAAATAATCTCGTGTCGTCTTATTATATAATTTTGCATTCTGATTTCTAATATTTTTCACATAATTAAGTCATATGTTAATTTAAATAAGCATACTTTACTCAATTGTGACAATTTACGTAAATCAAGTAGAATAAATATGGATTGTTTTGATCGAACTATTGATTAAGTTGATTTTTGGGAATCATAAAATCAGTTTTGGATCAGTTTACAAACTTGTAAAATTATATAAATCAGAAAAAATTGATAAGTTAAATGATCTCTTTTGTAAACATTCAAAACAGTAGGGGGTTTATTGTTGTTTACAGATCAGGTATCACGGGTATGAAAGTTTCAAGTTTTTAAAATTTATTGTTATCACATTTGAAGTTATTGAAGAATATGTGATTGCATCATTTAAGTTGTCTCCTTTACATTAATAATAATGAAAATGTTAAAGGGGAAATAAATATTTAAATTAAATATAATTAAATTTGTTTTAGTTATGGACTATAAAGATGAATTTTTAATTGTTAATTATACTTATGTCTAGACAGCCTCACACCACATGTTTATATGTTTACGCATTAATCTAATTTAATTGGGTTGACCATATCCCTTAGTTTCACCTATTGGAAGCCCCCATCGAATCCACTCTTGTTGTGCTCACCATGTGCTATGTGTTAGAGGCTTCATTGGCAATATAATTAAAGGTACAAAGATGGCCCCTAAAGCCTATTATGTTCTCATGTAACCTAAGAAGTCAATCAAACATTCTTTCTATCAAAATTTTGGACAGATTATACTTGTCCAAAAAAAAATCATACAATTTTAGGTTCCACATCGAAGTATAAGGCCCATATAGTTTCAAATCCCTTATTGAAAATAGCTCCAAAATATTTTAGGTCTCGTGTTTGAATGACAACTAGTGTCATGAATAACCACAAAATTAATGAATTCATTTTTATTATTTATTGTTAGAAGGAAGAGTGAAAGTGTACAAGAACTATGGATCGTTGATCTTAAGGTCAACATATTTTTTTGTATTTCCTTCGTTGTTTATGTTCTTGACACATTTTCCATTTTCCATTTTCTCATGTAAACAACTCCTTGTGTCATGCCATAAATCCCAAAAAGAAAAATTTGAAATCAAAGAATCATATATCTCTTTCTTCTAAATCATCTTATTCTTGTGCTCATACAACAAATCATTCAATATGTCAAGTCAAAATAAATGGACCATGCAATAAATGAATAGAATGAAAATAAAAAAGCATGTGAAAACCAAAATTTAGTATTATCATTAACTTATATGAATGAAGAATATTGTAGACACCAAATTTGTGTCTTACGACCCCCTGTGCCCCGCATCTCATTTCGCAACCTAACCTCATCACCTAAACCTTACACAATTATTTATTAATTACCTTATAATTAATAAATCCACATCGCCATACCTGCCACCTCATTTCGCCACCTCATCATGACCTAGTCTTAACCCTAAACTAACCTAATTAAGACCTATAACTTGGTCCACATCCACACCCATGACTAATTACTCCTCACCTGCACCTAAAACTAACCTCATAATGACTTGACCAAGCCCGCAACTAATCCCTCGGGAGAAAAGGAGGGAAAGCTGGCCATTTTACCAAAAATAGCCCGCTTTGACCTGACCGATACTGATTCCTACTCGACCGCCGTCGGTTGCGTAACCGCCATCGGTTCCCTGTAAATGACCACTCCCAACCAAAAACAAAGGGTTGGATTTTCGTGGATCAAAAATCAGAAGTCATTGGAAGGATCCAAAAAAAATTTTTACTTGGCTGGACAGAGACAAGTGAAAAAAGAAACAAGAAGAGTTTGCAGAGAAGGACATCAAGTCCAAAAACTGCAACTGAGTAACCAAAGCCTTATGATACTCATCTGTTCGTCGGGAGGGAAGATAGCTCATCTCCTGATTGTCAGGTCATCCTACCTAAGTTCTGCCGTCGTCATCACAGTTCTTGGACCGGCATCCTCATCAATAATCAGTAAGTAATATCTTAAATGTCCTTTTAATAAAATTTCTTGAACTTCTGAATCATAGCCATCATAAGTCTATTCCTAGATCTACTACCCAGCAACACACTACATCTAACTGTCATTCCTCCTCACTTATGTTACCCCAAGAACACCCCCCGTATTCTCTGAGTCCTTCTCATCACCCCATTACCTAACCCCACCCATTTATCAGCCTTATAAAACAACACAACCACCTTACAACCAACCTTCACCAAAATCCCCTAAAACATTGCCCCTACCGATATCGGTTACGAACAACCGGTACCGGTTACAGTGACCTGCATCGGTCACTGTGATTCTAAACCAAGACCATCCCTTTCTCTATTGTTCTAACAAGGTAAACAAATTTTAATTGGACAATAGCTTATTTGTTAGAATTTGTGTTAATTCATATTAGCAGGGGAACTGACCACCTTCGAAAGGAAGTTTTATATTTCCTGGGCCCAAGGCAGTTCCCTCATTTATTGTCTAATTAAAATCTGGTGGTCTTGTATTCTTACTTGCAGGTAGTCCTTCCCAGACAAAAAGGAGTTCTTCGCAGTCGATCTGATCTTTCTCTACGGTACGCGCACACCCTCTCGACATTCAACAGGTATTCCTCCTAGCCCTAACCCTTATCTGTTTCTCAAAGGAATGAAAGGATAGAAGCAAATCTATTCCCTAAAGCTGAAACATTCTGTGCGAAACAAAGATTACAAATAAATAATCCAAGAATGGTTGTTCACTTCACATTCCAAGATGGCTCTTCAACTATCTACGAGAACTTGAAGTGTTCTAGTTACAAGTCAAAAGATCTCCTAATAAACACCACAGGGGATGCAATATTATTTACAATAATATTACATCCCCCCTTAAACCACAAAAGGTATGGTGAGATCAATCATGCTTCTGAAATTTTCAAAATTTTCTCATCCGAGAACTTTTATCAAGATGTTTTATAGTTTCTTTATTGTAGGGAAATGTTGTAACTTTACACTATCACTTTTCATAGTTTCGAATCAGATGAAATTTATTATTGATATGTTTAGTTTAGCCATGAAATATTGCATTCTTTGCTATGGAAAATATAGAAGTGTTGTCAAATATCAATGGTGTTGATGAAACTTGTTGTACCTACAATTCTAAAAGAACCCTTCTGAGCGAAAAAATCTCTATGGTTGCCTGTAAAGTTGTCATATACTTTGTTTCTTCTAAAGAAATCGTTGGCACTTATTGCTTCTTGGAATTCTAATTGATCATTCTTGTTCCTAGATTCGTTACAAAACCCGAAATGGATTTCTCATCTTCAAAATCACCAGCATAGTCAGAAGTTGAATATCCAACCAATTTAAAGTTCTGCCCTAGAGTATTTTAGCCCAAAATGGTGTGCTACTTTAAGATATCGGAGACTCTCTTTTTTGTTACGCAATAAATTTCTCTAGGTTGTTGCATGAATCGAGAAATAACATCAATAACAAAAGAAATATTTGGTCTAGTTGCCACATAGATCAAACTTTCAATGAGTTGCTTTATATAGTAGCACCTATAAATTTTGTGGTATCTTTTGTGGTCAATTTCAAATTTTGTTCAATGGTCGTTTTTATCCCAAATTAACCCCCTCGGGCTAATTTAGATAACTTATTTAAAATGGAATTAGCCATTTAAACAAGCCTAGGGAATTTAAACAGTTGTTGAATTCCACCTCTCCAAAGCATTGGTTGTTGGCATTTAAAAACCCACGGGAGGCTCATCTTATCCATTAGTGGGTTATGTTTAAAAGGTCATGTGATGTTCATTTGGTTGTCAATTTCAACTCTAAGTATTAGGATGTAGGCCACGTGTCATGATTTTGGCTCTCCTCAATGGTTTTTGATTCAACGGACATGTGAATCGTGGAATAAGCCATAATTCATAATATTTTGGGCCTACGGCAGGGCAAACAAATTCGGTAAATGTCAAAGGACACGCAACGCAGTAGAAAGAATGGACACAAGGCAAGGATCCAACGAGTGAGGAACAAGCATGTGTCACTATTCTATAACTTCTTCAAGAAAATTCATTCCGTAGACCTCAAGTACGTTGAATAGACCGAGTTTCATAAGGCTTCGGGTCTGGGTAGTCAAGGGCGGTCAAGGCACTATACATGGCTACATTCCTATGGGACCAACATGATGAAGTTCACCCAGTTAGAAGTTGTGATGCGAAGGCGCAACCAATCAAAAGCAAGACAGACTGACATTGTGAGAATCATGGAGCTTTCTCATTGGCTCACATTTCATGGTTGTCAATCAGGGTAAAAAGAAAGACTGACATTGCAAGAAGGGTGGAGCTTTCCTATTGGCTCATGTTTCGAGGTGGCTAGTGCAAGTAAAATAAAATACTAACATTGCAAGGATTGTGGAGCTTTCTCATTGGTATTTTTTTTACACTCTGAAAAGGTCTTTATAACTGAAGACTTACATTGAGACATGTGTGGAAATTTCTCATTGTTTCGTGCTTCGTGATGGATAAAGGAGGTTTCATAAGGCCTGACCCCGCAACCAATGAAAGGCGAACATGTGGCAAAGGAAAAGCAATGCACATGTAGGCAAAGGTAATCTCCAATCTAGTAAAATGCTGGCACATTTCACGATCTTGTGCTCCATGACATTCAAATTTTCAAATCACCATATCTTTTGATCCAAAGTTCCAAATCTTACAAAATTTATATCGTTGGAAAGGTCTCCTCGAGCCCTAAAATTTGGCATCATCAATATCATATTTTTATGGCATTTTATAGGCATAAAAGAGGGAAAATATCTCATCCATCAATGCACACAAATAGTCATCCGACCTTCAAATCAACCAGAGCTCACCACATCTCATTGCGTGTTCAGTTTGCGCTACAATCTTCAAACCGCCATAGCTCCTGTTGTAGAGATCGGATCCATGCATTTTTGGTCTTGTTGGAAAACTAGTGACATGAGCCACATTTCATACCATTCAAAATAATATTTTGGTAGAGTCTAATGGGTGGAAAGTAGGAAAAAATCAATCAGGATGTTAATACGCAGATTCAGTTAGCTCAACCACCCAGATTTGATCTAATTTGGCTTCCTTCCTTCTTCTACAATAAAAACATACATGGGGAGGTGCATTTGATCTAGCTTTGTAGGTAGATTTACATAAATTTAATGCTTGTTGTTGGTGATTGGAAGAAGAAGTCCAATTTTCCCTCTTCTTCTCCTCCTCTTCTCTCCTTCTATAAATAGTGGAGTAATTCTCATTGTAGATGGTTGGATACTTTTGGAATACAAGGGCATCATTTTAAAGTGTTGCACAAGTGTTTTTTGAGTTGCAAGCCTTAGATTGTGATTCTATAGTGTGTTTATACCTTCTTCCTCCATTATAATGATCTGTGCATCATTTTAAAGCAATAAAATACTTGTTTTATGGCTATTATTCTGCCCTAGTTGGTGATTTATTGCATTTTCTTGCCTCTTCATTTACTTGCAGGTGTGTTGCATATGTTTCTTCATATTGCAGAGTTATTTCTATTGTGCATTGTAGTAAAATAGGAGTTTAAATGTTTTTTTGGACTATGGATTTCATTTCTTCCATTTCCACCTTTATTTTTCTCCATTTTTCTCTCATTCAAAAGTGTCTTTCCCCTTATTTTGGTGTTATCACCTCCCTTAGTGTAGGATTTCCCTTTTATACATCTCCTTCTCTCTGTGGTCCCTTGGAATCATAGATTAGTGCTAGGTAGTTTCATTTTCTTTCCTAAGAGTAGTTTAGCAATAGAAATATGTAGAGGAAGTCGGCCTTCTCTGAAGGTTTGTCTCGGTTTGAGTCCCACAACTTGGAGATAGTCCCATGTTGCCTCAAATCCCCAGATCAATTTTATTTGGGACGGGTGTAATTTTGAGCTCCAATAGGTTTGGATTGCCTAGTGGGAGTAGATTTGAAAGCTTTATATTTAGTTTTTTGCTAAGTTTGGTGTGTAACCTAGTAATTTATAGCCTTTATAGGCTTATTTCTACACATACGGTGACTCCAACATTCAAATCAACTGGTTTTGGAAGTGTTAGTGCTTTGTTTCATGAGAAGAATTTAGAAAAGATCAAGAATATTAGAAGAATGAGCTTTTGAGTATCTACACTTATCACCTTGGAGGAGGAGAAGGGGCAGAGCAGTTCAGAGTTCACCTTCACCACCAAATAGGACTCTTTCCACACCACCTCCTAGTAGGCCCTTCTTGTTATCTACTAGAATTATGAGACCTATTGTCATGGCATAACAAAGGAATTTACCATTTGTCAACTTCATCAGTAGTAGCACTCTTCCTCTTAATGCACAAAATGATATTCCAGTATTAACCTTTAAACGTATTCCTTTCTTCACTGGGGAAAATCATACTACCCCAGCTGATCATATTCAGTATATTGCCAATGTTTGTGTGGTTCATCAAGTTATTGAATAGGACATAGTTGCTAAACTTCTAGCTTCTTCATTTAAGGGAAAATATCTTCAATAGTTCAGGAGTTTTGGATCAGGGACAATTACTAATTGGGATGATCTTGGAACAGCCCTTGGCAATCAATTTTGGGAAAAGACGGATGATCTCTCCTTGTTAGAATAGTTGACAACTATAAAGAGATCTCCTAATGAACTCATAGTGAACTTCAATTTATATTTTGGATGACATGGGACAGAATTCCAATTCTCTTGAGACTGACTCCACAAGATGTTTTTCTTTACTTCTTAAGAGCATTAAACTCTAATATTGTTTTCATAATTCAGTATATGGGGGACATTGTTTCCTGGTGCCTATGCAATAGCTATTAGATTTGAGAATTGTCTAATACAATCCGGGAAAATAACCCATATGATGTTTATTCATTTATACCATGAATTGCCCCAAGCCCCACAACCTATTATTGATCTTATCCCTAAGAAAAGTCCCCAATCTATTTCTTCCACATCCTCTTTTTCTCAAAAACAAGAGGATGAAGAGATGAAGGCCTTGATTAGAAATATGTCCAAAAATTTCATATCCTTTGAAAACCAGCTAGCCCAACCGTATAAAAATTATTCTAATCAAGAGAAATCTTCTAACCAAGGATTCAATCAAGGTTACTAGCCCTACAAAAACCAATACCCTAACCAAAGATATGGGAAAAATAAGCAAAATGATAGGTGGCAAGGTCTGAATTCACCTCTCCCACTCCAAAAAATTACTCCTACTCAGCCACTTCCTTCAGTTAGTGCAAGTCAAGCATTGGTTTCAGTGCAAAACAATGTGATACAAGAAATAGAATGGTGTTTCCCATGCAAGCAGCCACATAATCAGTTGGTTTGTGAAAATGCATTACAAGCTCAGGCCTTCATGATTCAAAATTCTTCCAATCAGTAGGAACCATTTATAGAAGCATTCAATCCAAATGACGACTAATCTAAAGAGGTCAATCCAAATGTTAATCTTGTGTTCTTTGGGGCTAATGAACTCTCTGTAATGAATCAAGCAATGGGAATTTTTAACAAGCCTCAGACTCATGTTGCTGATAATACAAGTTTCAAAAAGAGGATGTTGGATTATCAACCTTCATCTTCTTTTGATCAAGGCAACACTATCAACAAGGAAAAGGAATTTGGTATAGATGCAAGTAAAAACAAATTGCCTAAGGTTCCTAGCAAACCTATTTTAAACAAAGAAGTTACTTCCCAACCAAAGATGTTTATCCCAACATTGTAGAAATCAAGGAAGAAGAGTATTGTTCCTCAAATGCACAAGTTCATGGGCCTTCCTTTCAACGTTGTTGAGCAGATGAAGAAAACAAGTGTCAATGTGAAAATGTGGGATGCCTTGGCTATTCCATCACAACTAGATCCTTTAAATGAAGTTCTCAAGAAAATTCCTCAAACTAGTCCGGTTTCTCAAAAGACTCATGTTGTTGTCAATTTTTGCTAAGCAAACGAATAACAGGTAAGAAAATTTTTCAAGACCCCACCCTTTTATATGTCAATAATTGTGGGAAAACATTTAGTTCGTAGTTGCATGATTGACTCAAGCGCTAGTACCTCTGTAATGCCAAAAAATATTATTGATATCTTAGGTCTTAAGTACAACCATGTTTCTAAAGGTGGACTACAACTTGATGGCTCAACAATTGGCATCTTAGGTGTGATAAAAGATCTTGAGTTAACCATCCATGCTTGTTCAAGCTTAACCATAACTCATGATATATCAGTAATTGACTTGCCTCCCATGTTTTCTATTTTCTTGTCAAGAGACTTCACTGCCAAAGTAGGTGGCTATGTGTCTTCATATTGCACTCATATGCTCCTAATAACTAGATATGATATAATATTTACCATACAATTTGAGCCTACATTTTCCTATCATATTGAGTCTTATAATCTTACCCCTACCCAATCAAATTGCCTGATACAAGAAGATCATGAACAAGAGTCAGTTTCATAAGAACATCATGTTCCTCCTTCAATTCCTAACATTTTATTAGATGAATAGGCAAAAGAACGCTATGATTTTTATCTATATGATACAGCTTTACAAATTGGACTTGGAACTTATTGCATTCTTAAAGAAGGATCTTCTCTACCTACACCACTTAAGCAACAAAAAGATAATTCTTCTGGATTGTGGAAGATGTTATTTGATGGTTCTAGAAGAAGAAATGGAGCTAGGGCAGGTGTTTTACTAATTTCTCCAATCAACGAGAAGTTATTATTTGCTCATAGATTGTAGTTTGCATGTTCTAACGATGTGGTTGAATACGAGGCATTGGTGCATGGTCTTTAAATTGTTGAAAAGAGAGGAATCAAATAATTGCAAATATTTGAGGATAATAAATTGGTCATTAACCAAGTCAGAGGGAAATGTGCCACAAATAATAAGCTTTTGAAATCTTATAAACATGTATTCTAGGATCTTCTAGAGAGTTTTGATTCTCTTTTATTTATAAGTTGGTGCCTAGGAGATTGAACAAAGAAGCAAATCAAATGACGCTCTTGATTCACAATTCTCACTTGCTGAGGATCTTGTTAAAGGAAATATGCAACACATTAAGGTAGTGTTCAGGCCATCCATTCCAAAAAATGAAAACCAACTACCAAGTATTTGATAGCGATTAACAAATTTTACAATTTATCCAGAATGAAGCTAAATTTTCTTCAAGAATGCAATCTGATTTTCATGATAGCTACGGTGACCATATTATTCAGCTAAAGACAAACAAATTGCCAAAAGCATTTGTCACTTTGGAGCATATTTTCAGTCTTGGTGATGAATTTAGAGGTGAAGAGAAGAACATAACAACAAGGTAGGAAGACTATCAACCAGTCACAATTGAACAAGGAAAGGAACTTCTGCTTGGAAAGGTATGTGATGAGAATGAGAAGCAAGCTTTAATCTCCTTGTGTCAAAAGTTCAATGATGTATTCTCATGGTATTATGAAGATCTAAAGTGGTTTGATCAAAACATTACCCAACATTCTATTGATCTTAATCCTAATGTAAATCCAATTAAACAAAAGCAAAAGGCCAGTTAACCCCAAGATAGAACCCTTCATGAGGAAGGAATTATCCAAACAGATTGAGGAAAAAATAATTTTTCCCATCGAGTACTCTACATAGGTGGAAAATATTCTTCCAATGAGAAAGAAAAATGGAGAGATCAGAATTTGTGTTAATTTTAGAGATTTGAAGAAGGCCTCCCCTATAGGATAACTACCCTCTACCTTCCATGGAGCAAATTTTACAAACAGTAGCAGGAGCTAAAATATTTTCCATGCTTGATGGATACTCAGGTTTCAATTGCATCAAAGTGAAGGAGGAATATCAGTACAAGGCTGTATTTACAACCAAATGGGGAAGATATGCATATCAGAAAATTCCTTTTGGTTTATCAAATGCAAGTGCCACATTCTGAAGAGCAATGGACATTGCTTTCAAGGGGTATATCAATGAGTTCATCCTTGTGTATTTGGACTATATTACTATTTTTTCAAAATAGAGCAAGGATCATAGCATCCATCTTGAGAAGGTATTTGAGAGATGTAAGGAATTTGGGTGTCTCTTAATCCCAAGAAAATGTAACTTTGCAGTCCCATAGGGGAAATTTTTTTGGGTCATATTGATTCAAATGATGGCATTTTCATTGATCTCTCACTCTCTCTATGGAAAGATTAACTTTTTTTGGAGATTCATTCCTAATTTTGCAGGATTAGGCAGGCCTATCTCTTCTAATGTTGAAGAAGGATTTCAGTTTTCAAATGGATAGTATAAGGGAAGGAAATCTTTGCCAAGATTAAACAGGAAATTGCTCAAGCTCCTATGTTTATTAACCCTTACTATTCCAAGGATTTCATCGTATATGCATATGGAGTTGAATCCAACATTTTCGTTATTTTGGCTCAGCAAAATGATCAAGGATTGGAGTAGCTAGTGGCCTTCTTCCTTCAAACATTGAAAGTATTACAAATTGAAGTACAATCACATTAAAAAACATGTATTTTATATCATGATAACTCTAAGTAAATTCAAGAGTATTCTTTCTACCAATCATATCAAAGTTTTAGTATCACATTGCAATGTGAGAGAATTCATTATGGGAGAGAAAACATTAGTGAGAAAAGAGCAATATGGGGTCACTAAAATAATGGAATGTGATGTGACTATCAAGGCCACAAAGCTAGTAAGAAGTAGAGAACTTTGTGAGTAGCTTGCTTTGGATGCTCAAGATCATCAAAAAACCTCCTTCATGAATGAATAAATTCCACATAACATTGAAATTCAGCAAGATGAAGGAGATGCAATTAATGATCATAGTTGGATTATTGATATGAATAGATTCTTATCTACTGGTGTATATCCTCTTGGCTTGAACAAAACAAAAATGATACATATAAGGTTGTAGTCTATTCTCTATGCACTAATTGATGGGATTTTATTCAAAAGAAACATTGATGGAGTTTTTCTGAGGTACATTGAAGTTGAACAAGGTAAACAAGGTTTTGATAGAATTCCATGACGGTTTCTCTAGTGGACATTTCTCTGCCAAAGCCACTACAATGAAGATTATAAAAGTAGGTTACTTTTGGCCTACATTGTTTGCAGATGCTTACAAATGGGTCAAAAAATGTAGGAAGTGTGCTTTCTTCACTGGTAAGAAAATTCAGTTGCCCTCCCACTTCATCCAATTCAAGCAGATCACTCATTTTCCCAATGAGGAATTGATTTCATTGGCATGATCAACCCTCCATCAAGTGTCAGTCACAAATGGGTCTTAACAGCAACAGACTACTTTACTAGATGGACCGAGGATATCCCATTGAAGGAAGCAACTGAGTTAGTCATCCTTGAATTACTTGAGGACATTATGACAAGTGTAGACACCAAAATCAAGTCACAACCCCCTTTTACCCCTCTCTTTTTCGACTCATTAATTTGACACATGCACATAGTCATGGTCCCCTTCTCCACATTGATATTAATTTAATCACCCTTAATTAAATTAATATTCATCCTCACATTATCAATTAATATAATTACCTTAATTAAGTTAATTTACACCTCACATAGCCACCTCACCCAAGACCTATTCCTCGCCTAGTAATTAACTAAGATTAAGTCTCTACTTATCCCAACTAACTGGGACTTAGTATAGCCCTAACATTCATTCCATATTTATTCTCCAACAACACTCCTACTTATCTAAACATCATTATCCACTTAAGAGATGGAATGAAGATTCAAATCACGCCAAAAATAGAAAAGATCAGGCTATTTTTGGAAACTTGGACTTATTCACCTTAACTGACGTCGGTTATCCCTCGGTCGGCGGCGGTCACCTAACTGCCATCGGTTAAGTTAAATAAGAGTTTCTAACTCTTTGCTCAAGTTCTAAATCTAGATTTATTAGCTTACCCTTCTTGCATTCGCATGTTCAAGCACTCCTACGACCTTGTATACTAACTAGATCCCTTCTTAGCATTCAGACGTCATTCAGTTCATCCACAGGTTCTTCAGAGTTCCAGCACACACACCAGGAAGCATCGTGCCGCCCTGCTGCCATATTCACTCCAGATCACCACCTTCTATAACCACTACCACCATCCACCTCCAAGTTACATTCAATAAGTCGTTCCTCCTAGTTAAAGGGGAGCTCTCTACGATCAATCTGATTCAACATTCTACAATGTGTGCAACCTTCTCCCTACAGTTCATAGGTGTTCCTCCTACACCCATTACATTTTAATTTGTTTTATCACATTACTTTAAGGTGAAACATTTTGGCACACCTAGTGGGACCCTATCATTTGGGTTCTTTTGCATTGTTCATTCTTAGGGAATCTTTGTGTGTCTATTTCCTTTTGAAAGAGTTCAAATTAAACTTTCTCCCTGGGAACATTCTTCTTTTTCTACTTGTCTAACTGAAATTCATATTTTGGGTTAAAAAGAACACTTCTTTTTATTTTGTATTAAATTATTGAAAAACATACTCTCTGCCTATTCATTAATGCTCTCATCAAATTTCACTTTCAATTTGGGCTTTAAAATCTCTTCATTTCATCCTTGTGTATTTTGCATTTAAATCACCTAAATTTATTTTCAACCTATATGTTGGAGGTCAAGACCAGCTGATGGTTAGCGGGAATTAAGCGTAGCTCACTTCTTGCACACACATCCCAAACCA
Source organism: Taxus chinensis (assembly GCA_019776745.2). Taxonomy (NCBI): domain Eukaryota; kingdom Viridiplantae; phylum Streptophyta; class Pinopsida; order Cupressales; family Taxaceae; genus Taxus; species Taxus chinensis. The sequence goes on from CM034146.1 coordinate 903,407,072, forward strand.
AATCACTTGAAAAAATTACACACTTCTTAAACATCTTCCTTCCCGGCAATTACCATTAACGACTAATAATCGGATTAGCAGTGAATCCAACTGGTGTTCTGGCAATTCATCATATCAGAGTTGTACCACACATACTAAAAGGTATATCACGTCCCTTTATTCAAAACACACTTGAAACCATCCATATACTACTTATAGGGCACCCTCGTTGACCAAAAACTCTATTCTAGTCATAGTCAGTTTTAAATGGCATAAACCACACAACATAAAATATACAGCATAGGATTGCATGTTTTGTAAGCTTTTAATTGATTTTGTTTTCAGGTGTGAGATCGTTTCATCTTGTTTTCCTTATCCTTCATGCCCCACTATCACAATTGGTGTATTTCACTTATTTATGGGAGTGTTAGAACTCATCACTACCATACTCAGTTGTTGGGTTGGTATTTTCATTTGACTTAATTACCGAAAATTCAAATTTTCATCTCCTCTCATATTTCATAGTAACCAGTATCAGTGTAGCAACCGGCATCAGTTACCTCTTCATACTAGCATCGGTTTACTAACTGGCGTTGGTTCCCTGTTGTATTTTCGTTATTTCTCCCAAAACATTGTTCAATTCAAAAACAAACATTTTCTGTGACTTATTTTGTCACTTCATCATATTTCTAAGTCTCTAGTATCATTGTCAAAGTCTAGGTTTGCTTGATTTTCACCCTTAATTTTCATATTTTCAAATCTACCATTTATTCACTAGTAACAAGCATCGGTCCAACAACTGGCATCGGTTACCCCTCTCTATCGGCAAAGGTCTCTGTGTTTTGATTTTTCTATTGAAACAACGATCAAATTCCACTTTCCATATTTTCTTTTGTTATCCTTTTCTGTGTTTTTGTACCATCTGCAGAACTTAGATTACATGTTCTATCTCCATTCACATGGTTTTGACTCGTAGACAAGCCAACGCTCTAGTTTTTTACACTAGCCGTCAACCACTACCACCTAGTACTTCACCACCTTCTATTTCTTCACCCATGGACCCCGCCTCACCTATTTCTATACATCCAGGTGATGAGGAGTTTGTAAAACTACTTGATCACAATCCCACAGCCCTACAGCATTATCTGGTTCATTCATCTACCCGTAACTCATTAGGACAAGTTATCTTTGGTATACTTGTATCCATCCCTCCCACTTTGGCCCCCACTTCTGTATCGGCCACCACTAGTGTAGCAGTACCTATTTCTACCTTACCACCTATCATTTCTCAAATCACTCCCACATATTCTATATTTTTTGTGCCTACATCACCTATCACATCTTTGACATCTTCCTCACCATCATCTATGGTCCCTAGTGTAGGGATTTCCACCTCATCGGTTCATATTACCTCACAACCTCCAGTTGCGTCAACCCCCTTTAGAGTTTGGTCATGTTTATCCCTGCTACTTTTCCACCTATTGCCACTAGGGTTTCTACACACATTCCACCCACCTATACCTTATCTCAACCACCCCATGTTACCTACACTTCCCATTCAGGGCATATTTCATCATCATTTGCCACAACTTATATCCCTCCTTCTCAATTTTCTTACTCGGTACCTCCGTATACAAGTGTCCCTTCTATGTCCTACTCATCATATCCACCTCCTTATACCGCTGGAGGTCCACCTCAATCCAATCCAACCAATGATTTGATCAAAATGATGATGGACAAGATGTAAACCCTAGAAGCATATGTTTCGGGCTCCCGCAATTCCTCTGACTTACGACAAGATTTGTAATGATCCTATTCACCCTTCTATTCCAATTCATCCATACCCCGCACATTGGGAAATGCCAAAATTTAACTGATTTAATAGCAAGGAATATCTGCAACAGTATTTGTGATCTCTTAAACATGTATGTTATCTGATTGCCCATGATGACGCCTGGCTTCTCCAAACTTTCCCAATGTCCTTGACAGGACCTACCTTAGACTGGTGGTATAGTGCTTTACTTAGGCACTCTATCTTCTTGTTCAATCAATTATCTCAGGCATTTCTTGATCATTTCTCCATTAACATTGTCAAGAAGGTTACCGTGACTGACTTATATTCGTTACACCAATATGATGATGAGTCTATCACAAATTTTGTTACACATTGGATGAACCTTAATAATCAAATCAGTTTCCAATTGTCTCAAACTAAATTAATAGATTTTTTTACTAGAGATTTTTCCAAACATATCTGTCAAACTCTCCAAATTCAAACATTCCAAACATTTGATGAGGCATTCACCATGGCTTGAAAACTTGAAATATGTGTTATCGAAGAGAAGAAGCTACAATTGTGCAACAAAAGTTCTTTGTTTAAATCCAATGACACATCTTCTTCTTCCAAACCACAAAATAACTATTCTAAATCGAAAGGATCTGTTAACACCGTGGTTTTAAAAGCCAGCCCTTCTCATCCATCCAACCAATCAAAACCTTACTTCTAATATTTCTCTTGTCCAGACTTTCTAGTTCAAGCTGGGAACAACAAAAATATATTCCCATTGGAGAACCTTACTCTTCAGTTTAGGAAAATCTTCTAAAATTTGGAGCAATCACTCTTCCACCTATCATAACAAAAATTTAGTTTTTACCCTTCCCTGTCCTGTGCCTATATGGTACAAGGAGAATGATTACTGTAATTATCATCGTGTTAGAGGTCATAGTGATGGTAATTGTATAAATTTAAAAAACATCATCCAAGAAATGTTAGATAATGGAGATCTTGTCTTGGATAACCCCAATTAATGCATTGGCTAGCCAAAACCTCCACATCTTCAAGAAGTCTATTTCCAAATCACACCCCTTTATCCAACCAAGCTAGTGAAACCTCAACTAATGATACAAATATTTGAGAGGTTCATGTCAAGTTTTGATATCATACCAGCTCCTTCTTGCTCAATTTCCTCCCATCCCATCTATTGAGGAAATTCTTGCATGATGCTCCTCCACCCATAGAGGAACCTATTTCATCTGCTCCTCTACCCATGGAGAAGTCCCCCTACTCTTTGGATGTACCTACACCACTCATCTCACCACCTATTAAGAAACCCACATTACCCATTCTTTTACCCACATGGAAGATCCCAACTTACTCTCTTCTTCACCAAATGAAGAGCCTATACAATCAACCTTACCTCCTCCTCTTCCAATAGAGGACCCACTAGTGGAATCTCTTCCTGTTAGCGGTAATTACCCACTAGCTTTTAAAGATCTTTTTGATTTGCTATCATCTCTTCTACCCACAGATTCTTAAGCCAACCATTTACCTATCTCATAGACATTATTTATAGGGACTAATACCAAATCAACATCATCCCCCTCCACTTCAGTGCACCATTATTGTGTTTGGTTGACCTCTTGGATTATGTAAACTATTCCATGCTTTGGGGATGCACATGTGACTTCATGTCTCGACTCAAATGCAAATGTCATCTACGAACACTTTAATGATTTATCCTAAAGTGTTTAAGATAGTTCACTCTATCACATCTAATCCAATTATAGTAACCTCTTCTACATCATCTTCACCAACACTCAAATCTTTACCATAAACGTGATAACCACCTCCACCCAAACCTCTACCTACATCTATACATGCATCTACACCCAGACCTAGTGCAACATTAGGGGTCCTGTCTGTCACGAAGTTTAGCCCATCCTCCCATTAAGATTTATTTATCCACATTGTCCCAAACTATCACCAGGCCTATCCCCCCACCTAAGAGGAAGACCCAATCTTCTTAGACCTCGTACCCCAGTTTCTTCCACTTCTCCTCTCTCACCTTTGACTACTTCCATCCATCTTAGGTCCTCATCAATCAACCCTTGTCAAACACCTCCTTCCTCCCAGTAAACTTAAAACCAAATAGTTTACATCCTTGCATCACAATATTCTATCCCACCCAAACCTTCTGAATTACCTATGCCTTTTCCATCTCTCATACTTTCTCCACTTCCCATGTCCGTCGTCATTACCCAGTGCCTTTACCCTCTCTTCAACCTCCATGACCCGTGTTTCCTCCTACCACTACCTTCACTACACCTCCACTCTCACCATGGTTGACCTATCCCCTTCCTTATCTTTTGCATTCCCCTTCTAGCTCACGCACTCTCCCAACACCTTTACTGAAGAAGGAGCATCCTAAGCCCACATACCAAAATACCTACCAAAAAGGTAGTGAAACCTAATCGACCTCCAACTCGACCTCCAGTAGTACCTCTTCCATAGAAATCGACTTAAACCTACATCCAAACCGATTCTGCCTCTAACAAAACTTCTCCCACAGAAGTCACCCAAGCCTCCATCAAAACCCAGCCCTCACTTCTAATTGTGATTCCTAGATAGAGTCTTATTCTAAAATCCTTGCTAACCTTTTAAAAACCTATGTCATCACATTGCCACCTCTCAAGCCTTATGACCAACTCAAACCTCAAACCAGAAGGGTTTGACGATACCAATATCTATGCATATCATCATGTGTCAGGACATGATGTTGAAAATCATAAGGCCCTTAAGGATATTCTTCTTCAATTGTGTTTTCCCAAAGATCTCTTGGAATAAGATGACCTTTTGGATGAATCTCTCATTCTGCGCTTACCTTTCGCCATGCAACCTCACCCCATTTCTATCCAATGACCTTCACCTCTACCTCTGCAGCCCTATTTTCCTCCTCTAACCTTTGAGATCAATATGGTCTAGGATTAGAGAACTCATCAAACCTCTTACTGAAATGTCCATTGCTCTATACTTATTTCATGAGGTTCTTATCCCTACACTAGGTTTTTGTCCCTCTTGTTCGTTATAACTTTCATGATTCATCTCCCTCTCTTCCTCATAGATTAACATGGTTCAAGTTGTCACAAAAGCACACAAAAGGAAAAGGGAAAATTGAAAACAAACAAACCATCCACTACACCTTTAACCAACATTCCATCTACACCTGCACCCAAATTCACCATCAATGGGAAAGAATATTCCCATTTGTGATGGAGTTTCACATCGTACCATGATCAAACAAATGCACCATTCCCCTCTCAAAATTTCTTTGTATGACCTCGTCTAAACCTCTACAGTCTTATCATCAGGTCCTCATCAAGGTGCTATAATCTATTAAGGTTCTACCTAATGACCCCACATATGTTGCCTTGATATCATCACACCTCATCATGTGACCACTCTCCCCACTTCACCTCTATCTTTTTCCCCCCACTACCATTCATCAAGTCTATGACTATTGGCTTTTCTGACAAAGAGATTGTCCCTCTCTAATCCAATGACCCTGACCCCACTTTATTCATCTCCATGTCTACCTTGATAATACACATGTTCGATGCGTTATCATTGATGGAGGTGTCATTATCAACATCGTTTCCTCCCATGCGTAGAAATAAATGTGTGCATCCATTCCAATTACATGCATAATAACCTAATTATGTTGCATTCATTTAACGATGTTTTAACTTCCACCCTCGGTACCATCCTTCTCCACATACGCATGGGCCCCCATACTATTATTGAATTATTCTATGTCTTAGAAGGAGAATTCCAATACAATATGCTACTTGGCCGACCCTGTAGATCTATACCATGGGTTGTGTCCCTTCTACCATTACATTGTTGTTTAAAAGTTGAACATAGATAGGAAACAACTACACCATTCAAGACAGATCCCTTAGCATTCAAAACTTGCAACATGATCTATCGACCTAATGATGTCCTTATACCAGTTAAGTCATCTACCACCACTACCACTTCTTCTTCAGCCGATACCCCATCTACCACTACTACCTCTTCTTCTTCAACCACTGCCTCATCCACCAATCTTGTCGCTACATCTTCCAAAACCAACTCCTTTATTCCCATTTTTGTTGCAGCTTCTGCAGCTGGCCCATCAGCTAGACCATCTACTTCTCAAACACCAAATTCTTCTTCTTCTCAGGCTCATGGTGATTCTTCCATTCCCGCTAACCATAATACCAAGTTCTGACCCCTTGATAGGTGTTTTTCAAGGTCTTGCCTTGGGGGAGTATCACCTCTATAATGTCAATACATTCCTTACTCCTCAAGATTACAGGAGTCTCCATCAACACCCACATTACAACCATCATGTAGGTGAGGTATTTCCATAGGGTCCACCCCATCTTCATACCAACTTGATGCTATGGGGGACTTGACGTTTCTTCATATACTCCAGAACCACCTACTCCAACCCGTCCATTCTCATCTAATTTTCAATACCTCACCAACATCATTTTTCCCACACATTCCTTCATCACTGTGCTTGGAAAGGATTTGGCTTTGGTATTTATGAACAGGTCATCACATGGTCATACCTTGCACCACTCAGAAACACAAGGATCGTCGTGGTCTTAGATTTTCTAAGGAACCTGTTTGTATAAAATCACAACACCCCCGAATGTCTTGGTATGTGAGTGGGGCGTTCGGTGTGATTGCACAACATTGGACCATCTCTCAAGTTGTGGGACTTGCGGACTTGAGATGGACCTCCAGAGAAGGTTGGTTCATACTTCCTAATCTACCTGACACAAGCTACTCCAGTCCAGGCAAACCTAAGCTATCCTAATCTAACCATTCCGAGGGGACAAAGAGAGAGAGAGTGAAAAAGAGCCTACACTAAGTGGTGATTCACCAAAAAAGGAAGTGGTTGATCACATATATGACTGCCTGAAGTGGAGAGAGGTGAGCAGAGGAGGGGGTGAACAAGATGCACCACAGACCAAAGATAAATGTCACATGGACACCACTTCAAGACCCATTAAGCATAGCTCCCAGAAACTGCAATAAACATCAAAGTATGCACGGTATACCCTACAATGATGAGGGGTGAGAAGAAACAATAAAATAAGCAAAGGATGGACAGAGACATCACAAAACATATTTTATTGCTCCAAAAGTTCACACAGTACATCATTAGTGGGCAAGAGGTAAGAAAATTCCATTACATAGCCATGAGAAGAGGCTTAGACTCCACATTCTACCCTAAGGAAGAAAGAGAGAGGGGGGAAAAAGAGAAACAATGACCAACCTTTTGAAAAATGCCCCTCATTTATAATATATAGGAAGAATAAGAGAGAGAGGAGGGAAGAATTTGAACTCTGGTCCAACCACCCCTACAATGCATTGAGTCCTGCTCTGAAAGCTCAACCACCAACCATCAATGCCCCTTGCAAATCTTCCTACAATCTGTCAAGTTCGTCGCTCTATGTTTGTTTGGCGTGTTCAAGAAGGAAGAATAGCGGATCAAATCAAATCTGATCTGGTTGTTAAAGCAATCAGATCATATATTAATGGCATGAAGACGTTTTGAAATCTGATCTGGTTGTTGAAGCAATCAGATCGTATATTAATGGCATGAAGACGTTTTGCTATTTTTTACACACCTAACCTTCTCGAAATTAGGGTTTCAGGACTCCATGGCGTAGAGGACATTGAGATCTTTCCAAAAAGTCTTCCCTCACCCAAATATAAGCTTCCAATCAAAAGATATGGCTATTTGAAGATCAAGGTCGTAGGCGCGTAATATTTAAAAGAGTCTGTCTGTATAGGGTCCACGTGGCAACCTCGCGCATCTTGAAATCGCATCGGAATGACATGTGGTGGCTTTCATGGGCTCCTCGTTTTCCTTTATATTTTTCCTAAGTCCTTCCCGTTGGCAGAGACACTGTGCCTGACTCGAGACACGTGGAGCTTTGCACTCATTTGGAAACTGCCCCCAGATTTTACCTTTGAAGTTGTGTGGTCGAGACATGTGGAGGCCTCCGCAAGCTTTTGGAATTTTCAATGGCCGCCCTCACCTTTTCAAGCTCTGACCACGTGGTGAGATGACGATCATTTGGGAACTACCTTTCGAGTCGCACCTTTGAAATTGCGTCGATGCGACACATGGTGTCGTCCACGGCCCTTCCCTATTTCTTATGTTTTGGCTAAGTCCCTTTTGCTTGGCGGAGCCTTAAGTCTGACCCTGGACACGTGGAGTCTCAGTGCACATTTGGGAACCCACTCCAAATTTTACTTTTGAAGTTACGTCATGTTAACACTTGGCTCCTTCCACTAGCCTGCCTCTGCTTAGACGTTTCAATGACCACTTCTGTCTTTTTGGGCTCTGGACACGTGAAGGGTCAGCGCTTGTTTAAGTCTCTGCTTTGGATCGCGCCTTTGAATTTAAGCTGATGCAACACGTGGTGCCATCCGCTGGCTCTCTATACTTATCCAATTCGAGCCTGCTTCATTTGACTTCTGTTGGACCCAAGACACATGGAGGCTTTGCGCACTTTTGGAAAACCGCTCTTTGGACCCATCCTTGGTGTTGCACTGATAAGACACGTTGTGGCTTCTGCCGACACCCTTATACTTAGTCGTTTTAAATGGTTGGCTCTATCCTTTTTTAGACCTGGGACACGTGGAAGCTTGGTGCTTATTTGGGGTCTCCGTTTGAGATTTTATCCTTAGAGTTGCACCTATGAGGCACGTGGCACCCTCCGCGGGTCTGTGACTTTTCAACGGCCGATGAGACCTTGTGGGCTCGCAGGCCCACACTTGAAACTTGCGCCATTTTGCGAAAGGTGAAAAAGTTTCAAAGTCCCCCGTGGACCCACCGGCCCGTCTTCACACTTGGGCAAAATTTCCCCCGCAGCCTCACAAACCCGCTTTTGGCAAAAAGTCATACTCGGGCCCGTCGGCCCGCATTTTCCACTTGGACAAAAATGAATCCTTCCCAGACCCGTGGGCCCGCAATTATACTTGTGCCCCTGTGCGAAAAGTGGAAAAAGGTCAAAATATTTTCCATGGCAAAAAATCTTCCCTATGCCCGTCAGCCCGCTTTTGGCAAAAAATCCTTCCTAGGCCCGCCGGCCCGTAACTTGAAAAATACGAAGAGTTAGAAGGACTTCTTTATATCTCTAGAAAGGGGAAGAAATTTCCTATCTAATGGAAATACTTTCAGGGGGCCTTAAGTGCTTAAGATATGTAAAGATTCAGATTGAAGCACAAAAAGGGGAAAATGATGTCAGTTGAGCCAAAATAAGTGTGAGCTTATTTTGGTCAATAGAACTTTCTTCTAAGAAAGCTCATATTGACCTCATAGAGGAAGATACACCTTCTCCACCTTGTTCACCTACCTCACCACCTTCACCTACGGAGTCTATGAATCCAGAATCCATTCCTCCTAACTATTTTTTTCGGTGAATAACGTTTCCTTGGTACCTCTAACTTATCAGCGTAATGGCGAGTCTCCCTCTTCTCTTTCCTTCTTGTATCCTGACATGATCGATGACAATACTCCTTCTATCAAGGTTGTTCAATGTTAGGACGATGACTCCATTCTCACCTATCTAGGTGTGGAGGATTCTTATATCCATCATTCGTTACCTTTTGAGACGCAAACCATGTTGAATGAATCGACCATAGAGATCAACATTCACACTCCAAACAACCCCCACATTCTAAAGATAGGCCAATCTTTAGACTCCGTTGAACAGGAAGCCTTCACTGCGTTCCTCCAAGATCATAGCAACACTTTTGCTTGATCTTATTGCCGATATGCCCAGTATTGACCCAAAATATCGTGGTCCACAATATCGTAACTATTCTTGACACCAAACTCGTGTAAACAAAAGATACGAAAAATGCATCCTCGCATTGCCCTTCTTATGAAAGAATAACTCCAATGTCTCCTTTTTGTTTCTTTTATTTTTACCCATTGACTATCCCCAATGGATTTCTAACATAGTTCCTATCACAAAAGTGATACGAGGATTCTGCAATCTGCACGGATTATCTGTCAACCTTAACCTAGCTTGCCCCAAGGACAAATTTTATCTACCCAATGTATCGACTAACTTATTAATCTCACTACCGGCCATGATATGCTATCACTCATGGATAGTTTCTTGGGTTATAACTAGATATTACTCGCACCAGAAGACCAACACAAAACTACCTTCATAACACCTTGCGGAGTCCTTCTCTTATTGTGTCATGCTCCCTTTGGCCTTAAGAACATTGGTGCTACATATCAGCGTGTCATGACCTATATCTTCCACGACATCATGTATGACATTTTGGAAGATTATGTTGATGACCTTCTTGCTAAGTCTAAGTGTCGGGCTGAATACCTCACGGTCTCTTAAAGTCATCTTTGACCATCTCATCAAATATTGTGTTCACCTTCAACCAAAGAAGTACGTATTTGTCCTCCTCTCTGGAAAAATACATTGGTTTCATCATCTCTCTATGAGGTATCGAAGTCAACCCCGCCAAAATCAAGGTTATTCTTGAGATGCCTCCACCTACTAACCTTCGATAAACTTCATAGTTTGCAAGACATGTTGCAACCTATTAGACACTTTATTTCTCAAGTCTCCAAACCAATGTCACCTTTTTCGTTATCTTATTAAAAAGGATGTTTCCTTCAACTCGAATGATGAGTGTCATAAATATTTTGAGGCATTAAAATAATACCTCCTACAGCCACCTGTTCTCATCTCACCAAAAGATAACAAGAACATTTCACCTCTACATTTCTACCACTAATCATTCCTTGGGAGACATGCTCTCCCATTGTGAACGAGAAACATAGGGAGCAAGGTGGTTTATTATATAAGTCGTTATTGTTTTAGATTGCGAGACTAGATATAATCATGCTGGAAAAAATATGCTTAGCCCTATTCTTCGTCACCGCTAAACTTTGTCATGACCTACTCAACCACAAAACCTTCCATTTTCACCAACACTAACCCCTTACATAACATGTATGCTAAGTCTTATTAAAACCAATTTGTTTCATGTTGGCTCATGATTTTTGTAGACCTAGATCTTGAATTCATCCATCAAAAGGTATGTTAAAGGACAAACCATCGCTGACCAACTTGTAGGCACACCTCTTCTCTGGAAATAAATCTTCTAACTTTGATTTCCTTGATGAATCCCTCATCTACCCTCACCCTTGATGACACAGTTTATCAGATGAAATTATTTTTTGACAGTTTCTAAATGTCAGTTGTGGGGGTAGTGCAGGGGTCATCCTTATTCCTCTTGATGGTGAGCCTATGTCTTCATCTTTCAAACTATATTTTGACTGCACTAATAACATTTCCAAATACGAAGCACTTGTGTTAGGTCTTCAAACCACCATAGCCTTAGACGTTAAATCCATTAATATATTTGGTGACTCCTAACTATTTTTTAATCAATTCAATGGTTTATACTAGTGTCGTAACAAGGTAATTCAAATTTATAAACATCACGTTGACATGATTTTTACTACCTTTGAACATTATGAACTTCAAACTACTCCGTGCTCCATTAACAAATTTTTGGATATCATGGCCTGCCTTGCTTCTCAAATACCTGCTTCTCCTTCTAAATTAAAAATATTTTTCATAGTACAAAGTTTGTAATCACCCTCTTATTTATTTCAATATGTTAACTTTTTAGTAAGAATTGAAACCAATCCACGTGACGTCTAGTATAAGTCAGTTCATTCAATTACCTTTCCCTCTCAATTATTCCTCCGAAACTCACTCGCAATAGAAAATGAACCTTCCTTAAAATTTTCTCTCGTTATGTCATCATGGGGGGTCTTCTCTACAAACATGGCTTTGAAGGTATCCTCCTACAATGTCTCAAAAGTTGTGAAATCACGTACACCATTAAATAAGTTAACGATGGGATTTTGCGGTGTTCATTTCAGTGGCCTTGTCATTGCTAAATGCATTCCTTCACCTCAGCTATTACTAACCAACCCTAAACCAAGACTATTATGACGATGTCAAATGCATTATGTGAAATTTCAGCAACACACTAATCTTCACCACATCGCTAGTCATGGCTTACAAATCGTCAGAGACCTTTGTCCTTTCTCCTTATGGGGTTTGGATCTCGTCGGATAGATTAACCCTAATTCTTCTCAACTTCATCAATGTATCATCACTATGACTGAATATTACACTAAAAGGGTGGAGGTCGTACCTCTTGTTTCTACAAAATTTGAGAAAATTTGTGAATTCATCAACCATCACATCATTTTTTGCTTTGGTGTTCCTCACTGCCTCATCACTGATAACAGAAAACAATTCAAAAAAAAAAACCCTATGAAAACTTTGTGATGCCTTTAGCATTCAACTTAGTTTTTCTCCACCTTATTACCCTCAAACAAATGGCTAAGATGGATCAACTAAACATAACTATCAACAAAATTCTTATGAAATTGGTTGACAATACTGGTAAGGATTGGTACACATACATTTCATTTTACTTCATGGGCTTATCACACTTGTATTCTACACCTCAACCTCGTTGTTACACCCTTTCTCTTTAATCTACGGTACAAAGGTTTTCTTTCCTCTTGAATTCCAAATTCCATCTCTTCGTATCTCACTCAATGACATGCTCAATGATGATGATTTTTTTCCAAGACCGTATGGCCCAACTTTAGCTTCTATAAAAACACCATTTAAATTCTTTCGATCACCTTCAAATATCCCAAACACATATCAAACGTGCCTATGAAAAATGTGTCCATGAATGAAACTTCAAGGTCGATGAATTTGTCCTGGAAGGAAAATCAACATGTAACCAAATCAGGAGAAAAGTAAACAGGGCAAGTTTTCTCCTAATTGGCTTGGACCCTATATCATCCACTCATACCTTTGGATTAAGTGCTTATCATTTATCTTCTCTCGAAGGTAAAACTTGAGCCTGATCCCCTCAATGCCTTGCATGTTTGACCATTCTACTGTTGATATCAAAGTACTATATCACCTTTTGTTCATTACACACTCATACCTTGAGTAACCGTTCCTTTCATCTACCTCTTTTAAGGACCAACATTTACACCAGAATTGTGTGATTATCTGTCACATGTTTCAGCCTTATTTTCAATATGAGTACCACAACTCTACTCATGGCATGATTATCATGGATAATTTTTGTCCTTTTAAGGATGGAATCCCATGGTTGTTCATCACTTAAAACCTCTCTTTCATAGCTAAACTCTACGTGTTATGCTTTTGTCCTTCATAAAAGAAACATATAATCCTTTATAGTCTTGTCCATGACCTAAAATTCCAAAAAATTCAAAATTAATATATGGGATTTTCAAATTTAACTCCTTGAGTCAAAATTTTCTTGTAAATAGGTGACTCCCTCAAAAAGGGCATCTATATTTCTCTCTTGTCTGCTATAAATAGACTTCTCCCTTGAAGGAAAACTATAAAAAGCTAACCCTATTGTATAAAGTCTATATAAAAAGAATACTATTTCTGCAAAAATAAAATAAAAATATGTATAAAGCTTCCCGCATCAATCATCTTCATGAATACCTTAAGGAGATATTCTTTTCATCCCACATAGACTTCCCACATCGATCAGTGTATAAAACAAAAGTAAAAATAAAATTCAATACAACTTTTTAGTCATGGACTTTCCTATTCTGGTTTTGGGTATCTTGCATAAGGGGCATGTTGTCTCACAATAAGGTTATGCTAAACAAACCACTCCACCTCACCTTCCTCCCTTTCTCTTCTTCTATCCAATCAAGGGACGTGGCACATATGAGACACTTCGTGATCATGTAACTTCTTTCACCCTTAGAGAGAGAGAGAGAGGGAGGCAGAGGGAGAGAGAGGGAGGGAGAGAGGGAGAGAGAGGGAGAGAGAGAGAGAGAGGGGGGGGAGAGAGGGAGAGAGGGAGGGGGGAGAGAGAGGGAGAGAGGGAGGGGGGGGGGGGAGAGAGGGGGGAGAGAGAGGGAGAGAGGGAGGGGGGGGGGGAGAGGGAGGGAGGGAGTCGTCTATGTGCATGGTATGAAGATTTTTATACCATGCACATGGGCTTGTTTCAACTCTTACATCAATTTTTTTAGTTTGCACACTTTGTGCTCTTGGTCATCAATTGCAAAACCTTCGGGTGAGTCGTGTATAATGTTTCTTGAAGATCATTATTTAGAAAAGTAGTTTCCACGTCCATCTGATGAACTTTCCACCTGTTTTGTGTCATCAAAGCTGACAAAGTCTGAATGGTAGTCCACTTCTTCGATGGTACAAAGTTTTCATTGTAGTCTATGCCATCCTTTTGAGCATAACCCTTTGTGACAAGCCTTGCTTAATGTTTTTCAAACAAACCATCAACCTTGTAGTTGTTGCAGAAGACCCACTTGCATCTAATCGGTTTACAGTCAAGTGGAGGATCAACCAACCTCCAAATCCAATTTTTCACCAATCCATCGTACTCGTCTCTCATGGCTTTCCCCATGACTCATCCTTTTCAGCTTCTTTGAAAGAGGTCGGTTTTGAATCGAACACAACATTGAGTTTTTCTTTTGAAGGGTCATTCAAGGTGAGTTGTTCGATCTTGTTTTGAATTTATTCTTGGACATTTTATGTTGCTTGTGCGACTGTATGTGCACTTCATGTGCCAATCTTTCCAACTTTATCAGGATGGACATCTTGCAATGTTTGTGTTGCCTATTTAGGCATCTTCTGTTGTGGTTTTGGTGTTTTAATCTCATGATCTAAAGCTTCTTCACTTTTTATTCTTTTCTCTTGTGCCACTTGTCCATTTCTAATGGAGTTTCATTTTCATCTTCAGGTAGATTTTCGATCTATGTTATAGGAGATGGGATAGAATCAAATGACTCCAAATTGTGTGTCCCTCTTCATTGTTTAGAATTTCCAAATTACTCTCATTGTAGACATCGAACTTGACATACATAGTTAATGAGCTTAGCTTTTCTTTCAAAACTTTCCTCCTCGTCACATGGCTAAATTGGGGCATTCCAAATCAGTTTGAAAATGTCGGTCAAACGAATCCCTGGGCGAGTGAAAGTAATCGACAAATCAGATTGAGATGTAACCCATCACGACCAAATGCATCCAGAGATCAGCGAAGAACAAGTCTCCAACGCATAGGTCCAACACAATTTTCGGATGTGGCGCAGGGCTACAACACATTTGCAGCCGATAATTACAAGTTTTACGAAGTTTTGACAGACTGTTGAAGTTGCACCGTCACTGTCAGAGAAAACACCTTTGATGGTTGTTGAAGCACCACATAATCAGTTTTTTCATTGAATATCCTAATTGCAGGTTACAGTAGACCAATGAAAGATCCTGCTGGTAAATCAATCTTGAAAGAGAATTTTGGAGAGGCCAATACTGTGCATGTCGTACAGCTGAAAACGACAGAGGATGAAAAATTATTTGCACAAAAATAATATTTGGCTGGAAAAGAATTTGCAGCGAAAGAAGAAGAGTGGAGGATAAGAAAATAAATGAACAGGCATGTGCTCTGAGATGAAAATGGAGAATGAAAATATATGCAGCAGCATGTGCTCTGATACCAATGTTGGGCCAAGATAAATGGACCATGCAATAAATGAATAGAATGAAAATGAAAGAACATGTGCAAACCAAAATTTAGTATTCTCCTTTGTTGAAAGATACAAATAAATAAGCCAAGGATGGTTGTTCACTTCACATTCCAAGATAGCTCTTCAATTATTTAGGGGATTTTGAAGAGTTCCCTAATAAACACTTAGGCTTATCAAATACTATTTACAATAATATTACATTCAAAAGTAGTGGTTTGCATTTACAATAAAAAATAATTAATCAGGATGAAGGCAAACAAAGCCATGCCATTTTGACTGAGAAACAAAAAAAAAAGGTAACACCAAGTCACATGTTCAAACTTTGACGATAACATTGATAACAATGGCAAAGTTGACAAAAGAGTGGTGGTTGTAAAAAACTTGCATGATATAGATACACATGTCAATGCTTCATAATAAATGAGTGTTGAGACCCTATAATGTTGAGGAGGGGTTGTCAACTACAAATCCACAAAGAAAACTTTTGCAGCTCATATTTGTTGCACATTGGGTAAGCGTGTAGAATGGCCTAAAATAATGGTCTATAAAGATGACACAAAACCACTTGACCGGCCATGTTTTGTGGTTATCAAATTCAACTACTACATCGACTCAACATAAGATGTTGTGTCCCCTCCACGTGTCCTTATCTCTAAACTTTCCCACAACACACAGAGACGAATTCCCCTTATATTGGTACATATTCAAACTACCCACAAGACATAGCCGTTGACACTGTCAAAAGCAACTATTGACATTGGCAATATTGATCAACCAAGCTTTGCTTTCTGAGATATCTCCAAAATATGTTGCCTCAACGATCTGTGCACACCCCTTTTCTCCTTCAAGCAATTGACCAAAATGGCACATTGTTCATGTGTGCCTAAACGTAAGAAAAAAGAGTTCTGCATAAGAGCCCTCCAACATTTTCCCCTACAGAACTTCTCATGTCTCAATCCCCGTCTTCATTGCCTATATTCTTCCTACAATGTTTCACTCCCTCAAGTTTAACTTCTTCAACGCATCCCCTTTGACGTCTTCATTGCATTGTACACATGCGATTGCTAAATTTAGGAAAGGTTGGAAAAGGATTCTCTTATCCATTTTTATTGGCACTTAAAAGCATATCTGACCTGCGCTAGCCTAGAGGTGAGGGAGCTTACAACCAAGATGCCCCACACTCATGTCTCAACAACCTGTACCCCCCGCAATTATGTAACACTAGTGTTCATCTTTCTATTACCTCAAGTCCATGTTTTATCCTATGTGGTGGTGCCTTCAGCAATGTTTACTTGAAGGAAATGCTTCTAAAAAATCCTATCAAAATTGAAGAGTGGTTTACAAGTTTGTTTGGAACAAGCCCTCGCATTATCATAAGCATACATACACTCATAGAAATCCTTTCAAAATTGAAAATGGATACGAAGGAAAACAAAAAATTAAACAAGATCTTGAATCATCATAAACACACATACCTGATTCTCCAAAAAAACATATAAGCATGAAAAGGCGGTGCCAATTCAGTTAAACATTTTGAATCTCTGCACATAGAAAGCTCCGCACGTAACCGCTGACCAAAAACCATTGCTGCAATTTTTGGATATGAAACATGTAGATTCAAACAGAAAGTATACAAAACAACTTTTGTAAATATGGTGAGTTGCAGACCAGCTTGAGAAACAATTACTCCAAAAGTATCAACATCATTGAAAGCTTTAAGTCAGTCGCCTTATATGGTTAGGGATTTCACTCTCCTTGAGACGAGAGGCATTTGGTGTTACAGTGATTATGCTTTTGACATCCATCTCAACTTATATTCCATCATGGTGAAGCATCTACAAGATTATAACTTGATTACTCCTGCTTTACGTACTAAAAGAATTTTCAAGGTGTTGGGGATCTTTTGTGGCCTTGGTACTCTTGCCTTCCTCCTTTGTAAAGGCTTCTTTTCATCTTCTCCAGTACTTCTATGCTATTCTCATTAGAGCCTGATTTTTCTAGTTTCTCATGATTGCTGATCCATGCTTTGCTCGGTTGCTAGAATTTGGTACTCATGTTTGTGTCTGGGTACATTTCTTTCATGTAGTTTCGAGGTACTTTTGGTTTCCTTATTTGTAGCTTTGTTCTAACAAATAATAAAAATTACCTTGAGAGAGAGATAATAGACTGCTTTCAATTTAGATCAAATTCACTGAGTTCAAAAAGTTGTGTTTTAACCAGAATATCGAAATCCCCATTCTAGGATGCCTCGGACTCTCAATAACACAAAGGATCAAGGCACCTGAGGGTAATTTAGAGACCATTTACTAAAAAGATTTGAAATCAGCTGTCTATGACATCAATTTTAAGATATTGGAAAAATTGTTTAAAATTAAAGACCTAGGGAGCTCCGCAAAGAATGGTTCATAAGGCACAATACGGTTTTGCAAATGGGCTGGCAAGATTTGCAAGCCTTGTTATGGGGGAACTTAAAACGTGCTTGACCCAGAATAGTATTGGGTGCAGATAACCTGATTCTTCACACCTACAAGCATCACCTACATGCCACGAGTACCAAGTAGACCAGTAAAGCTCATGAAAGATGGGTTCTAGGGAACCACTACTCATGAAAGGTGAGTCATGAAGATAGACTCGGGATTAACATGCAGTTGATTCCTGAAATATTATATTACACAACAATGCACAATGGAAGAGCTACAGAGCTCCACAATGAATGGTTCCCAGGGTACGGTACTCACTGAAAGATTTACAAATAAGTGGCAAGATAAGCAGACCCCCCTGATTATGGGGGAAACCTAATGGTTAAGCACACTTGAACCGGAATAGGTACTGGGATGGATCACCTCCAAAAAGGTCTCGATGTTTCACACCTTTAAGCATCACCTATATGCAATGAATGCCAAGTGAACCATTCAAGCTTATGAGAGATGGATTCTTGTGAACCGCTGCTAATGAAAGGTGGAACATGAAGTTTGACTCAATATTAACATGCAGCTGATTCACGAAAAATGATATTGCATATTGATGCACTGTGGAAACACTGAATGCACGTAAAAAGGATACCTTCAATTTAAATAATTCAAAGATAAAGAATCACTCTTAAGTTTGCTTGCAAGATCAAAATAATTGAGGATTATAATAACAAACTGAAAAAACAAGGATTGTACAATAATAAGAAAACAGAATATAACACTACCAACACAGAAACAGATTGAAGATAGGAATAGAACTTAAAAGCATACACACACACGAAAGAAAACTCCTGTGTATAGAATTCCAATTCTGGATC
The DNA here is from genome assembly GCA_019776745.2 of Taxus chinensis. Taxonomy (NCBI): domain Eukaryota; kingdom Viridiplantae; phylum Streptophyta; class Pinopsida; order Cupressales; family Taxaceae; genus Taxus; species Taxus chinensis. The sequence goes on from CM034146.1 coordinate 903,425,789, forward strand.
TCTTTTTCTGTAAGAAAGTCTGTGCTGATTCTGGATATTTTTCTTCTGTTGGAAAACCTATCTGAATCTCCCTCTATATGCATTAGGATAAACCCCAGCCCTTTTCTTACAAGTTGTTAGATCAGTAAATGTTTCTAATATCTATCGCTAAATCTTTATGCTCTTATCTGTAGCATACATGCCATTGTGCAATAACTATACTAAAGCAATAACACTAATTTTCCAATTCAAATGAGTACTACCAAGGGTTGTTTGCATTGATATTAAATAGAACTTAAATTCTAAATTACTAGATAATTACACTTTCAAGTTTCAAAAGAATAACCACAAAATTTTCTACATGGCAAGAAATTCAGTTTCAAAGAATGAGATGAAGACAGTAGCTGCCATATTAACCACTTGAAAGACAGATGAAATTCTGCCAGATATGTTTTTCCCTTACGATGCCCTTCAGGCAGGAAAATTAACCAACCAATACGAAAATTTAAAATAATACTGTTAATGCAGATAATCATTTTTAAAAAAACAGTATATGTTATGAAGTTACTTCATTCCTCCTCACACAAAATAATGTTAATATATGTAATACTGGTATTTATAAAGCTAATCAACAAATTGGATTTCAATAAATTCTTAAGTTTTCCCTGTGTTCTGTTTCAGGCAATGCTGCAAACAATCTCTGAAATTTGAAGAAAGATTCAATGATATTAATCAAAGTCAAAGTACTGGAACCTAGACAGTAATTTCACAGTCCTCTCCCTCAATCTTTGGAGCTTTTTGTAAACACGAATGATCCTTTTGAAAAGATCCTATGCTTTCTGAATCAAAGGAAATCTTCTCCTCCAGTCCAGTACTGGCCACCTGATGGTTTTTTGTTAGGCATTCATCTAGAGGAGAAGAAGCATGTTTAGAACTAGGAGATTGCTCTCTTTGAGGTGAAGCATCAGGTGACTTTTTAGTAGGATATGGAGCTTTTATACTGATCCTGAAAATCAATCCAGAGAAGTGCATCAAGAACGCATCTCAAGTGTCTCCTCATATGCAAATAGCTTCATTAATCGGGAGACAACTACGGGAATGACCAAATACCTTTCTTTTCGTTTTTCAAGAAAGCGAGCTAGGGATGCTTTGCGTGCCTGTGGTACTGCTGAGGGCATGAAGAGAATTCCAAAAACCATAAACATTTTGGGTTACAAAAATAAATACTTAGCTAAAATTATTCAAACCCATTAATTCAGCGCAGTTCTTACCTCTTGGTACAACAGGAACCGGGGTTATCACCATGGCACTTGAGATGGAAGCTTCCTGTTGGCCAATCGAAGTCACAATGCATTGATTTTTCTGAGAGTCTCCAGCATTCAATGATACTGCTGTTGATGAATTAGGCTGATTGTTTTCCTGTGGCTTTTGTAAAGGAGCTTGTGGAGTCGTATTACATGCTTGATTTGGCAAACTTGAGGTAAATGGTGATGCAATTGATGGAGTATGACAACCAGTTGCCATAGGCATTGACATTAATGAACTTCGTGGAGGCAGATTGATTGTTTTTGAAAGCCTTGCACTTGCGGCCAAAAGCATGAGACCTTGAGCCTATAGGAAACAGCAAATTTTAAGTACCTAAGTTAACTTATGAGAATTGAATTATTGTGATGTACAACAGAAAATTACCACTAGCTAACATTAATCAACAGTAGTATTCGGTGCCTTATGAAACCTTTAGCCATATTTGAGTTACATCAGATCGTTACTGACCACACAAATAAGAGGACACAATGATTAGGCTTGCGTTTTATATCCCAATAGCCTATTTGCCAGTAAAAATTTATACAGATAACAAATGTATAATGGCAACAAAGGCCTGCCAATGGACCCAAATACTCAACTATTGACCTAGAAACAATGAATTGCTCTCATTGCCCATACCCGGGTTAAATGCAGACTTTACATATTTCTGACACTTTGGTAGATAGCCCAGGCAGGACAAAAACAAACCAAGACTCTGCTGTCCTAAGAATAAGTTGTAGATTCAAATTGGCTATAAAGAAAGTACTTGTTTTTGTAAATGAATGAGTTCTCTATTGCTAGATATATGTATGTATTCAAAAAAATGATATCCCACATACAACACCTACCTTGTCTGCAGGGACATCATCATACACATTCACTGTCCCGGCATAGAAAATTGTGAGCTGTGCAGGATTTCCTGGAATGGTAGTAGACTTGCTGCCAAAATCAATCAATCAATTTATTTTGAACCCGAGAGTCTGTAGTGGAACTCTCATATATAACACAAAAAATGGCAAAAGAAAGCATCATGCATCCACCATTGCCCATAATATCTTATATTACCTTGTTGCTCTTGTGGTAGGATATACACCAGCACAATCTGGAAAAAAAGAATGCTGGATGGGGAAAGGATTAGCCATAGAAGATGCACCACAGGCACTAGATACCGCTTGCTGCCCTTTCAAAATAGCAAGTGCACTTAAATGCTGGCCATAATTTTGCATTGGAAGTGAAATATTTGAGCTCGGAAAGACTCCATATTCAACAACAGGATGGACTGAAGAGCTCAATCCCTCCATTGATCCGGCCGGATATGCCATTGGAGACGTTCCAAAATGTTGACAGGGTACATCATTATTTGGAAGAGAGTTGTGGCTCCCATCGTCCACAGGAGCATCAGTGCATGAATCTTTCTGTCATGAGAAAAAATGTCGGTACAAGTCATAATACTACAAAATAGCTGAGTGTATTGTATATGCTGATGGTAGTTACTATCCACATTCATTAACAATCCATGAACAAACATGCCGTTATATCATATATTCAATTCCATTGAGAGCAAATACCCTTATCAGCACCCTATTTCAAACTTGAAACACAACAAAAGAAATGTTGATAGACTCTCCAGAAAGAAGAAAGCCTGTTAATGCAACTTCTCTAAGAGAAAAATCATACTCTCCACCTTCAGATGGAGGATTTCTGTAGAGGATGACCTCAGTGAAGTTTGTATCAATTTCCTCATATAGCAGGGATCACTACATTGAAGTTTTTAAAACAATTTATCCTTTTTGCCTACAAATAATAATACTATCTACTTGAAATAATGGAAATTGGGTCACCAAATTTTGTTAGCACCTTTAGCAAAACCCAAAATCAATAGTGTTCCATCCCCAAAACTTTATTGTACCGTTTAGGACATTGTCCTCAGTCTTTACCATTCAAAGAATTTCTTCTCCAGTATTACTGGAACTAACTTCTTCAAGCCATTCTTCAAAATTTCTCTCTCATCTCATACTTGTGGAATCCTTGAGGAAAACTTTACCCAATATGCCAAAAGGAAATTAATTACCACAAAAATATCAAACATCCCAATGACGTTATTTAATGATTTTAAACCTTGTAAACCCATGTTGCATGAAAAACAAATTGTCTAAATATAATTTAATACTAAGGAAATTAATTGCCATGAAAATATCAAGCATCTCAATGACATTATTTAATCATTTTAATACTCGTAAACACATGTCGCATGAAAAAAAAATGTCTAAATATGAATGAAAGAAATTGGACATGTGACCGGTGCCAAATGAATTGCGTCTTCCAATTTGTTAAAAACCTCACTCCATAATTGCCAATCATTAAAATTCTAACGCACTTATATATCAACTTTCCCTCCTAGAAGAAAGTCAATTTAGCTTCTTTTCTTTCAAAACAGTAAGAGGGAAGCTTTCAGACCTGGAAACTCGAGACAAGGAAAGAAAATTTTACCTTAAGCTTTCTGGCATTATCATAAGCTCATGTTAAGATGTTCTATTAAGCTGACCTGAATATGATATCAGAAACATATAGGATCTAGTTCTTACTATTATTATGTTGTATGCCCTTGATCCACATTTGTTATGAGAAAAAAAGCTTGAAGCAAGTTTTTATTTTCAATCAGTAAACTAAGCACAGAAACCAGAAAATCTCAAAAAACGAAGGCAAGGCACACATGAAGGACATACCTACAACACTAAGGAAAAGCTCTAATTTCATACCAATGGAAGTTGAACTGCAATCAGCGGGTCTAGAAATGCTATGGGTCTGTGTGCAAACGAATCAAAAAAAATGGATGAGTTGTCCTGCCAAGTTCATGCTCTAGAATTTATTTTATTTTAACTAATGTTAATGGCCTGAACAGCTCAACCTTAAGTAAGGAGTGTTGGAATGAAATTTATTTTTTTATGAACTGTTTCAGGATGTACAAATCAGATAATTAGGGGAGACTTTAATTGATTCTTAGAACAAGTTAAAAACAGAGGTTAAGGTGAATGTGGTCAATTTCTACTTTAATCAACTTTTCTCCACAATGGTGTTATGGGACACAGAAATAGAACCATTTCAAAAAAAATGCATGGAACAATAGAAGTTTGAGCATGAACTTTATTGCAGAACATTTGGCTAGAGCCTGGGATAATTAATCGTGGTTGTGAAATAAGTAACATGCTTTTGGAACAAGGATCCTTAAAAGAGGTGACTGAAGTAAACCAAAGTCACCATTCTATAGCTATTTGACTCCAACTTTTGTTGTTATAGAAGTATTTAGTTACAATGAAAAAAAATCTTTTCTTTTCATATCCATGGCTCTTTAATTGATCCGATTGGAAATATGGGTCTAATCGTTGAAAACATTCTGTTTCACCATCAAACCAGTAGGCAATCAGCCTGAAAATATTACAGAATTCTCCTCTGAAAATTTGCTCATTTAAATTTGAATTGATGCAATTGTTACAACTTACATCCAAATCAGGATCAAAGCATAAAACAATGGTGAAACTGCATGCTTCCATCAGAGGAATCGCAAATGCTTATTATTGTCCAAAGATTGAAGCTTCTTTAAATAATATAGAATAAAGAAATCTTTGGTAAATTGTTTAAGAAAAAGGAGGCTTTAGAGCAGAAATTCTAGGATATTCAAGCCTCCACTCAACAGGATGTGCAAATGGATGCTACTAAAGAGACAGAATCTTGGGAGTTGGATTGGATGTATAGGAAGGAAGAATTTATGGAAGCTGAAACCTAAGTAAGCTGGTTAATCGAGGGACGCAAAATCAAAATTCTTTCACCGATCCAGGAGAGCCTGCAGACAAGTCAATAGAATAAGAAGATTGAAAACACTAAAGGAATCTGCATTGGAGACCCAAAGAGACATTCAACAAGAAGCTGATCATTTCCAAAGCAACGTCCTAGCCAAAAAAAATCGATCAAGGAGAAAGCTTGACCATCAATGCTCAGACTAATGCCAATGTTTGTAACTGAGGGGCTGAAAAATGCACTAATGGCCCTAGTCATAGAGGATAAACTCTGTAAAGTGCTGTTCACAAGGAAAAAATACAAAGCTCTCAAACCAAATGTCTTTCCAGCTGGTTTTTTTCAACATGACCCAAAGCCTGTAAAAAAAGACTTGGTTTGAGGTGGAGGAAAAGTCCAAGGGAATTCTAAAAGAAATTGATATGACCTTGTCAAAGATAACAAAGAAGAAAGGGGTAAAATATTAGGATGGATTTAGGCCAGTATGACTGTAAGTTGTAGCAAGTGCATATTATCGACTGTCACAAAGAAAAAAATGACAACCAAATTTAAATTTAATTTCAAAGATGGAAACGGGGAGAAAAGAAATTTTGGAGAGGAGAAAACAAATGCTGATAAGATTGAATATGGCGGAAGCCTATGAGTGAGTTAATGAGGAATTGGACATGAGATTTAAGAAATTTTGGTTTGTCAAAGTATTCACCCAAACAAATAAAAGTCATTATCCAAACTCAATGTTTTCAGTACTGATGATTCTGAATGAATCATGAGCTTGTTTCACAAGTAACGAAATCTTAAAGGGAGTTTTGACCATTTCTTGCCATGCCTGTTCATTATTCTTGCAGAAGTGCTCAGAAGAACTCTAAGAAGGGGAAAGGATACAGGAGTGGTAGAAGGATAAGGATAATCTCTCTTATAAAGTCTTATCATCTGCCATTTGTAGGTGTCACCTTATCAGATAGTGCTCCTCAAATTGAAGGAAGCAAAGATATTCAAGAATATTCTTCACTATTACGCTGGATAATCACAAATTTTCTTCTGCAATGTTACTTTGAGGTAAAAGAATAATATTTGCAAGATCTTAGACTTTAAAAAATCTCTCTTCCAAATAAGTACTTAGGAAACCCTTTGTTTTGTGCATATATTAGAACAGGTTTATGCAAGAGCTTATTGATAAAGCAGGAAATAAATTTACATGCTAGAAACGGCAATGGTTGTCTTTGTCAGGTTTGTTGCAGCTGCTAAAATTTGTTTTAAAGTCTGTCCCAGTTTACACGCTCTCTGTTAGGCAAACTTGAATGGAAGTTACTAATGCCTTAAAGAGTCTATTTGAAGGAACATAGATTGGGCTGGGTGTCACCAATCAAAGACAACCCAACTTTACTTGCCTACAAAAAGTTATATAGCAAAAGATATTAGGACTTTGGATACAAGAGGATAAGAATCATGACCTTGTTGTTAGAGCAAAGTTGGGCTGGTGAATTCAAGATAAAGACGGACCATGGAGTGAGTTTCGAAGTTTATGGACTGCATGGATCTTGAGAGATTTTTCACTATCAAAACACCCCCTAGAGGACCATTCTTGTAAATAATGTTAGAAGATGCAAAAAGCTTGTCTTTTAGGTTCTCTTTTGGGAAATAAAATATGGATCGAAAGCAAAGTTCTAAGGTGATGCAGAACATGCATTGACTGTTCTAAAGTATGGCATTAAATCATTTGAGAAAGATTCTAGATGAAAAACGGGGCATCGCAGTGAAGAACTACTTGTTTGTGTTTCCAAGTAGTAGAAATAGCACATAGAGGAGTTCCCCTAGGAAGAGGAGGAAGTGCACCAAAAGCTACAGACTTGGAAAAGATGTGGGAGGAAATCAAGCTAGATTAGATGCCATGGGGATTGTGCAACATAGAGTTGTACCAGATATGAGCAAAGATTAAGAAGAAGCACAAGAGATTCAGCTTGAAGAGTTGGTTGATGAGCTGAAAGATGGGTTCTTGAAGGCCATTGCCAAAATAGGAGGCAAGCCAATGTTGGACACCCCTTCTTACTCAGGAAGTTTATGCCGGAAGGATCATATCGATTAGATCAAGGAGTTGGACAAGTATTTTGACTATGAGCAAATGGAAGACCCCAATAGAGTGAAGTTTGCTTGCACAAAGCTGAAGGGACGTGCATCCTTGTGGTGGGGTTGTGTGCAATTGGAAAGGGTTTTAAGAAACAAAAACAAATCAAGAGCTGGGGTAGGACAGTTGACAAATTGAAGGTTACATTTTTGCGTTCTAATTTTCAGCTGAGTTTTTTCAAGAAATTGAAGAATTTATGGCAAAAGGACATGAATGTAAAGAACTACAGAGCAGTTTTAAAAGCTCACCAGTCAGGTTGGTCATGTATGATGGGATCTCACGGTATGTGAATGGTCTTCACATTTCCACACAAGATAAGTTTGGAATGATAAGGTTGCGTTCACTAGAAAAAGAATATCAATGTTAAAGGTTGAAGAGAAGTTGTCAAGGAGACAAGAAACCACAACAAGAGGTGAGGAAGGTTTTCAAGAAGAAGGGTCAATCAAACACCGGATGGGGACATAATACTCATGATGAAGAAGCAAGCACTTTTCATGATAACAGTTATGCACCAAGAAGAATAAAATACTATGGTAGAGGAAGAGGTGGAGGATTCATTGATACATGTTTTAAGTGAAGAGATGTTGGTCATAGAGCTTTTGAGTGCCCACAAGCACAACAAACCATCAGTAGGGAATATGAGCCTAGCAATCACATTGCACAAGCAGATGAAGAAAACATTGCATCACCCAATCACATAAAAATCGGAACATGGAAAGTATGTCATGATGAAGAGAGTGTTGTTAAAACCAGCCCAAGGAGGAAAATGAAATTGTACAAAGAAAGAATCCTTTTAGAACTATATTAAGATGCAAAGGTAAGAAGTGTTGTAAGGTCATTCTCGGTAGTGGTAGCATAGATAGCTTGAGATGGTAGAGGCGCTTGAGTTGAAGAGGATAACACACCCAAACCCATACAAGTTGTCTTAGTTGCTAAGATGACATCAAATATTGATGAGGTGTGCAATGTTTGGTTAATTTTCAGATTGGGCCATATCGAGAGGAATTTTTGTTGAGTTGTGGAGCTCAATTATTTCAATTTAGCATGCAATGGAAACTTGCTGGAAAATACAGTAACCGGCATTGGTTATGGGGGAACCGGCATCGGTTAGGCAAGGGAGAAACCAACAGCGGTTAGGTCTAACCGGCATCGGTCAGGTAAGGGAGAAACCAGCAGCGGTTAGGTCTAACCGGCATCGGTTACCTGTGCCAGGATGTTTTAATTAACTCTCAGGAATTAGATCTATTTTTAACATTAAAGTATTTTTATTGATTATAATTGCATGGCTAAGTGCCCTAAGTCTATAAACGACTATATAAGCATAAAGCTAGGGTTTAGAAGTAAGAGATTAACAAGAATTAGAAAGAACTTGCAAAAAGTTGGTGAGAGAGAATTCTTGGTGATGAAGCAAAAGCTTGAAGAAAGAAAGTACTGTACATCTGAGAGGTGTGGAAGATTGTAAATCTTCATTGTATATCTTGTCAAAACTTTGGATAATAGATTGGCTTGTTTCTTGGTGGACGTAACCCACACTGGGTGAACCATGTTAAATCTGGTGTTGATTTATGTCTCTTGGTTTGTATATTTCTTCTGGTAGAATATCTGTTTTTATTTGCATGTATGCTTAGATCTAATATTGTCTGTACAACCGGTGTGCTAACCCCAACAATTTTTGTGTGACATTATGCCTGTGGACGTATGCCATGTATTGTCAGGCCTTCTCAATTTGATAGAAAGGGCATACATGATGGTACAGCCAATATTTACAATCTTGTGAACGATGAGAAGAATAAGTATATATTCAGTCCATAGAAGAATAAAAGGAAGAAATGGACAGCAGTCCTAAAGTGTTAATTATTTCTAGAAAACAGTTCACACAAGACTCAAAGAGGTAAAGAAAAAATGGCATGTTTTGCTGACCAAACCCATGCAAGTTGGGACAAAGGATAAAGTGGATGAAATTCCACATCAAATGAAGGATGTATTGGGAGAATATTCTGAAATTATCTCCAAGGACTTGCCGGATGGAATGCCACCCATGAGGGACATTAGCCATCACATGGATCTAATTCCCACATTCAAATTACCAAACAAGACAGCATATAGGTTGACATGTAAGGAGAATGGGTAGGTGAAGAAACAAGTACAATAGCTGTTGGAGAAGGGTTTCCAATGAGAAATCTTGAGCTCATGTGTGGTTCCAATAGTATTAGCACCAAAGATATATGGAGAATGGTGCATATGCACGGAATCAAGAGCCATCAACAAGATTACAATCAAGTGTAGGATTCCATTGCCATGGATGGATGGTTTAATGGATTGCTTGAATCGAGCAAGGTACTTCACAAAGATTAACTAGAAGAGAGGGTATCGCAAAGATTGACCAGAAGAGAGGCTATCACCAAATCCTAATTCAAGATTGACCAGAAGAGAGGCTATCACCAAATCCTAATTCAAGAATGTGATGAGTGGAAAACCGCTTTCAAAACGAAGGATGATTTGTATGAATGGCTAGTTATGCCATTTGGGTTGACAATACACCAAGCACATTAATGAGACTCGTGAACAAGGTGTTGAAGCCATACCTTCATAAGTTTTTTATTGTGTATTTAGATGACATCTTGATTTTTAGCAAAAGGAAGAGCATTTGATGCATTTGAGGGTCTTGTTGCAGTTTTATAAAGGAAATGTTGGTTTACTTGGATTTTGTGATCTCACATTATGGATTGAGGATGGATCCAGAAACAGTAAGAGCCATTATTGAGTCGCCATCACCAACCAGCATGTTTGAAGTAAGAAAGTTTTCATGGGTTATTAATTTTTACCGAAACTTCATTAGGAACTTTAGTGGGATATGTGCACTAATTACGGAAACAATGAAGTGATAGAAATGAGTTCTTATGGACAGTTGCAGCAGAGCATAACTTTCAAATTTTGAAGAAAAAGGTCGCCGAACAGCCCAGGTTAGCATTACCGGATTTCAACAAGGTATTCCAAGTTGATTGTGATGCTAGTGGGACAGCAATAGTTTTGTTTTGAGTCTTTTGAGTCAAGAAAATAAGCCCAATGCTTATTTTAGCAAAAAGTTGAATGATGCTAAGAGGAAATATTTAGTTTATGGCCAAGAACTTCTATGTAATTGTACAAGCACTCAAGAAATTATGAGATTACTTGCTACCAAAAGGAGATTGTTCTCTACATGGATCATCAAGCATTGAAATTCATAAACAGCCTAGGTAAGTTGAACCAAAAGCACGTGAAGTAGGTCAAATTACTTCCAAGTTATTCACTTGTTTTAAAGTATAGAAGTGGGAAGTCGAAGAGAGTGTTGCATTGAGTAGGAGATGTGTTTTGCTAAATGAGATGAGAGATTTGCATGAGGAATATTTGGATTTTAGAGATGTTTGGGCAGCATGCAAGAGCCTAACCGACATGGATAAACTCCATGCTTGGATTTCTTGAAGCAAAAGGGATGGTTGTTTAGAGCACAGTTGTTGTATACCTCATGTTGCAATGAGGGAAATTTTGATAAGAGAAAAGTGTTGTCCAAATAACCCCCAAGCTATTTTGGCAACTTACATTTTCATCTTTTTGGACTTGGAAAAAATTGAAGTTGAAAAGCCGCGAAGCACTGTTTTTTAGTGTTCCGCGGAGTGAAGGAACTCAATGTTCCACGAGTTCTCCTAACCCGCAGAACAAAGGGGTGTCGTTGCCGCGATCCGCAGAACATTGCAAACCCGCGTATCATAAAGCTCCCACGGAAGAAAGAGATTCCGCAAGGCAAGGATAATTCGATTCAAATAGCATCCGCAGCTTAAGGGAGATTTGCGGAATGAAGAAGTTCTGCCAACCGCGAGGAGCTATGAAGGGAGCAGTTGTAGTGTTCCGCGGACTCTCCAGGTCTGCGGAACAAAGAAACACGGCCATGAGTCAATAAAAGCCATGCAACACAGAGATAGGCATTCGCGGCATAACAGGAGGTATGAAAAGCCACCAAACAAAGTAGACTGTTGCATGACAAGGGAAAGCCGCAAAACAAGGCGGCAAAGTCATTACTCATTAGCACTGTTGGAACAGTTCAAATGTTCCTTCTCTTCACCGATCAATCGACTAAAGAACGCGGATGAAGCGTCGGTTATGTCGGGCGCATCGAGAACTAAGGGCCCAAGCGAAACAGTGACAATGTTCCATTGGTTCGCCGATTGGTCGAAAATGCCAAGAGTGAGGAGATAGGGGTGAGCGGGCAATGCAACGTCAGTTAAGGCAACAAAAGCAGGGAAAAACAACACTGTCGAAATTATTCCACAGTTCCTTAGTTCCTCCGACCACTCAATTCGCCGACTACAAGGGCAAAACATTAAGGTGGTTGTTTAAGGCCCGTGGGGAACAATTCCAGTGTTCTCCCAATTCACCGAAACACCGCAAAAGCCGATTGTTATGTTGTTTAAGGGGCAAAACAGGAACACAGGTTTTTTGGGGGGAAAACACCATTTTGAGCACCTACAAGCATCTACCTACTTCAACCACCAAGATTTATTAATAAATGGCACCCATACCTTGTCCAGTTCCTCTAATGGCGAGTACAAGAGAAAAAGAAAGATGCACATGTCCAAAACTACAAAAAAGATGTCATTTGGTCCTAGGGTGGGTGGAAATAGGCATTTATGGCTGTTTGGCCACCCCTTTCTCTCTCTCTCATTTTCCTATATATGTAAGTGTTTTTCCCTTAGAAAGGGGTTCTTCTCTGCTAGACTTGGAACTTTGTCTTAGAGTTTTGCAATTTCCATACCTTCAAACCTTTGCAACTTCATTTGCAAGTTTTTACAAACCTCTGCTCTATAAATGCAATGAATATGCTTTGAAGTGTTATTGCAATTGTGGTTTTCCCTTTAAATGCTTGTATTTGATGTAAATCCCTTGCACTCTTGCTCTCCTTTGAGTTTATTCATTTGTCCCCTTCAAAATTTTGTGTTTCTCTTATTCTTGCATGTGTGGTTAACTTTGTGTCTATACATGTCAGAGTTGAATCTTGTTCTAGTTTGGTGCATCACCTCCCCTTTATTTTTCAGTTTTCTCCTTCTTCTAACTCTTTTGTCTCCTTGGAGTTGTTAGCTTAGATTAGGTAGTTTAAAGTAGAAAGTTGGTATAGGATTAGTTGCAACAAACTGGGGTGGAGGGAACAAGCCCTTTCATCTGAAGAAATATCATGAGTAACCCACAGACTCATCTTCTAACAATGTTGCATTGAAATTGTTGAGCCCAATTTCAATAGGGTGTGTACTTGAGCTTCAACAAAAAGCAAACTGGAGGATCAAGTAATGTCCCCTTTCTTTCACAGAGGGCCTATGGGCCAATATTTAGTCTTAGCCTTGGCCATACCCAAGGGGCTAAAGACTTTAGAGGCTATTGGGTATTCCACCTTGCTTATTTGTTATATTTTTGCATTGGCATGGGTGTTAAGTGGCATGGCGGGGGCAAACGTTATGTTTTATCGTTAAGAGGGTGACTAATAACACTTTAATGTTATATTCTTTCGTTGGGGTCACTTATGTCCCTATGGCGACTAGGGGGAAGAAAAGTAACTTAAGTTACTTTATTATTTGGTGGTCCTTCCTAAAAAAGGTCAACTTAGGTTTCTTGGGCCACAAGTTGTTTGGGGGAAATTATAAAAGGAGATTGAGAGGAGAAAGAGAGGTCATTTTTGCATACACAATTATCATTTCCTTTGAGCAACTGTTTGCTTTTTCTAGCTTGTGGGGTAAGATCCCACAGGAACCCTAGCTTCGGTGGTGAGAGATCCATTCCTCGCTAACGGCATTCTTCGGCGGTGGAAGATCCACCCTAGCTTGTCAATTTGGAACTAATTCAGGGTTGATTTTCAGCTACACTGCCAGGATACACCCAGCCCCCTGAAGAACCCACCCTATTACATATCAGGTCGGATACGTCAAGATCCAGGTACGGGTATGTACGGGATACGTACAGGGTACTCCTGGGTGACGTACCCGAGAGTACCCCGTACGTACCCCTTTGTAAAAAGGTTTTTTTTAATCTTTAATTCATTTTTATTTTTATTTTTTTACTATTCTATTTCCTAAAAGCAAACCCTAAATACTAAATGAATAAAATAACACACCCTCGCCCCCACAAAAAGTTATAAAAAGAACCCACCCCTCTCATTTGAAATCACACAAACAATTTCATTGTCTTTTTACAAGTGAATGAGCAAAGAGCCAAAGAAGAGTTGTGAAGAGCTTAGTGGAGGCAAAGATTGGAAGGAAGTTTTGCAAAGAGCTTAGAGGAGGCAAAGATTTGAAGGAGTGGCAGCCATTGCTTCTTTTGTTTGGAGTCCACCATTGCTTTTTTTATTTGGAGTCCACCATTGCAAGGAGAAGGAGAGGAAGTCATTGTTGAGACTTGAGAGGAAGAGCTTGTTCTAAATTTATTGTTCATTCAAGAATCAAAACTAGAAGAGTAGAGAAGCGACAAGGATATACGATTCTACACCACAGGTATATCGTATTTTAATTTAATAAAACAAAAAATTAATTCATCCTTTTGTTTTATTTGTTTACGGTTATTTACTTATTTATTTATAATTTTATTATGTTGCGTTTTTTTTTAAGTTTAAACGCATTCTAAATCTGTGTATGCTCTCACCTCGCTCCTTTATGGCGATCTTGGTGATCAAAAACAGATTAGGAATACATAGTTTAGGGTTATTTAATTTAATAATTGGTAAAAAATCATTTTTTAATTTTAAATGCATTGTCCAATGTTAATGTATTTGTTTTTTTATTTTTTTAGCTTCCTAAATTTGTGTATGCTCTCACCTTGCGCCTTTATGGCGATCTTGGTGATCAAAAACAGATTAAGACGACATAACTAATTTATTTATGTTAAGGCAAATTGTTTTTTTAATTATTTAAACATCCTAAACCTGTGTATGCTCTCACCTCGTGCCTTTATGGCAATCTTGGTGATCAAAAACAGATTAAGATGACATAACTAATTTATTTATGTTAAGGCAAAATGTTTTTAATTTTTTAAACATCCTAATTTTGTGTATGCTCTCACCTCGCGCCGTTATGGTGATCTTGGTGATCAAAAACAAATTAGGATGGCATCAAGTTCTGCTTCAAGTGGAGTGCAAGGCCAAAATGAAAACACATCAACTTCTATGAGACATGATCCTAATTCCCCTCTTTGGAGACATGTGACAGTGGTAGACAACATTGTTGGTGGTGGGGATTGGATTTGGATATGTTATGGCTGCCAAACTCAAAACAAATCCTCATATAGCCGACTGAAAATCCATTTGACTGGTATTGGAGGTGTGGGGATAAAGAGGTGCCCAAAAATAACAAATGAAAAAATGGTAGAACACCTAAGAGAGCAAGAAGAGGTTGATAGACAAGTTGAAAGAAATAGAACTAGAACAATTCCTTTGCAAAGAAGGCCTTCATCACAACCATCCGCACCTAGACCTACTTCTCATCCTTTCATTCAAACTCAAAGTCAACCACGTGATTCCCCTTTTGATGAAGAGACTAAGAGTCCAGAGAGCTCACAAAAAAGGCCAAAAGGAGCATTAGAGAAAGCATTTAATATTGAAAAGAGGGACATTGTTGATGAAGTTGTTGCTCGATGCATTTATGCATGTGGGCTGCCCTTTAATGTATTGAGATCTCCATATTGGCATCAAATGGTGAAGGGTATCAATGAAGCTCCACAAGGGTACAAATCCCCAGGTTATGAAAAAGTTCGAACCACACTCTTGGAAAAGGAAGTGGAACACATTCACAAGACTTTGCAGCCAATCAGAGACTCGTGGAAGGAAATAGGGGTTTCCATTATTTCATATGGATGGAAAGATGCTAGAAATAGACCCCTCATAAATGTTGTTGCAGTATGCCCTAAAGGGGCAATGTTTCTTAAAGCCATTGACTGTGAAGGGGAAGTCAAGGATGCACAATTTATTGCCGACATTTTAATAGAGGCAATTGAGTCAATGGGCCCCCATAATGTTGTTCAAGTCATCACGGACAACGCTAAAAATTGTAAAGCGGCAAGAATGATCATAGAGGGTAGATATGAGCATATTTTTTGGACCCCTTGTGTTGTCCACTCCCTTAATTTGATGCTCCAAAAGATTGGGAAAATCCCATGGATTGAGCAAATTTATACTAGGGCAAATGACATTCAAATGTTTATCACAAACCATCATATGTCACAAGCCATTTTCAAGAAATTCTCAAGTTTAGAGTTGCCGAAGGTTGCAAAAACTAGATTTGCCTCTCACATGCTCGTTTTGAGACGGCTTGTGAAGGTGAGAGATGCTTTGAGCAGTATGGTGATCAGCAATGTTTGGTCAGTGTGGAGGCAATCAAATACAGAGAAAGCTACAAAGGTAAAATCATGGGTCCTTGATGAGGATTGGTGGGCCAAGGTTGAGTACTTGTTGAGTTTTACAGAGCCCATTCTCTGCATGATTCGATATGTAGATACTGATGAAGCATGCTTAGGAGAGATATATGATGGCATAGATTCTATGCTTGAGGGTATCAAAGATGTAATACAAAAAAAAGAGCAAGATCCAGAAGAGACCTTCCACAGTGAGGATCAAGAGTGTGGTCATGAAAAGGTGGAATAAAATGACCACCCCATTACATCTCCTTGCTTATGCACTTGACCCCAAAGTATTATAGCTCTGATGTACTTGGGCTACCAAACATGCAAGCACCATTCTCTGACTCCGAAGTTGGAATTGGAACCAGGGCAGCATTCAGAAGGATTTTTCCCGATCCATCTATAGCCAGTGAGGTCAGAAGTGAAATGGGCATGTCTACTGGTTCAGAAAGCCACATGGGATTGATTGAGGCTCTTTTCGACAAGAGTAACTCGACTCCAATCACATGGTGGCGTGTACATGGCCATGATGCCAAGTACTTACGTCCTACTGCTATAAAAGTTCTTTCATAGGTATAACATTTATAAATTTTAAAATTTATAATCATTTCGAATATTTTAAATTTTATTTAGGATTATTTAAATTTTAATTTATTTTTCACACATTCTTAGTATGTTACTAATTTGTCTTTGAATTTTAATTTTCTAACTTTGTTGTAATAGGTGGCTAGTAATTCTTCTGCAGAGTGGAATTGGAGTACTTATAGTTATTATACACTCAACTAAAAGAAACAAGTTGGCATTTAAAAAAGCTGAGGATTTGGTATATGTGCACTCCAATTTGCGCCTCTTGTCACACAAGTCTGAAGATTATGCTAAAGGGCCTCACAAAGCTTTGGGATCTTATTCCAGAGACCACAAACTTGGATGCCTCCATAGCCACGCTTGCCCAACTTTCATTATTTGATTGTGAAGATGACATTCAAGGGTGCTCACAAGGAGCAGAGAGTGGAATTAATGAGAGTGGAGCTAGTGCAAGATGCAAGTGGCACACAAGAATTTGATTTTGAGGAAAATCTAGATGATATATTCTAGATTTGTTTGTATTCCTATATCATATGTATGGCAGCCACATGAACAATGAAATGTAAAATCTCAAGTATATTACTATATTGTATGTTTTGAAAATTTGAACATGGATCCTAGTATATTTTTCAAATTTCTAGTTTTTTTCATATTCATGTTGACATGATATTCGCATATCATATGTATGGCAGCTACATGATCAATAAAAATGCAAAGTCTTAAGTATATTAAATGTTTTGGATATTGATTCAAGTTTTGTATTATTATTTCAGTTTTTTATGGACTAAAAAATGAGTAAAATGAGTAGATGTACATAATATATATATATATATATATATATATATATATATATATATATATATATATATATATATAATTTTTAAATATGTACAGACGTATCCAAGACGTATCGTACCCAAGGGTTTTTTAAAATTGATGTATCCGCGTATCGTACCCGTACCCATACTCATATCCTGGCAATGTAGATTTTCAGAGTTTTTAGAGAAGGGTTTTGGTGGAATTTTGGGCTTTTTGGTGGAGAAAAATCAAGGGGTTCCGAATCTATTTTACTACAGCGATTAAAGCAGGTTTGGTGCCACTTTTGGGGGAATTTTGGAGGGTTTGTGGTCTCTTTCCAGGTGGAGTGACCCATTTTGGGATTTTACAGTGCTTTTTGGAGGGTTTTCAAAATGCTTTTTTGAGGATTGGCGATTGGGTTTTCATTCATATTATTAATAGATGTTATTTCCAAAATTTCAGAATTTTATCATGCCTTTGAGAAGATATGGATTTTGAAGGTTTTCTAGCTGTCTAGGGTTTTCTGTAATTTTTTAGGCAGTCATATATGATTCGAAAAATTCCAAAAATATTGTTCTAGGGTTCTTTATTATCATAGCAAGCTTCCTATAAATTTTCATGTGTTTTGGGAAAATATTTTGAGAAAAATAAATAAAAATCAGTCCGCTGCCCTAGCTGAGTATTTACGGCAAAAATCAAATTTTCTATTTGCTGCAATTTACCTATAATTTGTGTGTTTTTGAGTGGTATCCCACAAGGGATATTTCAAACTAACCAATGAATTTGGCATGGATAAAACATTGGAGCAACTAAGTGAGAATTACTATTGGCCTAAGATGAATGTGGATGTCAATAAGTTTGTCTAAAGTTGTAGAGTTTGCCAATACTAAAAAAACTCTATGATATCGTTACGGCAGGGGGGGCTAGAAACCGGTACGAAACGTACCGAGAGCAGGTACGGAGGGGATATGGCAGTGGGAGCAGGTAGGGTACAGTCGGCCGTGCCTTGCCACTCTGCAGCCTCCATGCCAACTCTGCCACAACACTGTGGCCTCTCCCCACACTCCAAACCATTTGTCAAGGTCGTTTGCATGCGCTGCCTGCATTTTTGTTCGCCCCCATGGTCTCATTTGTTGCCCTAAGCGTGACTACGTTCCATTCCCATACCTGCCCCGGTCGTTTTTTCCTTGCACTTGTTGGCCAATTTAATCCCACTGCTCACCTTTTTGTCATCCACGTGGAGGCTATTCCCTTTTGAATATTGCATTTTAATATTCCTTCTCCCGCTTTTTTAAAAACTTTTAAATACATCATTTTTTTAGTAGGTTTATTAACGTGGTGGGGGTCATATTATTAAATTCGTTGTTTTAAATTAGAAGTGTCTCCAAATTTTACCCTGAAATCTGAGACTACCCCATGTTTAAAATTTTCGTACTTTTAAAATAATGGGTCGTTTTGTGTTTTTATTGTCAAAAAATGTCTATATTGCGTCAAGATATTCCCAGAGAATCATATAAGCCAATTTCGACAAATACCCAGATGCCCAAACTCGTTATATTCTGTCGCTGGGGTTTGCCTGTGGGAAATTTTTATTTAATTATTTTAAGCCCTATTTGAGGTAAATTGTGCTCCGGTTTAACCCTGTTGAGGTTTTACATGTCAATATTCCCATATACCAGTAGGGTTTCCATCAGGAATTGATCCTGGGCTTTATCTGTGACTTCTGGCAACTTTTCGCGTTTTTGTTATTTTTCTCGTTTTTTTTCTCTGTGAAATTCCCCTAGGTCAATTCCTTCGCCAGTACAGTCTGTTTTCTTGCCTAGAGTATCTAGAAATCATCTACAGACGTCATGCCAGAAGGAATTCGCCACAAGAAGTTTGGTTCTCTCTAAAAAGACAAAGTCATACACAAAAAAAGGCCTCTTTTGGGCAAGTCGCATTTTTGGGAAAGGAAGGTTTTAAGCTGCAATGGGATTTTTGGTAGCAGCAGGCAGGTCAGAATTTTGTACCTGCCTGGCGAGGTACTTTTTCCAATGGAAGCAAAGTCACTTAAGTCATGATGGGAAAATTAGAGGCAGCAGGCAGACGGGAATTTCTTACCTGCCTTGCAGGGTGATTATTCCCATCAAAAAGTGACTTTTAAAAATAGAAATCAGCCATGGCAAAAAGTGACCCACCTAGAGGAAGAATACTATTTTTTTAAGTATTAATTAATTGTTTCTATTCCTAAAATTGGCGCCCAAGCATGAGGAAAAGTCAATGCATGATGAAAGGATAAAAAAGATTGGAAATAGAATGCTAAAATTAAATTAATTTCATTTATTTAATGCAGCCCCAAAACATAAAAATTTTGGCGCCCAAGTTTAAAGAGAAAAGCATGATTTTTAATTAATTAATTGCTGGAAATAAGAAGGGCAATTATTAATTATAGAATAATGAAGGTTATATAAGCATGGGCTGCCATATTAATGGAGTTATTAATTCTTTAGCAAAAGGAGTGCAGCCCAGGTAATTTTGGCACCCAACGGAGGAATTTTGCTCAGAAAAAGATGTTTTCACTGCCGGAAAGCTTCAAAGTTTGGCGCCTAGGTTTGAAGGAGCTTGATTTAAGTCTGATTAATTGTCTGCATATTATTATAGGTGCCCCAGGTGCTTATATAATTGAAAAGGAGCTTAAATCAATGTCAAACACATTGAATATATCCTCCGAATTTGAAGAAGTTCCCAGATCTGCACCAATTGTAAAGAATTCTGACTAAATAAAAAAAAAAAGAATTGCTCAGACAAAGATTGCTCCAGCCATAGCAAAGCGGGATGAACGAGAAAGCTCAGCGGAATCATGCATTACTTCCAGATTTGCTGACATCGAAGACACAAATCAGGCCCCGATCCAGATCCAGATTCAGATCCAGATCTCATAATTACAAAAGCTTCCGACAAAAATTCATCCTCTTGTTTCTGATGCAGCCCGTATAGAAGTCATTGCGTAAAAAATTCCTTCCAGGATCTTGTGCAAATGTGCTCCCAAACTTCCAGTTGAAGTCTTCATTGAATTTGCATTCACCCAGAGTGCTTTCTAGAATTTTTAATTGCTCATATGCAATTAAAAATAAAAATAGAGGAGTTATTTACGGCAGACATTGCACTGCTGCATGTACTGGAGAAAAACTGCAAAAGCTTCAAGGATAAGAGGGAAGACAAGGCAAAGGCAACACCCGTAAGCAAAATTTCAGATTCCAGCCGCTTCTAGATCCAGCTGCTTCCAAATCCAATTTGGTGAGAATCAAGGGCAAGAGAATCAACTGCATGCAGAGTATGTAAAAAGAACAAAAGTGTTGCAACTTTCTTTTAACAAAGTAATTGAGCGATCAATTAAATTATAAAACTTAAGTGATTGGTTTAGTAGCCATTACTTGAAGAAGTCAACTACTTGGAAATAGGTCGTAGACATGCAAAATAGAAGGTTTTATTTTCAATTGCAAATCATGCATGTCATGCAAAGAGGAATTCCAGGAGGGAGATTGCCAGTTGTTTCCTTTACAACTTCCACATGTGTCAGTTCACTAAAAGCTTCCTACTTGTAATTGCCCCTCTACATTCTATAAGTAGAGGAAGAACCTTCGGGTAAAGGATCATCAGAATTTGTCAGCAGCATTCTTGTGTTCCAGACTTTGTGCTGAAACCCCTGATAGCTATTTGAAGCAAAGGAATAAAAAGGAGCAAATTTCCAGAGAACTTTGTGTCACGGTGTATTTTGTTTCCAACTTTTTGTCTTAGATCAACTTATAAACTTTGTATTATTCTAGATCTAGATCTAAAAGTTGCCTTTGCTTATAATTCTGTGTTAATATCTATTGATTTTATCTGTGCATGTAATCAACTCTGTAATCTATTGATTGGGTTGCACATCTTCCCTCTTTCTTTCCTGTGTTTTTATTATTTCCTTCTTTCATCAGATATTTCCTTTCTTTAATAGTTGCTTACTTGTTGCAAAACTATACAGCTATGGTTCATGAGCTGCATGGTTAAAGTAATACCCCCAAATAGATACTAGCATATTTAACTAACAAATCTTACACGAGAGCCTCACCGGTAAATGAAGGAGATTTATCTCATAACTGCCTAGGTTTTCAGCTATGCAAAAAATCTAGCCAACAAGAAGTGTGGGTATTTACTTAATATATGCGGTGGGTCCTTATAAAGTAGAGTGGGTGGGATTTAAGAAAAGTGGCCCCTATTAATTTTATAGGTAGGTGTTTTTTTCATTAAAGCTAGGGTTATAATGCTTAAAGAGGTTGCTTATTTATTAGATCTTAATTAATAACTTAGGATCTAATTTAAAGTATATTTAATTTAAAGTATAGCTAAGGAATTTAAATTTATAAGTATATTATAATGTACATATATACGAATATTAAATATATTATATATATTATAAGTTTTTAACTTTTATATATATTTTTAATATGTGGTTAACCTTAATTTTTATTTAGAAGGCCGAAATTTATATATTTTTTAATTTTATATACTTTTTTGTACTGCCGTATCCAACGTTGTATCCGGGGCCAAAAAAAATTTTGTCATATCCGCGTATCAGATGCTTTGTACCCCGTTGATCTGTAAACTCTTCAACTTTGGAATTATCCACAGAAACACAAAAAACGTTATTCTACTTTCTATTAGAAAATGACAAGATAGCTAGTGAATGAATTATGCTTATGCTTAGAATGCACAATTGCAGGAAAGGAAAGAATTTAAGCTCATAAATACCAACAAATTTTATTCTGGAAACCCTCCAGCAGGAGGAAAAACCAGTCGAGAAGGGCAATTGCTCTTTCTTCCCACTTTTATTGGCCAATTCAAAATAACAAGTACAAAATTTACAATAAGTATGAAAGAGAAGTAGATAATATCTCACACTTCCCTCCCAAATACTTGCTTGCTCTGTTTCAACACTCCTTTCTTCTACAAAACACAATTCCAGCACATAAGAACTTCTTGCTCACTTGCTTTCATGCTTCCAATGCCTATTCTCTTCTACAAACATGTATTTATAGCCTTTCTCATGTCCTCCTGTGCACTGGAGAATGGGAAAGGTCATGGAGGAGAAGAGACATGAAACAACCTTCCAAATTCTAGGTTGTTCATTTCATATTTTTGTTTTCTATCCGAAAGAGCCAGGACCACCGACCAATGCAGACCGGCGGTCCCAAGACCGCCGCCCTGGTTGGGCAGCGGTTCTGTAACCATCGCTCTGCATAGAGGGGAGGTCCTGTTACTATAAAGACAGAACCTCTTGTGTAGTACATTTTTCATTCTTCGTGCTAACTGTTTTGATGAAGTAGATTCATTTTGGATCCCTATGGATCTACACCTCCCCTGCTTATTGGAGGCTAGTTTGGTCCCACAAAAGCTTAATGGGGGAGTAGATGAGGAAATAATTCCCTCACTTGCTCCTTTGAGTACCATCGGGCCTGCCTTGGTGTCTTTCCTTTCAGTCCAATCTGCCAAGACTCCTGCAAACCTCTCCTAGTCTCTCTAACCTTCTGCTGCAGCACTACATCCTCCAATTCGCCTCGTGAGTCCAAGACGCAATCCTCAATGGAAGGTAGCAACTGTAGACCTTCATCTTCATCTAGCATGGATGGCCTCATATAGGTGCAAGTTCTCACAATTTTACTATAGAGTACATCCTCATAAATGGTGGCAAGTCAAGTCGAAAAGCAATTTTCTCCAACCTGCTCCAATATGGTGAAGGGCCCATATCATAGTGGCTTGAGTTTCCGTGCTTGAACGTGTAATCTCTCGTTGCTCAAGTAAAGCCAAACTCTATCGCCAACATGTAGCTTATGTTCTCTCCTATGCTGATCGTGCCTAGCTTTGTACTTGGCTTGAGATTTCTCTAGTTGTTCTTTGACTTTGAGATGGATTTGCCGGATCTTCTCAATGAATTTGTTTGCTCCAGTCACCTCTGTGTCTCGTGTCTCCTCCTCATCCTGCTGCCCAACTGCTATGTCCAACGGATTTGTAGGTAGATATCCCAAGACATGCTTGAAATGGTGACTTCATAGTGGATGTGTGTACTGCCCGGTTATAGGAATGTTGAATGTAGGCTTAAGGACTCATCCCAAGTCCTTGGATTATTTGTTGTTATACCCTCTGATCAACTGTACCAAAGTCCTATTACCACCTCTGTCTATCCATCTGTCTATGGATGGAAAGTTGTGCTGCCTCTGTAACCTGGTATCCATCTTGTCCCACAAAGTAGTCCAAAACTTCCCCAAGAACCTGGAATCCCTGTCAGAAACAATAGACTTTGGCAAACCAAAATGCACCCATACATTAGCAAAGAAAAGATCTGTTGCCTCATGTGCTTTTACTTTCTTTTTACATGCCATAAGAATACACATCTTACTGAATCTATCAACAACATATAGATAGTCATGGCCATGTTTAGACATAGGTAATCCTCCTACAAAATCCATAGAAATATCCTCCCATGGACGAGTAGGTACTAACAAAGGCATATACAACCCTCCTTCCTAGTCTTAGGCTTGCTAGTACAACAAAGTTTACATCCACGAATAAATTTTTGATACTTCTTGCATATTGGGCCAATACACGTACCTTTGCAAGTGGGCTAGGGTCTTACCAACACCGAAATGTCCCGCTACTTTCGAAGTATGTGCTTCCCTCATCAATAGAATTCTTTCTTCTTTTGGCATGCAAAGCTTCCCCCATTGGTAGAGCAGCCCATCCTTTAGATAACAATCTTCAATTCCAATGTCCATTCAGCGCCTTGGGACTGCAACTGCTGAAATGTCACCCCAAAGTCTTTGTCTTGGGCATATGCCTCTCCGTAAGCTTCCTTCGTGAAGGGCTCAAGATCTGAGAGATAGTGGCCAAACAGGAAAACTTCTCTTGTGTGGGCGGCCTAGACAACATGTTTGCCACCAAGTTTGTACCACCCGTCTTGTATTTGATCACCAGATAGAACTGCTGGAGGAACCCCATCCATTTGTATATGTTGTGTTCAATGTGTCCAATGAAATGAGTTGAGTCTAGGCTGCATGAAAAGGTTGGTATTAACTTGTCCCCCTCTTACCCAACCTACATCACTATGGCATCCTTTGTTTGATCTCTTGCACCAGTTGTCCTTGAAGTCTCTTTCCGCTTCTCTTTATTCGGGGGCCTCGACATGCACCTCTCTTCGTCTTTGATAAGTTCTTGGCTTCTTGAGTAGTGACCTTCCCCTTGATGACAAAGTTCCCTTCTCTTCCTTAGTCACCTTCTCCTTCTCTTTTCCTCTAGCCGTTTCCTGCACTTTCTTTTTTCCAGTTTCAGCACACACAGTGAGTTATAATCTTTTTCCGAAACCATTACAAAACTGTCTGAGATTGATATCCACACTACCATTATTGGACTCCTCATAATTTGCTTTGACTCGCTTCCCTAAAATATTGTATTTCACTATTTCTTATGCAGATCAATCTCTGTACCAATCAATCTATGCTACATTCACAATGGCACCCAATAAATCCTTAATCCTGCTTAGCATGCTTTCCAAGTACTGCGTTGTGACTCCAGATGGCAGCCTTATCCAACTTGTGAATTTCCCATCTCTGTCTACAATGCTTACCAAAGTAAAGTGTGCCATAACACAACTTAGGAAAACCTTTGTATGCTTCTGGCATTTTCAGTCGAATTTTCTCTCATCCCCTAATACAAACATCACATGTTCATAACAACTTTCTCATTTTCCTCTTATAAGAAAAAGATTCATCTGGTTTTCACACATATGGCCCCCTATGTTTATTTGTGCAAGACTCTTTCTCCGACAAGACTATGAAGGACTTCTTCTCTGGAATACCAACCTCCTCTATCAACATGAAAATGAGGATCATACCCCGTCTGAAGGTGATGCCCCTTTGATGAGCCGCTTCTACTACAATGCTTACCTCCTCTGCAATGCATTGTGCGTAGTTGTACTCTTAACCCTTTTAGCCCCCCCCACCCCCCCCCACCCATGATGCACACGATATCTTTTAATGCTAAGTTCCAATTCCCCACCACCATCAACTTTTCGCTTATTAGGCATGCTGCAACTCATGTAGCCCTATTTTTTATTTCATCTAACATCATAGTGTATCCTCCCATCTAAAGTTAAGCTATTTTGCGACCTTGTTCACTTCATCACTATTTCTCATTGTGGGCATATGTCTTCACCCTCTTTGACAGGTATCTTGTATTATCTCTTTCATCTATTATTCTTTCAGAAAGTCTTGGATTTACTTTATGAAGACTAAAGAAGTGTTCAGCAAGTTCAAGGAATTCAAGGCTTTGTTAGAAAATACACAGGTCAGACACTTGAGGGAAGTACAACTCCAAGGAGTTTCATTGCATAGAGACCGGGTAAAGAGGGAGCTCTTTGAGCTACATAACTCCACAAATTACAATAGAATGGAATAGCTGAGAGGAAGAAAAAGTTCATCATAGATAGCCAAGTTGCATGACCCATGACGAATTTCTGTGCACTCAATCTTTGTGCTGAAGCATGCAACGCGGCTGTCTTTATATTGAACAGATGCTCACATAGAGTACTACAAGAAAAAACACCCGAGGTGGTCTTCACCAATTAGAAGCCAAAGGTATCTAGATTCCAGGTTTTTGGTTCTCTTGTTTACATACATGTGCACATATATTTAAGGAAAAAAATAGGGCCTTCAAATATCAACGGCATCTTCATGGGGCATAATGTGACATCCTAGGGATACATGATCTATATTCTTAGGCATAGGAAAACGGTGGTAGGCCAAGATGTAAAATTTAAGGAAGGATGGTCCTCAAGTTCTCAGGAGCCTCCTACAGTGACTGACAAGGCTGAGAACCCTTCTGTACTGACTTTTGATCAGAACTCAGATTCTGAACTGAATGATTCCAGCCAAGAAGGAGAGGTCACACTGCCCACTAGTTCATCCCAGAAGAAGAGATGGCTTTTCCAAGTCTTACCAGATGCAAAAGAGAACACTGGCAAGCCCAAATCATCATTTAGGTTAATCCATTCCACCTAGGGAACCTCCTGATTATCTTGCTTGGATAACATCTATTCTTGATGCAGTGCCTTCAAGTTTTGAGGAGGCAATTACAGAAGAGGTTTAATGTGAAGCCATGAAGAAGTATAACTCTTATCATCAAAAATGGTGTCTAGGAGATTGCACCAAGACCAGAGGATAAATCAAAGATTGAATTCACGTGGGTTCAAAATTATGCGTGTTGTAAATGGGACCACAGGAAAGTACAAGGTCAGGAAATTACAAGGTCAGGTTCGTAGCCAAGGAATTCTCTCAAAAAGGGGGAGTTAACTACAATGAAACTTTTACTCCATTTGCAAGGTATGCTTCCATTAGAGCCATTTTGTCCTTGGTTGCCTAAAACTACTTTCTTGGATAGTGTAATTGAAGATTAGTGTCTACATTAATCAGCCTAAAAGATATGAAATCCATGGGCATGACACCTGTATTTGCAGATTGAAGAACTTATACGGGCTTACGCATGCACCATGGACTTGGTATGTCAGGCTAGATGAGCATTTGAACAAGTTGGGATTTTCCTAGACATCAGCAAATTTTGATCTCTATTTATCCTTGATAAATCAGATATGCATATTTTGGTGCTATTTATAGATGATTTTCAATTAAAGAGAAATTAAAGGCTTCCACAAGAAATTTAATTAAATTATTAATTTTTGTGGGATTTTGCTAGTGTATGTTTTTACTATTTAGTCATTTCAAGATGACCTCCATGATTATTCATTTTACCCTAGTGACACTTTTCTAAAGTATTTTT
Organism: Taxus chinensis; assembly: GCA_019776745.2. Lineage (NCBI taxonomy): Eukaryota > Viridiplantae > Streptophyta > Pinopsida > Cupressales > Taxaceae > Taxus > Taxus chinensis. The sequence goes on from CM034146.1 coordinate 903,452,625, forward strand.
GGCAAAAATCATGAGGTAAGGGGAACCCATTTTAGCAGACAAGCCCACCATAAGCATTTGTTAGTGGGGAGAGGAATGGCGAATGTAATCCATTGCTTTCGGCTTCTCACCCTCTAGCCTCTTCCCCCATTGGGTCCCCTTGCCTCGTGATTATTACCAAAAATACATGAGAAAAGTGTCATTACAGCAATGACCACTCATGGAGGTCATTTTGGGGTGACTAAAATAACACACGAGTAAAATCCCACAAAAAATTGATAGTATAATTAAATTGTTTGTGAAGCCTTCAATTACTAAACACATACATGATTGGGTTGTAATTGGGTTAATCCCCCATTGGTAAGAATTATGAAACAAGGATCACCTACAAGGCATGCATACTCTGAAAGTTTATCCAATGTGGAAAGAGCCAAGGGGATGCATTTAGCACACCAGTACCCACCATAAGCATTTGTTAGTGAGGGGAGGAATGGCAAATGTAATTAGCTTTGGGCTTCTCACCCTCTAACCTCTTCCGTCATTGGATTCCCTTGCCCCATGCTTATTAGCAAAAATACATGAGAAAAGAGTCATTAAGGCAATGACTACTAATGGAGGTAATTTTGAGATGACTAAAAACACACAGGTAAAATCACATGAAAAAATGATAGTCTCATTAAATTGCTTGTGAAAGCCTTAAATTACTAAACACATACATAATTGAGTTGTAATTGGGTTAACCCCACACTGGTAAGAATTATGAAACAAGGGGTCACCTACAAGGCATCTCATGCTCAAAAGCTTTGCCAATGGAAAAAGAGACTAGACGGTGAGAGTCCCAAAGAGGTGGATTACATTTTTTGTTCCTCACCCCTAGTAACAAATGCTTAAGGTCCCTTGTGTAGCAAGTAGGCCCCCTTGCCTCATCATTAATTACCAAAAAAATACTCATGGAGGTCATCTTGAGATGACTAAAAATGCATGAGTAAATTTTCACAAAAATTAATTATTTTATGATAGGGAATTCAAGGAAACTAATTATGTGGTGCAAGGAGTTAGCCAATGAGTTTGATATGAAGAATATGGGGCTGCCACATTATTTCTTGGAATTGGAGGTGTGGCAGGTTAATGGAGATATCTTCCTTGGCAAGAGAAAGTACATATTGAAGATTTTGGGGTGATTTCAAATGCCCAAATGCAAACCCATGTCTATTCTAATGGTACCAAATTTGAAGTTGGCTTGTGATGACAATTCAGACTTGGTTGATCCCACTCTCTAAGGGCAGCTGATAGGATCATTGATATGCCTGGTCAATTGCAAACCTGGTACATGCTGAGTAGTACGTACTTTGGCCCAATTCATGGTAAAGCGAAGGCAGTCCCATTGTAGGGTTGCAAAGCATATTCTATGATACCTGAACAGCACTCTTCATCATGGCATTAGGTACATGGGAGATGGGGAGATTGTTCTTCATGGTTTTTTTGACTTGAATTGGGCAAGGTGATGTTGGGACTTTGAAGTCTACTTCTGGCTATTGTTCCTCTATGGGAACAGGTATGATCCCCTGGTTTAGCATGAAGCAAGAAGTATAATCCCTTCAGCTTCTTCTGCTAGTTGTGAGGCAAATTGGTGGCCAAATTCACTGGTGAGCTATTAGTGCCCATAATGCTTTATTGTGATAGACAGAGTTGCATCAAGCCAAGCATGTAGATATCCAATATCATTTCTGCAAAGACAAGGTACAGATCTGTACAATGTGCATTGGACCAAGAAATGGGTCTACACATACCCAAACCTCTTAATAGGCAAACAGTAGAAGGTAAATCTAGAACCATTATTCCCTAATGCAGTAAATAACCAGGATTATAACTAAGGTTGGGATGCGTAAAGAAAAAATAATTTTACACAAGGGCCCTCTAAATAGAGAGAAGGGTAGAGGACCTTTCTAGAACAGGCATTAAAAATTTAAAAAGCAAGGCTATGTTGTTTAGATCAAGGACCTTGGTAATAGACAAGTGTTGTAGCAATAAGGATAATAACAATAAATTAAATGGTAACAAGCATGTGCAAGAGCATAAATGCAATAAAGTGTACAACATACATAATCATATCATGCACAAAACAAAGGCAGACATGGCAAAGTGATACGTGAGTCGACTTGTGGCATTAATCTCCCTCTTCAGCTTGGGCACTTAGTTTATGGATGGGTGTAGGTGGAGTCAAGGCTCGATGTATCACAATTGGGCACTCCAAAGAACCATTGTGCTTCGTGGACATCTCTCCTATTCTTGAACCTCCAAAACCTTTTGTTGCTAACTTGTACTCTTTTGGTGAAGCTCCTTAACCCTATCCTTCGTGGGCATCTCTCCTATTCTTGAACCTCCAATGCCTTTTGTTGCTAACTTGTATTCCTTTGGTGAAGCTCCTCAACCCTATCCTTTCAAGAAAACCTAAAGGGTGAATCCTAATTTGCCAATGCAAGCAAACCAGATGTCAAAATATTGTTCTAGAAATGATTATGAATAACCCTATAATAAATGGTGGTGTAAATTCCTGGGTCATAACTCCCTAAGGCCAACATCACCAGCCATGCCCCATGACAAAGGACATAATTTGGATAAAATCAGTGCAATTGGTGATGACATCGGTTGGATGCAAGCAATTGGGATAGGAATAAGGTAGGTCCAAGGAGACAAATCAAAAGGGGTATAGGTACCCATAACACAATCTCATAATTTGGCTCAAAACCAGCCCACACCAAATCCCATTAATGGGAGATTAATGCACTAATGAGCCCTTTACGAAACTAAATGTTAGTAAAGTATTTTTGAAGTTGTGCACGCGATGATCCTTGCACAGGTGCTAACCCAGCCCCTACCAGAAGAGATGTAAGAGCTGCTGAAAGAGCAACATGTAGTGATTCAAGAATCTGTCCCTCACAAAGAGGTGTTGGTCTATGTGAATTTACCTTTTTTGTCAGTTTACTTAGGTCATGTACACTTAGTTAATTAGTTGTGCATTTAATAATTGTAAATCAGGATAGATATCTTGATCTTCATATAAATTAGCATTATGCACAAAAGAATACATGTTATAATTCATTAGTTCAAACCTGAATCCAGAATTTTCCTCACATCCTCTTGCAGCTTGATTGACTACCCCCAAGGAGGTAAACCATAACAAGTAATGTTGTAATTTTCAAGAGTCCAGTTAGCTAACCCATTTGTTGCTTTGTTGCAACTTGCATTCTCTGGATACATGTCTGAATTGAACCTCCTGGAACTTATCCTGCGAGCTTTGAAGCTTCCCCAACTCTCTTGCTATTTTCCAATTTTTGTTATGAGTATCTTTTGGATTAGATAACAAGCTAACAATTACATTAGAATCAGATTCAATTTGGATTTTTTGCCATCCAAGTTTGAAAGCCTCTTGCATACCTTTATAGACCGCTTTGATCTCCACTAAGTTATTAGTTATATATCCCAATTTTCTCATAAAAGAAGAAAGCTACTGACTTATCATAAAATCTACCAATGCCTCCCAAACTCACCTAACCCAGATTAGCCCTTGAGGCACCATCCGTGTTCAACTTACTGTACCCAAAAGGAGGGGCTATCCAATGACTCTCCATCTGACTTTTCCTTTTAGGTCGAAAGGCAGGCATTGTTGAAGTCTTGGGCGGTAAATAGAGCCGATTACATAAATGTTCCCAATCTGGGGTAAGAATCTGAGGTAGGCTTATCTTATGCTTGATATATTCAACTATATTAATTTTGATCTTCGCCCAAACGTAAGTGATTTCCCTGCTTTTCTGCTGGAAAATTCTGTTGTTTCTCTCCTTCAAAATGTTCCAAAGCATAAGATGGCTATTTAAATAATATATAAATATTAATATTTAAATATTTTAACTTTATTCAATGAAATTTGGGGTTTATTAGGATATTTTCAGGATTAAAGTTCAATGTTTTTGGTATGAATAACAACATTTTGAAAGTAAAAAGCATTAGTATTTAAAAAAAAATTAAAAATTGGGGACATGCCCACCAAGTCCACAAGTACTCGAAACGTTCAGGACATCAACATAACTATGGGACAAATCCCCACATAACACTAGTATAGTTTCACTTTGCAGCTGAACTTTGACTGATTGTTCCTCCATCATTTGGAAGTCATTTTCAAAACAAACCCAACTTCGATGTTTTTCACCACCCACATCATTGTAGATAGTTTTTTCAATTTCATAGTTTTGTTCCTTTTTTTTCAGTTCTTTAACCTCAAGCATCCTCATTTTGCCAACTTTCAAAGGCCATAATTTTTCACAAGGAAATGTTTTCAAATGAAATATTTTTGAAACTACATATTTTTTCAAGAGGACTGTAGCAATTCACTTAGTTTGCATATTTATGGCCGTTTACAACAGTTTTTTATCTTGTACTTCACCATTGCAAATGCAACATGCACCATGTAATGGCTTTAGTCAATGATGTAATCATGTTTCTCACCTGTACATAGGTATCTTATCAGGCACATTATTTGTCTGTACCTATGTTGAGGACTATTTTTTGTCTCTCTTTCTTGATGGCTTTTATCAATTGGTGGCTTCTATGCATGCTGGTTGGTTGTTGGTCTTTTTCTGGCTTTGGGGACCATCCACCATAGGGGGGCATTTTGGGGACGCAAGGACAGGTAGGAAACATCCCCTAGACATCCCCATTTTTTTATTTTTTTAGGAAATGTCCTTGGACGTGAAAAATCTACAGGGAACAGCAGAGAAGCTAGCCGTTCCAAACAGTTTGAAAACACTTTCATTTAAAACTCAAAAATTGAAAAACAAGGGAGGATGGGGGGGCACAAGGAACCCCCCAACCCCTTTCCACTAACCCTAAACCTAAAACAACCAGAGTAAGAACTAAAGTCTAAAAACAAGCTAATCTTTGCCATTTTGCATTTTGTGAAGAAGAAGACAAAGAAGGAGAATGGCAATGAGAAGAGAAGAGAAGGGCAGCAAGAAGGCAAGATGCCACACAGGTTGATGAGGAGGCACATGAGGATTGGTTGGGGTTCCATTGGATGAGGAAGTCCCTAATAATTTCAGTGACTTAGACTCGGATTCTGATTTTGATGCGATTTTAGCACATTTTTACTATAGGCAGCAGTAAATATTCTATGTTTTTGTCATTTTGTAGTTGAAACTTGCAGCCCTTGGGCATTTCGTTGTATATATATATATATAATCTTATGCGAAATCTCAATTCAGCTCTAATGTTATGTATTAAGGTTCTATAATATATATGATGAATGTTATCATATGAATATTTGAAATTTCTTATATTGTTAACTTTCCCTTATTTTTTAATAGTTGTCCCCTTAAAAATGGCCTCCGAAAAACATGTCCCCTATCGTCCCCGCCCCAGAAACTTGGTGGAACATAGATAATTGTAAATCAAGATAAAGCTATCTTGATCTTTTAGAGGATAGATTAGATAAGATCTTCCCATTCTACGTTGCTTTAGCTTTATTCAGCTTTCCCCCTGATTGAAACTAAGGAGTAGTGAAGATTCCTGAGAGAGAATTGCCACATCTTGTCCAAGGCATTTTTCAGCGTGAGCATATGGATAAACGAAATGATATTTCAAAGGAGGTTAGTAGTCCAAGAAGCAAAAGAGGTAACTAGAAGAAAGCTCAAGAAGTTCATATACAGTGGGGAGGTTCGCCTAAGCCAAGGAATGTTGTTAGCTTGCAGCAAGAAGTCCATGATTGTTCTTCCTAATAACTTCACTGTAGCTTGCAAGGAGTAACTTGCTAGGAGCATGCATAGAGTTGTGTACACGTCTATAAGAGTTGAGTCACATCCCCTCAAGGATGAAAGTTGTGATTTTGGTTAAGTTGACGTTGTAATAGGAGTAGAGTCTACAAGCATTGTATTTTGTTTTGATTTCAACAAAAACAGAAGTTATGCGGTGTAACATTTCTGTGTATGAGGCTGATCTATGTTGCACTGTCTAATGCAGTTGTTAACTCGACTCCCTAATCATGACTGCGTCCCAAACAAGATTGCCCGCCATACCCCACATTGTTTGGGCTATACATGGACAAGTTCGAGGAGTGTATAAACAAAGTAAGAGGGGGTGTTCACTTAGCTAGTTATGTGGTCAAGCTACTCTTGTGTGTGTGTGATCTTTTTTGTCAAGAGGTTGGGCTGTAAGTGAATACTAGCAAAACTAAAGTCGTGATCTTTTCATTATAGATAAAGAAGAAGCAAATAAGCTTCCTTTTCGAAGGAAGCCCTTTGAAAGAGTCAAAAAATACAGGAACCTCTTAGTAGGGAGACTTGTAGGACAAAAAGAATACAAGGGGGTGGAAGGATTTATAATCGATACAAAATAGTTGCAGGAATGCGGAATTATGGGATTGGAAAAACAAGAGGACCTTGTTCAGGTTGCTTGTCACCCTAGTGATGCTCTATACATGTGAAGTTTGGGGCAGCGATGCGTAAGATTTGAAATGAAGACAAATAAAGAGAATTCAAAAACACCTAATCACAAGTAGCCTCAAGATTACATCAGTTCCGCATCAGATTTTATCAGCTGAAACGAGTAATTTGGTGTTGAAGACATAGGATACAATTTGGATACTAAGTCGCTTAAAGAACGCCAAAAACTATCAATAAAGTTTTTAGCTTTGAAAAACAGGGGATAGAAAACCCCCACCATTACCATGAAGATCATATCTTGTACTGCTAGGGGTCTTAATGCCCTAACAGAAAGTGCCTGGTAAAGCACCAATTAGTAATACAAAAATCAGAGGTGTTCTTACTCCAAATGAATGAAGTTGAAGCATAATCATTGTTAGAAGTTAGCGAAACTGAAAAGGTTGCTTAATGGATTCTAAATGCATGTCAAAGGGTCTATGTATCCTCTGGAATCCAAAATCAGTCAGTGTAACCTGGACTGAGCACAGATAACATTGGCAGCTTTGCAAGGTAAGGTCTTTGATTTCTAATATCTCCTTTCTGCTGATTAACGTCTACGGCCTAATAGCCCTTCTTCAAAAGGATAGTTTAGGTGAATTAAAGGGTTCTGAGCCAACAGTCCAACAACATAATCATTTATGAGGAGATTTTGATTTAACTCTTTCCAGGAAAGACAAAAGGGATGGGTGATCAGGGCTTCTCTGTCTCGACTAAACTTTGTTGAATTTGTTAATTCTAATAAATTGATGGATCTGGAACCAAAATATGGTTGGTTCTCTTGATCCAATCAAAAGATAGGTTTTAGTAACACTGCTGAAGATTTGATAGATTCATAATTTCAGTAACACTGCTACAATGGTTCTCTTGGACCAATCGAAATACAGGCTTTAGTAACACTGCTGAAGGATTGGATAGAGTCCTAATTTCACCGGATTGGGTGGACAACAATTGGGTTCTAGAAAGTCAGATATTGCCTATGTCTGGATCAGATCATGCTCCTGAAGCATTGACTCTTGTGGCAGATAATCCTCCACCAAGATGCTCTTTCAAATTTGAATTAATGTGGTTGAGAGATCCATAGGAACCCGAAAAAATAGAAGATTGATCAAAAGCTGCTCCAAATGTCAAAGAATCAAAGATGTTCATTCTGGCAAAGAAACTCTTCCATATCAAATTCAAGTAGAAGCTGGGAAGGAAGAGTGACATAAGGAACTGTTTTGAGCAGGAATGGATTCAGAATCTTATAATAGAGAAAAATCACTCTTGACAGAACCGCAAGAAATATAAAAAAGAAAAAAAATCATTAGAGACAGAAATCTAGGGAATGTTGGTTAAAATAAGGAGAAAAGAATGCCGGTTTTTTTCATAATTCAGTCAGAGCCCATAGAAATGCAAACAGCATCTCTTCAATAAAGGCCAGGGATGGGAGAAATCTGGAGCTTAACTCTGAAATCATATGGAAAGCAGTGGATATCTTTGAAGAACTGTTGACAAACAGAGAGGCCTTTAATCTTGTGACACAAAATGATCTTCTCAACAATATACCTAGACTTGTCATGGAACAGCAGCATGATCACCCCTTTCTCTAAAGATGAAATCAGAAAGATAAAGTCCCTGGACCTGGTGGTTTTCTAGTAGCTTTTTTCAATCTTTCTGGCACATTGTATGACAGGATGTATGTTCAGCCATTGAGGAATCAATACAATCAAAAAAAGTGCTGTCAGATTTTGATTGCACATTTATCTCTTATTCTGAAATCAGAGCAGCATGCTTCTTTTGGGGATTTCGGATCAATCTTATCTGTGCAATACAATTTACAAAATCGTCTCTTAGGCTATAATCCTTCTTTCCAGCATTATTTCTTCCGAGCAAGGGGGGTTTGTTCCTGGGAAGCTAATCATTGAAGGCATCATCATTACTCATGAAATCGTTCATTCTCTATCTGTCAATCGGAGGAAAGGCATGATCATCAAATTAGACATCAGCAAGGCCTCTGACAGGGTCAACTGGGGATTTCTTATGGAAGTTCTTCAAAAGTTTGATTTTGGAAAAGAATGATGCGAGTGAATTTTCAGTTGCATTTAAAGCCCTAGATTTTTGGTTTTAGTTAATGGTAGCGCATTTGGTTATTTTGGATTTACCGTAGGCTTGAAGCAGGGTGATCCCCTATCACCTTAGCTTTTCATAATAATAGCAGAAGCGCTTGGAAGATCTATTGTTGCAGCCTTTCAGCACAACATTATTCAGGGGGTAAAAGCAACCAAGTGTATGGAAGCATTCACCCACCAACAATTTCCGGATGGCACAATATTGCTCGGAACAACAAGAAAGAGGGAGACTAGAGGTTTCAAATCTATTCTGGAAGCCTATATCAAAGCTTCACGCCTATACCAAAGCTTCATGACAAGTAATTAATGAAAAGAAATCACAATTATTTTTTTCTAGACACTCTACCTCTTATCCGAAATAGAGTTGCTGGAATTCTTGGCTTCAAAAGTGGAAAATTAGTAAATTACCCAACAAGTATTTGGGTATTCCTTTGTTCGTTGGGGCTGGGAAAGCATACCTGTGGAAAAAATTGACTGATTCCTTCCAATCGAGACTCAGCTCTTGGAATGGTAAATGGTTGACTCTTGTTGGTAGAATTACATTGATTAAATTAGTTCTAAAATGTTCTCCCTATCTACATGATGTATGCATTAAAAGTGCCAGCAAGTGTGATAGGGTGCTTGAATAAAATTATTAGAGATTTCTTGTGGCAAGGAACAGAAGAAAACAAAGAAGGGAAGGTTCCCCTACTCAAATAGGATAAAGTATTGAATGGGTTGTGGTCCAACAGCACGTATGATGGTGTAAAAAGTGTTGCCTAGCCATCCATCAAGGTTCCAATCCCAAGAGATACCGATAAATAAGGGATGACGCTGGGATCATGCCCCGGGCTAATTTGGCAGAATGGAAAAAAGTTTAGTTCATCCAAGTCTGAAGGGAGAGTAAGCATTAGAAATTTGGAAATCCAAAACCTCGCCTTGGGTGCAAAATTGATTTGAAGCATGTATTCTCAGCCCCAATCCAAGTGGTGTCATATGCTGCAATGTAGATATCTAGACTCCACAGTTCCAGAGCAAATCCTAAACTGCAAATTCACCAAAAGGCTGACATTTTTGGAACTTCATGATCAAATGTACCACAAGGCTCATAGTTGTGGAAGTTCATGATCAAGATTCAAATGTACCACGAGGCTCACATTTGTGGAACTTCATGATCAAATGTAGACCAATCATAACTAATCACATATTTTGGCCCTTGTGAAATGTCAGCAATTATTTGAAGCAACGAATAGACCAAAACATTTCTCACGCTTGGCAGAAGGATTTTGATGGGGGCTCCACTTCCAAAAAATCAAAAAGTTGCACTGGCAGGTTTGTTAGCTAAAAGAAGAATTCAAACAAGTCAGGAAAGTGGCATGATCAAATGTACCACAAGGCTCATGATTGTGGAAGTTCATGATCAAGATTCAAATGTACCATGAGGCTCACATTAGTGGAACTTCATGATCAAATGTAGACCAATCATAACTATTCACATATTTTGGCCCTTGCAAAATCAGAAGCAGGGATAAGGCTGAACTTTGAGAGGATTCTTGGAAAAGTCACAAGCATCTGAAAGATATGCTGAATCTGATTGAGGCCTGTGCCATACTCTCAATTATTTGAAGCAATGACTAGACCAAACCATTTCTCACACTTGGCAGAAGGATTTTGTGGGGGCTCCACTTCCAGAAATTCAAGAAGTTGTACTGGCAGGTTTGTTCGCTAAAAGAAGAATTCACACAAGTCAGGAAAGTGATGTGATCAAATGTACCACGAGGCTTACATTTGTAGAACTTCATGATCAAATGTAGAACAATCATAACTAATCACATATTTTGGCCCTTGGGAAATCAGAAGTCGGGATAAGGCTGACTTTTGAGAGGATTCTTGGAAAGGCCACCAAGCATCTGAAAGAAATGCTGAATCCGATTGAGGCCTGTGACATACTCTCAATAGCATGGGGAGAAAATATCAGCAATTATTTGAAGCAATGAACAGACCAAGACATTTCTCACACTCGGTGGAAGGATGTTGGGGGAGCTCAACTTCCAGAAAATCAAAAAGTCATACTGGCAGGTTTGTTGGCTAAAAGAAAATTTCACACAAGGAAAGTGATGTCATCAGGTGAGCAGGTACCAAATCTGGGGAAATATCCAATAAGACTTGGTTATCTTATGGGCAGACTCACTCCCAACCACAATTCGCCCACGGAGAATTGTTTGGCAACGGGCATAAAGCTTGCCTTCACAAGGCTGGTGCCTTTTCATGGTGAGCTCTACAAAATAAAATCCTCACTCATGATAGATTGTGTAAGATGGGGATGTGGTCCTTTCAGATGTTACCTTTGTATGCAGGATGAAGAAAAGGCAGATCATCTACTCTTGAATTGTTCCTTTTCAAAAAAAATGCTGGGAGTGGTTATGTGACGACTTGAATCAGCATTGAGCTATGCCTGCCTCTTTCATCACAGCCCGCTCTCTACCCAAATGTTGTGTTTGCTGTCATATGGAGAGAAAGCCCCTCAATTTTGATTTAGCATTTATGGTTGGAAAGAAATAGCCGCCTACGCACCTATTCGAGTGGGCAGTTGGGTCAGCTGAAATGGTCATAAATAAAATCATAGTGAGTATTTCTGAGGTTGTGATGACCCACGCATAATCTACCAGGGTAAATCTGTTTTTTGGGGTCACAATATCCTCAAAAATTGGAGACTTTTAAGCATACCCCTGTTAATGTGACAAGCATTCATGCAGCAGCAAATAAGATCCAATATAAATTAAATAACTTCGATTGGAAGGATTCTATTCCCGGCTTCATTAAATTTAATTTTGATGGAGCTTCCGGAGCTGGGTGTGTCATCCAAGACTGCTCTGGTTCCTTCATTAGAGGAGCTTCCTTGAAATTGGTTGACGGCTCAAATAATGAAGTTCAGGCTCTAGTTTTGGGCCTTCAAGGGTGGAGAAGTGTGGTGTCAATGATTTGATTATCAAAGGTGATTCAATGGTAATTTACAGAGCAATGCCAAATCGAATTACCAGAACCTTGAAAACATACTAAAACAGGCTTGACAATTGCTTGAGAGACTCGGCTCTTGGTCAGCTTATCACTGCTAGTGTGAGGCAGATAGCATGGGTGATTGGTTAGCTAATGCTGGTATCAATCAGGATTGCAATTTGCTTATCAACGACGTCATTGATAAATGGGATGGTTTTAAGGGATTGTTGGATAAGGAACCTCCTCAATCCAACATCTCAAATTTGATTTCCTTTCATAATCTATCATGATTTTTACTAACTGGAATAAGGGCTATCGTGATTTTTAAAGGCCTTTTATCATTATAAATATTATTGCCCCTTTATTACCTGTCCACTAGCTTTATATGGCTTGTTGTTTGTATCAGATTATATAATAATATGAAGGGTGAGGAACCCATACTACAATCCTCGTTTACAAATCAAAAAAAATATTGATCATATGGTTATTTTTGCCTATATGTTTTATTATTTTTGTACAGATGTACCAAAGCATTACTGAGCCCAGGGGGGCCAAAATATGTGGACTAATACCCAGGTAACATAGTTTGGATGTCAAGGTCCATGGTGAACCAGAACATCATCTCACCCTTACTATCTCTGCAAACCACTCCTATTCCCACATGACCAGGATAACCTTTTGAAGCACTGTCTGCATTGATTTTCCATGAGCCTCTCAGGAATCTAGGATAACAACCATCTTTGCTGAGATGTTCTGATATTACTAACCCCGTCATGGGGACATTCATAGCAGATTTTCTGATTAAAATAATGGCAGCATATTCTGGGAGAATAGAGACATGGCATATATTGTACTAATATTTCTGGGGATTTATTGTTCATTTTCCAGTAATAGGGCCCAGAACAATTCCAGTTTCATCTTTTAATGAATGTTGCAGTTTACCATGAACGAACCCAAATAATCAAGTCACCTCCATGCGCGATATATCACAGAATTTTAATTATATTAACACAGATCTATCACAGCAAGTTTATCATCATAACAAAGGCTGAAATTACAGGAAAATTCCCCTGATGGGAATTGCCCACCTTCCTGGCATCTACACCCAGGGTTATAGCTATCCAATAAGCAAAAGAAATTTTTAAAACACAAATCATACTCAGAAATAAACAGCAAATTTGAAACAATTGAAGTGATTATGCATAACCTCTTCGATAACAGGTACGTGAAAAGACAGATGTTTTTTCATAATTCTGTAAGGATCCAAACTGGACCCCTAAATTCTTTTTGTTCAACAAGGCTATTACAAATTTACACCATTATCAAGATGAGTAATCATAGGAAAAGGCATTTAAACTGCAAGGCTGCTCTTGTTCATACTGTGTACATGATATCCTCCCAAGTACCAAAGTTGTTTGGTTGACACCAAATAATCATAATTAATAAGCCAAGAAAAAGAGGATTTTAAAGTTGAATGTAGGGCCTGGGATGATTGATGAAAAGTGTGAGTCGCGAGACCCTCTAAACAGGATCAAATGCCTAAAGTTGTATATGCTTGTACTCTTCATCCCATTGTCGCTTGTCTTTCAGGAACAAGTCTGAAATGTAAGCCCCCCAATGGTGCAAGGCATCAATGATCCTACTGTGATCCTCACCACCTGACTCAGTAACTACCCAATGTATCTGATAGGATGCCCTGGGCCAAATGGTGGATGGCATTTCCAGCAAGCTCAATTCCACCATTGATGGAAAGCTTAAATTTAAGTAATCAGTATTTCAGGACCTAAAAGCAAGAATGGCTGAACTTCAGTCTAGCAGTGGCCATAAAACTGAGCACAGGCATCACTCTAGAATGTTTGGCTCGCCAATTTGCTCCTAGTGGCAGTGGATATGGATGCTGCTCTCCTCTTTGCTTATCTCTGGGCACAAGCAGAACATCTCAGGCAAACCCTTCAATGGAAGCAGTGGCTGCGGGTGGCTTTTTAAGCAGGTTAGCAGCAAGGCAAACAATGTATGCTCCCAATGGCGGTCATATAACAATGTCTCCATCCAAACAGGAGGTATCAGAGGGCTAGGCCCCAATAATCCAAGAAGGATATGCTAACCTCTTGTTTAGCTCCGGTCTTTAGTCTTGAGTCTTTACTAATTTTAAAACAGCATACAGCGTCTTTCAGAATCTTCTCATAAAAAGCATAAAGACTCAAGAATAAAGACTCGATAGCCCATACACATCCGAGATCTTTGATTGACTGATTAAAATTAGGTTTTGCGGAAGCCACAACCCAAAAAGCTACAAACACAGTCTCTCTTTACACAGAAATCCTAAACAAGATAGCTCCTCTAATGAAGGAGCTAAATAAGAAGTTAGCTGTATGCTTTTTCTGAGAAGATTCTTGGGTCTTTATTAATTTTAAAACAGCAGACAGCTTGTTTCAGAATTTTCTCAGAAAAAGCAGGAAGGGCTATAGTTTTGGATGTAGCATTATAGCAATTATGCAGCCACAGCTTAAGATTTTTTTTGCCACACAGCTAAAAATTACATGTTTCCTCCAAATCTTTTCTCTACATTTTCCATTCTGAAAATGCTGGAAAACATTTGCGCAGAATGAACGGAAAAGCTGTTGCAAATTTTCAGCAAAAATTTCATGACAGTGGAAAAATAAGCCGCCAAATCAAACAAAAAAAATCATGAAATCACTTGCCAAAAAAATTTAAAAAAATACTACTTAAATTTCTAAGCAGCCCCTGCTGAAAAAGATTATGAAGACCTCTGCATGGAACCACGTTGTTGGGAGCTAATTCTGAAAAACAATATATGAGATTCAAAATTAATACATTTATATTTTGGAATGGTCAATACTTATCCAAATAATTGCTAATTCGCGGATAAAAAATTTCGAATTTTTGAAAAATTAGGCAAATAGCGAAAAAATAGCCAATTAAAAATACGTTTCGAATTCTTACAGAAATTTGATCCTCAAACCTTTATAAAATTGGCTGTTTATGTATGTAACTTAAACGTTTCTATTTTACTTGAATAAAATGTTGTTTTCCGTTTAAAGATCGTGTAAATCATCAGTGTGAGCCATAATCATTTCTTGTATTCCATATTCTCTTTCTATTTTTAATTAGTTTGACCAAGCATAAGTTAGCTATGTTGTAGCTTGGGCGAAAGGACTCGATCATGATAAGGGTTTTACAGTAGGCGAAAAAACAAATCATACTCAAATGCTATCAAAATCAATGCAAAGCACGCATTAAACCAGCATGAAAAAACAACACGACTGCCGTTCCTCTAATATCCAGATTTGCAGAGTTTTTAAAGGTACATTTAACAACTAAACAAAACAAAATACAAAATAAAATTTAAAAAACCTAGATGACAATTTCTACAAGAATTTATATTGGCCTTAAAAATGGCTCGCAATGAGTGGAAATTTATCAAAGAAATAGTGAAAAATAAGTAAATGAACAAACAAAAATAAAAGTAAAAAGAGACTCAACATAATAAAAAAAATTATTTCGAGAGGGGAAATATGATTAAGCCTAGACATACACTAATTGAATGTATATATATTTATACTTGATGGCTATATACTTCATGAATATATATATACTCACAGTTACAGAGTCATCCTCTTTTTTGTCTGCAATTTCATCGCTGTTAATTAACCCCATAAAATCCCTCTCGACAATTTTCTCTCGGTCCATTCTGAAACAAAACGATCAAACACAATTGTGCGGACTTGAGATATATAACAAATAGCATTTACTGAAAGAAAGAAAAAACGATGAGAAGCATGCGCATGTAAGACAGAGAGAAGCTAAACAGCTTTCTGGTTGTTCTTCATCCTTGTCTATGTTCACCGGAGAAGCCGGTGGCACCGAACAGGCTCAGCCGGTTTCCCACGTGCCTAATAAGATCGTTCCATATTGGTCCGACCTCCCAGGCCCCTAGTTGACCCAACTGTTACCTTGTGGCCGGCACACGTACGTACTACATGCATGTTAAATATGTTTGATTTCTTTTTATTTCCCCAATCGAAGGTTGAGATTAAAGGCGGGAGTCGCGAGAATCTTCCCAAAACAAACCTCGTTTGAAAATCTTTCTTTTCCATTTTAAAATGTGAACTCATCTCGCAAAAGCATGGTACCTAGGCCTAGATCAACAAGGGAAGTGGTTGGGATTTTTATTTTATTTTGGTGGATGAGTGATTTCAATTGTTCGCCTTGTGTTAGAGCTTCCAGTCTTCTTTCCTTAAAAAAAATTATTTTGAGTTAACAAAAATAAAAAATGATTGTAATTGTATTAGGTATAAGAATAATTTTGTTTTTCTTCCATAGAGATGATCGAAGAGATCATTTAGTTTGAACCATTAACCTCACCATAAAAAAATGAGGGTGAAAACTGATGAAACCGCCAAATTTAAATTTAAATAAATAACTTGTGTAGAATATTGGTCATGAGTTAACCTCTAAGATAATATTTACATTTAATTTATGTCGACTCATTTAAGATACCTCGAAATATTTTTGGAATATGATGATGATGAAACATTATTATTCATGAGTTTTTATAATTGTAACTCATCGATATATCATATTATTTCCAAAAAATAATTATAACAAGAGGTGGTTGATTGGCATACACAACCCTAAAAGTAAGATAACGACAATGAAAGCATGACTAAGCATATTGCTTACTAAAGATGTTATCCGAACCACAAAAATAGGATATCAAATGAGAAAGTCATGCACAAATTGTCGCAACACTAGGGGAGGTGGAAAAGGATCGTCTTTGGGAGGACCCTAAGCAGGAGTCTTCTTTGAAGGAGGATCAGTAACCACCCACCCATACCCATCAAGATTTAAAGAGTCATTTGAACATTTCCCTACACCAGGGAAGACCACTGAGATGGGCCAACTATAGATTTGCCATGTGATGGTGGAGGCAAGTCTTCAACCCCCTTTTCAGGAGGAGTGGAGAAACAACTCTGTGAGCAACTACAACCGCATTTGGGCGTCGTTGGTGGGAATCCTATGGAGGCTAGTATGGGAGCACATGACTCATTATGTAGGGAGTGCTCACCCAATAACTTTTAATGTCCTTTATACCAAAATTAATCTATGGGATTTAAGAAAGTGTGTAGAAAATGTAATTCCTATTATAATCCTCTCACCAAAAAATTATTTGTAGTTGTTTTTATTGACACTAACCTCGCCTTGACAATCTTTACACAAAGATGCTCCTCGCAATGGGGAAGAACCAACCCTTTAGGTTAATCTCTCTCCCTTGTTTCATTCCCACACTTTTGCGTAGCTAGAATATAGCAATGGGTTAACCTTTAAGATGGGGGTTTAAAGTTAACTTAGATGGACTCATTTACTTTTGTAGGGAACCTCAAAATATTTTTGGAATATGATGATGATTTTCTTGTTGAATTTTAACGTCTTTTTGTCAGATTAATCTATAAGATCTAAGGAAATTATATAGAAAATGTAATTACTCCTAGAATCCTCTTAGCCAAGTATGATTTTTAGTTGTCTTTATCAACACTAACCTTCACAAAAAATTGCACAAAACTCTCTCCACAATTATGTCTATGTTAATGGAGGTTTTTGTCTTTATGGTTGTTCTTGTTGTACAAAAATGTGGCAATCTGATTTAATAAAATTTGAATATTTTATTAAAATATAATTTCAAAATTACTACAATGATATACAAGAAGATACAAATGTTAAGTGCTTCAAAAATATAACTATGTAAGCAAATGAAATAGATATGGCACTTATTTGATATTTGCTTATCTCGAAGTACGCCCAAACTTGAGCAAATGATGAAAAGGTTGGGCAGAATGCTGGAAACACTCGATACAATTTATGGAACTTGCGGAATAGCATGGACAAGGGCGCTTAGTAAGGGGGAAGGGTGTTTGAGCGCCCGAGACCATTTATAGGCGCATGTGACTACGCAAAGGGTCGAAACCTAATTTTTCTGGTGTCGCTAGGGTTTCGTTATCCTTCATTGTTGATTGCCTGTAGGTCACTGGAAGATCGTCAAGTTCCCTAGTAACCTGCAAAATAAATAATATCATGCAAAACCCCCAAACTCCATCAAATCCTAAAAAAGAAAGATGCAAATGGGGAATCAGACTGACCTGACGGTCACCCGACAGAGTGAACTTACAACCAAGCATTGCACTACATCTCAGACTCCATGTAGCTCGATGTGCTTGTGTGTGCAACAGTGCTCCTAAGTTTCCCTCACACCAATGATGCCGAGATAGCAAGGTTATAACTAGATAGAATGCAAATGTGTGGGATGGAATTCAAAAACTTCCCTTTCCTATGCAGTGTATGCAGAGTAATAAGCCCAAAATGCAGTCCCTTTGATACTATGTAGATACATAGCCCTTAATAAATTTTTCGTCATTATAGTAGTATGTATGTTGTGTTTATATAAGGATCTCTTGCTTGAATTTCGACACTAGTGACATGACATGTCGACTAGGACCTCAAGATAGGAGTAAGAAAACTGAAAAAATTGACCACAAATGTCAAAAATGTGAACAAAAAACAAAGAGGACAAGCGTGCCCAGGTTGGACAGGAGCGCCTAAGCGCTAGTGTCTAGTCCTGGGTGCTAGTGTCCTGAGACAACTGATGACAAATGTGAGAAGACAAACCGACATGGATCCTTGTGCCCTGACCAGAACTGGGTGTAGAAGTGACAAATGTGAGACATAAAAACAATAGAAACCATCAAAGAAAGTTGATGGACTAGGAAGTGTGTCACTAGTGAATACTTTTCTTACTCAAGATCCATACATAAAACAACATACTTGGTGGTGTAGTAGAATAGTATTATGTGCATGATTTTGTGTCTACATTACCCCCCCCTTATGTTATTTGAATGAAATTCAGGTAGTGTAAAGGAAGTAAGGAACATACTTGTGAGAAGTCTGAAGAAGCCCTATTGCAGAAGTACGTGCAAAATATGAGAATTGTAGACACAAAATCACACACTTTAGGCATTTTTTAGCCCAGTCTTGTACTACTATTTAGAGTGTTCTCAAGTGAAGAAAGTACTAATTAATCCCACCTTTTAGCCATCTTTTTTTTTACCTTTTATTTCGTCATTCCCATGTATTTTCCTATGCATATCCACCTATTTCGCAAGTGTCGCATCATTTTAGCCTAAACCAGGACTCCCAAGCCTGTACTACGGTGCTCCAGGTTGCCCTGGTCCCACCTGGGGTGCCTCGAGGCGCCTTGGTCTCACCTGGGGTGTCTCGATCTATGTTCTTCTTTATCACCTCTTTTTGGGCCTCTTCTAGCCATTTTTCATCCTTATCTTTTTCCTAGTCGACCATGTCGGGGTTAATTACGAAATTAGAGCAAGAGAACCCTATAAATACAAAATTATGAGACCATAATGAGGGTCCTAGCGTCACATACTACTATCACTCCATCTAGAGTTGTATCCATTGCATCACTTGCATCCACATAGTGTCATGCATCAAGGCTAGAAGTTCTACATCAACACACACAACATAGGGGAGGATTCTATTTTATTTTATGCACACATGTTATTACATTTTCTATAGTTATTATTGCTCGCTACTTCACAAAGTGCTACTGGCAAAAAAGCACCTAGGGAACAACATGCACACACACATTATAACTATATTTGGGTTTGAAATGTAGTGCAATGCTAAGTTTAGTAAGCCCATTGTTGTGACAGTTGAGGTCAGTCTGACCCATTCATTTTGCATATTTTATTTTTAGGGTTTTTTATACTTCTTTGTCTTTTACAGGTCATTCCTTCATCTTGCATTATGTCACACAATCAACACGGTTTGGCAGATCCAGTGCGGCAGACAGAGAATTTTAGGACATCTTACAACACTGCCGAAACCAGATTTTGAGCATTTGCACAGACCAAGGTGACCCGAGGTGCCCCAGTACCTTTTTGGGTGTTGCAATCTATTTATATCTCCCATATCTGACCATTATGAACCCCTTAGTGATCGTTTCTACTTCTAGGATCTACATTTAGACCTACGACCGTCTCCAGCAATCAGCTAAGTCCTTTCCTTTTACATCTTTGCACATTTAGGGTTTTATTTCATTTAGTATAATTATTGACGAATATTCCATATAGTCTTAGCATAGTTTACAGTGTTTTCGTCCTCCTATATAATATCAGATTAACTAGTTGTTATACTTCCCATAGTTTAGTCCAATTTTAGTTAATGGAGAACATATAGCATGGGAAACCGTGGATCAACATGTCAATCCATGTGGCCTAAATAGAGATCACAAACCATTGTAAGGAGCATTTGGAAAAATTGATTATTTGATTTTGAGTGATTTGGAGATTTCGAATTGTCACTGATAGAGATTTGACGGGGTAGGGAGTGATCAATTCCCAACCCGATTTTGTATGCTTGAAAAGCTAAAGGATTTGGGCATCCTACTGCCAAAGGAAGAGTGTTAGGGAGAGAGGTCTAGTTTTACCCTCCAACTTTGACTACATCCTCAAAAGGTCCAACCGTTGCAGACGACTAAGACCAAATTTTGTTACATTTCGATCCATGTTGAATAACCCATATAGGAGTAGTACAGGAAACGCAATGACATCTCATTTCCCCCACTCCACGGGTGTCGTGATATGAATAGTGCTAGATGGCTTCTATGTTAGGTCATCTGGAAGTGATTTAAAAATAATTTCCATGTTAGGTCATCTGGGAAAGTAGTGATGTAACTCCCAAGTTAGGTCATTTGGGTGGAATAATGAAGCGATGCTTGTACCAATTGATTAACCTAATTCAAATATTGAATGCTTATTTTAAGACTGAATGTATACGATAGATTACTCATGGAGATATTTTTTGCTTTTTGCCCCCATATTAGGTCATTAGGGGGAATAGATAGAAAGTAGTAACAAATCTCTAATATTATATGAGTAAGTTTTCGATAATGATAGTAGCCTAAGAGGGATCATAGGGTGATCTTGATTGTATGCCCCCCTTTCAGTGAAAAGGAGAGAAGTAGTAAAAATGAACGCTGAGCCAAAAGTAGATGTGAAAGGATGTAACAGTGAGCAAAATGAAGTATAGTAGATGTCATAAAAGTGTGTGCATGTCAAGTTAAATGTGTTCCAAAGTGGAATATAACATTGTGGAATGTAGATAATATGATAGTAGGAGGGATTCTGAACCGAATGGTGTAAACAAGGAAGAAAACGGAGTAACGAAGCTCAAGAAATGAGCACAAATGGTAACTATAGTAAATTAACAATTGAGAAAAGTGTTATATATGTATTAATAGTAAAAAGTGAATAGTGACTTCATTTGAACATTGATTGAGAATTTGAGCTTTGAGCTTGTGAGGATGCCTCATATTAGAGCAATGAGATTGACTAGATCTGAGATGGTGACGGTGGTTGTGGCAGCACGGACGACAGACGAGTTGGCAAGTGTGGTTATTTTTGGAAAATTGATGAAATTTGCTCGGTTTTGGTTATTTTTGTAAGATTTGGGTTTTTGAATTTTTGGGCATTTCTGACTTGGGTGAGAGTGGCCAAGGTGATAACATCCTTCAGGACACTAGCGCCCAGTTCCAAGCACTAGTGACCTGCTCCTAGGTGCTTGCGTCCTGCTCCTGGGCGTTGGCATTACAGGAGGCTGTTTTGACCTCAAAATGTGATATATGTGAAATTTGATGCCTTTTGGTAGTATGAGTGGTTGTATTTACATGTATATGAGGTGTTAATGTCATAATTTTGTTGGTGTTTTGTGTTGTGAAAAGGGATATTCATTTGAGGGAGTTACGAGGAGGTCGACACTTGAGTACATTGTTGACTTTAGGTTTATCAAACACTGAGTGGGATATATTGGACCACGTCGACCTATGGCACTGTTGTCCACTCAAAATTTCCCGCTCTGATAAGAGTAAAATTTTCAAAATTTTAAGTTGAAGAGTTCTTCTCTGAAGTGCCTAAGTCGTGAAGTTGAAAAAATCTGTGTTTTGGGTCTTTTTGTGTGATTTTCGGGCCTGTCGGAACTTTTTGTCCCATCTGTCCCAAGTACGAAAGTGTCTTCTGTTCTCCGATCGGCCGAAACCTCCGAATTTGTCCCATTTTCGGGCCTGTCGGAAGTTTGTCCCAAGTGCCCCAAAGCCAAAAATGCCATCTGTTCCATTTCGGCCGAATCATCCTTCCCGCGTACTTCGCACTTTCCTGTCCCGAATGTCCCAAGTAAAAAGTGCGAGTCATTACATTTTCGCCCGAACCGGCCGAACCGCGTACTCCAGAACTTTTCGTCCCAAATGTCCCAAGTTCGAACGGACCTGTTGTTCCATTTTCGGCCGATTCGCCCGATTTTGCCCCAACTGTCCTGAGTTCCAAATTGCTCTCTGTTCCATTTTCGACCGGTTCGCCCGGACCGCGTCCTTCGTGCAATTTTGTCCCAACTGCCCCATTTGAAAAAGTGTGAGCTTTCCCAACTTCGGCCGAGCCGGTCGAGTCGCGTACTTCGGAACTTTTTGTCTCGAATGTCCCAAGTCCAAACGGGCCCGCTGTTCCAATTTCGGCCGAAGCACCCGAATCGCGTACTTCGCACATTTTCGTCCCATTTGTCCCAAATACATTTGTGCGTCTTCTCCCTGTTTCACCCGAACCGGCTGAGCCGCGTGTTTCGCGCATTCGCATCTCACCTGTCCCAAGCGTACCAAGTGTCATTCACACTTAGTTTTTCCCGCTTGACCCGAATATGCTGTTTTTCAAAATATGAATTTAAGTTGCGGCTCTGATGCTATCAATCCGAAGATCAAATTTCAAGGACAGCTGGCAGAAGGACGAAGCTCTCAAGACGCTGGGTGCATCAGTTTTCAAAGACACTCATTGTCATCCTCAAGATGAAACGTCAGTTCCATGTGGTAGAGACAGAGCTGAGGCGTTAGAAAGATTCAAGCAGCGGCTTCTGAAGACAGTGGGTCCTTCTCAGAACTGGACACCTGTCTCCTTCTCCTTTCTTTTCTCTTCTTCCCTTTCTCTTCGTATTCTTTGTAATCAGTTAAGGTATTGCGATTAGCATTCCCTAACTATTCTTTAGTTAAAAGAAACGGTTACGAAGAGTAACTGATTTGTAAGTTATATAATGGCCCTTCCACGCCATTTTAAGAGGAGGAGGAACTTGGATATTTGTTGAAAGTGTAAATAGGTCTTAAAGAAATCAATACAAAAGGGCTTTCCATTCTTTGTCTATCTGATTCTTGTTGTCTCTGTGTTTTCCTTTAATATTGTGAAGATCATTTTGTTCCTAACTCGTTTAGTCTCTCTGATTGCATACTGTTCAGTTTTGCAAGTACAGTGATCTTGTACAACCAAGAAAGAACTTTGTGTCTTTGATTAACAAATCTGAAGAAGGTTATTTACGGAACTTTGTGTCTTTAAATTTAATCCCATTCAGCTAATGCAAATGATCTTGTCTTAAATCCTTTGAAGCTTCGCATACACGAGGAATTATTCTGCTATCTATAATTTTGAATGTTGCTATTCTGCTCATCTTCTTATTCCCCTTCCTCAGTCCTAGCGTAACTGATGATCCTTGTGGAAAACACTTTCGTAATATCCAAGTTTGACCATAAAATAATGTTCTGTGTATTTGTAAATAAGTTCGTTTCAGAATAAGGGAACCTCTCCCTTTAAAGAGGAGGGACTTCTTGTCCCCTGACTGTTGCTCTTCTAAAAAGTCCTATCTGACGACCAACAGTTTTTGGCGACTCCGCTGGGGAGGAAATTTGCATTCTAGCTCCGCTGGGGAAAATCACATTCTAGTACTGCAATTTTTCGATCATCCTTTGATCTGGCGACTCCACGTTTCACTCGAGGGAGAAGGGCCCTTGGTATCGAAGATTCTCAGTTTCAGCTTTTGGAGCAACAGGGTTTTCCTTTCCCTTCCAATAGAAGAACTCGTTCGACGAGCACTCCGCCTGTCCAAGATAGAAGTCCTGCGGGTGGTATTCCTTCAGAGCCTGCTAGTCCCAATCTACAAGCTTTGATCCTTGCTGGTGTTACAGTTCCTCTCCAAACCGTATTCCCAAGAAGAATGGCACAATTACCATGGGGTCAACGTGTCGGGCCCCTGGCTCTTGCGCAGCCTTTGCATGAGTTACCTAGAGGTAACCGAAAGAACTTCCCCAAGTTTAAAGGAGATGGCAAAATTCACCCTGATGAACATATTGCAGCATTCATAGTTGCATGTGGAGTCTTGGGGGTTGAACATGAAGACGTCTCAGTAAGACTGTTCATTGAGACGTTACAGGATAATGCTGCTGACTGGTTCTATCACCTTCCAGCTGGTGCCATCACCGACTGGAATACCATGAGAACTTAGTTCGAAAGCCGTTTCAAGCCGGCAGAAGATGTGCATGCCCTGCTTGCCCAGATTTCTCAGATAAAGAAAGATCCATCAGAACCCATGAGAGAATTTGTGGCTCGGTTCAACAGATTGATCAACAAAATTCCTATGAATACTCGACCGGTTGATCAAATTCAAAAATGTTTCTTTTTGAATGCCCAAACACCTAAAGTCAGTTATGCCCTAAGAAGGGCTAATCTTGGAACGCTAATTCTAGATCAAGAACTGGCTGTTAGTGTCGAGGATGACCTGATCATGTCAGGGAAGTTGAGAAGAGATCCTCCTAAATCTAAATCTGCTGCTTCTTCCTCTTCCACCTCTGGACCCAATACTGATCCATTAGTCCAGAAACTTGCAAATGATCTAGTGGCTATAAAGAAACAATTAGCCCAGCATGCACCATATGCAGACGTTCCGAGAAGAAATTTTCAACCCAGAAACCGTTTGCCAGCTCCCCACACAAGACTGGCACTTGAAGGACCTCCTGTCAAAGTTCCGGTGAATGCAACTTGTGAGGTTGAAGAGCCAGAAGATGATAATGAAGCTTGTGAGGAGTTCCTGGAGGAATTCGATGATGAGGCAGAAGAACTCGAAGGATCTCGAGTCAATTTCTTTACCACTGAAGGCATTGATGATGGAGATAACTATGATGAAGTGGTAGCAGATATGAACAGTGAATCATTTGCTATCATGACTCGAGAACAGACGAGGCAGAAGGATAAAGTAACACAGCCCACGAAGAAATCTAAGGAGCAACCAACAACTATTCCTGTAATTGCCAGAAGAGGATCTCCTATCCCTACCTCATATGCACCAAAGGTAAGTACTGTCAATCCTGCTACCAAAGTTGCTTCTTCTTCTTTTTCTCCTAAGGTTGATAAGCCTAGAATTTCAAATGATGATGGCCCATCCACCTCTGGATCCTTTGACATTGTGGATCACCTAAAAAGGACCAAGGTTCAAATTTCAGAAGCTGAATACTACCAAACCCATCCCAAAGCTTTTGCCAAGATGATCCAATTTGTAAATTCCCATTCCAAGACCACCTCTAAAGGCCTCTTGCCCACTCCTCCTTCTATACCATAGCCTAGTCTGGTAGCAGCTGTCACCTCGCCTGGTGACAAAATCAAGCCCTTTTATGTAACGCTTCTTATAGCGGGCCATAGGCTCAATAACTGTGTCATAGATTCCGGAGCCTCTGATAATGTGATGCCTGCTAAGGTAGCTCATGCTTTAGGCTTAACCCTTACCCGCACTTATGGATCTTGCTACTCCATGGAAAGTAAAGAAGTGCCTTTGGTTGGAAGGATTAAAGATGCATAAGTGGCTTTTGCTGCTTTACCTGAAAAGAAAGTCTTGGCTACCATCCTAGTAGCAGACATTCCTCCTTCTTACGGAATGTTGCTAAGTAGGAATTTCTGTAAAGATGTGGGTGGAGAGATTCAGATGGATTGGTCACATGCACTCATACCTGTCAATGGACACATGAAGAAGTTACTCCCTGAGAAACAGTCTGAGTATATTGTGCAGAAAACAGATGATCCTAAGGCACAAATACTCTATGAAGACATAGGTCATGGTAATTAAATGATTCTATCCCCTGATGAAATCCAACCCTCCAAAATATCACCCAAAGATCCCAATGGTGTTTGGATTTTAGAATTTGATGGAAGTTGTTCCTTGGCTGGTTCTGGAGCTGGTATCCTGCTAGTGTCACCTGAAGGCTGCCTACACCCTTTTTCATTTAAGTTGCAGTTCGAAAACACTAACAATACAGCAGAGTATGAGGCTCTCATCCTTGGACTGCAAGTGGCCAAAGAACGAGGTGTAAAAAATCTTCTGGCTCGTGGTGATGCAGAGCTGATTGTGAAACAAGTCAGAAGCATTTTTCAGGTAAAAAATGGGAGGCTGAAGCATTACCGGAATCAGGTTTGGGATTCAATTGAATTCCTTGATGCCTTCTCTATTGAAGCAATACCCAGAGAAAAGAACAGCAGGGCTGATTCACTGGCTGTCTCAGGGTCATTATTGATTCCCCATCCTGAATTCTCTCAGGACAAGTTCACTATTGAAATGGTCCACCGGCCTAGTGTTCCTGACAATACTAATAACTGGCAAGTTTTCAACGATGACCAACATCTGCTTTCCTTCCTGGAACTCAAGGGGAATTTCGAACAACTATATTTTGAGGGAAGTGACAACCTGCCTCATGAGAGTGTGTCCTCTGATCAAGCTGTTACCCAAGGAGAAGAAACAGATCAGGAAGGGTGCATTAAACTCAAAGGAAACAAGATTCCCAAGGGTTTGGTGAGTTTGGAGGAGTTGTTTGACAAACATGATAGATATGTAAAATCTAAAGCTTCTACTGGACCTCAGCAATCAGCTGAGTATGATAAGATTGATATAGGGAGTTCTACTGATCCCAAGCTGGTAAATATTGGGAAATGTTGCACATCAGATGAGAGGAGGAGAGCAATTGATCTTCTAAGGAAGTATAAGGATGTTCTTGCATATTCTTATGAAGATCTAAAAGCCTTCAAGCCAAAAGAAATGCAACACTCTATTCCTCTCAAACCAGGAATCAAGCCTTTCAAGTAGAAGCAAAGGCAGTACAATCCAAAAATAGCTGACACCATCTTTCAGGAGATCCAGAAGTTGTTGAAGGCTAAGATTATTTTTCCCATTCACCATTCAACATGGATTGCAAACATTGTGCCTGTTAGAAAAAAGAATGGAGAGATCCGCATCTGTGTTGATTTCAGAAACCTGAATCAGGCCTCTCTGAAAGATAACTACCCTCTGCCTATGATGGATCAGATTTTACAAGCAGTAACAGGATCCGAGATGTTATCTATGCTTGATGGATTCTTGGGATACAATCAGGTAGAGGTTGATACTGCAGATCAACACAAGACAGCCGTCACCACTCCTTGGGGTACCTTCGCCTACAAGAGAATGCCTTTTGGGTTGATTAATGCTGGTGCCACTTTCCAGAGAGCTATGGATCTGGCTTTTGGAAGCTTGAAAGGGAAATGTATAGTCATATACCTTGATGACCTGATAGTGTTCTCAAAGACAAGAGCGGATCACTTCGACCACTTGGAAACAGTTCTGCAAAGATGCCGAGAGCATGGGATTTCCTTGAATCCTAAAAAATCTGTCTTCTGTGTTACAAAAGGAAAGCTATTAGGGCACATTGTCTCAAAGGACGGAATCAAGATTGATCCTGAACGAGTTCAAGCCATTCAGCAAATCCCTCTCCCTACTAGTAAAAAAGGCGTGCATTCCTTCTTCGGTAAGATCAATTTCTTAAGAAGATTTATCCCTGATTTTGCTGAATTAACGTTGAATATTTCTCAGATGATGAAAGGGAAGAAAACATTTGGATGGTCTTCTGAAGGAAAGGAATCCTTTGAGGATATCAAGAAAGCCATTGCCAAAACTCCAGTTTTGGTCTGCCCTGACTTCAGCAAAGATTTCATCATCTATTGCTACGCTACAGACAATACCCTGGCTGCTGTCTTAACCCAAGAAGATTCTGATGGACATGAGCTACCAATTGCCTTCATGAGCTATATCCTGAAGGATCATGAGCTAAAGTACACCATGATGGAGAAGCATGCTTTTGCAGTAGTCAAGGCTGTTAAGCAGTTTCACTTTTATATCCTCAATTCCCACTCCGTGGTGCTGGTTCCAGATACGACTGTTAAGTCAATCCTTACGCAACAAGAATTTGGGTCCAAGAGGGGAAACTGGGTGGCTAAAGTCTAGGAGTATGACATTGATATCAAACCGACCAAGCTGGTTCGTGGAAAGGGTCTTTGTGAGCTCATTGCTGAAGGAGCCAAACATGAGTTGCTGGAGGAGAAAGCTGACGTTCCTACTGTTCTATTCCTTAGTTCAGTTGATGAATGGTATGCTGACATCGCCCATTTTCTCACCTATGGGGAATGCCCATCTCATTTAACTGCCAAGGAAAAGAGGACTGTTAAATTGAGATCAGCGCAATATGTACTGTGGGAAAATGCTTTGTTCAAGCGTGGCTTAGATGGGAGATTTCTGAAATGTGTTGATAAGGAACAACAGAGAAAGTTGCTCTCAGCTTTTCATGATCAAGCATGTGGAGGGCACTATTCATCAACAGTCACAGCTCACAAGATACTCCGGGGAGGATATTACTGGCCTTCCTTGTTCAGAGATGCATCTAAGTGGGTGGATAAATGCGAGGCCTGTCAGACTTTTGTGGGAAGACCTAAATTGGCATCTTTACCTCTCAAGCCAGTCGTGATCGAGGAACCATTTCAACAATGGGGTCTAGACTTCATTGGTACACTGAATCCTGCCTCTAGTGCTGGCCACACGCATGTGCTAACTGCCACTGACTACTTCACCAAATGGGTGGAAGCTATTCCGGTCAAGAGCACTACTTCTGAAGTTGTATGCAACTTCATCAAAGAGAACATCTTGGTAAGGTATGGGGTACCTAACAAGATTGTAACAGACAATGCTTCGAACTTCTCCTCAACTGAGATCATGGATTTCTGCTACGGGTATGGCATCTCTCTGGCTCATTCTTCAGATTATTATCCCTAGGGGAATGGACAAGCAGAATCCACCAACAAAAATCTGGTGACTATCATAAGGAAGTTGGTCAATGAGTCTCAGCGAAACTGGCATAAGAAGCTTTATGATGCTCTTTGGGCAGACAGGATCACACCTAAAAGAGGCCATGGAATGTCCCCCTTTCAAGTAGTGTATGGGAGTAGAGAACCAATTGTCAGGTCGGACCAGCGGAAATGCCAGCTTGCACTATGAAGGCCATTGAAGAACACTAGTTTCAGTGATGTCTGGACAAAAAGAATAATGTACGGCACCAAACTGAATTGAGGATAGATTGGAGGTTGCTGACGAATATCTGCTACACCTAGCGAAGGTTAAGGTTCTGTTTGATAGAAAGTAGGTCCAGAGAGAGTTCCAATTGGGTGATACCGTGCTGTTTGGTTATGGGAAAAAAGAACATGAAACCTCGGGCACCATGGAAAAGTGATTCTCTGTGCTTGCGACCCTTTAAGATTAAGACACTTTGCTGGTAAGGATCGTTCTATATTGATAAATGGATGGTTTAACCCTATGTGCACTCATTTCCACGCTTTCTGTCACACGTATAGAGGAGATGAGACTAGATTTGCATGGGATTGATGAGTACTAACACATTTATACAAAGATATATACAAGTTCACGCATGAGGACCATAGTGGGGGTCTTGGAGCCACCGCCTTGTTACATATATGGGCCTATGAGCACATTGCGATAATGCAGCCACTTAGTGGGCCACAAGCTGATTAGGCAAGGCCTGAGATATTTGCAGCAAGGTAGATAGGCACACATAAAAGGATACTAGATACTACTACCTACATATCTATGTTAGATTGTATTGGGCCAAGTGTTATTATATGAAGGCCATATCGAGCCTATAGAGGGTTGTCAGAGGATAGAGTAGAGCTACGATGTATCCAACGTACTATGTGGCTAAAGGACCAATTTCTTGGAGTGGCCAAGCTATTTCAGGAAGAGTGTATGTCACAACAATTTCGCATGGCTCAAGATGTGCCCCCTAAGCCATATATATGGCTACGTGCTAATAGAGTGTCTAGGTGGCCAGGAGCGAGACCAAGATGTACATGAGCACTAGTGCCCCCTGGTATAGATGAGATGGATGTAGTCATAGAGCCAATATAAGTGGACGACATTGGATGTACCAAAGCATATAGTACATGGTGGGAAGCGCACCGATGGGTGCTATTGTTTTTGGTTGTCGTGGATGTGGCAGGAGCACCACCAATTGGAGCTGCAGAGGGGTAGACACCTACCCCCAATGACAATAGTATAACAACACTGATAGTGGAGCATGAGTATTGTTTATTATTAGTTGTTGATTATCACTTAATTGATTGATTGTCGTCATAATGTGTAGTATCTAATGCAAGTTTGTAGTAAATAAATGAATAATGAAATACTGAAATAATACCTAAGCAATTAAGTAAGCTAAAAATATAAAACCCTGATGTGCAAAGAGGGTTAGAAGAGCCTTAGTTGATTCACAGAGGTTATTGGACTGTGTCGCAGTGGAGATCAACTAAACAAAGATGGAGGACCGTCACACAGAAGCACAGAAACTTGCAGATCAACATATTTGACTAGACTGGGGTGCTTCGAGAAGGATAGGGGCACCCGTGGGCACCCTGGTCTGAGTTTTGGGTGCCGTGGTCTATGTAGAGAACCTGCTTGGAACCTGGTCTCCTCTAAGGTGTCGCTAAGCGGTTCACACTTGTTTGCCTTTTGTCACGTGTATGTCACTGAACTTTGTTGAATGTCATTGTAAATCTAGCAATGAATGAATCACCTGCAAAACCCAAAACAAAGCATCAAAACCCTAAAAAATAAAGATGCAAATGAAGGGGTCAGACTGTCCTCAAGTTGCCAAAATGATGGACTTATCACTGAGCGTTGCACTACATCTCAGAACCCAATGTAGTTCTTGTGTGTGTGTGTGTGCGGAATTGTGCCCTAGGTTGCTCTTGTGCCAGTCGCACAGTTTGTGAGTAGTGAGCAAGTACACTAGATGTAGAATGTAAATAATGTGTGCATGGAAACAATAGACTCCCCTCCTATGAAGTGTGATGCAAAAATATTTTAAAATCTCACTAGATGAACCAACCTTTTTCCCTTGTGATGGAGCTAGATGGATGCAAATGGAGCTATAGATACCTTTGATGGATGCAACCTTAGGTGGAGATAGTAGATGCTTAGTGCTTGGTCCCTTATTATGATCCCTTATTATAATCACATAACTTTATATTTATATGATTCCTTCACTTGAATTTCATAATTAACCTTAAAAATGCCGACTAACAAAAAGATAAGATGCTCAAACGACTAGAAAGGACCCAGAAAGTGTGACCAAAGTACAAAGAGGACAAGGGCGCCCTAGAGGGGACGAGGGTGCCTAGCGCAGACATCCTGTCTAGGTGCTGGTGTCCAGAATGAAAAATGTTGAAAGGTGAAAAGACAAAATGAGCAAGTACAAGTGCAAGACTGAAAGCAAAAGCATAAAACAAAGAAAGGTGGCCAAAGACATGGGTTAATTAGTACTTTTCTTACTTAGGAACCATATCAAATAGTAGTATGTGATCGAGACTAGATAATGACTCAAAGTGCATGATTTTGTGTCTACATTTCCCCCCACTTTATGTTGGTGATAAAAATGCATGGTAACATAAATTAGATAGAGATGCATACCTGATATCCATGTAGATTGATGTAGAAATTGTGCCGAGGGACTAGACAAAGCTGTGGAGTGATAAAACGATGGAGTGTGGAGACTAAAGATGCAAAAGTGTAAAAGGTGATGAAAATGAACCTAGGCACAGAAGCGCATGTGTAAATGCCGTGTGTGTATGATGTACCTATTGTTAGTATCGTGTTGATGTCATCATTGATGTTGACTACTTGCTTCCCATACAGACGGACATGCAAAAGAGAATACGATCAAGTAGTCAAATACACATGTATATGTAAAAGTGTGTAAAAAGTGTGTAAGTAAAGTATGTAAAAATGCTGAAAATGTGAAAAAGGAACATGTGCACCTGATCCATGATGAGAAAAAGGGTGTAGAAAAGGATCATGTCGATGAAGTGTGAGTTTTTTAGGCGATCTCACAGCCACTGGCCGAAGAAGTATAGGGAGGAAAGTCTAATTTATCCTCCAACCTTTAACCGCTTCCCAAAACTGTAGAGATCTTTGTATTGTCTGGTTTTTTGGGTGATCTAACACCACAACAGAAAGTAGTGTAGAGAGGAAGGTCTGGTGTTATCCTCTAACCTTTAACTGCTCCCCATAATAAAATACCATTGTAGATGATGTGTACTAACGCATGTGCTAAGGAAAACCTACCCTGTAAAAGCCACTATGTATGAGTTTTATAGACTGTGCTGAACCCAATCACTGTGTAACTACCCTTAGTTATAGGTGCACTCCAGGAAAGGCATTATTGTACTAAGGACCCAAGTCTGATTTTGAGCCCTGAACTATACTTGTACCGACATTCGTGTTGTGTTGTATACTGTGTGTAGACCATTATATGGGGTGACTGATTCACCCAAATGATGCCCCCTCTTTGGGGGCGCATGTGATGTCACTGTAGGAGTATGTAACCCAAAAGAGGACCAACCACTGAAACTGTGCCCTACAGGGGGAAGGGGATGTGCTTGGTAGAAACCAAGGCACATGTAAACAAGTGGCTAGGAAACAAGTGTTAGTACGAAAAAACATGCATGTAGAAGACAAGTGTAAGCTACAAAGACAATGTGTAAGGTAGGATGCAAGTAAACACGTAAAAAGACAATATAGACCACGAAAAGTGGGTTGCAAACATGGGACACCACTCACAGTGTCGCAAGATAATCAAGGCTGACTAATCCAAAAGCATACAAGTGTGCACACAAGACAAAGGTAATGACCCGCAAACAATGACAAAAAATGACAAGCAAGTACAAACAATATAACAGATAACCATGGAAACAAGTAGCCCTGCATAACAAATGTTACACATGAAGCACCCATTAACATGTTAGAAAGATAAAAAGTATGTCAAAGCGTGTATAAAATGATAAAGTAGTGTGCTATGAAACAAAATGAAATGATAACACTTGTAATGTATGAAAGTGGATGCCCCCAAGGAGCCACTATGGGATTGGTACTAGGTACTATACACCAAACATCCATGCTGCATGTAATGGACCTGTATAATCTGCATGATCACAACTAGAAAAGTAAGTGAATGCGTGAATGTGTGTATGATAAAGATAATGACATATAAGATATCTATCTAGCATGTGTAATAAGTGAACATGTACAAGTAAACAAACAAGAGTAAATGAAACCAAGATATGCAGTATGCTATGGATGGATGGAATGGAATGCAGAGTGAATGATAGGATCCGCATGCCCCCTGAGTGAATGGAATTGTATGCAAGTGAGGTTCATTTATTTATGCCCCCTCAGTAGTCAAGAATGAACCGTAAACGAGAGTGCATCATTGGGAAATGGTCAAACTATGTGTTGTGTGTAGTGTGATGTGATGAATGTGTAGTGATGATATGTGACATAGAGATGAGGTGTGAGAATGTGTGATGATTTAGCCTAAAGTGTATATCACAACAAGATGAGTAGAAGAAGTGATGATTTAACCTAAAGCATATATCACTAAATGAGATGCTAGAAGAAGTGATGATGTAGCCTATGGCGTATATCACTAAATGATGCAAGCATAAGTGATGATGTCGTATAATGTATATGACTAATCTAGGAATGTAGCATGAGAAAAATATTGAATGGTTGATGTGTGAGTGTGATGAGGTCCATTTGATTGTATACCCTCAACAGTCCAGTATGGACCATGAGACTAGAGTGATGTCAAAGGGTAGTGAGTGCAACGTGTAGTATATGTGTAGTAGATGTGGTGATGAGATATGTAATGTGTGTAGTGATGTGTAGAATGTGTAATATGCAATGTAAGATGTGTAATGTGTAGTATGTAAGTGCGTGTAGTAAAATAATAATGTGTAGATGCGTATGATGTATATACAAAATGTGATGATGCAATGTAGAGATGTAAATATAGAAAATGTAAGATGTAAGATGTAGTATGTAAGGATGTAAGATGTGTAAATGTATGATGTGTGATGTGTGGTGTGTCTATTGTGCAGTGTGTGAGGTTCATGTGTATAGTATGCCCTCAACGGTCAAGTGTGAACCTTGAAGCACACAAGAGTGTGTCATAGGGTAATGTTGATGCTATCTTGTGTATGTATAAGATGTGTGTGTTGTCAATTATGGGGGGGAATACACATGATTCCCCCAAGTGCGTATGATGAAGAAGACAATCATGTAATGTCATTTAGAAGGTCATTGATATCAGGGTCAAATCCAAATGGATAAGCATCAGAGACTTGGTAAACAATAGTGTCGGGTTGATCACGTAATGAGCCATTGAGGCATAAGTTGTACATACCCATGGCATACTCCTCATCAGTGAAGGGTGGTAATGGACATCCATGTGCATACCACCGAGTGAGATTCTATGTATATCCAAGAAAGGAACTGTTGCAGATGAATACATGACCAAAGGGCATGGGAAATGATATATCAATGTGATTAGGATCTAACGTGCCCCCAATGTAATCAAGCCAAGATTTCCTAATGTAAGTGGTAAAGAGCGAGGACTTCACGCAAGAAAAAATGTGAGATGAAAGACACGTAGACCATAAGCGACAGTAATGTGAATGAATCCATGATAAAGGTGAGTAGAATGCGGCAGAGGATAGAGATCCTCAAAAGTGAAGCCTAGCCGAGTCAAACCATCATGTGTACATATTGTGTCATCACAAGTAGGATTGAATGGAATATGCTCCCAATAAGAATCATTCATGAAAAAGTGTACATGTGAAAGGAGGTTGTACTGATGAATGTGGTACATGAGAAGGTGGAATCTAGTGTGATGTCCAACATAGGAACATGCCCCTGATAAACAATCATAACAATGGTAGAAGTAGGGGGAGGTATAGATGTAGTTGGCACAAAATCTATCATGCAAATAACACCTTCAAGTGGTGGTAAATGTGGTAGCTCATCTATAGGTTGTGGGTCATCAGTAGTGTTAGCTCGTGGAATAGGAAGTGTAGTATTTGGATCATGGTCGCAATATTTGTATGGATGAGTCACAAAGAATAGTATACTCGACACCCTCATGTAGAAATTTGACACAATGATGCACGATAGAGGAAACAACTTGCATGGCATGGAGCCATGACCTACCAAGTAAATAGTTATATGAAACCGAGAAATTCAATGACAAAGAAGACTGTGTTGAGAGTTTTTGGCCCCACAGTGATAGGAAAAACAATGTGACCTACGCATGGATGAATAGAGCCATCATATGCATGAAGAGAGAGACATGATGGAATAACATTAACAACAGAAAGACCAATATTTTTGAGGAAGGACATAGGACAAAGATTAAGTTTAGATCCATTGTCAATTAGAGTACGCTTGATGCCCACATTATAAATGTGAATCATGATATGCAAGGGTGGATCATTGTCAAAAATAGAAAGATCAGCATGAGGGTTAGATGGGAAAGCTATATGTTGAGAAAATGCATCAACAAAAGAGTTATATACGGAATCTGGATGCATATCAGTGGGAATTTGAGTAGTAGTAAGGAGATGTTGTACTCTATGTCTTAAGTTAGGATTAGACAAGTAAGAAATCATTAATTGAGATACTCATGATGATAAGATTCTAGAATGAAAAGTAAAGAATGAGGATCCTAAGAGCGTGAAGATCGGGGTTGGGTTCACCAAAATGATTAAACTAAAATGTAATATAATAGCCTAATCTAATGCAAGTTTGCAGTAAATAAATGAATAATGAAATACTGAAATAATACCCAAGCAAAATAAGCTAGAAAATATGAAACCCTAATGTGCAAAGAGGGTTAAAAGAGCCTTAGCTGATTGCAGAGGTTGTTGGACTATGTGTCGCAGTGGAGACTTGACTGAACAGAAATGGAGGACCATCACACAAAAGCTCTGAAAACTTATAGATCTGACATATTTGACTAGATTGGGGAGTCTGAAGAGGGATAGGGGTGCCCGTGGGCACCCTGGTCTATTGCAGAAATGGTCGAAACCTAGTTATAGATATGGTCAAAACTTAGGTGTTTGACTTTGTTCGCTTCTTGTCGCATGTATGTCGTTGAACTTCGTTGGATGTCACTATAAACCTGCAATGGATAAATCACTGGCAAAACCCCAAGTAAAAACATCAAAACCCTAAAAAAGGAAAGATGCATATGAAGGGGTGGACTGTCCTTAACTTCCAAATTGATGGACTTATCACTGAGTGTTGCACTACATATCAGACCCAATGTAGTTCTAGGTGTGTGTGTGTGTGCGTGGAATTGTACCCTAGGTTGCTCTTGTGCCAGTCACACTTTGTGAGTAGCGAGCAAGTAACTAGATGTAGAATGTAAATAATGTGTGCATGGAAATAATAGACTCCCCTCCTATGAAGTGTGATGCAGATAAACCATCCTTGTTTCCCTTGTGATGGAGCTAGATGGACAAATGGAGCTATAGATGACTTTGATGGATGCAACCTTAGGTGGAGATATTAGATGCTTAGTGTTTGGTCCCTTATTATGATCACATAACTTTATATTTATATGATTCCTTCGCTTGAATTTCGTAATTAACCCAGAAAATACTGACTACCAAAAAAATAAGATGCTCAAACAAATAAAAAGGACCCATAAAATGTGACCAAAGTACAAAGAGGACAAGTACACCTAGATGGCGTTGACATCCTGGTTTGGGCGTTGGTGTCCACGATGAAAAATGTCGAAAGGTGAAAATAAAAAATGAGAAATCGGAGGTGTAAGACCAAGAAACATTGAAGCATAAAGCAGAGAAAGGTGGCCAAAGACATAAGTTAATTAGTACTGTCTCTTACTTATGAACCATATGCAAATGGTATTATGCAATCGAGACTAGATAATGACTCAAAGTGCATGCTTTTGTGTCTATAGTTGCTTTATGGTTGCAGGTGATGCATATTGGTGGTTGATTGTTGATTCATCGATTTGCACATTGACACAGAATGTACCACTATATGTGCTCATGGGAGGTGGGATGTTGGAGTAGGTAGATGTTATTGCAGGTGAACATGCCCATTTGTTCGAGCCAGTAGTAGTAACGGGTGACGACATGTACCGTATTATTGAGTGAGAGTGACGAGGCATGAACGGAGACTCAACGGGCTAGGGAGGTTGTAGAAGGCAGTCGAGTTGGCATTACTACGAAGGTAGGTTGAGAGATATAAGGGCCGATACTAGCGACATAGATTGAGTGGTGAAGCCTCTAGTTTTAGAGCTCCCACAGTTAGATATAGTGATAGTGATGATGAGATATGACATATAGTGATGATGCATAGGGGCTTACCCTCAGTGATTGTATTTTTGTAACTATGGTTTTTTTGCCGATATATGTATATATAATGATTATATTGACAAATGGATGATGATGTTGATTAGAACATAAATAGATAGGTAATGTGTGAAAATTGGATAGTATGTATGAATAAAGATGTGATAAATAGTAATAGATGTATGTATGGAATGGATAATGTGATTGGAATGATTACAAAAATGTATGTAATCACATGTAAACATGATGAAGATGGAGGAAAGAAGAGTGATGCCCCTAACATAAATGTAATAAGATGAGGTTCATTTATATTAGACCCCTTGACAATAAAGAATGAACCATAAAACAAGAGTGCGTCAGCAGGAAATGGTGTGATAGTGTACACTAGATAAATAGATCAATGAAGCATGTAACACGAAGATGGAATGGGGTTATTATTATAACAAATTCCTCAACAGTCATATAAGAACTTTGAGAACATGAGTGTGTCATCGGGTAGTGAGGTGAGAAAAGTCACCTACCAAAGATGAAGATGGTGGTGAGGAGCGGTGGAAGCATGTGAAGTGGTAGTAGTGTGAGTGTATGAGCCAAATTGAATGTCAAATGAGATGGTGCCAATGATGGGAGATGTAGTGGTAGGATGCATAAATGTCGATGGATCAGGAAGCCAATGTGAAGCAAGAACATTGTGCGGCGGATGAGATGATGTAGTGGTGGATGAACGAGGTAGAGGTCGTGTATGAATAATAGCTTTAGGTGATGGATAAATGATGACCTTAGAAGTGGGAGGAGGGGATAAATGAGCCAGAGCAGCACTGCACTTGCGTGGAATCAGTGAAACAAATCGTTGACAAGAGCAAGAGCCAAAGGAAATGAAACACTTGTCTTCTAATTGTTGTAATTTTTCCTGAAGGGTGCAACAATCAATGTCACGATGGCCATTGATGCAGTGATAGTTGCAATAAGGACGATTGAACTAGAAATGCAAGTGGTGTGGAGGATGGTGTTGATTATAAGGTAAGTGAATTAAGTGCTTATCAAGCAAAGAACACAACACATCATGAGGCTTAGCAACATGCAAGAAATACAATGGCTCCTGAGTAGGAGATGGCGAAGACTTAGGTGGAGAGTGACACGATGGCGGAGATGGAGGACACTTATGTGGTGGAAGGGATGGAACATGCTTGTGAGGTGGAGGAGATGGAGGCCTTTAAGGACACTTAACAAATGGAAGAGGTGAAGAAGTAGAAGATGACATAGGAGTAGAAGAAGTAGAAGGACGATCTATACCATGTGTAGCAATTAAATCTTGTTCTAGATCAATAACCTTATAGTATAAGAATGTAAACGATTCACTTGTATCATATTGCAATCGTTCTCTTAAAGTAGGAGTCAAGCCATGACAGAAGATAAATTACTTCTTTAGATCAATAGGCTGAAATAATAATTAATGTATGCAAGAGTTAAAGTGTAAAATGTAATCAAGAATAGGCTCTTTCTTTCCCTGATGCAAGCTAGGTAAGTGATCATGTGTGACTCTAAGACCATTGTTTAGTATAAAGCATCTAAGAAAATAATCTTCCATTTCACAATATGTACTAATAGATCCAAAAGGCAAATGAGTGTACCATTGAACAGCTTCATTAACTAGACTATGATGGAAGGCTTTGAGCAATAATCGATCATTCAGATAAGAAGCAATAGCTAGACGATAATGCTCAAGATGTAGAGATGGATTTCTAGTGCCATCGAAACATGAAAATGTAGGCACGATGATATCCTTAGAAAATGTTGAATTATGAATTTTATTTGGAATAGGATTGCCATGAAGAGAGCTATTATCAATAGAAGCATAAAAGGATTTTCTTTCAAGAGCGAGAGATTGAATTTGAGATTGTAACTAACCAACAACATGCATGAGTCATAAAATGTCATGTGGGGGAATCATAGAAGATGTAAGATGTACATTGAGAGGTTAAAGCTTGTCATTATGAGTGATCATAGGGATGTGAGAAGAAGAAGTAGAAAATGAAGATGTTATGGGCACACCAGATGTAGATGTCTAAGAAATGAGAGGCGGTATACTAGGAGCAATAGAAGAAACAACATGATCATCATTGAGAGAAGAAGAAGAGGAAAGAGTCAGAGAAGAACATGGAATATTAGTGGAAATAGTAGAAGTAGAATCAGAAGAAACCATAAGAGGTGAGATAGTAGAAATGGAAGAATCATCATGAATGGCATCAGAATCAACCTCAAAAGTATATTAAAGAAGAGTGTAAAATTCACATTTAACAGTCTTAAGAGAAGTAGAATCATTACAAGCATGTTCATGCTCAGAAATATCATCAGTATCAGACAAGGTTTCGCATGCAAGTAATTCATCAAGCGCGTCATCAACATATAGTGAAGTAGGAGAAGAACTATCATGAGATGTATCTTTACAATCATTAGAAACATTTTCAAAAATAAAATAAGTATGAGATACAACTTTACATTCATCCTGACTAATTTGAGAAATAATATCATGCGCATGTACATTTTCTTCATGATTTTTTTCTACAGTATCACAATCAAGACCAAACATATAATCGATAATAGCATCATCAAGAGTTTCAATAGAAAAAGAATAAGGTTGAGTATTCTTGGTGCCTATGGAATAACAAAGATTACATCAAGAAAAGCTTCGAGTGTTAGGAACAATACTGAGAGTAGAGTGTTCAAAACTAGTAGGAACTTTGTGTTCATTAACATCAAGCAATCTTTGAACATTAACATCAAATTGAGCATAGCGATAAATATCAAGCAATTCAGCCTCAACAACATCATCAAGGATAGGATTAACACTCACATGATGCATAGCTTGCATAGGAGAGGAAGAACTAATTTTATCCATTACGGTTTAGTGGATCTGAAGGCATGGAGTTCTAAGAAATGGGTTCACCAAATGATTTAATAAAATCTAAATATTTTATTAAAATCGAATTTCAGAATTGCTAAAATGATATACAATAAGATACAAATGTTAAGTGCTTCAAAAATATAACTACGCAAGCAAATAAAAGATATAGGGCACTTATTTGATTTTTGCTTGTCCCAAAGTACACCCAAACTGGAGCAACTGATGAAAAGGTTGGACAGAATGGTGGAAACACTCGATAAAAATTCTAGAACTTACAGAATAACCTGGACAGGGGCACGTGGTAAGGGGCAAGGGCGCTTGGGCACCCAAAACCTTCTATAGGCACCTGTGACTGCACAGAGGGTCAGAACCTATTTTTTCTTGTGTCACTAGGGTTTTGCTATCCTTCGTTGTTGATCACCTGTAAGTCTCTAGAAGATCACTGAGTTCACTAGTAACTTGCCAAACAGATAATATCTTGCAAAACCCCTAAACTGCATCAAATCCTAAAAAATAAAGATGTAAATGGGGATTCAAAATGACCTTGACGGTCACCTAAGAGAGTGAACTTACGACCGAGCGTTGCACTACATCTCAAAATCCATGTACTTCTATGTGCTTGTGTGTGTAATAGTGCTCATAGGTTTCCCTCGTGCCGATGGCGCCAAGATAATGATCTATAACTAGATAGAATACAAATGTGTGGGATGGAATTCAGAAACTTCCCCTTCTTATGCAGCGTATGTAGAGTAATAAGCCCAAAATGCAGTCCCTTTGATAATATGTAGATAGATAGCCCTTGATAAAATTACCCGCCATTATAATGGCATGTATGTTGTGTTTTTATAGGGATCTCTTGCTTGAATTTCGACACTAGTGACACCACATGCCAACTAGGACCTCAAGATAGGAGTAAGAAAACCGAAAAGGCTGACCAAAAATGTCAAAAACGTGAACAAAAACAAAGAGGACATGAGCGCCTAGGTTGGACAGGTGCGCCCGGGTGCTAGTGTCAAGTCCTGGGTATATGCATGTAAAAGTAGGCTAAGTTAAAAACTAGAAACTAACACCAAGTCATTCCTATAACTAAGCTAACTCAACATAAACATCATGATAAAGCTATGTAAGGGGAAAAGCTAATTAATGCATCCAAATTAAACTTGAAAACACTAAGCCATCCCTTGTTATTTTTTATGGGATTTCTAAATTATAGTTGCTCATATTGTTAAACCATTCATGATTACGAGCGATCAAATGAAAGCTATCTCCATGAAGAGAAAATGATCTCACCAATATGGCTTAGTGGCCATGCTTGGTTCTTCCTTTACTACTCTTTGCAAGTAGAGGGAATGAATGCTAGATCAATAAGCTTTTCAAAGTAGAAATGCTCTTATCATGTGTATATAATAACACTAATAAGTGTGGTGTAAATGGTGTAAGATTGGAAGGAAGGTACTAGGTTCTTTATATAACTTTCCAATTTGGGAGAATTTAGAAACCTAGAGAATGTGGGACAAAGATAAAGTATAATTAGAAAGGGATAAACATGATTAGAAGGAATTAATTAGTAATTAGCAACTCATGGGAGTTGGAGATGATTTAATTAATCAACTAGGATTAATTAATAGGCCAAGATAAGCTTATGAAGCCATTTGGAGGTGATTTGGAAGGAAATTAGTAGAATTTGGAGGATTTCGAAGAGGGGTTTAACCAATAAGAAGTTTCATTGATTAAATAGGCTTAATTAACTTAATAATAGTTAATTAATTAATTAAAAGAGGATTATAACTAACAAAGTGTCATTAATTGGCATCCAAAATGAAGGAAAGGCTAGTTAATTAACAAAGCGTCGTTAATTAACCAAGATGGAGGGGAATGTTAGCTAATTAGTGGGAAATCACTAATTATAACGAAATGACGGGGAAGACGATAGAAAATGCAATTTTAGTAGTAAAACTACGTAGCCAAATTTAGGTGTCTACACATGGCGCTAGTGTCCTGAGACAACTGACGAAAAATGTGAGAAGACTGATCAATAGGGATCCTTGTGACCTGACAAGAACTAGGAGTAAAGGTTACAGATGTGAGAGATAAAAAAATAGAAACCATAAAAGAAAGTGGATATACTAGGAAGTGTGTCACCAGTGAATACTTTTCTTACTCAATATCTAGACATAAAACGACATACTTGGCGGTATAGTAGAATAGTAGTATGAGCATGATTTTGTGTTTACACAATCATAACAAATATTTCATGTTGTTAAACCTTTTTAACAAGGATACTCGTGTCTTTCTCTATTTATGAACTAACCAGTATATATTTTTTAAATACATCTATCTAAAATACATAGATAATTTTTTTATTGGTAGTTATGAGGGTCTTGTTGGGGCCCTCGACCATGCATTAAGAAAAAGGAAAATATGATATGATATTGACCACCTACTAAAGTGGCGTACAATACAAGGATAACTATAAGTCGAGAGAGAGAATTAAGCATGAGCCAAAAAACATGTATATGAGAAGTGAAGGATAACCATAGAAACAAAGAGGTAAAGGAAATATTATGGAACATGGGCCTAAACGTCAAATTCCTTGAGTTGTTTCATCTTCAATTTCCTCTTCTTCTCGCATTCATTTTCTTCTTTGATTTCCCTTACACATAACATTGATCCATCATCTACTGGAGTTATGACATGTTTTTCCACCAGTTAGAGAAGTTTCTCCCTTCTACTAATAAATTCTTAAAAGTCATCCTTAGCATTATAAACATAGATGACACCACTTGTAAAGCTACAGGGCATGCCAAGTTCCAATATCCTCAACATTGAAAGCTTGGGACCATCCTAAATTGCTTCTAGAAGATGCAACTCATTCCCTATTTTCAGCCATTTTTTAGCATCTAGTCCTCCATTGTAGTATG
Source organism: Taxus chinensis (assembly GCA_019776745.2). NCBI lineage: Eukaryota > Viridiplantae > Streptophyta > Pinopsida > Cupressales > Taxaceae > Taxus > Taxus chinensis. The sequence goes on from CM034146.1 coordinate 903,495,453, forward strand.
GACATCAACCTCATTTGGCATGTGGCTTTTTTATCATTGGATTTGTTACAAGTGGGACTGGAGGCTAGGTTTTACTTTTCCTTGGTTTTATTCTATGTTTAGGAGTAGAGGGTGAGATTTCCTTCAATATCTATTCATTTTTCTCAATCCTTGAAGCAAGATTGTGAAAATCTTGATGATAGGTGCTTAGGATGTGGATTGGAGCAACCGACTAAGGTAGAGGGTAAGAGGATAGAATATAGTCAACTCGAATTTCACCTCAAATGTGGGGGAATATGAAACACACTCAACATTATTAGGAATACTAGGTAGGTACCTCTTTTTTTTATTTGGAGAGAATGGGAAGAATATTTGGCCAATCTATAGGGTCCTTTCTTTCCAATTTTGAAAACACATCCATCTTTACACCTTCATTTGTAAGTAAATTCATTGTTACATTCTTAGATCTAGGATAATGATTTATTTTGATCGATTAGAAAGATATGACGATTTTAAGAGTCAATGATATTATCAATAACTCAATCTTCAACTCTTAGTTCTCCATTTTTCTAATCCATTTATAATAAGAGTTTAGTCATCGTTGATGATGATTTTAGCTATACCATTTCCTTTGGTCAGTTTTAAACCTTCTAATAAGGACATGCATTCAACTTCATTGTTGGTGACATGGAAAATTAGACATGAGTACATAGTTAAAATCTCACCCTTTTAATTTCTAAGTATGGCCCCATAACCGGCTTTGTTAGGATTGCCCTTGTTGGCACCATCAAACTTTATCTTCATCCAATGTAGACTTGTTTCTGATTTTTTAGATGAGAATATTTTGTTTTAACATAATGGGTTTCATAACACTCCACAGTCATGTTGGTCAAATAATAGTGTCTGGGTAATGGTGAAATGACTCACAATAATGGAGAAGGATGTGTCCACAAAATATCGCAAAACATACAATCTCAAACAAGTCTCTAAATTTTTATCTAATATGTTTCAGATTATTTACTTAACAAATGTTAATGCACTAAAAACCCTTTCATCTTCCACTAAGCCCAATATCATTGTTTAACACAATTCATATAATCAGAAATATTCACTAATACTTTCTTGCAAGATGCTACTAGGATGCATATTTTTCCATAGCCATGTAATAACACCTTTTTATGTTAGTTCATTAGATAATTATATTGATCAATCATTGTGAGTGCAAAATGAAATGACTGAGATGTCAGTAATTCCTTATGCAAAATACCTTTAATTTCAACTCCTCGGAACTCTACAAATTTAGTGAAATTCTTAATGAGAGTTTCTGTAAATTTGTAAAATAATTTTATTATGCCTTCTTTACCTTTGTTAGGATTCCAAAAATTAGGATACACCACTACCATGGCCTCAAACAAACCATCCCTTTTAAAACGTTCTCTAATCTCACAAGATAAGCTTTCTAAAAATTTTCTTAATTTTTTTTGTGTGTCATATATAACCTTGTCATATAAACACCATATAAATTATGTGTTACAGGTACTTCTTCAAGATATGTTACTGTGATATCTTTACTTTTTTGGAAAGTGTGCATTGAAATCTTCATCCCATTAACAACGATACAAATATGGTCATTGATATTGAATTTCAAATAGCTTTTTGTATCCTTTATATCTATTAAAGTTTTCCAACTACTGAAAACTGGTCCTTTAAAACTTTCTTCAGAGTTATATAACATATCAAGAGATAGACAAACATGTTTTCTCAACCTTATGAAGTCAGAAATATATATGGATATTTCTTGAGCATGTTTAATTAATCAATTGATTTCCTTCAACACAGGGAGAATACCACATAATGTCAATAATGTTTCCAATTCTTTTAAACAATAGAACAAATATTTTTCTTTGTTAACTTCCTTACGGTATTTAAACATGAAACCTACTAAAGATGGATATTCTTCAAAAATCCTGCATGCGGGATCATACACGGAAATCCATCTTGCATCAACATCTTTAAGGAGCATTTTACCATCAGTAACTCCAATTACAAATTTTAGAAACTATATAAATATATTTGGACTACTCACCACGTAAGTGTGTAAGTCACAAATGGGATCTTCCACTTTAGCGACATTTTTAAATGTGCTAACAATTTTGTATGCAAGGTTCATTCTACGAGCCATGCAATGAATTGGAATCATATGTGGGGAAAATTTTATTTGTAGGTAAACACAAAGTCCACTTCTATGACCCTGCATTACTGATACACCATCAACATCAACACACACCAATTTAGTAGCAATTCCACTATAATCCCTCCCATATAAATTCCTCAATTTAGAAATAACCAATTTGTAAAGGTTTTTAACATTACAGTTTTCAACCATTTTATTAATAGCTAATGAATGATTTTACCTTGAATGATTCTCAAAAGTGTAGACGTGCATGCAAACTGATGATGTGTTGTTACTTGTTGTGACCTTGTCGATGGAAAATGAGATAAACATTTATTTTTTAACTTTTTCTTTCAAATCTTCCATTTCAATTATTGCTAGGCACTTTTCCATTTCCCAATCATTTCTCTCTTATCAATGTGAGTATGGGATGTTGAGAACCCATTATATTGAAACAAAACCTTATAATCTACAAACTTTGAAATTGGTCTGTCATTTTTAAGAATGTGGAATAGAATAGAGAATTGTAGATTTTTGGTCTATAGATTAGTATTCATAATTTTTCAAAATTGTCCATTAATTGTTCCCCCTTTCTTAACAAGTTGTTGTTGACATTTCTGCTCATTTTCATACTCGGCTACATGTCTTACATGCTATAAATCTTTTACAGTTTTCCATTTATGTGTCTTTAGTTTTTTTCTATCATTTTGTGTGACTCTCACATACACTTTTCCACAATGGTTTCTTAATTATGTCCCAACTTCAATTATAAGTTGTTGGTATTTTATTAGTTTCCAACTACATATTGTACATCTACATTCTGTTGGAGTATCATCACCATTCTCTAGCTCTATAGGTTCAATGAAATGGATATTTAGATGCCCAGTCTACCTTAAATGACCTCCCCAATTGTCCAACTAGTTTTCTTCCTTCATACAGATTTTTGTTTAGAATTTTCAACTCGAGTCTCTGTTTCATGAGATTGAGAATTGGAAAGATCTTGTACTAGTTGGATCTCATCATTAGGAATTTCTTCCATTTGAAGCATGTTATAGTGAGGCTTATCTTTCATATCTGACATGTCATCATCAATAATATCTTCATGTGTTAACACACTATTCTAATTAACTATTCCATGTGGTGAGTATGGTGACATGTTATTTTGATTAATTGTTCCATGTGGCATGTCTAGTGAAATGTTCTTCTCATTAATTATTTCATGTGGAATAAAATTATCAATGGGAGATTTTGCATTCAAAAGGGACAAGGGTTTGATTGTGATCTTGAAACTTTAAATTAAACTAACAAATGCATTAAAAACAATCTCTTACCTGTGTTTGAAGTGGATGCAAGTTGTGTGTGTGATTTTTTTGGCTTCTTGAAATAATTAAATATGTTTTCTTTTCTTGTTAATTGATCTTTCTTCTTGTTATTATTACCAGAGGCCATTTTACCGAAGACCAATCCAAATGTAATTTAAGTATGGAATCATGGATGAGCCAGATGTAAACTTTTAAACTAGTTATAGATTCATACCACATGCTACTGGATGGTAACATAAATATAAAATTCGACTGGTAGCATAAATATATGCCACTGGTTGGGTAGCATGAAGTATATGCTATCAACTGATAGCATATATGCTACCTGCAGCCTTACAGAAAAGGTTGAAAACATATATGCCATCGAACGGTAGTATATAAACATGCCATTGACTAGTAGTATATTCTATAATCAATGGAACAATTAGAATTTACAATATTAGGGATCTTGTATACTATCGTACAATAGATATTTTCTATCGATCGTCAATGCCCACACTAAAATTGGAATTGTTAGTTGATGTTTAATATCGGAATTATAATTATAACACATACATACATACATACATACATACATATGTGAATGTGGCAAACTTATCTTTCATGGTAAGGTGATTTTAATATAAAGATTCGGATATTAGTTTAAATGGCTAGCGAAATGACCCAAAAATTAACTTATACCCATAAAGTGTATGCGAGATAGCAAGTTGCCAAACCCCCAAAAATTCTCCAAAACCAAATTTCAAAATCTGGAACATTCATGAATTAACGAAGATTCGCCACTAAAATTTTCCCCTGTCAAGTGACCATCTTTCACACCTACTGATTCACTCTGGTCTATTCCTTGTCATAATGTGATTCATACATGATGGCTCCCCCTATGCCACAATTGGGATGAGTTGGATCGTCTGACTTCTTGCATCAAGTTGTGACTTGTAGAGATCACCTTAGAACTGAAGCTTTAGGAGTTTGTGGAGGGATTTCTTTCCTTTTTAGACCAAGAGACAAATTCCCAACCTTGAAATGGTGGTAAAAAGTAGTGAGATAAGAAGAATGGGAGTTTACATAGTTTTTTGAATTCATTAACAAGACTTACTATTTTTAGCAAGTCCTATCTAGGACTACTATTTTCAGCAAGTTTTCACAATCTTTGCCGCCTGATGTTATATTGCTTGTTCAGGATGTTGTAGATGATGAGAATTCACCTTTTTTTTGGAAACTTACTATTTTTAGACATGCCTAGTCATGAAAAACCTACTATTTTTAGAAGTGACACTTACAGGTTTTGGGTTGCAACAAAATTGGTCTTGAAATTCTGGGTTTTGCTCCACGATTCACTGCTCCAAATTTCAAGGTTTTTACCCATCAGATCTCCATAAAATCAAAAAAATCATTTTTTTGTTATAGCATGTCTAATCATAATAGAGTTTAGAGGGTAAATCAACACCAATTTTCTTTAAAAATGATAAGTTTTTAGAGAGATGGAGAGTGTTGATTAACTTTCCATGTGTTTTCTGACCTTTCTGAGACCCTAATGACTTGTTCGCAGTTAGAAAAAAATTACACAAGAGGGGTAAGGTCAAAATTTTGCGTCATCTATGTCCCTTAGGGGACATAAAGGACACATGGTACACCTAGGTGTCTAAGGTGTCACTTGTGTGAATGAGGGAGTCGTAAGTAAGATATGAGGGCTTAAAATCTGAGTTTTCGGGGGCTAGATGAGGTCCCATGATGAATAGAGGATGAAAGTGGGAATAAGGGTCACACTTTTATGTCCTCTTTATTTCCTTAGGGACAATTGGGATAACAATAACAAAAGAGTGTGACTTGGGAAGAAAGGGGGCTAGAAATGAAATCTGGGGGGCCAAATTGGGTGACATGGGGTTGAAAAGGGTTATTGAAGTGACCAGGGGCCAATTGGGAAGAGAGTGGTCACACTTTTATGTCCCCCTTGTCCCCTCTTTCCCCTTGGACATCTGTGGGATAATAGGAGGCAAAAAGTGTAACCTGAGGATGAGGAAGCATGAAGAGGGGCAAACAACGGAGTGAAAACATGCAAGATAGGGGGAAAAGTTGAAATTATTAAGTGATAAAAGTTTTGCTTGACACGAGGGTCAAATTTTTGGGTCCCCTATGTTACCATTGTACCTTGATGGACATTTGTGACAATAGATGTTGGGGCCGATCGAGAAATGACCAAGTATTAAGGGGTGAGTGAGAATATGTTGGGCACGCAAGAGGGGGGGTGCATGAATAGACGTGAGAGTTAGTAAAGTTATGCCAGAAGGTTTCATGCCTAGGAAGACAACACTCATGACTTAGCCAATTTTGCATGGAATGGGCTAAAGAATAAGAAAAGCATATGGAGTACAGGTCATCCAAAGATAAGAGGGAAGAAGACTTTGAGGCTAAGAAAAGTCCTATTTTGGGAGCAAAGTAGAAGATCTAAGGTCATGCATTGACCAAGCTAATAATAGGATTAGGCTAGGGTTTAATTATAGAGATAATCTATTATTAAGAAAGCATGCATACTTTGTAGTTATCTTTGTATATATGCATGGCTATTTTGAGCATGCAACCTATTTTGAGAGTGCAATGGGCAGTGAAGGGAAATTCCCCATCCCTATAAGTATGTGATGTGTTTCACTATTTTGGGACACCATGCGATAGTCTAAGATATATTAGATTTATACTACCTGTATGAACTTGTGCGCATGAATCTATTAGAGTATAATAATGTATTTCAGTTCCTGTTTTGTGATGAATTAATACAATCGGATCATTGTGGATGGATATTAGTTGTTGGTGTCTCTGTTCATGGTACTTCTATGTTAAATCTTATCTTAATTGTGATATGATCTAATACGCTTTATTATTATGTGTGTTTCCGATTTAAGCTCATGGATATAATTATTATGATGGAATATACACTTTGATAATGGTTTATATGGTTATGCATGCTAACCTCTTGATAAAACACTACAAAAGAGGGGACCTAATAGCTTTGCACGCTTCGGGTGGGTGTTCTTATCTATCTGAATGAAGTCTCAATTGCACCTATGAAATTGAGGGGGAAAAAATACTATGATAGAGGTGAACACTTATGACTTTCCACTTCTCAAAAGTTATTTTTAACTCATCGTGTCCAAACCATGACACTAGGAATGAGAATTTTTGCCTTAGGAGCATGGGAAAGTGTTTGTGGTAAAAAATATATGATTTTAACTCCAAAACAATTGGTGAGATCAAGGGAATAAGTTTTGAGACTTTATTCTCCTTGAAACTCAAAATGTAGGGCCTATTCCATCTTGAACCAAGAGGGGAAGTTGTAGAGTTCTGAACCATCTCAGGAAATATTTAAACCTAGGATAAAAATTTTATGTTTCCAAATTGTAGAGGATCCCAAAAGATTTCTGATGCCTTATATTTTTTATTCTTAACTCATTTGGGAACTCCCAAAATCATCCAGAGAAGTCAGTTGTGACAGAGGAGCTTTCATTTCCTACACCCTGAATTACTCGATATTGAACAGATTGCTCCTTGATCAAATTTTCTTTTCTAAACTTTCCTAAAATTCTTTTGACATCTTCAATACCTATTTGAAATCACCATCTCATGCTTTATATTTTCCCTGAACATTCCTATAGGGGTATTTACCAGCTACATGATGGCAAAAAATGGTCATTTTAGGCCTCCAGAGGAAACTGTCTTTCATCGATTCTCAATGAGATCACCAATCACCTCAGGAATCCTTCCCACTAAAAAAATAGAATAATCATGTTATTACTTCCCTCTAAGCCTAGATGAGGGTGGGACTGAAGATAGGTTGGCTAGAGGAAGGGTTCAAAATGACCGGGGTATCATAATTTTCAATTATGGGCTTTGTTCAAAGTTTCAATTTTTCATGCCAAACATTTTACATGACAACAAATCTTCATATCCTAGTGCATGTTGATTCCACCTTGATAGAATTTTGAAGTCACATGTCAGACTTCAAATCTAAAGGACCAGATTCCAAAGCCACACAAAGAGACTCCAAATCCTAATAAAGTGGTTCTCTAGTGCCTAGAACATTGCATCATTGACAAAATCATACTTTCTCCCTCGATCTAGAGATATCTGTATATAAAATACTGAATTCTTTCCATGTTATTTAGTTAGAACATAGTAGTGGAAACAAATACATACATACTAATCCAATAAAATGCATATATTCTCTTCTTTAGATTAGGAAAAAGTTATAAAATGTGTGCATATTTAGACGAGGGGGAAGATAAACAATGTTATTATTATGCCATTAAATGAACTCATCATAAAACGCACAAAATAATGAAAAACATGAAGTGGAATGGCAAAGGACTTGGAAAAAATGAATGAGAACATCTTGATCCGGTATATCTACTTTTATGTTACTGAGATTTCCGCTCACCAATATAAAGTGGGGGGAAAATGTATTCACAAAATTACACACTTGCTATTACATTTATACTGCCAAGTATGTTATTTTATATATGGATCTCACATAAGAAAAGTATTCACTAATGAACCTTCCCCTAGTCTTGTCATCAATTAGTTGGTTTGTCATCATCATTTGTCTTGCACAGTCATTAGTTGTTTACATAGTTTTGGTCGTCTCTCAAGGAGTATCAATTTTTCATTATTTAGTCATTATTTGTCTCTAGACTATGTACTAGGGAACCTAGAAAGGTATTTAGGTGCTTGTCGGTAACCCAATCCTCTTTTTATGTGCCTTGGTCCTGGTTTGCACTTTATTCTCATTTGCTTATTCAGGTTGGTCTTTGTCAATTTCCCTCTCATTCCCCTAGGTTCTAGTCGGCATGTCGGGTCATTGGTGTCAAAATTTGAGCAAGAGATCCCTATATAAACATAACATACTCACTATCTTAGGGGCACAACTGTTTACTATAAAGAGTTAGCTTATCTACTAAGGCAAGGGACTGCATTTGGGTATCATTTACATCTATATCACACAAGTATAGGGGGAAAGGGTTGTATTCATTCTATTCCATCCACAATTTTTCATCTTGCATCTAGTTATTTCCCTTTACTTTTGTGTCATTGATGTTAGGGAACCTTAGGCACATAATTACACACATAAGCACACAAAAATACATTAGGTCTGGAATGTAGTGCAACACTTAGTTGTAAGTCCACCATTGTGGTAGCTAAGGTCAGTCTGACCCCTTCAGTATACATCTTTATTTTTTAGGATTTTGATGCTTTGTATGGAGGTTTTACAGGTAGATCTTCATCTTAGATTCATAGTGACATAAGCAAAGGTATTGTGAAGATCTAGCGACACCTGTCAGATTGAGATCTTGAGCTTTTCTACAGATCAGAGCACCTAGACTGCAGACTAGGGTGCTCACAAGTGCCTTAGTCCTCTTCTAAGCACCCTAGTCCAGATGGATCATTCACCTACGACAATTTCTCAGGTTGTGCCATCACACTCTACTTCGTCTACACATCATCTTGTTCAGTTCAATATCACAACAAGGTAAGTCCTTTTTAGGTTAGTATCTTATCCCTACTATTCCATTTATTTCATTTCATTTAAATATCAAATAAAAATTATTCAACATTCTCGTTTACACTTCATATAAGTTATTCCATTATTGTTACTAGCTTAGATTAACTTAAAATAATAGTAAATTTCCTTATTTTAGCTAATCAGCTACCTTGTATCTACCCCTATTTTATGTTCCCATCTCTATATAGGTACTTGTACCTATGCCTTTACATGGACCTCTCTAACTCCCCCTCCTTATCCCTAGCCCTATCAATGTCTCCCCTCTCCTACCTCTCCACCCTAACACAAAACCTCACTATTGTTGTTTATCCCTGTTGTCATCACTACCTAAGGGATGGTCAAAAGAACATGTACTATAGCCTACGTGCCATAGCTGCATACCTAACTGCTACACCAAGGTCCATGATTTTATGCTTGTGTATCCCATACTTGCACTAACACTCCTCCAAAATTGGCCATCTCTACGCTTGACCCAATACATGACCCAAAATTTGTGGTCTCTCGTGTTACCTGCAACGTACCACTGATCTCTTTTAGGAATATCTTATACAACTTTGAGCTATTGCATGACCCTATTAGGTCTATATCTTCTTAATAATATATGGACCAACTACCAATAATGTAATGTGTTATCTCAATCTCCCCCAACTCTGCCACATTTTCACCCACATATATAGTTTGTATGGCCTCGATATAATCAATCACAATTGTAGATCATCCATCACTCATCTATAGAATGCTAAAATCTCTTCAATGACCTCTATGACCACTACCTACTATCTCTCATATGCACACGGATGGCTCCTCTGGATGTTCTATCTCTCAATATCCCCACCGAGGTCAACCTACCATGATATGATCCATGCCTAAATTTGTAATTGCATCGCTGGGCCCAAACTCCTTTGACTCATACATACCACCATATGCATGCTTATATATAGATGGGTATGCATGACCCCATGAAAACACTCTCACCAAATCCATCAATGCCACTACCACACTAATCAATCCAAGCTAAAAAATGTCTCCCATTCTTATCAGGCAGTAAGTAGCCATTGATAAGAGTTATCAAGTAAATCGAAAGTCACAACCAGCACATTATCCTCCATGCACTCTACAAGGGTGTACTATCATACCCTCCTCCATGAATCTCCTTTACTCAGAACAAAAATTGTGTCTGTTCTTGGATCCATGTTGCACTCCTCTCCTATTGAATCAAATGACCCTACATCGACACCCTCGATATGTGTTATACATCCTCTAGTGTCACAGACATCTCCTTGGTAGGTAATATGAATGTTTGGGACTTGTTGTGCCATTGATCTACTAACACAGTAAAAAAATAGTGATCAAATCTGATGTCTGGCATAAGTGTTATGTGTGCCAATCCTAGCACCTCTGGTATCACACACAATCCTCTCTATTATGACCTCATCATTTATCTCTCGAATGATCGCAATCATGAACATGTCTCTCATACATCTAAGGCATATATTCTCTCCCACACACATTGCACTATTTCATTAGGCCTTTACAAATCATTTTTAACTTTTCTTTCATCTTCTACAACTAACCTATTTCACTAACTCATTCTAGCACACTTTATATTACACTAGAGCACATGATTTAACACTAGCACACTCAGTTTCACACTAACACATTTAGTTTCATGCTGACACACTTCACGCTAGTGTACTTTTATGTATAGTGGCACACAGATTCATAAACTAATGCACTTATTATGCTAGTACATGCATTTCTATGTAAACATGCTCACTTTCATGCTAGTGCACTTTGCAAGTTACGCTAGAATAAGTACTTCATTGCGCTAGCATTATTTTTTCACTTTCTTCTACCTCTAACAAGTAATAAATTCCCAACATTAATTCATTTTTTTATATAATCACTGGTCCATTGTTGTCAAGACTCCACCCAAACTCTCGAACCTGGTCCACGCAATGAGCACATGTCGGATATTGTGCCATATCTCTCATAATATCAGAGCTCAAAATTATCTCAGGGGAACAAAAGTTTCTAATAGAAAAAATGACTAATAAGTATTCCTAACCTCCCACCCTTCTATTTAACCCCTTCTTCTAACCTTACTTACCCTTACCAAACCCTAATTTTGGCATTGGCACTTTTGTTTCTCATCTTTTATGCCCATTTTTTCCATCTTTCCGTCTGGTTGGTTAGATATTTTGTTAGAGACAAAATATGAGGTTTAACCACAGTATGCAGGACAAAGTCACTCCTCAAATAAAGGGGAGGCACCCAGTTCATTACTATTCTAACCACGCCAAAGAATATTTACAATTCTTATTCTAATCTAACCATTTGGGGTTGGGATATCATCCTAGTAAATTTATTATTTATAGAAAGGAAGATGGATGAAAATAGAAGAAAGGAAATGATTATAACAAGTTAGAAGTGTGAAAAAAGAATGGGTAGAAATGTGCTTTCTCTTAGGCAAATGTAGATCCGAAGATATTAACATGGGATTAAATAGTAATAATGTGCTGAAGATACAATAAACAAGATAGTGGAATTTAAAGAACCATATAATGCATTGAACATAAGAATAATATCTTAAATGAAGAAGATAATACCACAACATTCAATTTGTAATATACCATTATATTCCTCAATAGCAAGATTGAAAATACAAAGTTTTTCTCTCTTTCCAACTCCAAGATCTAAACTATTGTTGCAAAAAAATCCCACCCTTTACAATGCCATAACATTTTACATTTATAGAGAAGGGGAGGAGAGAAAATGGGAAACATTTTGGATCGCATTCTAAAAATAACAAATACACATTAATAGTTCATTTGACTGGTTCTAAAAAAATGACCCAGTCAACTTGCAAATCCAAAAGACATTCCAACAACTTGAAAATTAACATGGTTGACGTAAAAAGGAAATAACACGAAAAAGCTTTCAATCAGATTTATATTTTTCATCTTCAAGCTTTGCCTACTTCTGGCAAAATTCCTGGAACTTTTGGATCATGTCTTGTGTTCCTTTTTTGTCTAGTTTGTAGGAGGATTGATTCAAAACATCACACGTCTTGAACACATTGCCCATATTTCCAGGAATATTTATATAATTCTTGATGAATTTTTCCAAGCCACTTAAATTTTTTTCACACAAAATCAATTTATCAATGGCTCCCAAGCCAAAATCATCTTTAGCAGAAGACTCTTTTTCAACCAAGTCTTTGAACTTTTTAAAGAAGTCGTCAATGGGTAATATATGTAATCTATTAGCCAAGACATTTTTAAGGAGCTCGGCCGGTTCATTATCAATGTCATTGGTGGCATCAATCACTTCCTCTTTGGCCTGTTGAAGCTTTTCACAAGCTTCTTGAAGGATCTTGACTTGGAAGTCAATGTCTTTACAAAATCAAAATGTTTATCTTTGTCATCCATGATTCCTTCTTTGAAAAAAAACATCATAACTAACTTTCTTAAGCTCACTTAAAGCTTCCAATGTCAACTCCCAATTTCCACAGTCTTCCATGAGTTAATTTCTTAACTTCTCTACATCCAACCTTGCTTTCTCAATATCATTGTAGGTATCCATATAACATCTTTGATTATTATTTTTCCTTGAGTAAGGAGATGTTGTATCCAATTTTCTAGTGCCCTACCCTTTTGACTGATCTTTTCCATTTCGGGCAAAGATGAGAAATCAAAACTGATAGGAGCAGGGGAAGGGATCTGGATTTGAGTGGGTTTGGAGAGTTTGAGAAAAATAGTTGTCAATTATTATACCTTCTCTTTCAACTTATATTTTGAAGCTTTAGTTTCCTTGAGCTTCTTGAAGAGATTGTTCATGGTTATTTACACATCATGTTGTGCACCTTAAGTTATAACCTTCCCAAGTTCCACCTTGCTTATTTGATAGCCACAAGCCATGATATCTTCCTTGGTCTTGTCAGCAGCAGACACAACAATATCAACAAACCTTTGTCCAAATCCATCAATGGTGATGTGGGATACGGTATTTGGTTTCTTAGATGTGTGTGAGGGTGTAGGTTTCAAAGAACTGAAATCAAAGGCCTTAGGAGGGATGAATGTTTTCTTTTTTCTTGGAGTTTGGATAACCAACCAGGAGGGAATAGAGGAAGAGGGTGCCTATGTGGGAGGAATCGTAATCATTGTAAACACAAAATCACACACATATTACTATCTTACTATACCGCTAAATATGTTATTATATGTATGGATTTTGAGTAAGAAAAGTATTTTCTAGTGACACACTTCCTAATCCATCTGATTGCATTGATTATTTCTATTTGTCTTTATCTCTTAGATCTATCACTTCTACATGCAGTTCTAGTCAGGGTCATAGAAATCCTTGTCTTTCAGTCTTTTGACATTTGTCATCAACTATCCCAAGAAACCAATGCCCAGTTTTGGACACTAGTGCCTAGGTGATCTTGTTCACCCTGGGTACTCCTATCCTCTTTGTTCTTACTTACATTTTTGACATTTTTTGGTTAGTGTTTTCGGTTTTCTTACTCCTATCCCAAGGTTATAGTCAACATTTCATGTCACTAGTGTAAAAGTTCAAACAATAGATCCCTATATATACACAACATACATACCATTATAAGGCATGAATAATTCTAAAGGGCAAATGATATCTACATACTACAAAAGGGATTGCATTTTTGGGTTGATTACTCTGCATACACTACATATGAAGGGGAAGTGATGAATTCCATCTCACACATTTTACATTCTATCTATCTATATCCTGCTATCATTGCGCCATTGGCACAAGGGAAACCTAAGGATGCTATTGCATACATAAACACAAAGAACTACATGGAGTCTAGAATGTAGTGCAATGCTCGATCATAAATCTATCCTTCTGATGACCGCTGAGGTCAGTCCCACTTCACATATTACAGTTTTTATTCAAATTTGATGTGTTTATGAGCTTGTGTAGGTAGCTAGGATTTGTGTTGTAGATTATAAGTACCTCAGTGATCCAAGTGCGACATATAAGAGATCAACAACGAACAAGTGTGAAACCCTAGTGACATAGGAAAAATTAGATTGTGAAAATTTGCATAGTCACCAATGCCTAGGAGTGGTCTCTAACGCCTAAGAACCCATGCCTTGTCCTAAACGCTCGTGTCTAACTCTGTCCGCAATCTTCCATAATTTATATCGAGGATTTCTAACATTCTGCCCAACCTATTTATTGGTTGTTTCAGTTCATATATGTTATGGGATAAGCGAAAATCAAATAAGTGTCATATCTCTCCCATTTTCTTACATGCTTGCATTTTTAGAGTGCTTAGAAATTGTATTTCTATTGTATATTATCATAGTGACTCTGAAATTAGATTTAATACGCTAGATTTTATTAAATTATTTAGTGAAACCCTCTCTTAGAACTCATTTCCCTAGGATCCAAAAAACCTTCATGGCTAAAAATAGATCCTCCTCTCCTAGGATAGATATGCATCATGTTAGTGTGAATCCTATCCTTGATGATGCTGAACTTCATGCCTTTTATAAAAAATGTTCAATTTGATGAAGAATTTCAAAGAGTGCTTATTGCTAATGAACACAAAACTCCTACTAGTTTTTACAACTCTACTATGAGCATTATTTCACCTAACCAAAAATTCACTAAATGCTCTCCTTGTTCTTATATAGTCACTGAGGTTGCTCCACCTTCTTCTATTCATGTTACACCACATGATGATGCTATAATATATTATATGCTTGGTCTTGATTGTGCCATCGTAGATGCAAATAATGTTATTTCCAATGTTGAACAAGTACATGTGCATAATGATGTTTCTAATACTAGTCAAGATGAATGTAAATTTGTATATCATGTTTCTTCTAATTCTAAAAATGTTTCTAATGATTACAAAAATATATATTTTGATAGTTCTCATCCTATTTCTCTATATGTTGATGATTCTCTTGATGAAATACTTGCATGTGAAACTATGCTTGATTCTGATGTTGATCATATTTTATGATCATGAACATGTTAGTGAGGATGTTACTTCTCTTAAGACTGTTGAATGTGAATTTTCCACTCCACTTTCTACCACTTCTGAGATTGTTTCCAATAGTATTCATGATTATTCTACCACTCCTACTAGTTCACCTCTTGTTGTTTCTTCTTATTCTACAATTAGCGTTTCTGCCGATATTCCATATCCTTCTCCTCATATTTCATCTTCTTCTTCTCTAGATGATATTCATGTTGATTCTTCCATTCCTACTAGTACACCTACTTTTATTTATTTTTGAATCTACATCTAGTGTTCCCATAACGTCTTCATCTTGCGCTTCTTCTTCTCACATCCCCATGATCACTCATAATGGTAAACTTCAACCTCTTCATGTGCCTCTCGCTTCTTCTACGATTCCTTCACATGATATTTTATCACTCATGCATGTTGTTGGCCATTTAAAATCTCAAGTTAAATCTCTTACTCTTGAAAACAAAGCCTACTATGCTTCCATTGACAATAAATCTCTTCATGACAATCCTATTCAAAAGAAAATTCACAATTTAGATTTTCCTAAGGATTTTATCATGCCTACGTTTTCATGTTTTAATGACACTGATAATCCATATTTACATCTTAAGCATTATCATTTAGCTATGGCTTCTTATTATAATGATTGATTGTTACTAAAATATTTTCTTCATAGTCTTGTTGATGATGTTCTTTAATGGTATACCCATTTTCCTTATGGATCTATTAGTACATATTGTGAAATGGAAGATGTTTTACTCAGACACTTTATGCTTAACAATGGTCCTAGAGTTACACCATGATCACTTACCTAGCTTGCATCAAGGAAAGAAAGAACCTATTATATATTACATTTTATGCTTCAATTATTGCATTCATTAGTTAGTATTTCAACCTATTAATCTAGAAAGTAATTTATCTTTTGTCGTGGCTTGATTCCTATAGTGAAAGAGAAATTATAATATGATACATGTGAATCATTTACACTTTTATGCTATAATTTCATTGATCTAGAACAAGATTTAATTGCTGCACATAATATAGATCCCCCCTTTTATTCCTTCTATTGCTTCATCGCCTTTTACTTCTTCTCCTCTACCATATATTAAACATCCTCCAAGGTCTCCATCTCCTCCACCTCGCAAGTAAGTTCCACCCCCTTTATCACTTAAGCATCCTCCATCTCCTCCACTTGTGTTAGTCTCCACCTAAGTCTTCTCCATCTTTCTACTTAGGAGCCATTGCATTTCTCGCATGTTGCTAAGCCTCATGATGTATTGCATGCTTTTATTTATAAGCAATTAATTCTCTTATCCTCTAATCAACACCATCCTCCTCATCGCTTGCATCGCCAGTGTGATAACCCTTATTGTAATTTCCATTGCATCAATGGCCACCTTGGTAATGATTGTTGTGCCCTTCATGCCAAGTTGTAAAAATTAGAAGATAAGAGTATCATTTCCTTTGGATCTCACTCTCGTGAGAAATCTCTTTCTCCCATTCTGCATAAGCGTGATTCCACCATTGTTCACTTGTCTCCTCCACCTGCTTCGAAGGTTGTCATTTGTCCATCTCCTAAAATCATTATCCATCTACATCCTCCACCTAGAGCATCATCTCATCTCATCCGCCTCACATTGCTACTACATCTCATTGGCTTCCTAAGCTGTCAACATCTGTGCTTCCTACCACTACATCTCCCATTATTGGCACCATTTCATGTGACATTCAGTTTGAATCTTACACTCACGCTACTACCACCTCACTTGCTTCCACCATGCCTCACATGCCTCTCCATCTTTAGTAGGTGATTTCCATATGATCACCTCATTACTTGATAACACACTAGTGTTCTTAAGGTTCTCACATGACTGTTAAGGAATCTATTACAAATAAGAACCTCACTCAATATTTATGTTGTATGCTTAATTGATTTATCTATCTCGCACACACTATCAAGCCATTTCCTGATGACGCACTCTTGTTCTATGGTTAATTATTGACTACTGAGGGGGTCTTATATAAATGAACCTCCTTTTTTCTACACACACGCTGGGGGCATTATTTTTATTCCCCATCCTCGTTATATTTACACACACTTACATACATCATTTACATATCTTACACTTAATAATGTATAAATCTCCTATTTCATGGCTTATTCATTTTATCTACTACACTATATCACATACATCTATTACTATTTATCACATACTATGCATCTTAATTCCTACATTTAATCCACTTTTTCAAACATTACTACATCTTCATCTTTTTCAAATCAACATAATCATTTACGAGCAATGCAAATCAAACATCACAAACCAACATATGAACAAACAATCATTGCATCACATATCAATGAACATCAACACAACATAATAATACCCATCATCCATCTATATATATTGTTAAAAATCATAGTTACAAAATTACAATCACTAGGGGGTAAGCCCCCACCATTGCTACATCCATATACATCATATCTCATCCTCACTATCGCTATATACAAATGCGAGAGATCTAAAACTAGATGCTTCGCTGCTTAACCTACACCGCTGGTCACGACCTCTATATCTCTCCACATGTCAGCATAATATAGATACCTCGACCGACTGCTCCACAAATCGGCCCTGCAATTCCACATATTTCATGAATACATCCTGAGCTAGGGCTCCTCTCCCTACAACCTCCCTAGCTCATTGAGTCTTCGCACGAGCCTTGTCATGCTCACTTAATAATACATTACATGTGGCTTTTGTTATCACCACTGACTCAAACAAATAGGCATGCTCACCCGCAATAACATCCACTCGCTCTAACATCCTACTTCCCATGAGAACATCTAGAAGCACATTCCACGTTAAAGTGGTGGATCGATGAATCAGAAATCAAGGACTAAGAAGCATCACCTGGAACCAATGAATACCACATTAATTATCACACATGTTTACCAATATAAAATAACCAAGTAATGATAAAAAAATACTAACTAACAATACTTATGCTTAACTAATACCACTGCTAGGCCATCTCTGTCGGGGGCAGTTACCTACCCCTCTACTCCTCCAACTGATGGTCCACCTACCGCATCAACAATAACTAGAAACAATAACACCCATCAATGTGCTAACCACCACTCGTTATAGGCCTAGGTACACCCAAAATCAGCCACATGTATCAACTCTATGGCTGTATCTACTTCATTTGGGCCAGGGGTGCACTAGTTGTGCTCATGTCAGTCTTGGTCTCGTTCTTGGCTGCTTTGACGCTCTAGCAGCTCAAACCCATACATACAGATTTGGGGGGACACATTCTAAGCCATACCAAACTACCTTGATACATGATCCACCTAGAATAACTCTGTAACTCTTTGAAATCGGTCCTCTAACCACATGGTGTATTGAATTGACCACAACTCTACTCCATCCTCTAACCACCCACTATAGTCTCGATACGACCTCTATATGATGGCCCCTAGACCCATCCGATCAAGCATTGACCTATAGGTGGTTGTTTTTAATCTCCTAGTATGCATGCCTATCCATCTCACTGCAAAAATCTCGGGCCTTTCCCAGTTGGCTCATGGCCCATTGAGTGGCCTCAATATCACAATATGCTCATAACATGGTCATCTTATGTAAAACCTATATAGATCATTGTATAAATGCACCAACACACATCGTGCTCACACAAACCTTATCCCATGATCCTCTATGTGTTGAAAAATATCATGCATCTTATACAATTTTCCCACTCCACCACCCTTTACTACCACAAATGACACAATAACCACTATAATGAATTTCCATAATTGCGGAACACCTGATGTCAATATGGCATCTAGACTAATATGGGTCTTTATCTGTACCTGTGTGCCATTAAAATATCATCTAAATTCCCTCATCTACCTCTAACCATCCACTACAACCACCACTTGTACTCTCTCTCACGCACAAATGGTAGTCATATTATATGGTAGACATCCTCTAGGGTCACAATCATCTCCCCAGTAAGCAACCAAAAAGAACAAGTGACTACACACCACTTCTTGCACAATGCAATAATCATAGGCATATTATGGGGTACCCTCCCCCTAATCTCATTATGTGTCATAGGTTGACACGATCTAGTATGTCCATCTCCATGTCAGATAACCCCAAAGTCAACAAAGTACTCAAATGTTGACCCCCGCAAAAACAAACTTGAGTGTATATCTCTCTACACAACTTAAACACCAACAAAATCTTGACATTAGTACCTCATACATATTCAAAATCAACTAGTCATGACACAATGATTTGTCATAATAGTAAAATTTCCCATTGAATTATCAAAAACTCCCTCATGGGTCACTAGTGCTCAGGAGCAGGTGTAGACACAAAATTACGCACTTTGGGTAATTATTTAGTCTTGTTCACATATTACTATTCATATGGTTCCTAAGTAGGAAAAGTACAAATTATTTCATGTCTTTGACGACCTTTCTTTTCTTTATGCTTCTGATTTTAGTCTTACACTCTTACTTGCTTAGTTTTTCTTTTCTCCTTTCAAAAAATTTCATTCTAGAGACCGATGCCTAGCCAGGATGCCAACGCCCAGACGCCCCCATCCCCTCTAGGTGCCCTTGTCCTCTTTATACTTTGGGCACACTTTTTGGGTCCTTTCTAGCCATTTTAACATCTTGTCTTTTTGGAAGTCAGCCTGTTGTCAAAAATTCCCCCCCAGGTAATTTTGATAACAGATTGATTCAAGGCCCAAAATCATGTTTCTGGGGTCCCCTCAGCTTCCTTCTAACTCTCATGTTCAAGAAGAAATCCCAACAGGTTGAGAAAATGGAAGAAATTGCAGAAAATCAGCTTGGTGCCAAAACACAGAGGAAATCGGCTAAGTCCTAGTCCAGGAGGTCCTTGGGACAGTTGGGACGTTGGGGTGCGAATCGGCCGAAAAGCCTCCAGGCGGTCCGCACAGCATTTGGGACAGTTGGGACATCGGGACGGGGCGCGGGAACCGGCGGAAAAATGAAGAAAAAAGTCTTGCTTCACAGAGAACATCTGGGCAAAATTACGCAGAAGATGCGGATCCGCCAGTTTGGCACAAGTCAAAAAGTGGATGATCCCAGGAAGTCCGGGACAGTTGGGACAAAAGTGCGTAGAGGACGCGAACTAGTCTTCGGCCAGAAACAGGGAACATTAGTCCGGGACAATTGGGAAGCAAAGGGACGTGGTGGGACGCGAAAACGCGAACCGCTCGGATCGAAGGAGAACAAAAGTACCTGAGAGCCAATCAAATCTTGCCACGTGTCTTCGCTGCAAAGAGGGACAAGGAAGCCCGAATCGGGCGGTTCGGAGATTTTTGTCCCAGACAGTTTGGGACATCCAGGCCAAAGGGACGCATGGGACGCGAAAAGGCCGGGAGACCCGCGGACGAATCAGAATAGGACACGTGTCCTAAGGCGGGGGAGTTCAGAGCCAGGGAAGACTTAGGAAAATTTGCAAAAGTCTTGGGCCAAAAAACTAAAAGGTAAAGGCCGAGCCCCGCACCCCTGTCGACCAACCAGAACATGCCATGTGTCCCAAGTGGCGGGGGCATGCGGGGAAAAAATGGAAAATTTTCCAAAGTTATAGAAAAGTCAAAATTTTCAAGGGAAAACCCACGGAAAGGTGGAGGAGAGAGAATTACGTAGCCAATCAGCGCCTGACACGTGTCATCCTAGTGGCAGAGCAGGGAAAAATTTCAAATATCCGTTTTGGCCATTTTTTGCCCTAAATCTTCAGATCGCCATATCTTTCGATCCAGAGCTCAGATTTTCACGTTCTTTACATCAATGGAAAGCTGGTGAAATTCTCTGCACAATTCCAGGGTCAATCTTGCATTTTGGTTCAGTTTGGAGAGAAAAAATTGAGAAACACCTCTGGCACGTAATAATAGATAGAAGTGACGTTTCAACAACCAAGCTTTAATACAACAGACAGTTCACCGTTTCTGCTAGACAGTCCTGCCGTTTTGCCAGGATTCACCATTTCTACCATAATGAGATGAGCTAAATGCAACCTAGAAGTGGTTGGGGTAGATCTGACTTTCCTCTCTCTTCCCTCTCTCATTCTTCCTATATATTGTAAAGAGGGGCTTCTTTCTAAAGGTCGAACATTTCCTGTTTTGCTCCTCCCTTCTTCTCTTTATCAGGTGAATTTGTGGAGTTTGAACCTCCCATTTGAAACTGTAATGCGACTCTACCTCTTGGCATTTTTTAGTGTATTGTATCAATCTTTGGAGCAAGTAATGCATGTCTGTGGATGATTCTCAACCCTCTCTGTGTTCATTTGCATCCTCCTGGTCTTTCACTGCAAATTTTGTTATCTGTGCATGATCTTGCATCACATTTGAATGGTCTGTGTTTATTGGCAAGATAGGTGTTCTTCATTCCTTGGTGCATCACCTCTGTTAGCTTAGGTTTATTTTTATGCATCTTCTTACCCTGTCTCCTTGGCAAGATTAGATTAGGTTTTGAGTAAAACCTCTGCGTTTTTGTGTGCATCTGAACAGAGGAATAGGAACCAGCCTTCTCTGGAGAATCCTTTCTCATTTTACAAGTCCCACACTTGGAGAAAGGATTCCATGTTGTGCAATCACACTGGATGCTAGCATGATCAACCTAGAAATCTGATCAACATCCAGGGGTGCTGTGATTTTGCATCAACAGTTTTGGCACGCCCGGTGGGACACTAGAGGTCTCATTTTTATTGCAGCAAAGTTGATGTGCATCTGCTACAATTTTCTTGCTTGAAAAGAGCTATTATTTTCATATCTGGCGACTCCAAGGGGAAGAATCAACTGGTTTCAGCAGTGCAGGCCTGAAAACTCATGAGAAGAGTCACCACAAGGTCAAGAGTTGGAGAAGAAGAAGTGTTGTTTGAATACCTACAATTATCTCCAAGAAGAAGGCAAAGAGGAAGAAGGATTCAAAGGTCTCCATCTCCACCAAACAGAACTCTCTCAACTCCTCCACCTGATAGGCCTTTCATTCAGTATACAAGGGTTTTAAGACCAATTAGAATGGCACAAAACAACCCCTATGTCAACTTCACAGGCAGCAGCCCACTTGCCCTCAATGCACAACATCCAATTCCTATTGCAGCCTTGAAGAACATTTCGTACTTCACTGGAGAAAATCAGACTACTCCAGGTGATCATGTTAAAGATATTGCTAACCTTTGTGCAATCCATGAAATCAATGAGATGCAAGTGGCTGTCAAGTTACTGGCATCTTCATTCAAGGGGAAAGCATTGCAATGGTTTAGAAGCCTTGGAGCTGGTTCTATCACAAATTGGAATCAGCTGTGTATAGCACTTCATGAGCAATTTGGAGAAAAGGGAGACAACTTGTCTCTTTTGGAGCAGCTGACAACCATCAAGAGAGCTCCCAATGAGCAGCTGACCGATTTCAACTTCAGATTTCAAAAGACTTGGGAGAGAATTCCAGTGGCAGTCAGGCCAACAGCAGAAGGTGCTTTTCTCTACTATCTCAAAGCTCTAAATTTTGATATTTCTATGTTGATTCAGTCCATGGGAGGCATAACTATCCCTATGGCTTATAGCATTGCCATTAGGGCTGAAAATTGTTTGATCCAAGCTGGCAAACTTGCCCCTAGACCTCCCATGCCACTGTTTCCAAGTTTAGAGAGTCCAAACACCAATCAAGCACCTAATTTGGCTCCTTCTCCCACTCCTAGAAATCAAAGTTCAAATGAAGCTTCCACTTCATCTCCAAGTGCCCCAAATGAGCTTCAAGAAGTCATGAAGCAATTGCAAAACCTAGGCAATGAGCTGGTTACTCTCAAGAGGCAACAAGCCCAAGGTTTTAGACCTTCTTATCAGCCCCAAGCTCAGCCTAACAGGCAGCCATACCAACCACAAAGGCCTCCTAATCTAGCTGCAAATATAAATCAAACAAGGCCTCCTGCCAATAGACCATTTCAGCCCTATAATCCAAATGCCATATCTGCCTCTAAGGCATTAGTGCCAACACAAAACAACATTTCCCAGGAGTATGATTGGTGTTTTCCATGCAATGAGCCTCATAACCAATCCATGTGCTTCAATGGTGCTTTGAATCAAGCATTAATGGTGACAACTACTGGTGTGGAGGGTGAGGACAGTCAAGGAAACAGCCAACAACAAGAAACATTCCAACAGCAATCAGCCCCAAATGACACCACATTGGTAAATTGGCAAGCAGAGGATTTTTGTGGCATGAACCAGGTAGTTTCTCAAGGTGTTGCAGCCAACACAAGGTCAAAAAGGAGGAATTTGGGTGAAGAACAGCCATTAGCCCCAACCAATCCACAACCTTCCATGGTTCCACAAATGGTTGGCAAGCAAAGTCCAATTTCAAATGCACAAGGGCAGCCAAGAACAGCCCCTAGGCCAACTCAAATACCAGTTGTTGCTGCCCACGTGTGCAAGGAGTGAATGTGCAAACCAAGGGACAACAAAGAGATCCTTCATCACCATTCAGTATCATTGATCAGATGAAGAAGACAAACATCAATATATCAATGTGGGAATCCCTATCCATCCCAGGCCAAAGAGATCTGCTGCAAGCTGCCATGAAGGACTGGCCAACTTCGAATCAAGTTCAAATGCAAGAAAAAGTGCTTACAAATGCTGCCCATCCTGAGGGAAATCATGGAGGACAGCAAGGTAAAATGTTGAAGCCCCCTCCTTTCTATGTTTCATTAATCATTGGAAATCAGCTAGTACACAATTGCATGATAGACTCCGGGGCAAGTAGCTCAGTAATGCCTAAACAAATAGCTGATCAGCTAGGGCTCCAGTATGAAACAATATCCAAAGGGGTAGTGCAGCTAGATGGGACAGCAATAGCAACAGTTGGAGTGATTAAAAACTTGAGTCTTACCTTGCATGCATGTCCAAATGTTGTTGTTTTACAAGATGTATCAGTCATAGACCTTCCACCACTCTTTGCCCTTTGCTTGTCAAGGGACTTCACAGCCAGGATTGGAGGATATTTTTCTGCTGATTGGTCACACATGCTGTTCAGAATGAGGTATGGAACCAAAGCCACCATCAGGTCAGAACCTATTGCAGACTTCCATATTGAGCCTTACACTCCAAGTCAGATTAATGCCAATTGCTCAGCATTTGATCAAGAAGATCACCCAAGCTCTGATGAAGCTGACACTAAGGTTGGAAGCATCCCAGATCTAACTCTTGATGAATGGGCAAACAAGATACATGCTTTTGATCCTTATCAAGAAGTAGAAGAATCTGAGCTAGGGGTCTATTGTATACACAAAGAAAATCAACCTATTCCTAGCATCACCAAGCCAAACCACAAGGATGACAATGAGGTATGGCAGCTATTTTTTGACGGATCAAGGAGTAGACAAGGTGCAGGAGGTGGAGCCGTGCTTGTTTCACCTCGAGGAGTAAAGTACTATTCAGCTTTTAGATTTCAGTTTACATGCTCCAATAACACTGCTGAATATGAAGCCTTGGTGCAAGGGATGCATTGGGCAATCAAGAAGAAAATAAAGAACTTGCAAGTCTTTGGGGACAGTGAATTGATTGTAAATTAGGTCAAGGGACAACATGCTGCCAAGAATGATCTACTCAAGTGCTACAAGAACAGGGTGTGGGACCTCATGGAAGATTTTGAGGGTTTTGGCATCAAATCCATTCCTAGGAAAGAGAATCAAGCTGCTGACAGGCTTGCAGCAGTAGGGGCAGCCTTTGACATTGTGGAAAGTATTCAACAAGACAAGGTATAGCCAAACATCCACGTGATTGTGAGGCCTTCAGTGCCGGATAACAATGTCAGTTGGCAAGTGTTTGAAAATGACCAGTAAATCATCCATTTCTTGCAAGAAGAAGCTGAGTTCTCAGCCAAGAATCAAGAAAAATTGGAACAGCAGTATGGTGACCAAGTGGTACAGCTGAGAACTAACAAGCTGCCCAAGGGACTTATCACTTTGGAGTCCATTTTTAATCCCAATGATCAGTTTAGAAAGGAGAAAGCAAACATTCAGGTCAAGAGAGAGGATTCAGTATCCATCTTGGTAGAAGAGAACAAACCATTGCAAATTGGAAAGATGACAACTGAACAAGAAAGGTATGAGTTCATACAGCTGTGTCAAGAGTTCCCTGATGTGTTTTCTTGGAGCTATGAAGATTTGAAAGGTTTCAATCCCAACTTAGCTCAGCATACCATTGAATTGGATCCAAATACTAATCCTGTCAGGCAGAAACAAAGACCAGTCAACCCACACATGGAGCCTCTCATGAGAAAAGAATTGGACAAGCTGATTGAGTCAAGAATCATATTCCCAATCAAGCATTCTAGTTGGGTTGCCAACTTAGTTCCAGTCAGAAAGAAGAGTGGAGAGATCAGATTGTGTGTTGACTTCAGAGACTTGAATAGAGCCTCTCTCAAGGACCATTACCCACTCCCTTCCATGGAGCAAATATTGCAGGTTGTAGCTGGTTCAGAAAGGTTTTCATTGCTTGATGGCTACTCAGGCTACAATCAGATTATGGTGAAGGAGGAAGACCAGTTCAAGACAGCCTTCACAACCAAATGGGGCACATATGCCTACAAGAAGATGCCATTTGGCCTATCAAATGCTGGAGCCACTTTCCAAAGGGCAATGGATATGGCATTCAAGGGGTTGATCAATAAAATAGTTCTGATATATCTTGATGACATCACTGTATTCTCCAAAAATGTAGTGGATCACCTCTTTCATCTGAAGGCAGGTATTTCAGAGGTGTAGAAGATTTGGGGTATCATTGAATCCCAAAAAATGCATATTCCTGGCTCATGAGGGAAAAATTCTAGGCCATATTGTTTCAAAAGAGGGATTGACGATTGACCCAGAAAGAATTGAAGCAATTCAAGCGTTGCCATTGCCAAGTCACAAGAAGGCTCTTCAAAGCTTCTTGGGAAGGATCAATTTTGTCCGCAGGTTTGTTCCAAACTTTACAGCTCTCGTAAAGCCAATAACGCTGATGTTAAAAAAGAGCATGGCATTTAAGTGGACATCTGAAGGCAAGGCAAGTTTTGAGGAAATAAAAGAGGCTATATCTCAAGCTCCCACTCTCATCAATCTAGACTTCTCCAAGGGTTTCATGTTATATGCCTTTGGTGGTGGAGACACAATTTCTGCAATCCTGGCACAACAAAACAAAGAAGGATTAGAACAACCAGTTTGCTTTCTTCAGTCAAGGCTTGGAGGAATACGAAACTAGGTACTCTTTCATTGAAAAGCATGTACTTGTAGTGATCAGGAGTTTAAAGAAATTCAAGCACCTAGTCTCAAACAACAAGATCCAATTATTGGTCTCCCATGTGGGAGTCAAGGACTTCCTTCTAAACAAGGATCTGAATGAGAAACATGCAGGATGGATAACCGTGTCATGGAATATGACATCGAGATTAAGGTCACCAAACTAGTACGTGGGAAGGGACTATGCGAACAACTAGCCTTGAGTCAGCAAGTTGAAGCAGGTAATGGAAAAGAGGCTATCTTGGTACTACAGGATGGTCAAGAACAGGAAAATGATGATGTGCCCACTCCCTGTTGGACTCAGAATATGATACACTTCCTACAGACAGGCCTATGCCCTCCAGAAATGAGCAAAGCAAAGAGGAGGTACTTTAGATTACAAGCCATTCCATATGTGCTTGTTGATGGTGTTTTGTTTAAGAAAGACATCAATGGTGTTCTATTAAGATGCATTGGAACAGGTCAAGATTGAGAGGATCTTACGAGAGTTCCATGACATGGGAGGCAGGAGGCCATTTCACCCCACGAGTAACAGCTCTCAAAATCATCAAATATAGGTTACTATTGGCCTATTGTATTCAATGATTGCTACTACATGGGTTAAGAAAGTGCAAGAAATGTGCATTCTTCACAGGGAAAGGAAGGTTAGCAGCGCTGCCCCTTCATCCAATTTCAGTAGATCAGCCATTCATGCAATGGGGACTGGACTTCATTGGAGTCATCAATCCCAATTCGAGTCAAGGCCACAAGTGGATTCTCACGGCGACGGACTATTTCACCAAGTGGACCGAAGCAGTAGCGCTCAAAGAGGCAAGTGAGTCTAACATACTAGACTTTTATGAAGAAATAGTGACCAGGTTCGGTGTGCCAGCCACTATCATATCAGATAATGCATTAGCATTCATAGGTTCCAAGATTACGAAATGGGCTGTCAAGAATGGAATCTATTTAAGCACCTCTTCAAATTATTACCCACAGGGTAATGGACAGGCAGAGTCCACGAACAAAAAGTTGCTAAGGATCATCAGAAGAACTCTAGATGAAAACCAAAGGACATGGCATACCAAGCTAAAATCAGCATTATGGGCTGACAGGATAACACCAAAGAGGTCTACAGGTAGTTCTCCCTACAAATTGGTCTATGGGAAAGAGGCAGTATTGCCTATATCATTAGAATTTCCAGCATTGGAGCTCATGAAACAGTTGGAGTTGTCTGATTTCAAACCAATGGAGGCCAGGTACGCAGAGTTGATGGAATTGGAAGAAATAAGAGAACATGTAGTTCTGATGATTGAAAGGGATCAGACCTTAGTAAAAAGATGGTTTGACAAGAAGGCAGGAGCAAGGACCTTCCAGGAGGGGGACCTAGTTCTGAAATGGGATGTAGATTGGGTGAAACCTGGAAGGCATTCCAAGTTTGATGCCATTTGGAGCGGCCCCTACATGGTCACGAGATGTAAAAGTGGTAATGCCTTCCAATTGTCTGCATTGGATGGAGAAGAACTCCCGATTCCAGTTAACAGAATCTATCTTAAACATTGCTACTAAAAAGGAAAAGGTTTACCCTTGTAAATATTAGCCTAGATTTCAGTTCCTCTAAGTGCGTATGCACATTGTCTTGTTGTAGTTAGGTTTCTTTTTCCCTAAGTGCTTTGGCACAGGTTTTGTCACTCTCAGGTTGAATTTCTACAGTTCAGAGCGCTCTCGAAGAATGAGTTGTAGTATCAGGATCGGGATCAGAAATCAGGTTGGTTTCAGGTCATTACTCCATGCCCAATGGATTGTTAAAAGGCCACTGATCTTCTACCTAGCAGGCAGGTGACCCCGCTGAGTCGCCAAACTGTTGTCAAAAATTCCCCCCCAAGGTAATTTTGATAACAGATTGATTCAAGGCCCAAAATCATGTTTCTGGGGTCCCCTCAGCTTCCTTCTAACTCTCATGTCCAAGAAGGAAATCCCAACAGGTTGATAAAATGGAAGAGATGCAAAAAATATGGTTGCAGGATTGTTCTAAGGAATTTCGGGTTTGCAGGCTTGGTGCAGAAATACAGAGGAAATCGGCTAAGTCCTAGTCCAGGAGGTCCTTGGGACAGTTGGGACGTCGGGGCGCGAATCGGCCGAAAAGCCTCCAGGCGGTCCGCACAGCATTTGGGACAGTTGGGACATCGGGACGCTTGGGGTGCGAAAAGCCGAACCGGCCGGAAAAATGAAGGAAATTACCTAAGTCTTGCTTCGCAGAGTTTGGGACATTTGGGCCAAAGGGACGCGTGGGACGCGAAAAGCTGAAAGAGCCGAGAGCCAATGGAATCTTACCACGTGTCTTCGCCGCAAAGAGGGATAGGGAAGCCCGAATCAGGCGGATCGGAGAAATTTGTCCCAGACGGTTTGGGGACATCCGGGCCAAGAATACGTGAGGGACGCGAGGACCCGGAAAAGCTGCCAACGAATCAGAGCAGGACACGTGTCCTAAGGCGGGGGAAGTTCGGAGCTAGGGAAGACTTAGGAAAATTTGTAAAAGTCTTGGGCCCAAAAACTAAAAGGTAAAAGATGCCCCCGTACCCTTGTCAACCAACCAAAGCATGCCACATGTCCCAAATGGCGGGGGGCGCGGGGAAAAAATGGAAAATTTTCCAAAGTTATAGAAAACTCAAAATTTTCAAGGGAAACCCACGGAAAGGTGGAGGAGAGAGAATTGCTCATCCAATCAGTGCCCGACACGTGTCATCCAGGTGGCAGAGCGCGGGAAAAAATTCAAAGATCCGTTTTGGCCTGTTTTGTGTCCTAAATCTTCAGATCACTATTACTTTCGATCCAGAGCTCGGATTTTTGTGTTCTTTACATCAATGGAAAGCTGGTGAAATTCTCTGCACGATTTTGGGGTCAAGCTTGCATTTTGGTTCAGTTTGGAGAGAGAAAATCAAGAAACACCTCTGGCACGTAATAATAGATAGAAGTAACGTTTCAACAACCGGCTTTAATACAACAGACAGTTCGCCGTTTCTGCTAGATAGTCCGCTGTTTTGCCAGGATTCACCACTTCTATCATAATGAGATGAGTTAAATGCAACCTAGAAACAGTTGGGGTAGATCTGACTTTCTTCTCTCTTCCCTCTCTCATTCTTCCTATATATTGTAAGGAGGGGCTTCTTTCTAAAGGTCGAACATTTCCTGTTTTGCTCCTCCCTTCTTCTCTCTATCAGGTGAATTTGTGGAGTTCGAACCTCCCATTTGAAACTGTAATGTGACTCCTGCCTCTTGGCATCTTGTAGTGTATTGTAATCAATCTTTGGAGTAAGTAATGCATGTCTGTGGATGATTCTCAACCCTCTCTATGTTCATTTGCATCCTTCTGGTCTTTCACTACAAATTTTATTATCTGTGCATGATCTTGCATCACAGTTGAATGGTCTGTGTTTATTGGCAAGATAGGTGTTCTTCATTCCTCGGTGCATCACCTCTGTTAGCTTAGGTTTATTTTTGTGCATTTTCTTACCATGTCTCCTTGGCAAGATTAGATTAGGTTTTGAGTAAAACCTCTGCAGTTTTCATGTGCATCTGAACAGAGGAATAGGAACCAGCCTTCTCTGGAGATTCCTTTCTCATTTTGCAAGTCCCCACACTTGGAGAAAGGATTCAATGTTATGCAATCACACTAGATGCTAGTATGATCAACCTAGAAATCTGATCAGCATCTAGGGGTGCTGTGATTTTGCATCAACACAGCCTTTTTGGGGTTGATTACAAAATTTGAGCAAAGGAATCATATAAATATAAAGCTATGTGATCATAATAAGGGGACCAACCACTAAGCTTTACTATCTCCACCTAAGGTTGCATCCATCAAAGGCATCTATAGCTCCATTTGCATCCATATAGATCCATCACAAGGGACAAAGGTTGGTTCATCTAAATCACACTTCATAGGAGGGGAGTCTATTGTTTCCATGCACACATTTATTACATTCTACATCTAGCTACTCAGTCGTTATCCACATGCGACTAGACATAAGAGAAACCTAGGACACCAATTCCCTCACAAACACACATAGAAATACATTGGGTTTGAGATGTAGTGCAATGCTCAGTGATATGTCCATCATTTTGGTAACTGAGGAAAGTCCAAACCCTTCATTTACATATTTCCTTTTTAGGGTTTGATATTTTGTTTGGGTTTTTTTCAGACGATTCATTCATTCCACATTTACAGGTACTTTCGACGACCTTATAGTGACCTCAAGGTGATCAAGAGAGAACAAGTTCAAACATCTTGTGACACCTCAGAGGTGGTTTTATGAGCATCTACGTAGACCAGGGTGCCTAGAATCAAGACCAAGGCATCCGTGGGTGCCCCTATCCCTCTCCAAGCACCCCAGTCTAGTCAAATCTTCAAGATTTGCAAGTTTTAGGGGTTCTATGCAAAGGTCTTCCATCTCTGTTCAACCGGTCTTGACTGCGACAAAATTCAACTACCTCTGCTAATCAGCTTAGACTCTTCTAACCCTATTTACATATTAGGGTTGCATATTTTCATTACTTAGTTGCTTGGTATATTTTCTATATTTCATTATGCATTTATTTACTACAAACTTACATTAGATTAGGCTATTATTTTACATTTTAGCATAATCATTTTGGTGAACCCGATCTTTGAATTCCCCTTCCATCTAACACTCTTATACTCTCATCACTATGGCCCAATCTTATGAGGAATTTACTGAAGACCATCTTAAAGCCCTTAATGATCATATCATTGAGCATCCACAAGATCTAGACTTTCTCTTACATGCTGCTCGTGAGGAATCCACTAATCTAGAAAAGCTTGTTGCTTCTGCTACCATTACCACTTCCATTTCTACTCAACCACTTGCTTCTACTCTACTGCCCATTTATAACATCCTCATTTATATTCCTACCCCAACTAAACACTTCACTCCACCTCGTGTTTCTCACACGTGACAAGTTTCCTCTGCTAGCACTCAAGCACTCAAGATTTAGCCTTTCTCTATTAAGATGTCCAATCACAAATTTTTCAGTTACAATAGGTTACTTCTCATGCATCTCCATCTTTATATTCCACCTTATTATTACACATTCCATTCGCACCCGCCATCTCTGCTTACTGATTTCCTCCTAATTTTTCCACCCCAAGCTTCCCATCTTTAATGGGCATGGTGAACCATAAGAACATCTCCGAGCCTTCCATGTGGCTTGTTTAGATTTTTCAGATGATCATATCCTCTTGGCTAAAATATTCCCCCATTGTATCCATGATTATGCAATGCATTGGTTTTATGACCTAAATGTTCATTCGAAAACATCCTTCACGCATATTTCCAATTCCTTTCTCAGTCACTTTTCTATCAACATTGGATCTAAAATCTCCTATGCTCAGTTTTCACAACTTAAACAAGGACCTAATGAACATCTCACTGATTATGTATTACGACGCAAAAACAACCTAGCTAAGATGTCTAATGTACTCGCGAACTCTGAGCATCAAGATTTATTCATCTAGAGTCTATTACCACCTCTTTAGAAACATGTTCTTTTTAAGACATCTCCCTCTTTCAATCAACTATGTCATGCTCTCAAGCTTTGCGAAACCAAAATTTTATCCATTGGCAAGCTTAAATATTAAGAACAAGTATCCTCTTCTACACATTTTCAAAGCAAGTCAACATTCAAAGCTTTAATGACCAAACCTACTGACACCAAAATTACTATCAATATCATCTCTACTACCAAGGAACTTCAATGGCATTTGCTTCAACGTACATTCACCAAATTCCCTATTGCTCCACACCTCATATTATAACAAATTTTTGAGATCAATATTATCATGCTTCCTCAACACTTGAGCTAGACCTATCGTGACTGAAAGGAAGAAATTACAATGAAAATTCTTGATGTGTGGGAAACTTTACAAATAGGTGTTTCAAACTCCACACAATCATCTAGGATCTTATCGATAACAACAAGCTTGAGTTCCTAGAGCCTACAAACTCTGCACCAATCAATAAAAATCATAATCTAAAAATATTTAATAACCAATTTCCAAAACATGAAAATAAAGCCTTTAATTCATCGGCTAATCATACATATTGTGCAGTACCTCCTCCTACATCGAGGACCCTTGATTTCTTAGTTGCTAACACCAACATTTCTCTGCCGCTCATCTCTTTTTCTGATCGTGATTATCATGCCACGTTCTCTTCTAATCAATTACACATCGCCGCCTTTATTAGATCTACCCCTATTAATAATACTAAGGTTGATCCATACTAGCCCATTAATACATGTTCTATTCCACTTCTCATCGCTATTTGTTATCCACTATCACAAATTTCATAGATAATGAATAAATCCTATGGTGTTGTCAAGCTTCAGGATACAGTTGACCCTCTCACTATGTTGGTTCCCTTCCTAGTGGGTCAAGCAGTCGATGACTGTGACATGGTCTTAGGTCTCAATTAGATCTATAGGTCTAAGTCTATGATTTCAATGAATCATTTACGTCTAAAATTCATTCATAAAAATCAAGTCATTTTTATCGATGGTGTGCCTCCATCTACCCCATAGTCCGCAACCACCTCTTGTAATGACTAATGTATCATCTGCTTCATCTAGTACGCCACAACCCATAACACCTAAAGCACAATATACTCCTAGCTCACCTACTCACACACTCTTTACATAACCTCATTTCTCTACTAATCCAACACACCAGTATAGGCCCATTCCTAGGATAGTTACTACATTTAAACGTAAATCACCACCTTGTTTTATTCCATGTAGGTGTCCCTCACCACCACGTTCCACTTCACATAAGTCTCCATCACCTACACATTTTGTTACACCAAGGTTCCCATGATACACTCATCCATCACATGCACATAGGACTCACTCACTTGAATAACATTATACCACCACTCCTAAAGCGTGATCACATGCTTTCTTCACCACAACCATCGAGTAGAGGACCTTCCTCCTTTACTTTCATTGGATAGTCCATTCACCAACACATAATTGGGGGCATCGCCTTTATCACTCCTTCCTTCAACATCTAAAAACACTTATTATCTCATCACTTCTTCCATTTATAACATACGTATATTAAAATACACATCTACATTGTCATTACCTGATGACACACTCTAGTCTCACAGTTCATACTGGACTGTTGAAGGTATACATCAAAAATAGACCACATCACATTCACACAATCAATCAATAAATATTTTTTTCATGTGACATTCCTAGATTAGTGATATACACCATATGCTACGTCACCACTTCCACTTGCATCATTTTGTGATATACACTTTAGGCTACATCATCACACATTCTCACACTTCATCTCTAAGTCATATATCATCACTACACATTTGTCACATCATGCTACACATAACACAACATTCGAACCCTTTCCCGATGATGCAATCTCATTTACGGTTCATTCTTGACTTTTTGAGGGGGCATAAGCAAATGAACGTCACCACATACAATTCCATTCACTCAGGGGGCATACAACTCCTATCATTCACTCTGCATTCCATTCCACCCATTCACAAAATATTTCATATCTTGGTTGCATTTACTTTTTCTTACATTTACTTGTTATATGCACATCTTATTAAACATGCTAGATATATTTATTTTATGTCAATATCTTTATCATATACACATGCATGCTCACTTGTCTTTCTAGTTGTGATTGAAGATTCTACAGATCTATTACACGTAGTATGGATGTTTTACAAAGTACCTAGCATCAGTCCCACAACGGCTCCTGGGGGAATCCTCTTTCGTATAACATAGGTGATATTATTTCATTTTGTTTCCACACTACTTTATTAGATTATACATGCTTTGACATACTTTTTATCTCTCTAACATGCTAACATGTGCTTCATTTTTTTTGTATGATTATTTGCCACCATGGTTATCTGTTATATTGCTTGTACTTTCTTGTCATTATATGCCATTATTTGTGGAATTTTCCCTTTGTCTTATATGCACACTTGTTTTATTTTGACTTCGTCAGCCTTGATTGTCTTGTGACATCGTTAGTGATGCCCCATGTTTAACAACCCACTTTTCACAGTCTACATTGTCTTCTTGTTTGTTCTAGCTTACACATTGTTTGTTTAGCTTACATTTTGTCTTATATATGCAAGTATGTATTTTATTGTACTAACACTTCTCTCCCAACCATTTGTTTGCATGTGCCTTGGTTTCTACTAAGCATATCCCCCTCCCCCTTTAGGGTACATTTCAACAGTTGGTCACCCCATACAACGAATTACAGAAATTACTGGTACATCATAGTTCAGGGCTCAGAATCAGACACGGGTCCTTAGTACAATGATTCCTTTCCTAGAGCACCTATAACAAGGGGGTAGTTACATAGTGATTGGGTTCAACACAGTCTACATAACTCTACACATCAGCTTTTACAGGGAATATTTTCCTTAACACATGTGTTAGTACACACCATTTGTAGTGGTGTTTTATTCTGTGGAGGAGTTAAAGGTTAGAGGATAACACTAGACCTTCCTCTCTACACTACTTCTACTGTGGTGTTGGATCACCAAAAAAAGACATTTCAGAGATCTCTACAGTTTCAGGAAGTGCTTAAAGGTTAGAGGAAAACACCAGACAATTTCTCCCTATACTTCTTCCATTGCATTGGCGTGAGATCGCTCGAAAAAATCACGCACATCGACATCATCTACATGATCCTTTCTACACTCTTTCCTCATCACGGATCAGGTGCACATGTTCCTTTTTCACATTTTTCAGAATTTTCTTTTACATACTTCCTTATATGTTTTTTTATACATATACATGCGTATTTGACTACTTGAACGTATTCTCTTTTGCAGGTCTGTCCATATGGGAAGCAAACAGTCAACGTCAATAATAACATCACACACATCGACACCAACAATAGGTACAAGATTGACATATATGCTCACGTTTCCACCCTAGGTTCATTTTCATCACCTTTTTTACACTTTTGCATCTTTAGTCTCCACGCTCCCTAGAATTCAGTAATACAAGCTCAATAAGACCCTAGGCACACTGACACATCACTCAGTCTAGACTGAGCTCACCCAAAGCGTGCAAAAGTACTAGGTCCCTCTTTAGGGTTGCTTGATTCAGGATGTTAGCATGATGAAGACTTAATCATTCAGATCTATAACTAATATGTCTTTCATACAATGCATAGTCAGATCTAGATCTAGAAAATAACAGACTTAACAGATACCCATAATGAAATCAAGCATGCAATACTGAACTGTAAACATGATAACACCTTGATTCAGTCCATAACCTCCATTAGATTAAATGCAATAAGTACACAAAAGCTTCATTACAAGAACAATAGTATATGCTCCTGCGCGTAACAAATTTAGCAACATAATCTCACTATATCTCCATGTATGCACACATCTCTCTATCTACTACACAGTTTACTACATACTTATAAGGGTGGGGACTTTCCCTTCACCACTTATCTAATCCCAAAATAGGTCGCATGCTATTATTAGCCATGCGCCATTACAAAAATAGCCACACATGCAAGTGTGCTAACAATAGACTACTGTTAGTTAACTGAGATAGTAGCAGATCTATTTCTGGCCTATGTCTATGCAAAGTGCTTCATATCCGGTCCTCCAAAAATAGCCAATGTGTGACACACAAGTCTCCAATTAGTTTGAGTGCTCCACATGCTATCTCCAAAAATAGATCCTTGTCGTGAAAATGGCTAAGTCCCGAACCTGTTTCTGTTCCTCGCGCGTGATCCTTTCCGATACTTCTGTGCCTTTGAATGCACTCTGTTCTCCCACGTGAACCTTCTGTATTTTCTTTACTAAGTTCAAGGTCTGACTGATCAACATTACCCCACACTAGTTGCATTGCCACCCTGGAAATGGTTGTCTCCAAAATGAATCAAAGAATATGAATAGAAGAATAGAAATAATTTGGATGAATGAAAGAATGTTTTTAACCTGCAGTTTCTTCTTCTGTCACCGAAATAATCAATTCTAGATATTCCTCTTTTATTTCCACCTCTAACGTCTGCCAGTCACTGAGCATGGCCTCTGCCTTCTCTGGAATATCCACTGCAATTGATTCTAACTCATCTCTTGCAATCTCTCCTTTTTCATTCTGCAAGACCAACACAATGCTGGACATTGCAGTCATCCTTCCCTCTAGCAAATCCATCTTCTGCGCAATGAGTTTCCCAAGCTCCTCTAGCCGATCCTTGTGTGGTTCTTGGGCTTGCTACCAGGGCCTCACGCTTCTGTTTAACCATTGCTAATCTTTCTACGTGGCCCAATGTGTCATCCTTCATCACTTTCTGGACCTCATTGTTCTCCTCCAAGGGTTTTTATTTTGATGAGCACCTCTGGAGCTGTACAGATGTTCAAGGCTTGGTCTGCCTTCTTTAGTTCTTCCCACAACGCTTGCAACAGTCCTTCATATGATGTAATATTCCACATCACTGAAGCCTTTTCTCACTCTACATCTTGTGTTGGATCCTTTGGCACTGACATTGCAGAGGTTCATCTTCAAGCACTAAGTCCACTAATGTACTTACATAATGTATTGCCAAAGGAAACGTCTTGGGTACCCTAGGCTCTAAGTGTGGCCTAGCCTTCATGACATTGTCACCAATCTCCTCTGCGATGCTAATAAACACAACATTCTTCTTCTGTGCTAAGTCTCTTTCCTTACTATAGGCACATTATCTCCTCATCCTTAGTTTTGATTTCTTCCCTTAGCGCCCTAATTGTGGCAGCTTTGTCCATATTCCACCGTGCCACCTCCTGTCGAGACTTTTACCAATGCATTGCTCACCTGTTCATCTGACATAACAATAGGCTTTACTATTATGTGTCTAGCCTGAGGTGTCTTTTTCAACCTCCTCGACATGCATGACTCCTCACACACATCAAAATCTGGTTCATCCATGTGTGTGTGCATCGACCATGATAATTGCTTCCTTGTGTGCACTGTTGCCATATCTTCATCCATTAATTCCCAGCCATATAACTCCTTTTGTGTCAGTGTGCTCTGGAAATAGGCGTGCAGACAATTTTACCTTGTCCTCAGCGTAACCCATGGCTGGTGGAATGTGCTCCCCACTTGTTCTTCTTGACCTAGGCTGCTTAGGAACTTGAGCTTCCAGATTTGGGACTTGTGTTTCTATGTCCTGAGTAGTCTTGGTTGTTGTCTCATTTGTTCCTTTGTCTTCCTCTTCTCTATCCTTCATTTCTTCATCTTTTTGTTCTTCTACGTTCCCTAGAGGTGTAGGAGAATTGGGTGTGCTTTCCTCAGACTCTTCCACTTCCTCATTCAAACTTTAATTTCCTTCTCCTTTTCTCAGTTGTCTCCTTCTATGGAGAGAGTTGGGGTGACCTGCACACCATTTGCGGAGTAACACCTTGGGTCCTTGTTCTCTTGAACACTCTCTTGAATCAGCACTCTCCTTGGACTACATCCAAGTCCTCATCATCCCCCTCTTGTGGCTGAGGTGGTGTAGTTGCGCGCTCAGCTTCATCCTTATTCATAGGATGTCTTCTACCTCTATGTTCCAAACCACCACTATCCTCACGCTCATCCTCCTCATCCTCTACTTTGATTGTCTCTGTGGGCTTAGGCACTGGAATGTTCTCCATGGTATGCTTACCCTTCGGTGGCCCTGGGAGTGTGAACTCATCTTCCACATACTTGTTGTTTTCCATCTTTGGCTTCAGTTGGAGGTACACAAGTGCTACTCCAATGTCCCCAACAAGAAAACTTACTGGCTTTATGCTCAACACATCTGAGATAAGCCTTTCAATATATGCATTACATCCTGGATATACATACTTCTTCCTCAGTGTGTGGTAGTCACAATCTACCTTGTCCACATTGAAAGTTAAGTGTGCATGCATCTGAGAACTGATGAACTGATGCTTGAAAATACCTTGTTGTGAAGGCATACGATAGTTTGCACCATGGGCTCCAAGCCCCATCCTTCATCGCAAATTGTGATGCAAAAATGTTGGTATACAGAAAACTGAACTACCTTACCCACCACTGATGGAAAATCCTTGGGTATGCGCCACTCTTCCTCAAACACCGCACGTGGAGTCTATCGTACCACATCTCTGCCCTCTTCTTGAATGGTCCACTCATTGATCCATCACACAAGTACTTGCCAAACCTTTCCGCAGGTGACTTGTGTTCCGTGGGGTACTCCCAAATCTTCTCCTTTGGCCCATCAGGCACCCCAATCTCCATGAATACTAAAGACAATAATACAGTGCCAAAACTTATTTTGTCACCTGTCTGTGCTTCTTCAATGATTGTCTTTGCTATGTGATCTGTAATGTTGTAGACCACTCCTTGAGACATCTTCTTGGTGATGTGCAACCACATTGTATTTACCTGTGACCACCTTCCTTGGTCATTCAGCTTTGTCACAAGATGTGCAGCTTCCTGCACTACTGGGTACTTCTTCAACTTGTCAATGTCCATGCCGCGTGGACCCTTGGTATACCCCAGCTCCTTCCTCGTCTCCAGGATTGTGGATTTATCAGTTAAATCATTATCCAGATCCAACCCTGAGGCCCTCAGTCCTGTCACCATTGAAATCAAGGCAGTTGTGATTCTCACCCTCCATTGGCGAAGTAGAAGAAGTCCTCATGGACTCTGCTCATTAACCACTGATACAATGGCTCATACTTTCCAAAGTATGGCAGCTCGTACAACTGGTAGACTCCATTTTGCTTCAGCAACTTCTCTCCAATGTCATCATAAACTGACATATCCTCTGTTGTGCGCTTGTTTGTTTTCGTGCTCAGCAACGCATTGAGCTCCTTCTTATTGTCTGAAGTTTGATGGTTGTAATCATTGATTTTACATTGGTGGATATGGGAATCCCATTCTTGTCCCACAATCACATGCCCTCTGGATACTGCATTTCTAAAAAATTACTCTCGGGAGAAATTTCTTCTTCCACTTCAACCTTCTTCTTCCCTTTATCTCCTGTTGTGGGTGATTTCTTTGGTGCCATTTGAAAAATATCTCTCTTTTCCTCCTTCTGTAATCGAGCAAGTTGAAACCCTAGTTGAAATCTTCATGCCCTAGTGGAAATCACATGCCCTAACTCATTTGCAACGCTTTTGCTTCACTCAAATCCTTCTCCTATGGGAACACAAGCTTCTCCTGTGCACAACCCTTCTCCTCATGTCTGGTTTCACACTCTTCGCACCTCAACATGATTTCTCAGCTCATTCACACTTAACCCTTTTCAAATTTCCTCAATTGGGCATCCCATCCTTATATAGAATTTCAAAAACCCTTCTCCTAGTGCATTGATTTCTCCTCCACCTACCAACAATCCTCTCATTAATTGACCATTTTCATTATTTCCATTACGGTCAAAAATGTTAGTGCATTGATTGCTACTCCACCTACCAAAAATCCTCTCATTAATCAACCATTTTTAATATTTCCACGTGCACCCAAGTACATCTTCACGCCCAAGCTATAACCTTCTAGTGCCTTCCTACCTTTCAGCTATGCAGACTTCTCTTCAGTGTGCTTCCCTGCACTCATTAATTGAGTATCTCATCACTGCTACAACCTTCCACCTGGTAGTCTTCCCGGCCTTTTCTTACCTCGCGTTATACTTGTTTCTTCATTCATCTCTTTCTATGGTCCCTATATCTAGAAGCAATCTCTGTTTAGATTATTTCAATTCTCCAACCTTGAACAACACCCGTACCAGTTTGTTCCTTTCATGTGGACTTATTTTCAATAGTCTTGTACCTGGATATCAACAAACTTACCCCACACTAAAAGTATGTGCAGTCCTCTGCGCATAAAAATTCTTCAAATAGTAATTAGCTTTTGCGCGCGTAAACACACTTATTCCACAACACACCAACTAA
This sequence comes from Taxus chinensis, assembly GCA_019776745.2. Taxonomy (NCBI): domain Eukaryota; kingdom Viridiplantae; phylum Streptophyta; class Pinopsida; order Cupressales; family Taxaceae; genus Taxus; species Taxus chinensis. The sequence continues at coordinate 903,535,761 of CM034146.1, forward strand.
ATTGACAAAGCATAGCAACAAAGAAGGAACACATTAAGGGAATGCAAGAATTGAAAACCTAATCTAAATGGCAATATTGCCTTATTACAAACACCAAGAAGACTTATTTATAGTAGGGCTTCAGCCTACTCCCGTTGAAGTAACCGGGTAGCCATGTTCCATCAAGTGCTTCTAACTGGAAAGCACCTGTTTCAAGGATGTAAGTGATAACATACGGCCCCAACCAATGTACCTTAAGTTTTCCTGGATGGCGCAAGAACTTAGAGTCATAGAGAAGCACCATTTGTCCAATCTCAAACTTCTTATCCCTTATGTTTTTGTCATGCCATGCTTTCTTCCTGGCCTTTTCTTGCTTCTGACTCCAACATGCTATGGCTCGTCACTCATCCAACTTAATGATATTTTCAATCCATTCTTCTAAAGCTTTCTCATCAGCTAGACCTCCTAGTGCATGCACAATACGCAAAGAAGGTAACATAAATTCCATAGGAAGAATGGCTTCTATGCCAAACACTAACTGAAATGGTGTGGCCTTGTTCAACCTTTTATATGTTGTCTGATATGCCCAAAGTACTGTAGATACTTTATCATCCCAATCCTTTCTTCCAACATCACATATTTTTGTCAATGTCTGGCTCAAAATTTTGTTGAAAGCCTCAGCAGTTCCATTTTCCTGAGGATGATAGGGTGTAGTCTTATGGTGTGCAATCATGAATTCATCCAATAAAATTCTGATTGTCTCATTAAGAAAATGTGTGCCCCTATCACTGGTCAAACTTAAAGGACATCCATACCTTGTAATAATATTTTCCCATAGAAACTGGGCTGTTGTAGCCGCTGTACAGTCCTTTGTAGGTGCTACTTCTGCCCACCTTGTCAGATAGTCTGTGCAAGTTATGATGTAGTGTGATCCAGTTCTGTGTGCAGCTGGTGAAACATGACCCACAAAATCTATAGCCCATTTCTCAAATGGCTCTGTGCTAGTAATAGGTCTCAGAGGCATTTCATCTCATTGACCTGGTTTTCCAAGACATTGACAATGATCACATGCCTTACAAAATTCCTTACAATCTTTATATAGGGTCTCCCACCATAATCCAGTGAGTAGAATCTTGCGCGTAGTGGCATCACCTGACATAGTGGCCACCTGCAATACCACCATGAGCCTCTTCCATAATATCTATGCACTCATGTTCCAATACACAATGGTGCAATACCTCATCTCAGCCCAATTTGTACAAGTCACCATTGAGTAACATATAAGGTGTTGCACGTATAGCAAGTTGTTTCTTCTCCAAGGATTTCATTCCTTCTGGTGTCATCCCTGTTCGTAGAAAGACAACAATGTCCTCTAGTTCTGATGGCACTTGTTGTAACCTGTATAACTGTGCATCTGACATGGTATCCTCAATTGCATGTGCTTCTTCTCCTGACTGTATTTGTGATAGATGGTCTAGTCCAGAATTACTTTTTCCTAGTTTTACCACAACTGTGAAATCAAATTCTTGAAATAAGAGCACCCATCGACATATGTTCCCTTGTAAAACAGGTTTATTTACCAAATACTTCAATTCCATGTGATCTGTATAAAATACGAATGGTGTAGCTAGTAGGTACTGGCAGAATTTATGTAGCACATATATCATTGACAAAGCTTCATGCACTCTGTAGTCATGTAATTCTGTTCTGCAGGAGTCATCTTTCTACTAGCAAAATAAGATAGGATGATCTACAATACCTTCTCCAGGTTGAGCCAACACCGCACCAATGGCCATGCTAGAGGTGTCAACATGTACATGAAATGGTTGGTCCCATGAAGGAAAATGTAGAATAGGCATGGTAGTAAGTTTCTCCTTCAATGTCTCGAATGCACGTTGCTGCTGTTTTCCCCAGTAGAACATACCCTTCCCTTTCAGTAACTCTTCCAATGGTGTGGAAACTTTGGCATATCCTTTGATAAAATTTCTGTAATATCTTGTATGACCCAAAAATCTGCGCACCTCACTCTGACTGGTAGGCTCCCTTAGGCCTATAATGACTGCAACTTTTGTCTGGATCAACCAACAAACCTTCCTTGCAAATTATGTGTCCTAAAAGTATCCCAAATGGTGTAGCAAATATGCACTTCTTGATGTTCAAAGAGATACTCAACTGTCTACACCATTCAAAAATTAAGCACAGATTGTCACAGTGATCCTTAACTAATCCATACACCTGTCCAATCATCTAAATAGACCTGTAAGAAGTTGTGAATAAATTCCTTGAATGCTTGAACAACTATGCACGAAAATACAGCAGGCACATTTTTCAGGCCAAAAGGCATTACAGTATAGCGCAAAGCTACCCCATTCAGTAGTAAATGTAGTCTTTTCCTGATCCTCTTGGGAAATCCTAACCTGATGATACCCAGAGAACCCATCTGTAAATGAATAGATTTCGTGCCCTGCAACGCCTTCTAGTATTTCCTCAGTGAATGGCATAGGAAATGGATTAGTTACACATGCAGCATTCAGCTCCCTGTAGTCCATGCATATCCTAATCCACCCATCCTTCTTGATACTGATCACCATTGGACTAACCCATTCTGACTCATCAAGGGGCTTGATAATCCCAGACTTCAACATTTTATCAATCTCTTCTTTGACCTTTTTGCGCAAGTTGGGGTTCATTCTGTAAGGTCTCTTTCTAACTAGGTGCACACCCTCTTTAAGCTTTATCTTCATCTCCCCTAATGATTCATGCATGCCTTTAAGTTCATGGTACCCCCTAGGAAATAAGTCCTGGTAATCCCTTAGTAACTCTATGATTTTTTCCACTTCAGAGTCTGACCAATAGTCTCCAATTATGGCTTCCTTAGGCTCAGTATCTGTTCCAATATTCACCTGATTTGTCTTCATAGGTTCATGATAGGCACGTGTGGTCTTATCCACACTATCCAATACCTCATGCCTCCTGTTGAATGGTTTACATCCAGATTATCTACTTCTTCATCATCCACTATGTAGACCATTTTTCCTTTTTCTTTCTCAAGGCAAGCTCATTGAAGTAGTATGGCATCAACCTCTGTTTCTTCAACAAGATGCACTCCTGAGTTTCCTTCATCGAATAACTCCTGAAGGAGTTCTTCAACCTTGGCACTATCTCCCATAGTTAAGTGCTTTATGACTTTCAATGCTTCTTCCACTAGAGGCTTTGTAGAGAAGAAGTCAAATGTCTGGGCCATTCCTGCAATTAAATCCTGCTAATTTCTAGTCTCTCTATGGAGTTCTGCATACACATACCAAGCACGCGCGCAACCTTGTAAAGTGGAATAAAACTTGTGCACCCATAGCGAAGGTGGTAAAGCTTCCTGCCCTTCTATCCAGAGTCTCTCACACTTTTGAACATGGTGCTGAACAAGTTGATTACCATGATAAGTATTTATTTGAGTAGGTGCATTGCTCCTGAAGAACCTAGTAGTAAGAGCAATCCTAATTTCATTCCATCCAACAAGATTATCCCTATGGGCCACCCACCAGCATGTTGTTGTCCCACATAGTGTATATGCTAGCATATTCCTTCTTTCCAGTGGGTCTATCCACTGTTCTTCCATGGTGCAAGAATACCATAGGATCTCCTTCTCTGGTGTAACAAGGTACCGAGTTGTTACCTATCCTCCTGACATAACGTGGTTTACTGCCTCTAGGAAATATGCTCTTTACTTCGTGCCCTACCAACTCATAAGTGCTATGAGCCCAATTATCACAAGAAACACTTGTAGTATCGCTTATAGACTGTGCATCCTCCCACTGAATTAGTCCTTCTTTGGTCGGCTCAAGTATCTCTGGATCTCAGATGGCATGTACATAAATCCTATTCAGATCTTCTTCACTTAAGGGCTCAACATAGGGCACATATTTTCCATCTGTTAAAGGGATAATAACTCTTTCCTCTTTGTTTTCAAAACTGATATAGCCCTTATTGAACCGAAGATCAACATTATTTTCATAGCACCAAGGATGCCCCAATAGAGTTGGGAAGCTATCTGACTCTGTCAGCGCTAAAACTTCAAAGTCTCCACTGAACTTGGCTCCTTGTATGGTAATGGATGCATCTTTCAAAACTCTGATGGGAGTGGCCTTAGTTCTGATTAGCCATGAATAATACATTAGAGGATGGTTGCAATGGGGGTCTTCCCATTTGTACCCATGCATCCAAGGTAAGAACATTGACTTCCACACCTGTATCAATCAATATATTACTCAATAGCCACCCATCCACAACAACATTCAGAGTGATTTCCTTGTCATAATCTAGGCTATGAGGGGGAAGATTCACATGTAGGATCTACCATCCAGTCTCAGTACTTGCACGCAGAGTGTTTCCTTTTAACCAACTCCCTAACAGTGGAATAATATTTTCCTGGCACAACATTTTACACACTTCCCTCAAGTCATCTATATCAGTTTGGACCATCTCTGATGCTTTCTTTTGCTCCATCTTCTATGATTTCTCTTTTAAGTATTGTATCTCACCCTGAAGATTCCTTAGAACTTCCATGGTTTCCTGATAAACCTCCTTCTGATAGGTAGGATCTGGGTACCATGCATGAAGAAATTCCTCTTTAGTGATGGTAGGTTTCTACTGCAATGCTTCCCTGGCGTGTGCTACCTCAGCGCGGGTCGTGATCTTCACTTGTAGTGCCTCAAATTCTGCCTCTAACTTAGGCATCCATTGATTTTCAACAACACATTGTATCCTAACCATCCATGTGCCTTTGTTTTCTTGTTTATGTTGCTTACTCAGATGCTCATACAAGTCTAGGGCACTCCTCATAGCTATGGTTCTTTCCATAGAAAGAACATGTAATATTTTGGGGACATTCATGCCTATAGTGGTCAGGAGATCCACATGTATAACATGTTCCATGAGGGAAATCACTTCTTCCACCACCACGGCCTCGTCCTCTGAATCCACATGGTATCCTCGACCTCTACCATGACCACCTTCAAAATGCCCTTCATTCTGATCATAGTGTGCCTGATTGTGATCCCAGTCCTGATGCTTGTTCTTTCCCTTAGAGTTATCTGAAACTCCTATCTGTCGTATACACCAATATCTATAACATCATGTATCTATCCAATCAGCTAACAGTCTTCCATGTCATGAGTCATGGACCTACAAATTTTACAGTAGCTTGAAACATTCTTCCTTATCGCGTGTTGTAATAATGGGTAGCGGCTAACATCATGGTTTAAATGGCATATTTCACAATCCATCAGCAATGAGTGTACTATTCTGTGAGGACAACTATCCTTTGTGTGACCTTCTACTTCACAATCTATGCACCAAATCCCTGTGCGTGTCTCATGTGCTAAATTTACTGATAGTTTCTCCAACTGTTTTGCCATAGCTACTATTTGTGCTTCTAAAAATGGGCTCACCCCAATATCTATGCTTCCAACTGCCTCAGCATGCAAGGCTGCTTCAAGTGCTTCACACAGATCAGTGTATGTCTTATGTGATAATGCCCTCCTAAAAGGGGTAATCAAGCCCCCAACGAACCATTGTGCATGTTGGCTTGCGTGTATGTCATAAGAAAGCTTTGATAACAACATTTTAAACCATGCATCATACTCTCTAACACTTTTAGTAGTGCCTTGCTTAATATCCTTGAGCACACTTATACTCTTTTGCTCAAACTCAGGGATATGAAACTCTTTAAGGAATGCATCCTTTAAAGCTGTATAATCTACGCAAGTCTGATCAGGGTCAAACTTTCTGTACCAGCTGTGTGCACGCCCTTGTAACATAGTAGCAAATTGGCTTGCCCTACACTCAGAAGCCATGATTCCTTTTGCGTGCCACAATATTTCACACATATGCACATGTTCAACAACATCTTCTATGCCCCTATACTCTAGAAGATGAAGAGACATTTCCATGTAAATATTCTGGGGTTGGTGCGGACCTTGCCCACCTGATCCAAAAACTCCTATGTTTCCCCTGCCTCCAGAACCTCTAGATCCACCTGAACCAGAGCTACCTATGCCTCCTGATCCTGAACCTGTAGCTGGGGTTGGACCAGAAGATGTACTTCCCTGTGTCCCAATAGTAGAACTGAACTATACCCCGACAATCTGTGAAGCATTACTACTCCCAGAAGTTAGTCCAAAAATTGACAGTGTGCTTGTATTCTGTGCTGATGATACACCCAAAAAGGTACTCCCATATAACAATGAAGCCATTTGTGCTGCCATCACTGTGCCTCTTATAAGACTCACTCCTACTCTCCCACTGCTTGAACTAGCTTGTTGACTACTTGGTGTACTAGATGCTAGAAAACCAAGTGCAAGGGCAAGGTTTCCAAGTGGATTCAGATGCACTCCTGTGGCCCAGGTCATCTCTACTGGGCGCTGCTACGTGAGGCCGAGGAGGGTTCCCTATCATGTTTTCCCAAATGGGGGAGTTCCTGAGGCTTCAGGTTCCACGTCTTCTGTGTGAATTTCAACTCCTTCCCGAACTATCTTTCTCCACAACGCCATTTTCTCTGCAACCTCCCACTGCTTCTCGATCTCCCTCTCGCATGCCTCATTATACTTAAGCCACCTTTCCTCTCTCTGCCTTTCTACCGCTAGGTCTGCCATCCTTCACCAAACCTGCTCCTGCCCCCCACGCATGGTGAGGTTTAGTTAGCCATTGGTTTACTCTCCAGATTCAAAGTTACCATCAGGATCTTGATCGCCAGTGGAATGCCTTACAGGTAAGCTCCCCTTGGATATCATAAAAACTGGAATTTAGCTACCTCTGGACATGAATAAGTGGAAATTGAGTACTCCAAGATATAACTGTTCAAAACACCATGGAACCATGTATCCACAGCTCGAGTCCAAATCAGATCAGCATCATAAAGGGCCTAAAATTCTTCCTGCATCCAGATAAGTGCGTGATACCTCCAATTCCACTTAGATGCATAAGTAATCAGCCACTCGTACAATTCTACTGGAAAAATAGCAAAGAAGCTCTCATATAAACTGTCATACAGGTTTTGTTCCACCCATATGCGTGCGTTAAACTCAGATCCAGTGCTGAACCGATGTGCGTATTCTTCTTCTAGATCATGTATCCACTCTTCAACACTTGCTAAGGTCAACCGGTATGTCTTCATTGCAAACCATCCTGAAACAACTGAAAAAGAGGTCCCAACAATGGAACCAATGATGCAACCTAGAATTCAGTAATACAAGCTCAATAAGACCCTAGGTGCACTGACACATCACTCAGTCTAGACTGAGCACTCACCTGAAGCATGCAAAAGTACCAGGTCCCTCTTTAGGGTTGCTTGATTTAGGATGTTAGCATGATGAAGACTTAATCATTCAGATCTATAACTAATATGTCTTTCATACAGTGCATAGTCAGATCTAGATCTAGAAAATAAAAGACTTAACAGATACCCATAATGAAATCAAGCATGCAATACTGAACTGTAAACATGATAACACCTTGATTCAGTCCATAACCTCCATTAGATTAAATGTAATAAGTACACATAAGCTTCATTACAAGAACAATAGTATACACTCCTGCGTAACAGATTTAGCAACATAATCTCACTATATCTCCATGTATGCACACATCTCTCTATCTACTACACAGTTTACTACATACTTATAAGGGTGGGGACTTTCCCTTCACCACTTATCTAATCCCAAAATAGGTCGCATGCTATTATTAGCCACGCGCCATTACAAAAATAGCCACACATGCAAGTGCGCTAACAATAGACTACTGTTAGTTAACTGACAGTAGCAGATCTATTTCTGGCATGTGTCTATGTAAAGCACTTCATATCCAATCCTCCAAAAATAGCCAATACGTGACATGCAAGTCTCCAATCAGTTTGAGTACTCTCCACATGCTATCTCCAAAAATAGATCCTTGTCATGAAAATGGCTAAGTCTCGAACCTGTTTTTGTTCCTCGCACACGATCCTTTCCGATACTTCCGTGCCTTTGAATGCGCTCTATTCTCCAGCGCAAACCTTTGGTATTTTCTTTACTAAGTGCCAGGGTCTGACTGATCAACATTATTTGGTCCACACTTTTTAGGTCCTTTATAGCCATTTGAGCATCTTATCTTTTGGGTAGTCAGCATTTTCGGGGTTAATTAGGAAATTTGAGCAAAGGAATCATATAATTATAAAGTTATGTGATCATAATAAGGGACCAAACACTAAGCATTACTATCTCCACACAAGGTTACATCCATCAAAGGCATCTATAGCTCCATTTTCATCCATCTATCTCCATCACAAGGGATAAAGGATGGTTCATCTACATCACACTGAGTCTATTGTTTCTATGCACACATTCATTACATTCTACATCTAACTACTCACTCGCTATCCACGTGTGACTGGAACAAGAGCAACCTAGGCCACAATTATTTACACATACACAAAACTACATTGGGTCTAAGATGTAGTGCAATGCTTAGTGATAAGTCCATCATTTTGGGAGTTGAAGATAATCCAACCCCTTCATTTACATCTTTATTTTTTTAGGGTTTGATGTTATGTTCGAGGTTTTGCAGGTGATTCATTCACTCTAGATTTGTAGGTACTTCGATGAACTTACAATGACCTCGAGGCCATAAAAAGAGAACAAGGTGTGAACATATTGTGACACCTTAGAGGAGGTTTTCTAAGCATTTATGCAGACCATGGTTCCTAGAATCAAGACCAAGGTGCCCACGAGCGTCCCTATCCCTCTCTAGGTGGCCCAGTCCAGTCAAATCTGCCAGATCTATAAGTTTTAAGGCTTATGTGTGAAGTTCTTCCATCTTTGTTTAGCTGGTCTCCACTGTGAAACAGTCCAACACCCTCTATGAATCAGCTAAGGACCTTCTAACCCTCTTTACATATTAGGGTTTCATATTTTTTATCACTTAGTTGTATGGGTATATTTTATGTATTACATTATTCATTTATTTACTACAAACCTTGCATTATATTATGCTATTATTTTACATTTTAGCATAATTATCAGGACGCAGGTGTGTAGAAATAGGTCACTAACACCTAGAACTAGCTATTAAAATCCCAAAATACGTTAACACCTTGACCTCTCTTTCCTAGGTCAGAAAACACCTAGAAATTCAAAATTCAAAGTTTTGCAAAAATCGACAAAATCAGGAAAATTTTACTAATTTTTGTGAAAATAATCATGCTTACTAACTCATCCATCGTCTATGGCACCATGGTCACCTCTAACCATCTCAAACCTAGTCAACCTCGTTGCCCTAATCTGTGGCATCCTTGCAAGCCCAAAGATAAAATTATAACTCAATCATGATTCAAATGAAGTTACTGTTCCACTTTTTACTATCATTATATATATCAATTTCTAATTTTTCATTTCTATAGTTACTATTTAGACTCTTTATTCCAATTAATACACAACCCATGGTTTCATTCATATCTTGAGCTTCGTTACTTTGTTTTCTTTGCGGTTTGCACCATTCAATTCATAATTTCTCCTACCACCATATTTTCCAAATTCCACAATGATATATTCCAATTTGACATAATTTCAAATTTAAATACATGCAATCTTGTAACATCTTATACAATATTACATCGTTTTCACATTTACTTTTTGGCTTAGAGCTCCCTATATTCACCCCTCTTGCCTTTTGCTGAAAGGGGGGGCATACAATTAGGATCACCCTACGGTACCTCTCTAGATACTATACGATCATTCAACACTCTTAATACATCGTTATCAAAATAAAAGTCTTTCTCACCAGTCAAACAAAGGAACAAATCAATTTATTCAAAATAATTTCTATCTATCCCCCCTAATGACCTAATATGGGGGCAAAAAAAAGAAATCTCCATGAGTAATCTATCGCATACCATTTAATTTCAAAGTAATCATTCAATATTCAAATTGAATTAATCGATTGGTACAACATAACATCACTTAATTATCTCTCCCAAAGGACCTAATTTGGGAGTTACATCACTTCATTATATTTCCTAGATGACCTAACATGGGAATCACTTTGTATCACTTCTAAATGACCTAATATAGAGGCCATCTATCACTATATGAATCATGAAACCCATGGGATTGGGGGAAATGAGACGTCATTACCTTTAATATACTGATCCTATATGGGTTATTCAGTATGGAACTAAATTTGGTCTTTAGCCATTTGCAAAAAATTGGACCTTTTTGAAGATGTAGTCATGAATGGAGAGTAAAAATAGACCTTTCTCCCCAACACTCTTCCTCTGGCAGTATGACGCCAAAATCTTCCCTTGATCGAAACTTTACAAAATCAAGTTGGGAATTGATCACTCCCTACCCCTTCAAATCTCCTATTTACCCTAGGCACTCATGTCCTCTTTGTTCTTGGTTACATTTTAGACATTTGTGGTAGGCCTTTTCAGTTTTTTTACTCCTATCCTGAGGTCCTACTTGGAATTTCGTGTCACGAGTGTTGAAAATTCAAACAAGAGATCCCTATACATGCACAACATACATACCATTATAAGGCACAAATTTTTTTAAGGGGCAAAGCATATCTACGTACTACAAAAGGGACTGTAGTTTTGGGTTTGATTACTTTGCATACACTAGATAGGAAGAGGAAGTGCTGAATTCCATCTCACACATTTTACATTCTATCTAGATATAGCCTGATATCTTGGCACCATTGGCGTAAGGGAAACCTAAGGATGTTATTACACACACAAGCAAAAAGAACTACATGGATTCTGGAATGTAGTGTAACACTCGATCACAACTCCATCCCTTAGATGACCAGTGAGGTTAGTCCCACTTCACATATTACATTTTTTGTTCTAATTTGATGTGTTTGTGAGATTGTATAAGTAGCTAGGGTTTTGTGTTACATATTATAAGTACCTCGGTGGTCCTAGTGTGACATACAGGTGATAAAAAAGGAACAAGTGTGAAATCCTAGTGGACACATGAAAAAATTAAATTGTGAGCATTCACACAGTCACCAATGCTTAGGAGTGATCTCTGGTGCCTAGACACCCACACCTTGTCCCAGGTGTCCGTGTTCATCTCTGCCCATAACTTCTAGAATTTATATTGTGGATTTATTACATTTTTACCCGACATGTTCATCAGTTGTTCCAGTTCATATCTATTCTAGGATAAGTAAAAATTAGATAAGTTCCATATCTCTCCCATTTGCTTACACGGTTTCATCTTTAGAGTGCTTAACAATTGTATTTCTATTGTATATTATCATAGTGAATTTGAAATTTGATTTAATACTCCATAATTTATTAAATCAATCATCGATGCAGTACTGGGGGAGTGAGAAAAGTGGTTACAAAGGATGGAGGGGTGGAAAAGAATGTAGTGGCCATGACAAAAGATGTGGGAGGAGACGAAGGTATGGAAAAAGGAGCAATAAAAGGGATGTGAATTAGGTCATGTGGGGAGATCCCAAAGTCATACCTATCCTAGTTGAAAGGGGAGAAAGGGATGATAAGACACTTTCCATGAGTGACACAAGAGGAGATGAGGGCGACAGAGGAGAAGAGGGTGAAATAGATGCAGTGACTAATGAGATTTGCAAGGAATAAGATGGTGGTGAAGAAGAAAGGTGAGGAGAAAAAATATGAGGAGGGGATGGGATGGAAAGATTTACCTGAGGGTGCAAGGTAATAATAGGGAGGAAGATGGGACAAAATGAGTAACATCAATACCACTTGATGTCTCCTATGTATGTTGAGGAGAAGAAGAATCAACAAAAATAATCGATGTGGTGGGAGAAATGGATGAAGGAGGGGGATTTTTGGTCCCACTGCTATAGAAATTGAACCTGAAATTCTTTCTAAAAGTCTCATCTTTATCCTTTCCCTCTTGAGAGGGGACTGCCTCTAATGTAGAAGTGACTGACAACTTTGGGAACTGGGGATCTTTGGGCTGAATATTCCACAAATATAACTAGGTATTGGTCTAAAGGAGGATTTGAGTGTCTCTATCCTGAATGGAAATAAATTCCTTGATAGACCAGTCAGTTGGAGGAAATCCCATGCTTTCACCATCCATTTTCTCATACATAGAGTCCAAGACATTTCTAACATCAATTGCACCTTCAGAGACATTAACGAGATTAAAATTTATTACCTCCTCCAAGATTAACCTACTCATATTATTTTATTCTAATTTATACTTCATCCTTGCAATCAGCCCAAGTGTCCTTAAAGTCTGGAACATGGAACTACAGTGTTCCTGATATGAAAATGGTACTTGAAATTTTTCCAGTACTTAGAAAATTCTCAGATTCTTAACTTTAAAAGATTTCAACTTGATTAAGAGTTCCTTTTTATTTTCAATTATGGGTGTTCTTGAAAGCCCCAAACTTAAACTCTTCCAAAAGATCAAATTAATCCTTAATTTTCAACTTAAGTGAAATATCTGAATCTATCACAAATCCAAATAAAATAATCACAGTTGATTTAGAATGCACTCAATCTGATATTTAAATCCAAGTTAATAAGTGTATTCAGATCTTGTTGTGGGTTATGGATACTGAAATTTTATTCCTTCCAATTAAACTAGTTTGTGATTGATTTAATAATTAATCAAAAAAACTAACTTTAATGTTTTTATCTGATCAAAAGCTTCTAAAAATTGAAATCAAATCCATAACACAAGAACTTGATAACGGAGTTCACCCGAAGGCTACGTCTCAGGATTATTGAAAAGAGAATCGATCTATTATTTCCTAATGAAGTACAATATCCCTTCACTATTGACTTAACATACCTTTATACCTGAAAATGAGTTGATCTATGTCCCATGGAACTCTACACAAAATCATGAAACTGTCCCAAGAACCATTTGTGGCTCCTACAAGTATTTTCTTTGTTGGTTTCCTGTGTAAATTACGTTGAAAAAACATCTACAACTTTAAATATAAAACACATAAATAAAATAGGTTTACATTTATGGAAACTAGAGGAAATTATGAAAAACTTCCCTTTTTACTCCATGGCTTGATTCAGACCAGAAGTGGTTGGAAAATGTAGATCTATGTCTGCTCCTCGTGCCTGTTCTATGAAACTGCGATGGAAAAACACCTAACAAGGAAAATATAAAAAACTTCCTATAAAAAATGTTACATTTATGGAAATCTCTTGGAATTTTGAACAAATTCTCTATTTTTACACCATGGAAAAATTCAGACTGTAAGTGCCTCAAAAATGGTGATTTCTACAAATTGGTCCTTTTTTGTCCATTCACAAGCCTACCAAAACGTCCCTTTAATTAGAAGTGATCTCATATTCTATCACTTGCTAAAAAGTTGTGCAAGTTGGTAAGGATGATAAGTATTTTGGCACACATCAAGGGTTCAAATCCCCCTTCCATAGGTTTAGGTGCCCAATTTAGCCATTGACCCCACATTTAGTGGGAAAGGGATAGAATAAGCCTTTAAATAACTTTTTGGCCACAAAATCCTCCTTATCCCATGGGATTTAGGCTTATTCACGTGGAATGAATTAAATATATTATTATTATTATTATTTAAATCCAAAGTCCACTACAAACCTGCCAAGTGTCACTCCCATAATATGCCATTTTTCCACCTCAGAGTGTGCCACATCATCATTTGACCACAACTTTGACTATGCATATCTTTTGCATACGAACTTAGATTTGGTCTGTTCAAAATGCGTCAAAAATCTTGCGTTGAGCTCTATACCATGGAACTAATTTTGAAACATTAAAATACCATCAATTTTTCCTTGTCACCAAATACCACGTGTCACCTTGCCATTGGTCCACTTATTGACTTGTTGACCAAGGTTGACCCATTTACGACCTTAACTTTGACCAGTGCTAGAATTTGCATATGAACTCTGATTCTAAAGTTCATTATACCACAGGAAAGGTCTCAAGAATACCTTCAACATGGTCTAGGTTTAGGGAATTTTACAGAAGATATGAATAGTGAAAAATCCTCGGGATCACTCCTCCCCAGTAAGACCATTTTAGACCTCAAAATGGAAATTCACTCTGCTGAACTATACACACATTCTCTACATATTAAAAACACATAACCCAATTTATAACATGGTAATTTTCCCAAAATTTTCAATAATTACAAACCAATAAAAGGAATTTCACCCATCTCTTATACTACAACTGATATGACACTGTAACTGTCATATTCTTCTTTTGTACATCATGATCCTGCACTCACCACTGTCAACAATGCTAAATGTAACCTACATTCATAACTTGTTAGTGCAAAACTTGTACATACTATTTGCAACTATACCTGAAAATTACAAATATTAAGCCTATCAATAAGACTTACACATGTGAAAATATCATGCATAGTAAACAAAGAGTTTGTATAAGTTGTACACTTACAAACAATGCCTACATGCCACAAATTACACAATAACAACATACTAACTACAATCCAAATATAGACATCCGACCAATGATCATGCCCACTAAATTGTAAATGGTGTTGAAAGATGAAGTTGTAAAACCATCAAAAATAAAATTACATCAAGTATTTTAAACATGTCACCTGATTATTTCCTCTTTAGGATACTTCACCAACACCAAAGTAGAAAAATAAATTTGGTACTTATCTTTTTCACAATTCAATAGGATTTCCAAAACTGCTTAGTTAGTTTGCATGTATTCCACAAATCAACTATGCAAACATAAAACTGATAAATTGTCTTACCCACCTTACTCAACATATTTTCCTGTTTAGGGGGTTGATTCAATTCAGTTTTTACATGTGCCTCTGAAGTGGTCAAAATAGTTGGTTTAAAAATGTGATCCTTTTTAACAAACTTTAATTTTTGTTCTGGATGTAGCTTCCAACATTTTTCAATTTCATGACCTGGTTTCTTACAGTGACCACAAAATCTCTGATCCACTTTTTTAGGATCCACATTTTTAGGAACCTTACCTTGACTGCTCTTAGTCAAGCCAGGTTTAGGAGAATGCATTTTCTCAATCTGTTCCAATATGGACTTCAGTTTCCTACACTTGGCCACATAATGATTAGACAACCCACAAAATGTGCAAGGGTAACTATTCAACATTGCTTGAAAATCATAGCCAAATTTTTCCAATGTAGATAAGGGATCAATTTGTTTACCTTTCTTTTTAGAACCATGGTAAACAGAAGGTGGAGGGATTTCTATACCTCTCCGTGGTGAATTCTTACCAGATCCTCCTGATGAGGATGAACCACCTGATGCTAGCGGGGATGAACACTTGGCTGTTAGAAGCTTGTCTTCTTAGAGCTGATTTGGAACTCTCTCCAATCACCTTTTCCCCTACATTAGCATATCCTCAGTCCTGCATGTCGAGGCCTTTCCTCTACCAAGATTGGGTTAGTTATGCCTTGGTTGTTCTTACCAAGGCCAATTCCATTAAAACCCATATTACTTAAAAGCTTAGATCCTATACCTTTAGTGTGTTTTTCAAATTCACCAAGCACACTTTCTGAATCTAACTTAGCTTTGGGAGAGGAATTAAGTGTTGTCATACTTACTGTGCACTCATCTGTCATAGAGGATGCATCAATAATAATAGGTACCTCTTTTTTAGGTCCTTCAATCTACAACACCATCAAGAGCTCATTTTTGGATTCTAGCTCTCTTTTCAATGTGTCAAGTTTCTCCTCTAGAATTAACACCTGACATCTCAGGAAGGACATTCTCTTCCTGAATATGATGATTACATGCTTCAAGTTCTTCAAACTTGGTCTTGTTGGACATCTTGCCCATGGTTTTCCTGCACACATGTTCCTCCAAACTCTACACATTTGCAATGAAAGATCAAGCCAAAATGCAAAAACCAATACTGAACCAAATCAACTAAACCAAATCAAAAGCTTAAACCTTCTCTGATACCAAACTTGATCTGAAAATGGTACTTGAAATTTTTCTAGTACTTAGAAAATTCTCAGATTCTTAACTTTAAAAGATTTCAACTTGATCAAGAGTTCTTTTTTTTATCAATTATGGGTGTTCTTGAAAGCCCCAAACTTAAACTCTTCCAAAGATCAAATTAATCCTTAATTTTCAACTTAAGTGAAATATCTGAATCTATCACAAATCCAAATAAAATAATCACAGTTGATTTAGAATGCACTCAATCTGATATTTAAATCCAAGTTAATAAGTGTATTCAGATCTTGTTGTGGGTTATGGATATTGAAATTTACTTCCTTCCAATTAAACCAGTTTTTGATTGCTTTAATAATTAATCAAATAAACTAACTTGAATGTTTTTATCTGATCAAAAGCTTCTAAAAACTGAAATCAAATCCACAACACAAGAACTTGATAATGGAGTTCACTCGAAGGCTACGTCTTGGGATTCATTAGAAAGTGAATCGATCTATTATTTCATCCAATGAAGTAAAAATATCCCTTCACTATTGACTTAAAATACCTTTATACTATGCAAATGAGTTGATCTAAAACCTCTTGGAACTCTGCAAAATTAGAAACGTATCCCAAGAATGATCCGATGGCCCCTAAAGTATTTTCTTTTGTTAGTTTCCTGTGAAATTACGTTTGAAAAATGTCTACAACTTGAAATATACAATACCTAAATAAAATAGGTTTACATTTCTGGAAACTATAGAGGAAATTATGAAAAACTTCCCTTTTTACTCCATGGCCCGATTCAGACCAAAAGTGGTTGGAAAATGTAGATCTTTGCCTGCTCCTCGTGCCTGTTCTATGAAATTACGATGGAAAAACCTACACAGGAAAATATATAGAACTTCATATAAAAAACTTTACATTTATAGAAATATCTTGGAATTTTTAACAAATTTGTTTTACACCATGAAAAATTTGGAACTGTAAGTGCCTCGAAAATGGTGATCTACTACAAACTGGTCCTTCGTTGTCCATTCACAAACCTACCAAAAGGTCCCTTTAAATAGAAGTGATCTCATATTCTATCACTTGCTGAAAAGTGGTGGGTTGGTAAGGATGATAAGTATTTTGGCACAGGTCAAGGGTTCAAATTCCCCTTCCATAGGTTTAGGCACCCAATTTAGCCATTGACCCCACATTTGGTGGGAAAGGGATAGATAAGCCTTTAAATAACTTTTTGGCCACAAAATCCTCCTTATCCCATGGGATTTAGGCTTATTCACGTGGAATGGATTAAATAGATATAATTTTATTATTTTAAATCCAAAGCCACTACAAACTTGCCAAGTTTCACACCCATAATATGCCATTTGTCCACGTCAGAGTGTGTCACGTCATCATTTGACCACAACTTTGACTATGCATATCTTTCGCATACGAACTCAGATTTGGTCCGTTCAAAATGCATCAGAAAGCTTGCGACGAGTTATATACCATGGAACTGATTTTGAAACATTACAATACCATAAATTTTTTCTTGTCACCAAATGCCATGTGTCACCTTGTCATTGGTCCACTTGTTGATGGGGTTGACCTGTTTACGACCTTAACTTTGACCGCAATAGAATTTGCATACGAACTTTGATTCTGAAGTTCAACATACTGTCAGAAAGGTCTCAAGAAGCCCTTCAACATGGTCTAGGTTTAGGGAAGTTTAGGGAAGATCTACATAGTAAAAAAATCCTCCAAATCACTCCTCCCCAATAAGACCATTTTGACCTCAAAATGGAAATTCACTCTGCTGAACTGTACACATGTTCTCTGCATATTACAAACACAGAACCCAGTTTATAGCATGGTAATTTTCCCAAAATTTACAATAATTACAAACCAATAAAAGTAATTTCACCCATGGACTTATACTGCAATTGATATGACACTGTAACGACCATATTCTTCTTTCTGTACATCCTGATCCTACACTCACCACTGTCAATAATGCAAATGTAACCTACATTCACAACTTGTTAGTGGAAAACTTGTACATACTATTTGCAACTATATCTGATAGTTGCAAATATTTAAGCTTATCAATAAGACTTACACATGTGCAAAAATCATGTATAGTAAACAAAGAGTTTGTATAACTTGTACACTTACAAACAATGCCTACATGCCACAAATTGCACAATAACAACATACTAACTACAATCTAAATATAGACATCCGACCAATGATCATGCCCACTGAACTGTAAATTGTTGAAAGATGAAGTTGTAAAACCATCAAAAAGAAAATTACATCAAGTATTTTAAACATGTCACCTGATTATTTCCTTTTCAGGATACTTCACCAACACCAAAGTAGAAAAATAAATTTGGTACTTATCCCTTTTCACAATTCAATAGGATTTCCAAAACTGCTTGGTTAGTTTGCATGTATTCCACAAATCAACTATGCAAACATAAAACTGATAAATTGCTTACCCACCTTACTCAACATACTGTCCTGTTTAGGGGGTTGATTCAATTCAATTTTTACATGTGCCACTGAAGTGGTCAAAATAGTTGGTTTAAAACTGTGATCCTTTTTAACAAACTTTAATTTTTGTTCTGGATGTAGCTTCCAACATTTTTCAATTTCATGACCTGGTTTCTTATAGTGACCACAAAATATCTGATCCACTTTTTTAGGATCCACATTTTTAGGAACCTTACCTTGACTACTCTTAGTCGAGCCAGGTTTAGGAGAATGCATTTTCTCAATCTATTCCAATATGGACTTTCATTTCCTACACTTGGCCACACAATGATTAGACAACCCACAAAATGTGCAAGGGTAACTATTCAACATTGCTTGAAAATCATAGCCAAATTTTTCCAATGTAGATAAGGGATCAATTTGTTTACCTTTCTTTTTAGAACCATGGTAAATAGAAGGTGGAGGGATTTCTATACCTCTCCTATGGTGAATTCTTACCAGATCCTCCTGATGAGGATGAACCACATGATGCTAGCAGGGATGACACTTGGTTGTTAGAAGCTTGTCTTCTTCCAGCTGATTTGGAACTCTCTCCAATCACCTTTTCCCCTGCATTAGCATATCTTAGTTTTGCATGTCGAGGCCTTTCCTCTACCAAGATTGGGTTAGTTATGCCTTGGTTGTTCTTGCCAAGGCCAATTCCATTAAAACCCATATTACTTAAAAGCTTAGATCCTATACCTTTAGTGTGTTTTTCAAATTCACCAAGCAAAATTTCTGAATCTAACTTAGCTTTGGGAGAGGAATTAAGTGTTTTCATACTTATTGTGCACTCATCTATCATAGTGGATGCATCAACAATAATAGGTACCTCTTTTTTAGGTCCTTCAATCAACAACACCATCAAGAGCTCATCCTTGGATTCTAGCTCTCTTTTCAATGTGTCAATTTTCTCCTCTAGAGTCAACAGTTGACATCTCAGGAAGGCATTCTCTTCCCTGTATTTGATGATTACATGCTTCAAGTTATTCACATTGATCTCCCTGTTGGATAACTTGCCCATGGTTTTCCTGCACAGCTACACTTCCTCCAAACTCTACACACTGCAATGAAAGATCAAGCCAAAATGCAAAAACCAAACTGAACCAAATCAACTGAAGCTTAAATCAAAAGCTAAACCTATGCTTTGATACCAACTTGATCTGAAAATGGTACTTGAAATTTTTCCTAGTACTTAGAAAATTCTCAGATTCTTAACTTTAAAAGATTTCAACTTGATCAAGAGTTCTTTTTTTATCAATTATGGGTGTTCTTGAAAGCCCCAAACTTAAAATCTTCTAAAAGATCAAATTAATCCTTGATTTTAAACTTAAGTGAAATATCTGAATCTATCACAAATCCAAATAAAATAATCACAGTTCATTTAGAATGCACTCAATCTGATATTTAAATCCAAGTTAATAAGTGTATTCAGATCTGTTGTGGGTTATGGATACTGAAATTTACTTCCTTCCAATTAAACCAGTTTGTGATTGCTTTAATAATTAATCAAATAAACTAACTTGAATGTTTTTATCTGATCAAAAGCTTCTAAAAAATGAAATCAAATCCACAACACAAGAACTTGATAACAGAGTTCACTCGAAGGCTACGTCTCCGGATTCACAGAAAGTGAATCGATTTATTATTTCATCCAATGAAGTACAATATCCCTTCACTAATGACTTAATCATACCTTTATACATGAAAAATGAGTCTAATCTACGTCCCATGAAACTCTGCACAAAACCAGAAATATCCCAAGAATGAGCCATGTGGCTCTTAAAGTGTTTCTTCTGTTAGTTTCCTGTGAAATTACGTCCAAAAAATGTATAAAACTTGAAATATACAACACCTACATAAAATAGGTTTAAATTTCTGGAAACTAGAGGAAATTATGAAAAACTTCCCATTTTTACTCCATGGCCTGATTTGGACCAGAAGTGGTTGGAAAATGTAGATCTTTGCTTGCTCCTCGTGCCTGTTCTATGAAATTGCGATGGAAAAACGCCTACAGAGGAAAATATACAGTACTTCCTATAAAAAAATTTACATTTCTAGAAATATCTCATAATTTTGAACAAATATTTTTTTACACCATGGCAAAATTTAGACTGTAAGTGCCTTGAAAATGGTGATCTCTGCAAACTGGTCCTTCGCTATGTCCATTTACAAACCTACCAAAAGGTCCCTTTAAATAGAAGTGATCTCATGTTCTATCACTTGCTAAAAAGTGGTGGGTTGGTAAGGCTGATAAGTATTTTGGCATAGGTCAAGGGTTCAAATCCCCCTTCCATAGGTTTAGGTGCCCAATTTAGCCATTGACCCCACATTTGGTGGGAAAGGGATAAGATAAGCCTTTAAATAGCTTTTTGGCCACAAAATCCTCCTTATCCCATGGGATTTAGGCTTATTCACGTGGAATGGATTAAATAGATTATTATTATTATTATTTTAAATCCAAAGCCACTACAAAATCTTCCAAGTTTCATGCCCATAATATGCCATTTGTCCACGTCAAAGTGTGCCACATCATCATTTGACCACAACTTTGACTATGCATATCTTTTGCATACGAACTCAGATTTGGTCCATTCAAAATGCGTCGGAAAGACTGTGACGAGATCTATACCATGGAACTAATTTTAAAACATTACAAGACCATAAATTTTTTCTTGTGGCCAACTACCACGTGTCACCTTGCCATTGGTCCACTTGTTGACGTGTTGACTAGGGTTGACCCGTTTACGACCTAAACTTTGACTGACGATAGAATTTGCATACGAACTCCGATTATGAAGTTTAGCATACCGTCAGAAATGTCTCAAGAAGCCCTTCAGAATGTTAAAGGTTTAGGGTAGTTTAGGGAATATATTCACAGTGAAAAATCCTCTGGATCAGCTCCATAAGCTTTTAGAATGCCACGATAGTCAAAACCTGGCATAGTAGGCATTGTCTTCTTGATTTCTTGTTGCATTTCAATGCTGAAATTTTTGGATTTGACAATGGAGGTACAGGTATATATTACATCGAAGATGGGGAAATAAATCCTTGCTTTGTGCTTGCTTTGTTGGAGCTTATGAAGATCTAATAATTATCTAAACAATTCCATGAGAATCCATTTGTCACTTGGAAATATGGGTAAACGAGTTGCGGAAACTTGGAATGCTTCGACCCAAAGATAGGTGAATGTTCAGAATTGAAAGAATATAAAACCCTAGTGAGACATTACATTCAACATAGTGTCAATAACCCTTTGTTTAGAGAGATTTGGGTCTAATCTACAAATGATATTGTAGAAGAAAACATCATTAACCCTCCGGAAACGAGTCTCAATTCATTTAAGGGACAACTAAAGATAATACATGAAGACATAATCCAAAGGTATAAAACCCACCATTGTTAATCTAGGGTAAAAGCTCATCCCAACTACAGCATAGGTGACATATGACATCAAATAAAAATTTCCCGTAGTCAATACTTGTCTTATTTGGATATCAATTGTGTCACCGATGAATGCACCCCAATCAAAGAATTGCTCATTTTCCCTTAAGATGGTGACAAATTGATACATGCACCCTTGGAATTCTCTTACCTTGGGGAGTCCAAACTCTCTGCTCAAAAGTGTAATGATGTAACCAATCTCAAGGATGAATTCACTCTAGGGCACAATATTGGGAAATCTTGACACAAAAGGCTTAGGTTTTACCAAGTATTTCTTGTTGATGTGTGTGATGCAGTCAACCATGTTGTCATCCCATGCTTATTGAGCTATTTTAGGATCTATTTTGACGTACGTGATGAAATTAGGAATCTTGAGAAGATCATCAAAATAGTCAGTGTCCAAGAGAATTACCACATCTTCAGCTTGATTCAGTTTAACCATTGTCTTGGTTTCATAATGAATGATGGCCGTGAGAATGAGTTCTAGACACTGAGTGGAGATTGGAAAGGCAACACCCAGGGGTAGCCCACTATCATAGATACATTACATATAAGAATTCTGAGATGAACTTTAGACTCTATTCTAGAATTCTTCCATGTTTATATGCCCTAATTTGATATCTCTAATATTGATATTGGAATTGATATTAGAGGGAGGTTTGACCCATTAATATTTGTACTTCATCTCTTCAGAGGTTTCTAACTTGCCTTTCCCTTTTCATAAATTAGATATGAGGGACTAGACTGAATAATTTTCATGAAAATCCTTCTTAAAGATTTTGAGAGAGAATAAGGTTTTACCCCTTGTAAAACAACCTGGACAGTCCAACACACCGTCGGAAGGAAAGCCTTGACTTGCAACCCTAGAAACTTGATACACTATCAGGTTTTCAAAATTTATTTACACCTTAGAGTTCTTGACACACTATCGGGACGTGGACGTTGCTATGAAACCCTACAAACCTGAAACATTGGCACTGAACCGGCCCTGTTATGTAGTTTAAGCACCCCAACACACGTTAAGTTTTAAACCTTGCTTGACAATGATGAAAAATTGAAATACTTATAAGTAGATGGAAATTGTTTAGTGCTTTGATATTTATGACACACTTGTCGGGAAAGAGACATTCCTTAGTAAGGGGAAAACTTGAAACCCTATTTTGAGTAAAAAAGTGTTTCTTTCTGACTTGTTTTTCCAGAATTTTAAACCATAAAAAATGAGTAAAAAGCCTAACCAATTTATGTTAAGGTTATTGACATACTTATCAAGGTAAAAAAAACATTTCAACCATGGGAGAAAGAGATATCGAGGAGAGAGATAAAAAATTTGAAAAATGAAGTATGAATCCTCAATCGACTAAAACAAGATAAGATTATCCTGAAATGAAAATGTGAATAAAAAAAGGAAAAACCACTTACCAAATGAAGAACCATAAATTGAAATCCAAGAAAAGAAATTAAAAACACCAATAAAATTTTGATCAAGTTTGGGAAGTGTAAAACCAGGAGGGAAATCTAAATTTTAGAGAAAGTATAAGGTACAAATGATGTGGAAATCCCTCCTATTTATAAATGAAATAACATTAATTACACGTAATATGACATGTGTGGGTCACCAAATCCACCCTGACATTTATTGTGTTGACTCAGGGGCGGAAGTTTGACCGCACGTGACATGTCATGCAAATGTGTAATTGGGTCCCGAAAACCCGATACAAAGTATATCAAAAGGGAGTCAAGAATCAGGTTTAGAAAGTAAATGTCATATAACATGTAAATTGGTTACCATGTTCTAGTGCCCAAAAACCCGAAAGTCTGATGCACTATAGTGTTTTGGGGCTCAGGTTTGGAAAACACATGACATGATGCATGTGTTTTCCAAGTGAGATGTTCTGATGTAATCAAAACCCGAAAGACAATATTGTGTTAGGATTTTGGGGGTGGAAAACATCTAACATGAAACATACATAATGTGAAGGAAACCCTAAAATCCAAAAAAGACACGAAAAAGGAATTTTCAAGGCAACACTTAGAATGAAAAATGGATTTCAACGAGTCCATCAACATGAGAATTTTATTGGGTATCTCCATTTTATCAATGTACTCAAAAATGGGATAAAAATTGGCTCCGATTGGGGACTTTCTTTAATAACTCAAAGGAAGAGGAAGTCGTAGATCTTGAAAGTTTCAATCCATTAGGCCAAGGAGTAAAAAATAATCAAAATAAAAGAGATATAGTTAAAAAAACACACACACAAAAGCAAAATAAATTGAACGAAAGGAAACACATGAACAAAAAGGGAAACACGCAATTGAAAAGAAAATTATGATACAAGTGAGAAAAATCACTCTATTGCTATAATAACTTGAGATGTTTCCTGCTGTGAGGAAATGGGAGTTGAGTTCCATCGAGATACAAAAGGCAGAGTCTATTTTCTCAATATAGTTGGTGAATCTTGAAAGGACCTCTCCAAAAGGAATCAAATTTTCCATGCATTCCTTTAAGCTCTCTTCTTTTATCCCACAACAGGACTAGGTCTCCAACATGGAACTCTCACTGTTTAGCTTTCTTATTGAAAATTTTCTTAACTTTGCTATGATGTTCCATAATCCTGTCAACCACCTCAGAATTTTTTTATCCCAACCGTGTCAGGTACATGATTCTTTTTTCCACACAATCTTGAAAAGCATCATCCTCAATCATCCTATCCAACTTTAAAGTTGGAAGCTATAAAGTGATGGGAATCTCAACATTGATTCGATAAAAATATGAATAGGGAACATTCCAATAGATCACTTAGGGGTGATACGATCATCTTAAAGTGCATCATATAATGCTTTGTGCCATGTCCACTGATTTTCATCAACTAGATTCCTAATTATAGTCACCAAATTCTTATTACTTGATTATGCCTGACCATTTCCCTGACGGTAATAATCTGAGGCATAATCCAAAGTGATTCCATATCCATAGAAAAATTTAGTAAGTTCACAAGATGAAAAATTGGAAACATTATCACCCACAATCTTATGAGGAACGTCGAATCTCACTATTATATTCTCTTTGATGAAGCTGCAAACAACTTTAGAGGTAGTATGTTTCATTGGAATAACTTCCACCTAATTAGTGAAATAATCAGTTGCAATTAGGAAATAACTATGTACAATGATAGAAAAATGATTCAAAGATCCATTAAATTCAATTCCCCACTATTAAAAGGGATCATAAACTACCATTGGCCTTATTAGAGGAAGTGTTGCTAATTTTAGATGACCAAGAAATTGTTGATAGGCCTCGCACTTCGCTACCCACAATGATGCATCTTGAAATTAAGTGGGAATTTAATATCTTTATTATAGGATCTTGTGAGATGTGACAAGTCTTGAAAAATTTCCTCTACAGGATAAGTTATGAGATGCTTCTAGAAGCTTACCCTGTTAAGTTTTGTCTACGCAATAAAGAAAAAATCCATCAATTCCTCTCTTATACAGGCCATTGTCCCAGAGTACATATTTAGCTAATCTAAGCTTGAATGTTCACTTTTATTTTTGGATTAGATGTTTAGGACATTCTCTATAAGTTAAAACAACACAATTTCTAAATTCCACTTGTTGGTAGCGCTCACGAATATAACTATGGGCAATTATTCTTTACTGTTTTCATTGTCATTAACATTTTCCTTCGGGCTATTTTTTGTAATAAGTTGGCACAAACCTCTCCCACGCACAAGCTTGGTAGGTTTAATATCTAGATCATAATCTTGTACCTTGGATATCCAACTGCCTCTCTAAATACCTAACTCCCGTTGAGTTAGAATGGACTTTACTGTCATGTCAGGAACAAGAACAAATGTGTGATAATTTAGGATATAATTGTAGACATTGAGTTTTTGTCAACCCACCTACTTCATCTTATACACACATTATTTAATCTAAAACCTATCTTAATGTTATTATCCTAAGAAATGCTCTCCACACCTCCGTAAAAACAATTTTACATTCTCATAAATTATCATTTACACATCCTAAACCACCTAACCACTTTAAATTTACTTTAACCATCTTAAAACCACTCAAATATATTTTATTATCACATCTTAACCTCCACAACTTGTTCCTAACCTCCCCCAAACCCTTTTCCCTCATCTTTTCCCTGAAAACCCCATTTGGAAAGTGGTTCTAACCACTTCCTAAATGTTTTCCCTAAAAATACAGGATCTGTAGTGCCCACATTTTACACACACAATTACAACAATAAAATACCAGGATAATTTTTTTTGACTTACATTGCTCACTACACACAACATAACAAGGGCTCCAAGTACAGAAACTCGACTCGCATACGACAATTACTTAAGTCATCGACTCACATAGACACATGAAAACAACATAAGCATGCCAATGCCACACTTTTCCCAATGAACGAATACTAGCAATGCCCCAACCACAAAAAGAAGACTCAAGGATGGGAAAACCCATAACACATATTTTCTTTAATTGTATTTTAGTTACGATTAACACTCCAAGAACATTATTGCACAAGGATGAATTTCTTGATTGGCCACCTACAAATTTCTAAGTTCATTCCGTGGTTAAATTATCGTTCACCCCTTTTAAGTTGGTTTCTTATTCTTTACAAAAATTTCCATAACTTGCATACTTATTTGGCTTAGTTCAAATGCGTACAAAATACTTAATTATCTTGTTCTTTTGTGAAGAATATTCTTCTCAAACATATATTCAATGTCTACCTTTTTACTCTTACAACCCATGTGAATGTGACTTGGTGTCCATATGGCGATATTAGGATTTAACGGAGATTTAAGTACAAGATAGATTTTTACCACAAAACATTCCTCGATCACGGTAAGGTTATTTCCCTACCATAGTTATTCTAATTCAATGACTTGTGGAATTCCATTTTGATTTATATATGTATTTTGTTTTCTCGAAGGTTGGTCAGACCAAGGCAATTCATATTCTTTGAAACAAAATAATATATTTAATTGGGATATAAGGTCTCCGGAGAGTGGCATTATTCCAAACCTCAATCTTGTTTTTACTCTTATATACTCTATTTTCTACGTCACATTATGGTCTTATTTTTAGCATTGTCTTGTAAAAGGAGTTACGAACTGTTTGTCTAACCTCTTGAAGACAACTATGATTAGAAGACTTGAAGCTACACACGAACCCTAAGTTAACATCCAAATCACTTGAGTTTTAGATTAATTCCAACTTCACCTAAGGGACTACCCCTCAACTATATATGAGTTTTAAGCGAGAGGACAAACTTATGCTAAACCACCTTCCAGAAAGGACCAAGGTGTTATGTTGAGAGAAAACAAGGTAACACATTTAACTGAGCGGGGCTAAGGGGTTCATTAATAAGAGTGTAAGACCTAGAACAACTAAGTCACAATCTCCATCTATGCCGTCTGGATCCAACAAGGATTTCACTTGATGAAGAACTTTAAATTTAAATCTTTGGATGACAAGGTAGTCCGCTAGGCTGCAAAGGAGGAGTTAGCTCTACATACTCCAAGTGAAGTTTGACTGTGTTGCTCTTATCAGACAGGTTAAAGACAATGTCACTAAACCTACTGACTAAGACGATAAGCCCAATTCTTGAGTCCTTGTTTACTCAAACTAGGAGGTTCCATCGAGTGATGAGTTTAATTTCAGTCTACGGTTTTCAAAGTCTTCTACGGTAAGGAATATCACACATGAAAACAGTTATGCTCTGATATTACACAAGGGTAGAGTGTTTCAATTAAATCTCTTTATCACATTTGCAAAGTATGAATGCACAAGATGACTCATTAATCACTTATTGAACACAAAATATGCATTGTAAGATATTACTTCAAATTCATTTACCTTATATAAATACCAAACCTTTTTACCATGTGTACTATGAATCAAATTGAACCTATGATTAAATGCACATTTCCTAGATGTCCTTGAAACCAACATCTCATACATGAAAAAAAATAATCAAATATAACCTTCTGTAACATGAGACTACATTATACATTTATTCATTTAACAATGAACTATATAAATTACAAAGATAAATAAATGAATTACACATCACCTTTTTGTCATCATTCTTTCATCCTGTAAAACCATGTGAGCATGATATCAACGATAATTCGCTAGCATGAAATCTAACCTAATCTAACATAATTATCAGTTTTCAGTTTTCCATTTACATATGATAATAATTACAATTTTCCAACGAAAGAAAGGGTCTAGAGACATGTATTCAATGCATTTCATTTCACTTCATTTTGTAACCTAGGAGATAGAAAGAGAAGGGAAGAGAGAGAGAAAATGCTGTTTTGTCAAAAGTTCTAATTCACACAACAAGTTACACTATAGTGTTTTAAACAATTATTTACATGTGTCAAAAGTATCTATGGGGGTTTGGCGACCTGTTGAGGGTCCCACAACTTCCTATTTTTACATTTTCCTCAATAGCTACAAAAACGTTCAAAATGGCTCAGAGGCTAAGAAACCACTTCTAAAAGTTATCTTTTGATGAGAATGCACACCATGATTAACTTTCTACGTGTCCCCAGATATACCAAGAGTTCATAGCAACTGACGGAATTGGGAAAAAGTGAACGGTTTGCGTTTGGCGGCTAGTTTTCCAGGGCCACTGGTCGTAGTTGGCCCAGTGCAAATTGAACAAAAGTTAGCTTGAGGGCTCAAAAAACCATGTCCAAAGTTGACACTCAATGGATGAACACGCAACGAGACACTTCCTACAAGTTCCCCTATATAAGGAGAATTCATCATAGTCAACGGGACTGAGAACTAGAAAACCATTTTCAAACGGTGAAAAGTTTTCTAGAGTGATAAGTCGAAATTGGTCCAGTTTGACCTCATCAAACTACGACTGGAGGCCTAAAAAATGGCTTTGCCAAACTATCCCGAAAAGTGTTTTTCCCTAGAATGAAAGTTCCATGCAATTTTCTAGTAAAAACACTAGAGGTTTGTGAAGATGGGAATTAATTTCTCTATCCAGGTTTCAAATGGCGGTTCAAAATGAAAGCCAACTTTCTAGATTTAACAACTTTCTACTACTGTAAAACAGTGTAACAGGGCTCTTGTAAGAGCGTCAAAAAGATCTCATTTGTTCGTTCGGGGTCAAACCAAAGGTCAAGGTGACTCCTCGCATACCAAGGTACACGAATGAAACTTAACATATCGTTTTCAGAGTTACGAAGGGTACTTAATGAGTCTCTGAAAAAATGAAAAATGAAATGTTTAAACAGGGAGAAGGTCAACATTATTACTGGGAAGTCAATCTCATCTTATCGATAAAACAATGTTATAGCAATCTAGTTGGGTAGGAAGTTTTCTACATCACCTTAGAATGAGGGTGGAAGTTCATGTTTCAATGCAAACGAATTATTTTGACTTTGTGAGTTACGAAACGACATTTCATTGTTTTGTAACGAGTTGATATAAACATTTAAATGTATTAAAATCCTAATATTTTAAAATTCTATTAAGTTACAAGTGAGAAATAAAGCACGAGAATTATAAAAGGTAAGGGGAGATGAACCATGTCTGGGACAATGCTGGTTGAAACCGTGGAACTCGGTTCAACATCTCTCTTAAGCATTTTGTCAAATAGATCATGAGCGTTTGCAATTTTTACCATTTCGCCTTTTCTCGAAATCCTCAAGCTTTCCCAACGAACCCATTTTGCACTGAACCAACAATAAAATAACATGTTTAAATGGTGTTGGCCAATACAGTTTGCAGCTCCCTCAAGATAGCCGACATGACTAAGAAATCCATACACATCCGCAAATAGTCTTATTATAGGCACAATTCAATTTGTGGCCCCACACAGCCAGAAAATCTCATCCACACATCTCCAATCGAATTACTATTTTTTAGAATAGAAGAGCATTATCTCCCCCGTATCCGACATAAAGTGGGGGCATTTAAATAAACATGACCATGATATCTGAATGGTAACTAAGAATGAAAGAAAATATACACCAGTCAACACTAAAAACATCTTCTTTTGATTGCAACAATAATGTCATCTAACCCCTACACTGCAAGCAGCCAAAATTCAGTCCTTTTGTCCTTTGTCTATACTGATTATTATTTTCCATGGGTCATTGAAATAGCAAATGGAATAACTTCCCTGTCAAGCATGCCCTCCATTCTCTCAATGATAACTGCCACAATTCCTGGATATCTTTCTCCACGTTTGGGCATAAATCTCAATCTCAAATGTGTTTGATAATTTCTATGGCTATAAATCTAAATCTCTTCTCCTTTGTGGTGAGTTGAACTCATATCATGGCAACTATAAAAATTGGTAAGAAAATCCCCATTTTGGCGTAGATTGGGAGGGGGGAAAATTGGAAATATATACAGATTTCTATTATGCTAAGATGGACACCCTTACCAAGCACTTGCAACTGCAACATCTAACAAAATCCCTCTACCTTTTATGCTTTGATGGATATCATACCCTGCTCCAAAGCTTCCATTTTGGCACAGGCTAGAAATACACTGGCAAATGTAAAATGATTGGGTTGGAGCCCTGTTGGGCAACTTCAACCTTGAGAAAGGTGTAGCTAACAACTGGGGCGCTGCAATCTGGGAAAAACATAGTTGGAAGGCCTGAAAAAAAGGGCATGTGTGGCTTTTGCTATGTATTCCCCTTGCCTTTGTTTTCAAAAACTATCCCGCATGCCTACCAGGGGAACAACAGACCAACAAACCACATTCTCTTTCAACGCACTCTACTCCATGCCAACACAATCTACCACTGCTGCAACCATGGCACTCCATGAGGTGACATCTGGAGAGGCATTTCTTTGAACAACCAAAAAGTGACCTCACACACATTGATTTGAGGATTTCAGTCAAACAGTTCAAGTGCTGCTCATATGCTTCCACATTTTACATGCATGTCTATCAAACTGTTTCTAACAACAGTAGCAGATAAACTCCCTTATCTCTTACGCTTTGATAGATGTCCATGCAGGGTTCTAGGGATTCGAGTTTGACATAGGCTGGGAGTACGCTATTCAAAGGAGACTACAAATGTCTTTTTCCCTTAGTTTCATGCACTGCCTCCCCTCACGCCTTCTTCAGCATTAGATGGGTGCATAGAACAGGTCTGGATTTTCCTCCCACCCTCCATGGTGGCAGCTGTTCTGCCCACAACAAACAAAAAGGAAAAAAAACAAAGAAAACAAAGATAAGGAACCTTAACGCTCCTTTTTCCCTAAACCACCCTAAAATTTCACGGGCTTTTTAAATTTTATTTCTTTTATTTCTTTTTTTTTAAATAAAAATGTTTTGTCTTGATCGACACTACTCCCAACATTGTTATTTATTTTCTTGCACCAGTCCTAACGTAATTAATCTCTCCTCTACACGGTGATTCGAATGCACATCATGTCAGCAAACATGCACTCCGAATACCGTTGCATCGTTCAACACATGCCGAATGTTCTTCGAATTCCTCAATGGCATTGTTCTTTTTGCCTCTCAACTCTTTATCTAGCTTGCAAAATCTTTCCAAAATATTTTTATATTTTGCGGGATACTTCGACTCTTATTTTCCCCCTCAAAACCTTGTTCACCACTACCTCCAATACGAGGCATCTACAAAGTTGATTGTTTGGCCAAAGTCCTCATACACTACCTTGGCATTCATGATCACTTTCTTATTTGCTAGATGCACTGCTCAAAAACTGACCTGAGGCTCCCATTTGGCACAAACTGGGGCACGCAGTCAAAGGATAAGGTGTTTGGATCCCAAAAACTACCCTACTTTATGCATAGATATCCACCCTCACTCTGTCCAAATCTTCCACCTTGGCACAAGCTGTCAGTGCATTGAAACAAGAATTTTTTTTGTTAGAACATGTTTATTGAAAAGGTGGAATAGAATGAATGTTGCGTGAGGATAGATTTTTCTACTACACCAGCGAGGAGATATGAGGGGCACTACAGGATTGTCGACAATCCTAACCGATCGCTAACGATTATAAATAGGAGTTTTTACTCCTTTCTCAGGGATCTTCAAAAACCTTTTTCTCATCCTTGCACTTCGGTTTTCGACTCCACAATGAATCTAAGTCCCTCAAGATATCATCAGGGACCTGTATAAACCTCAAGCTATTGTTAACACATAATTTTGATGGTATTTTTCATTAATAATCTCTCACAAAGTCCAATAACTGGCCAATAATTTCAATCAGCTCCATTTGACGCTTGGAGGCATCTTTCAACCTATTTCCTCAACAAAAGGTATTTATTTATCTTGTTTTGTCATTTACATTTCATCTAAACATAAAAAATAATAAAAATCATCATTTTAAATGTTTGTGTGTTGTTTTTATCAAATTCATCATTTTTATAGTAACTGCTAGTGATTTTGTCTGATTTCCCGCAGATGCCTTGAATCACTAACGATCCCTATCAATTTACATCTTTTAATCCATTTATTAGTCTTATATCAAGTTTTATCAATCTGTTGGATTTAACTTGTTCTCTGCAAGCACAACTTTACTTTAGATGGAAGTACCTAACCGACTCTCATCCTATCACACACAATTATGAGCTTTCTATAGTCCAAAAACCCTTCTTTTGGGAATAGTACAACATCCTTCATGAGATTACACTATGTGCAATAATTTTTTCCACTGACATTGAGGACATCGAAGATCAGTTTGAGTTCCTCCATATGATCCAACATGAAACATAATACTTTTGGTATGACTACTTTGAGTCCATTCAGATTGCCTTCACTTTGGCCTGGGCTACATTTGAAGTTGCACATGACTTACCCTTTGATATTGAGTTCTAGAGCTTCTCATCCAGTATCTATCTATCATTTTTCATTTACATATCTTTATCAATATACTTAATTGTATAAAAGTGAGCTGACATCCTTTAAAGAAGTCTCTTTTGATTCCTAGAATCGGCCTTTACCGAGTAACTTGTTCATCCATTTATCTAATCTATTTTTTTCAGCTGTCTCTGATCTACAAGTTTCTTCATGATGAAAGAAGAAGAGCTTTATCCAATAACATCAACAATTATCATATGCAGGTATTGGTAAACCTTGCCATCTTTTGAGGTCTGTTTGTTTGTTGTCTATTTCTTTTTATTAAGTTAAAATTTGGATAGAAAAAACTCTCTGGTATATTATGACATGCATGGTGGGACCTCTTTCCCTTTTTATTTCATTTAAAATTAATTAATTTTCACTTTTAGGTTCTCTGCTTTGGAATCTCTAATGATCCAGTCAAATTATCAGTGATTTAGGGGAATTTGTGATTCTTGTGAATCACTGATGATATTTGTAGATTATTTGTGATTACTTTGTCAGTGAGCCTCTAATGGTAATTTATCTTTTCTATTCTATGTTTTCATCTAATCCTTACATATCGCTGCTTTGCGAGCTTTTTGCTTACTGTACTATAGCTATGCTAAAACAAATAAAATTAAAATGGAAGTGTTTTACAGGTGCGCCTCTTTCCTTTCTATTTATTTCAAAGTATTGTATTATTGTTTGTTGTCCTCATCAAAATCAATGTTTCTTTTGTGTTTAAAATGAACCTGTCATTCTTTGGCTAATCACATAGTTTAGTTAGGAGGTTAATAGATTTCATTCACTTAATCTCCCCCACACACAACTAAACTACATTCAACATAATTTTCATCAAAACATTCCTACCTAGGACCTACTTGGATTTCATCACTAAGAGGAGAATCTTACTCAGTGTTTTGGATGAGTGTAATCAATCTAGTTGTCTGGTATATTGGCTAAGCACCTGACTCCCTTATCATTGTGGGACCATGAAGTGATGGGGTAGGCCCCAATACCAGGCCCCGTACTGGACACCAATACATAGATTCATGCCTCACATACCTTCAATGTATATCAAGGGCCCTAGCCTTAAACATCACCTGAATTCATCCATAGACTTGTCATTTCCTAGGACCCTATCAACCATTTTTCACATTTCACACTTTCTTTCTAAATAATCAAGATAATTTAAAATTCCTTCCATGTGATTTGTCTATGCTGTTTGTAATATAACCAATTTAGATTCATTTTTCATTTGTAGGTGATTGTTTTAATCTTCATGGTTACTACAAGACAACAATCTCGTCTTCAAAAAGTCTAAACAATATGATAGAAAAACTTCCAAAAATCTATTGAAAATATTCAGATTTGTATTAACCACGTATCCCGTGTCTACTTGAAAAATGATGAGAAACTCTATCACCCCGACCAGAAGATCAAGAACAACCCCATTCTCCTAGTAGCCAACCTTAATCATTTAAAATACCTGATCCACCTAGCTTCGTTTCTTTGATGGTGGAGATCTTGTCTTTTATGAGATTCATAGATTCAAACCCTGTTGCCCTTAATGCATATCTTGACTGCCTGGGGTGTCCACCTTCGACCATTTACACCTAGATCATATGCCCTTATGTACCTGCATGCCCTCATGTGTTTTCTCTTGACTTATCGTGATCCCTAATTATGAGCCAATTATTCAATAGGTAAATCCTTATCCCACTAACATCTCAATTAGAAACATCCAATGTCGTGTCTTCAAATCCTATTATTGCTCTTCAATCTTAATGTGGTCTCCTCACAAGACACAACCAATCAAAAATCCTACGTATCTTCAGCAGATTTCTCAATCTGATATCCATCATCCTCTCAAAATAATACCAATTTTTCTTCATCCATGCCAATCATGTTCAGTCTCTTTTACCATCCAAACTCCCCTATGTAAGTTCCATATCTATCCCATCAAGCATAGCTTAAGCATCCCCCGTCCCAACAATCCACATGTAGTTGTCCATTTAAACATGTAGTTATGTCCATCCCTACATTGAATACCACTTATTAATACTATATCTATTTCTACTATCTTCCCATCCTTCGTCACAGAAATCATCCACTATCTCCACTTCTTCTCACTTCATACCTCAATAATCCCTACCTCTCGTTCATACTTCTATCCCCTTTTAGACACATACCTCAACAGTCTCAATCACTTATTCATTCTTCCATACCTTTTCAACACACTACCACAATAGTCACAACCCCTTATTCACACATTGATTCTACTTCCAACATATAACACCAACAATCATAACCCCTATTTAACACTTCTATGACCTTTCAGTATCAATACATCCAACCTTCGCAGCCATTAGTTTCACAACCCCTTTATAACATTCCCCTAGGTACACCTCCTCAAAAAAATCCCCTTCCAACATAATGTCCCTTCAAAATATCAACCATATCAACAACACAATCAATTCTCATATAATCAACCTAGTTCGTCATTATCTAGTACACAACAACCATAAACAGAACCTCTCTCAGATTTAATGGACAAAATATCTAGCCTTGAAGTTGATTCTATGGGTCCAAAAAACACAATATCATATGAATCAATATGCAATGAACCCATCCACCCATCAGTGCTTTACAAAGCTTATCCTCCACATTTGGAACTTCCTAAGTTCCTCAAGTTATACAGTAAAAAAAATCCTCAACAACACATCCATGCTTTTCAACATGTCTATTATCTTATAGCACACGATCAATATCTTATTATGAGGACATTTCCTATGTCCTTAGTTGACCCTAACTTATACTAGTATAACAATATCCCACAATATTCTCTTTTCATTTACACAACTCACTAAATTATTCTTAGAACATTTTTCCATCAATATTTCCTATAAAGTCACTATCATTGACCTCTACGTAATTAAACAATTCGAAGAAAAGTTCATTGCAGACTTTGTTGCCCACTAGAGGGGCATTATCAATCATATATCATTCTCCCTGCCATAGAATAACTTGATAGAATTGTTCTCTCGCTCTTGTGCCAAGCATATTTCATCCACCTTACAAATCCACTCCCAAAAATTTTATGAAGCCTTTATGATGGCTCGCAAACTCAAGCTTCGTGTTCTTGAAGAGAGAAGGTTAAACTTAAATAGAAAAGGAAAAAACCTAATTTTTTATCAAGACCATCCTCTATTCAAGAAAAATTTAAATCATTAACCAACACGATCATTGTCAAAACTGCCCCTAAATAATGATCGACCTTCGAACATTCTCATCCCCAACATAATTATACCCCAATTGATGAGTCATATAGTGCAGTCTTCAACAAACTCCTGGCTGCCACGATGATCATTCTTCCCCCCATCCACCCCATCGATACATCAATCTCAAAACCCTCTTGGTATAGAGAAAATTATTACTATAAATACCATAGGGTCAAGGGTTGTGACATCAAAAGGTGTCGCTCATTTCGAAATGCTCTCTAAGACCTTATTAACAATGGTGCACTATAACTAAAATATCCTAAAACACCTCAAAATAAAAACTTAGACGTCTTCAAACAACCATTCCCTAATCACTGCCCATCTACTAGATTACTGAAAAATACCATAGGGTCAAGGGTCATGACATTGAAAGGTGTTGCTCATTCTGAAACACTCTCCAAGACTTTATTGACAACAATGCACTAAAACTAGACAATCCTAATGCACCTCAAAATCAAAACTTAGACGTCTTCAAACAACCATTCCCTAATCACTAACCATCTACTAGTCAACCACAATCCAATAACATTCAAGCTCATCAAACTATCAACATAGTCAGAGAATCCACGCCCCAACCATCTACCAATAGCTCTACCCCTGAGACAAAAAATCAAGCATCCATAGAAGTAGACACCACCACTAGTCTTGTCATAGAAATGAAAACATCTCCATCCACATCTACCCCCTCCACAACAAGTTCATCCACTAGTTCTTCACAAACTTTACAAAAGAATCATATCCTACAAATTGTGCAAATCTTGTATGATGACCACACCACTCAACATTATTTACACACCCTTCGAAAACTAGTCACACGACCTCAACCTCTTGCATCTAAAAAGCCTACAACAATAACACACCATCACATCACACATTCAACAAAAAAACCAAGCTCCTTTCCTTCCATTTTATGACCTCACCATCATTTAAATTACCAGTCAATATCATAAAATCCAAAACCATTATTTAGACATCTATTCATGTTGTACATGAAACCATTCCTCCAATGATCATACCATCAAAAAAATTATCACTTCCCTTAACTTTTGACTCGAGAGGACATTATACATTTACTTCATTAAAGGATCCTTCTACAATCCATCATAACCCTACCCCCTCTAAATCCATTTTGGCCTTGAGGATGGAAGCCCTCCTGGTATAACTTTGAAGCCTCTTGTGACTATCATCACACACCAGTACACTTTACAAAAGATTGTAAAGTCCTTTTTAAGCTTGTCAAAAATATTACTAATAAGGGCTTTTATCCCCATAGATTTACAAACATCCAAATCATCCCACAAGATTTCTCCGACCCCTACATTAAAATCAACACCCACACCAACAATTGCTAAAAGCAAAGAGTCTTATAATTAAGTACCTCCTCTTTAAATCGATGTAGTACACATTACCACCAAAACATGTATCCATGAACCCAATACCTCCGACCAATAAAAATCTAAACTTACTATCCTAATCACTCCTGAACCAGCTAATCAAACATCACTCACCAAATCGAAGGTTTTTATCCTTGCTGCTCCTCCTATACAATCCATCACTATAATTTAAAACATTGTCATCAAATTGCTTCACCAAGCTCCATTCAAGATGTCCCTTTATGAGCTAGTGCTAACCTCACCTTCAAATTGATAAGCCATGATTGAAGCTCTAAAATCCATATCGGTGCCTTCGAATGATCCCAAACCTTTTGAAAATATAGTCGGCATGCTTCAAACATCCACTGCCCATAGCCTTCGAAAATTTAAAAAAACTATCATTACAACTTGAAGACCATGATATTCCCTTCTTCATCACTACTCAAATAAATGACATCCCCATTAAGAGGGTTATGATTGATAATGATGCCAGTATCAATATAATATCATCATATGCCTTCGATCAAATTCATCTACCTAACACCCATCATCATCCAAACACCAATTGTAATCTGAGTCTTCACTGACATGATCACCCCCACGTTGGGTACAATTATCTTACCTCTTAAATTCAGCGTCAAAACCCTACCTGAATTCTTCTATCTAGTAGAAGGAGAGTTCCAATACAACATGCTATTAGGCCAACCTTGGATATGCAATATGCATTGCATCTCATCAACACTCCATCGATGTCTTAAGTACAAATATAAGGGTAAGACCTTCATTGCTCCTGTGGATCCCAACCCTTTCAGAGATTGTAACATGACATATCGTCTGAATGAAGTGATTGTTCCTAAATCAATCCCGTGATCCTCTAATGAATCATCTATCTGTTCATCCATCACATCATCCAAATTACTAGACAATTATTCCTTTGATGACGTTATGAACCACATTTCACTAGGGGAGTATCGTCTCCTCACACTTAATTCACTTCCCACACCTAAGACATACAGAAGACTTGATAAATAACCCATGTATGAACCTAACATTAGAGATGTTGTATCTTATGGTCCCCCAAATCTGAAGACAAATATTATCTATGGAGGGATCAACTTACCCTCTTCACAACCTACTCATCAATATCGTGCCATCTCATTCGTATAAAACTTTTTATTCTTATATAATCAAGTCTTCACATAGATGTATCTCTATCGCTGTGCCTAGAAAGGCTTCAGATTTGTACCTTATGAATAGTGAATCCATGATATAATCATCCAACATTCCCTCAAATCACATTAAAAATATAGATTAGATTACAAGAAACCTGCTTCCGAGTCCTCCATACATGTTGTATCCAAAACAATCATGGAGTCAGAACCATCTTCTTCGTCCACGTAAGATGACCCTCTGAAAACAGATGACACTGTTTCCATTCCTCCTAAATTTTTTAGTCATTAATATTACATTAGGACCATTGAATTTTTGAACTAATCACAACACTAAGACAATTCCTCTCATCTTTCCTATAATGATGAAATAGGGCTCACCCACCATTAACATCCTTCAATATCAAGACGATTAAGTTATTCTTTCCCATATGGGAGCATAGGACCATTTCCTTCAGAAAGCCTTACCACCTGACACTTTAACACTCCTCAATGAATCTGATACTGATGTTAATATAAGAATCTACGGGAGCCTCACTTAGTTAAGGTCTGTCAATATTTAGATCCACATGAATTAAATGAATTCACCGCCTTCTTATCTAAGTATAGTCAAGCCTTTGCTTGGTCATATAGTGAAATGCATGGTATCAATCCCAATATCATTGTCCATAACATCCTAACTTATCCTAACACCAAACCCGTCTAATAAAATCTACGTAGGATACACCCTCGTATATCTCTTCTCATAAAAGAAGAGTTACAATACTTGATTTTTTGCTAACTTTATCATACCCATTGACTATCCACAATTGTTTTCTAATATTTTTCCCGTAACTAAAGGCTCAACCAAGTTACGCATCTGCAACAAATTCCTAGATCTTAATATTGCTTATCCTAAATATGAATTCCCTCTTCTAAACATTGATCAACACATTGATCTAGAAACTGGCCATGAGATGCTTTTCTTAATGGATGGCTTCTACGGTTATAACCAAATCCTCATCACTACCAACGATCAACACAAAACATTCATTATTACTCCTTTGGGGAATTTATATATCATTTTATTCCCTTCAGACTCAAAAATGTGGGTGCCACTTACCAATGCGCTATGACATACATATTCCATGACCTCATCCATAAAATCATAGAAGACTACGTAGATGATCTTTTAGGAAAATTGAAACAACGTAGGGATGATCTTGGTTGTCTTTGATGATTTATTCACCCATGTCATTCAATATTTCATTTTTATATATCCTTTTAAATGTGTCTTCGATGTTCTAACAAGTAAACTTATAGGGGTTCATCAGATCCATCTCGAGAATTGAAGTAGACCCCGCTAAAATCAAAGCTATTATTGAAATGCCTCCACTTACCAACCTCAAGTAGATTCATAGCTTTCAGGGTAAGCTTCAATCTATCCGTCAATTTATATCACAACTATCAAATTATTGTCAACCCTTCCACCACCTTATTCATAAATATTTTAACTTCAGATGAGATCAAAATTATCAAAAAACCTTTGATGACCTCAAATAGTACCTCCTCTCGTCGCTTGTGCTCACACCTCTACTTGAGGGGGAACCTTTCTATTTTTATATATTTGCTACATATAATGCCTTGGGTGTCATGCTCTCTCATCAAGATGAGCATGTACATGAACATGCCATTTACTATATAAGCCGAAATCTCCATGAATATAAGACTCATTATAATGAAGCTACAAAGTTGTGTTATACCTTGTACTTCACAAATGCCAAGCTCTGCCATTATCTAGTCAAACACAAGAATTACGTTGTTACTAGCTTTAACCCGCTTAAATCCATGCACTCTAAACCATATCACAATGATCGCATCACTCGGTGGCTCATGCTCATGACCGAGTTTGATCTTGAATTTATGCCACAGAAATATATCAAAGGACAAGCTATTACCGATCAGCTCACCGAGGCTCCTCTTCCAGAAAACCAACCACCTACTGAATAACTCCCTAACAAATACATCAACACCATCTCCGATCAAGAATACATTCTTGTAAAAATGTCTCTCTTCTTTGATGGATCTAAATGCCAGCAAGGAGGAGGGGCTAATATCATCATTATACCTCTCTCGGGGAGTCCCATCCCTATATCATTCAAACTTAATTTTGAATACACTAACAACACGACTGAATACAAATATTTAATCATGGGTTTTCAAACCACTATCATGCTTGGCGTACAAATCTTAAACATCTATGGAGACTCAAAACTTGTTATCAATCAAATCAAAGGGATTTAATAATGTAAAAATGAAATCCTATAGAAGTATTAAACCATTGCTAAATTCTTCTTAGAATCCTTCAATCATTACACCATTAAGATAATTCCACGATATTCTAATAAGTTCATAGACACCATGGCTTATTTAGCATCCCTCATTCCTCATCCCTCATCCCTTTGTCAATTGAATATTCAATTGATAATTATAAACTTTTCATTGTCATCCACAGATTCGATAAACCATCCCATGAAAATGAATTCCCTTTTATCAATATCATTGAAAACAATCCAATTGACCTTTGGTACACTTAGACATTTGAATATCTCTTAGAATCCAAGATTCCTCCTGATCTATCTAGAAATGCCAAAAGGTATTTTCTTCAATGCACTACTGATATTTCATCGTAGGTGGTGTCCCCTATAAACATGGATTTAATAGCCTCTTATTAATATGCCTTATATTGAGCAAAGTAAATGAATAAGTACTAAGGAGAAGGTAGCGCATAGGAGAAAGGCACATGAAGAAGTGCACGTAAGGAGAACATGGTTTACGCGCTGGAGTCAGACAAGAAAGGATTACGTGTAAAAGGAGTCAACACTTAGCCATTATATAGATGTGGATATAAATATATATTTGGAGTGTCAGCTAAGAAATATTTTGAAGATAAGGTTAGAACATGAAGACTTGAGGTTCAAGCAAGGTCTATTTTGGGATACAAAGAAGAACAAACGACATGCATAGTTTTGAGATGATAATGGCATATGAACTATGAGTTAGATATAGTAGATCCATTATTAGGAAAGCTTAGCATTATTTTGTAGTTATCTTATAGCAGCGCATGGCTATTCTTAGCATGCAACATATTTTGAGGATGTATGGGCGGCGAAGGGAAATTCCCCACCCTTATAAATATGTATGATCTGCATAGGTTAGTATGACCACTTTTGTAATATAGTTATGCTGCTGGTATATGTGTGCACATGACTCATGGTGACACTTATATGTATGTAAACAATTTTTGTGTTTTGCAGTACTTAATATAATGGATCTTTATGGCTGGATATTGGTTGTAAACATCTCTAATACCAGTTCTTGTATGGTGGATTTAATCTTGATACTTGTATGAGTTAGTCTTAGGATTATGATCTAGATCTAGTTTATATTCTACAATATACCCGAATTCTTGTTATGAATATGGAATATATATGTTCATCATGCTAACTCCTTGGTAGAGCTCAAATAAAAGAGCGACTTGGTACCCTTTCACACTTTGAGTGAGCACTCAAGTTCTACTCAAAGTAGAACTGTGAAGGACACGTGACCTTAGTAGGTTTTGAGTGGGTCACTCAAAGTAAGACTACATTTTGGTTCCATTGTCGATACCTCTTTTTGAATCCATTGCAAGGATGGTGCATGATGGAAACATACCGGATCAATTTGGATACTATTGAAAGTTGGGTAGAGAATTTGGAGGACAAATTTGCATAAAGATACAACACTGGACATGATTTTAATGCACATGCTTGGGTTGAACATAACCTTTATCACGAGCTCTATGAGATGTTCTTTTCCTGTTTTCCTATAAAGTTGTATGAGTGGCTGGTAGGATATGCATTAAAGAGGAATTGGAGGTATAGAACCTTGGTTTGGAAGTAGGAAGATTATCAGAATTTACATGATGCTGATATGAGATAACAGGGAAGGAGCAGACTATTGCATAGTTAAAGGTTGAGCTATGAGAGGAAAAGGGAAGATTAAGTGAGGTATATAAAAAGACATAATTGATTGTAGATTCAATTATACTAGCACACCCGAATCTGGCCCCACCCTTGCAGAAGTATGAATCATCTCTCCATTGTCTGGAGGACTTAACACACATGATTACAATGCAGAAGTAACCCCTAATACTTGGGTATGTTGAAGAGGTTATGACACGATAGAAAAATTAGGAAAAGGAATAGCTTGAGGTGACCATAACCCAATACTTTAAGCTCCTCACATCAGTAAAAACCATGGCTCATATGGCCAAAGTTGTCTATGACAACTGTGAAGACATGGATCAGGTGGCAAGCATGCTAGTATCCACTCATGAGGTAGATTTAAAGGAGTTCTAGGCTCAAAAACAAAGATAATCGGGTGGAATGAGACAAGATCCTTGTAAAGGTCGAGAAGAAGAGTGACACCATTAATATATTAAGGACCTCGATAAAGAATAAGCTCAAGGAATTATATCCCCCACGTAACGCATATAATGGACACGCTAACTAACATTAGAAAATGGTTCGAGAATCTAGTTGACACATGCAAGGCCAAGGGTGAAGAGATAACATTTAAAGAAGTTAGTGCAATGATGGGGGATTTGTTCAAATAAGCGCAGAGTGAGGTGAAAGGATGGAATGTAATTGAAACATCATTGAATAAGGATTTTTCCATCCTCCTTACCTAGTAAAAGAATTCTTTTATTATTTGGCAACAAATTATTTTTATTCTTTATGGCTGCTAGATTCTTTATTCTTTATTCTTGGAAGGACACATTATATTTCCCATTGCCAGGGGTGGGTAATGAAATACGTTTGGGGTAATGTTGATTGTTGTGCGAAAGGAGTCAACACTTAGCCAGTTTTTGGATGTGGATCTAAATATAGATTTGGAGTGTTGACCAAGCAAGGTTTTGAAGATAAGGTTGGAACATGAAGATTTGTGGTTCAAACAAGGTCTATTTTGGGATACAAGAAAGACCAAGTGACATGTATATTTCCATGAGTTGATAATATGCTCTGAACTATAATTTAACTATAGCAGATATATTATTAGGAAATATTGCATGCTTTTATAGTTATCTTGTAGCGGTGCATGGCTATTCTTAACATGCAACCTATTTTGAGGATGCATACACGGTGAAGGGAAAGTCCCCACCCCTATATATGTATGATCTGCATAGGTTAGTATCACCACTTATTAATAAATTTATGCTACTGGTATATGTGTGTGCATGATTCATGGTGACAATTATATGTATGTAAACAATTTTTGTGTTTTCCACTACTTAATATAATGGATCTTTGTGGCTGGATATTGGTTGTAAACATATCTAATAATCGTTCTTGCATGGTGGATTTAATCTTGATACTTGTATGAGTTAGTCTTAGGATTTTGATCTAGATCTAGTTTATATTCTGTAATATACTTGAATGCTTTTTATGAATCTGGAATATATATGTTCATCATGCTAACTACTTGGTAGAGCTTACATAAAAGAGGGACTTGGTACGCTTACATATTTCAGGTGAGCACTTAGGTTATGCCTAGGTGATGTGCCAACACGCCTTGGGATTTTGGTGGGTAAAATAAGACTACATTTTATGTTCCATTGCCAGGACCTCTTTTTGAAGCCATTGTAAGGATGGTGTATGATGAAACACATTTGATCAATTTGGACACTATTGAAAGTTGGGTAGATAATTTGGAGAATGAGTTTACACAGAGATACAAAAATGGACCTGAGTTTAGTGCATGTGCGTGGGTTGAACATAACCTTTATCACGAGCTATATGAGATGTTATTTTCTTGTTTTTCTATAGAGTTGTATGAGTGGCTGGTAGGATATGCATTAAAGAGGAATTGGAGGTATATAACCTTGGTTTGGACGTAGGAAGATTATCAGAATTTGCATGATGCTGATCTTCCTTGGACGCGTGCTGTAGATCACTGGTGTAGTGTTTTGAATAGCTATATATTGGAGTACATTGTGTCTACTTATTCCTATCAAGAGGTATCTGAGTTTCAGTTCCTACACGAGCCCAGAGGATCTTTTCTATGCACTATCTTTTTAACCTCGACTTTTA
Organism: Taxus chinensis; assembly: GCA_019776745.2. Taxonomy (NCBI): domain Eukaryota; kingdom Viridiplantae; phylum Streptophyta; class Pinopsida; order Cupressales; family Taxaceae; genus Taxus; species Taxus chinensis. The sequence continues at coordinate 903,580,420 of CM034146.1, forward strand.
AAGAGAATCCTATGGCTAGCTAAACCACACCATGTGCAGGGGCAGGAGCAAGTGTAGTGAAAGATGACAGACATGATAGTAGAAAGGTAGAGAGAAGAAAGGTGATCTTAGTTCAATGAGGCGAGGTGAGAGGGATTTGGAGAAGAAACATGAAGTTGTGGAACAAATGGCGTTATGGAGAGAGATGGCTCACAAAGGATTTAGAGCTCATGCAACGGATGTGGACCTAGAGCATTTGGAACTCCCCCATTTGGGTAAGCATGATAGAGAACCCTCTTTGACCTTAGATGAAAGCACACCGGTGGAAAATTCATGGACCATGGGCGTACATTTGATCCCTCCTGGTGACCTAGCCCTTGCGCTTAGTTTTCTAGTTTCTACAAAAATCATTAGTAAGAAAGCTAGTGTGGGTAGTAAAGTAACAAAAAATAGATTTAATTTACCATCAAGTTCAGGAGTTAGTCAGGTAGCTTATTCATCTATGGTGGGGTAGTCATCTTCTACGTTATTTGGAGGTCCGGTTAGAGTTATGTTTTCTGGTGTGTTATCAGCACAGAACGTGGGCACGAAGAACATTGGTATTATGTTCAGAAAGTAGCATAAATTTGCAGATTGTGGGAGTTTAATTTAGTAAAAATATCATAACACAAGGCAACGCATCCTCTGGTCCAATACCTACCATGGGAGGAGGACCGGGAGGATCAGAAGGTTCGGGATCTAGTGGATCTGGTGGTTCTAGAGGTGGAGGGAAGACGAGATGAAATGCATGATATGGATTTGGTGGGCATGGTTCGCACCAACCCCAACATGTGTATTATGAGATGTCCCTTCGTATCCTAGAGTATAGAGGCATTGAAGATACCATAGAGCATGTTCATATGTGTGAAATACTATGGCACGTTAAGGGCATTACTACCCTAGAGCGCAAAGCAAGTTAGTTTACAACCACATTGCAAGGGCACACACATAGTTGGTATAGTAAGTTTGATTTGAATTAGACTTGTGTGATGATTTCTTGGCAGGGTTCCACATACCTAAGTTTGAGCAGAAGAACATCAATGCATTGAAGGATATCAAGCATGGCATGGCTGAAAGTGTAAGGGAATTATGATGCTGATTTTAAGAATCTATTATCAAAGTTATCTTATGATATTCATCCTAATCAGTATGCATAATGGTTCATTGGTGGTTTTGATAACCCCATTCAAGAGGGGTGCTCTCACACAAGACTTTTATAGATCCAAACGAAGCTCTTGAGGTAGCTTTGCATGCTGAGGCCATTGGTAGTGTAGACATTGGAGTAAGCCCCTTTATGGAGGTGCATATTACTTCTATGGTGAAGCAATTAGAATTTTTTTTCACCCCAATTCTAAACATGAGATGCGCAATAGACTATGGTGTAAAGATTGCAAAGTGGAGGGTCATACTAAGGATATCTGCCCTTGTAGATCAGTTCGCGCCACGTTTCTTGATTGTGAAATCTACCATTTAGAGAATGATTTTAGCAAGTGTCCTTTGCTACAACACGCCATTAAGAAAAACATGTGTAGTTATTACAAAATTTACAAATCACATAGTCATGACACAAAGAAAGCAGGAGAACATTCCAGAGAATAAAATTAATGTGAATACTTTTCAAAGGGAAATAAACACACAATTTTTTACCTAGGAATGAAAAAAATGCAAAAGAACCCCTGATGGGTCCTGCCAGGTGTGCCAAAATGTTTCATCGGATTGTTGTATATAATGAAATGGATAAAGGTAAAAGGCCAAAGAGGAATACTTGTTATATGTTGGTTGAAGGTTGAGCGTGCACATATTTTGATTTTCAATCCAAACTGATTGTGTGAGCTTCCTTTTCGCTGGGAGGAACTACCTGTAATACAAAACAAGACTACAAAATACAGTCAATAAAAAAAGCTTAGTGGATTGCCTAATGTGAGCTAGATCCAGGAAGTTTGATACTTCCTCAACAGTTTTCAATCCATAGATATATAATTCAATATAAAATAAATGAACATGCAAATAAAAGAATCTAACAATAGTGTTCTAATTTAGGTATCTCAAATTACTATCAATGTTAATCCAACTAAATGCTTGATAACTAGCTGATGAAGATCATGGGTTAAGGTTGTAGGTTGGGTAGGTGGTGTGAGGGTCACATGCAGGGTCTGGGTAAGATCTAGCATAATTTGGGGTTGATTTAGGTGGTTATGAGGCTTACTAGTCTAAGGAATTTTTACCAGACATAGAGACCAAGGCCAGTCAGGGTGACCGATGATGGTTTAGGTATGACCGATACCGGTTTAAGATGACCGATTATCAGTTTCTGTGGGGATAGAAGAATGTTAGAAATAGGTGTTTAGGATCTCTCTTTATGTCTACACAGAGAATTGGGAAGGTTTGTGGTGAGGTTATAGGTGGGGGTACCAAGTTTGGGTGAGGTTTTGTGAGTTTCTAGGGTTGTTAGGTGAGGTTTAGTGAAAGTTGACAGATGATACAGTAGCCAACGTCGGTTGGGTGATTGATGCCTGTGAAGAGGAGAAACTAATGACGGTTAAGGTAACCGGTGTCGGTAGGGGAAAAATTGAGGTAATTAAATAAAATTTGTTTGTGAGCTTCTTTGTGATTACACAAAGAATGGAGGGAGGATGGCTAGGTTTGTAAAAATGCTAGGAAGGCTCAGGAGTGCCTAAAATTTAGCTCCAGAGAGGCAAAAGGTGGTATGTGGTAAGATGGATAGATTGGCAGGAAAGTGGGAATTGGAGGAATGCATCGAAGAACAAGATCTAATAATCAAAAGATAAAGAACCTGTAAAGTAAGTACAAAAATGATGCAAATCAACACACTTACTTGTATTTGTAGGCCCAATTGGTGAAGGAAGGTAATGGCTTATCCATGAAGAACACTATGGTTAGTGCCATGACAATGCTTCCCAGAGTGATCTTGTGAATGCTTAATTGCCTATAGAGGAGTCTTAGGTTTTTGTTTGGGCCTGTGGTGGAGTGTATTCCGTCATCAGGATGATGACAAAATCTCTGGTTTGTGCTTGAATGTAGATATCTCTCTCAAAACTCGAAGTGACAAACCTAGGAAAAATATTGCAAAACTATATATATGGTAACTGATGATGGTTAAGGTGACCGCTGTTGGTTACAGATTAATCAACATCGGTTAGGACGGGAAATCCTGGGTTTTCCAAAAATAACAGATCTTGGCTATTTTTGGCATGCCTTGCTTATCAGTACGGGTCTCAAGTGAGGGTTAACGCTTAGATAAGAGGGAGTGTTATTTGAGAAGGAATAGGAATTTAATGTTAGGGTTAGACTAAGTCCCAGTTGGTTAAGATAAGTAGAGACTGAATCTTAGTTAATAAATAGGCTAAGAATAAGTCCATGGTTAGGTGTCTAGGTGATGTGGCTGGGTGAGGTGCAAATTAAACCTAATTAAAGTAATTAAATCAATAAATAATATGAGTATGGGCATTAATTCAATTGTAAGTAATTAAATTAATATGAATGTGGGATAAGGGAGTCATGGCTAGGTGAACATGTTATGTTAACTAATTAAAAGGAGACTTAAGGGGAGTGTCACCAAAATTTTGTGTCTACAATGCCATCTGGAAGAACATGTCCCAGTTACTATAAAATTTGTAAATCACACACTCATGACATAGAGAACTATAGGTTGATTGATCAAATTCATGAAGTGATTGATATGAGTGTGCGCTAGACCAGTGTTGCAAACAATTCCAAGGAGCAAAGTGAAAATTCATGGTTAGAATCAAAATAATAATGAAGGGCATTTTGATGGAGGTGGTCAAGGTAGAGGCTGCCATTGAGGATTTAGAGGCCGAGGTCATGGGGGGTGGAAGAAGTGAGTTCCCTTGTGGAACTTATTATACATGTGGATCTCCTGATCATTATAGGTGCGAATGCCCTCAGAACATTGTTTTCTTCTTTTGCAGAAAGAACCACAATTATGAAGAGTGCCCAAATTTATATGAGCACTTGATAAAGAAGCATAAGCATGATAAGGGTGCTGGGATGGTTAGATTACATCATGTTGTGGGGGATCAGTGGGTGCCCCACATTAGCACATGATCTTGATATGATACCTGTGTTAGTTACTACTCGCGCTAAAGCTGTGCATGCCTGTGAGGTTCCCAAATAGAATCATTTTATTACAAAGTATCGAGGTTATCAATGCAAAGTATCCTAACCCTGTGCATCAGAAGGAAGTGTATCAAGAATCTATGGAGTTTATTAGGAACTTGCAATGTGAGATACAATGCTTGAAGGAGTAAGTCGTGGATGATAGAACAAAAAAATGCAGCCGCACTACCCCAGAAAGATGTAGATGAAATTAAGGAGGTTTGTAAGTTGCTACGCTAAGAGAACATCATTCCATTGTTAGGGGAATGGTTGAGAGAGAAGGTACCATGCATAAAGGGTGAGTGCGGAAAACATATTTTGTATGCCAACTTGCCTCCTCATAGTATTGATTATGTTAATGAGATTACATTGAATGGAGTTGTTGATGGGTGGATTTTGAGTAACATCTTGATTAATACAGGTGAAAAAGTGAGTGTACTCACTTTGGACGCATGGCTACAGATGGGGAGACCACCATTACAACCATCTTTGAATGTGTTGTTCATGGAAAACAGGACTAAAGCCACGCCTGTTGGAATTTTGAAAAATTCCAGTATTAAAACTCATGGGGTCAAGTTTACTGGTGATTTTGAAGTATTAGCGCTTGTAGAAGCAAATAGTTTTCCAACATTACTTAGGTGCCCCTGATGTTATGTAAATAATGCTAACCTCTAATTCAATAAGAATTATATCAGACTTTGAAAATAAGAAGGAATGCGTGATCATCCCTTTGATGGACAAAAAGGCCGCGCCTTATGTAGAACCTTTGAGTGAAGAGGATATAATTTTTTTTTATGTGTGCACCATCAGGGATCCTAAGGTGCTTGATCCATAAAAGGAAGGAGTAATTCAGTGGGATGATTCACAATCTATGAGTGATACACCATGTGTTGCTTGTGATAACTGGGTACATGGGACTTATGAGATGGTTGGACATGAAATGAAGAGTGTAATTATGCGTGTCAGTAAGTAAGGCTCTATTAGGCATTTGGGAAATAACCAAGTACCCATGTACACTGGGAAAAATCAATCTTGAAGTGTTTCTACGCTCTATGGAAGCCCAGTGGAAGGATCAAGGTACAAAGAAGAGATATGCTGGTTTACACTCTGCGTAGGGTCAACAATGCGCTGGTGGATTACACACATGGATAATTTTATAGAGTGGAGTGAAGTGAGAATTTCATTCTCTACTAGATTTCTCATAAGTAATGTACCCTCTCATATATTTGAATTTCATGGGAAGGATCCTGTTTAGCACCATGCTTAGATTTTGTGAGAGACTTTGGACAGAGGGGCAGGAGACTTTGCCACCTTCACTATGGGTGCATTAGTTCTATTCCACCCTGCAAGGCTACACACATATATGGTATGTCTATGTAGAGTTGAATAAAGCAACATGGAATTGGATAGAGTTGACTGCAGGTATGGTTTAGACATTTGATTACTTTTTTTTTTTATACTAAACCATTTGTGAATGGGACATTAAATATAATGAAGCACTTGACTATGAGAGATAGTGCAAAAGTTGAAGAAATTATTCAAGAGTTGTTGGGAGAATCAGAACTTGAGGCACACTTTGAAGAAGAGGAGATTGATTAACATCTTAGGTGTGCCTGGCTAGCAAAGGAAAAAGGGCAAGATGGTCCATATGATTGATGCTGTGGAAGTAGAGAACTTGGATGTTGATCATACTATAGGGATGCAGTGAGGTCATGGATAGTGCATATGAATGAGTGCGCACGTACCATGAGCCTATGAAGATAAAGAAGGTCAATATTGGAACAAAATATGAACCTAAGAAGGCTATCATTGGTGATTATTGGTCTGAATCAGAGGTTTCTAAGATCATCAAGCTACTACGTGAATTCCAATATTTATTCCCTAGAGGCTATCATGATTTTGAAATGGGTACATGAATATTTGGGTGAGATGAGGATCAAGCTAAAGGAAGGTGCACACTCAGTTAGGAAGAGACCTTACTAGATGAATCTTAACTTGCGTGTTAAGGTGAAGGAAGAAATATATAAGATGCTGAAATCCAGAATCATTGAGCACATAGAGGAATCATAATGGGTTAGACCAATGGTGATAAGTATCAAGAAAGATGACATGATAAGGATTTTCATGGATTATAAGGAGTTAAATGCTTCTTGTGTTATAGATCCTTTCCCCACACCTTTTACAGAAAATATCTTAGAGAGCATGGCATGGCATGAGATCTATTCCTTTACTAATGGGTTTTTTGGATATCATCAGGTGAGGATTGCAAAAGAAGATCAAGAGAAGACTAATTTTACCACAGAGTGGGGAAGTTTTACATACACAATTATGCCCTTTGGATTGAAGAATGCACCTATAGTATTTTCACGTATTGTGAAACAAGCATTTTAGGATTTCATACATAAGTTCTTGCATGTTTACTTTGATGATTGGACTATCTATGGGCTAGTGAAAGACCACTGTGAAAATTTAAGACTTATGTTTGAGAGGTGTAGGTAGTTGAGCATCTCTCTCAACATCAAGAAGTGCATTTTTGCTGCACCCTTTGGAAATCTTTTGGGACATATCATATTCAAAGAAGGTTTGTTGGTAGATCTTGCTAAGATTGCTATTATTTTGGGCTTAGAGGAACCTACTAACCAAAGTGAAGAGTGTGAGTTCTTTGGACATACATGGTACTACAGAAAGTTCATTAAGGGTTATGCTAAGATTGTCATGCCCTTGGAAGATTTATTAAAGGGCAAGGGTAAGTTCCATTGGGGGTGAGGCGTAAAAATGCACATTTGAGACATTGAAGGAAAAGGCTCATTTTTTAATTTTCCCTCATGGACCAAACCCTTCCATGTGCATGTAGACACCTCTGGTATGACCATTGGCACAGTGTTAGCATAATCTAGAGATAGTATTGCAGATTACCCTATTTTTTTTACAAGTAGGAAATTGACCATGGCTGAACATAACTACACAAATATAGAGCACAAAGCTTTGTCGATGATTTATGCGCTACATAAGTTTAGGAAGTATTTGTTGGAAACTCATTTTATCTTCTATATAGATCACATACATTGAAGTATCTGGTCACTAAGCCTGTTTTGTAGGGGTACATATGTAGATGGATTCTATTGTTCTAGAAATTTGACTTTACCATTGTGGTGAAGCCAAGAAAGAGAAACTATAGAACAAATCATTTATCTAGGATTAATTCGAGTGAGGATGCATAGAGCATTGAGGATACAATGCTAGATGCATAGTTATTTAGATTAAATTGTGTACCTTATGATTTGGAAGATATTGCAGTATTTCTGCATACTGGTGTGCCACCTGAAGGCATGAAGGCCTTGGAGAAGAAACGACTTGCTATACACACTGTGCCATATATGAAGATAGGTGGAGATATTTACAAGTTAGGCCGTGATGAGGTTTTGTACCGGTGTTTACTTGAACATGAGTGCTCTGCCATTATGGAAAAGACTCATGGTGGAATTGTAGGAGGTCACTATACAAGAAATGCCACTGCACGTAACTATTAAAAGGTATTCGATGGGAAACAATTTACAAGGATTATATAGAGTATTGTAAAGCATGTGATCATTGTTAACACCTTGGAAAGCCTGAACATAGAGATGAGATTCCTTTGCAACCTATTGCTAGTGCAGAACCTTTTGAAAAATGGGAAATTGAATTTGTGGGTCCTATTTCCTCAACCGCACGCATGAGTGGATCACGCTATATTATAACTTGTACATATTATCTTACAAGGTGGGAGGAAGCATTATCTACAAAGGATTATAAGACAACTACAACAACCAGGTTCTTACAGGAAAATATTATCAGTAGGTATGGATGTCCATTATGTCTAATAAGTGATAGAAGCATACACTTTTTGAATGAGACTATCAGGATATTATTATCTAAGTTTATGGTGACGCATTAGAAGATAACCCCCTATCATCCATAAGCCAATTGCACTGTCGAAGATTTCAAGAAAATATTGAATCATACTTTGAAAAATATTTGTGATGTCGAAAGAAAGGAATGAGATAATAAAGTCTCTGTTGTACTTTGGGCATATAGGACAACTTATAAAATATTGTACAAGGACACACCTTTTTAATTGGTGTTTGGCACAGAAGTATTTTTCCCATAGAATTCATGTTACCTTCCCTGCATATTGCATGCGCAGGAGGATTGACTGATGAATAGGAACTTGAAGAGCACATAGACAAAACTGATGTAGTTAGATGAAAGGTGCGCTATAGCTCGTTAGAGCAAGAAAATAGAAAAGGATAGGCATAAGGCATGACATGATCGACATACTAAGAACAAGAAGATTGAGTTTAGGTAGATAGTTCTTCTATATGATACCAAGTTTTTGTGCCACACTGGAAAGTTCTAAGTACATTGGTTGGGACTGTATGTTGTGAATTACATACTTGATTCAGGTTCTTTCCAACTACAGGCATTAGATGGGACAAGGTTGACCGATCACTTCAACGAGAGTAGGCTGAAGCCCTACTATAAATAAGTCTTCTTGGTGTTTGTAATAAGGTAGTATTGCAAGTTAGAATAGGTTTCCCTTAATGTATTTACTTTATATGTGGTTCCTTTCAACACTGCTATGCTTTGTCAATTTAGTTCAGTGTTTTGTGTAATAAGTGTGCTTGCATGCCAAAAGCTGATTAATTTATTTTTGAGTTCATGTGAAGAGGACCGCACATACATTTAGTGTGGGGTAGAGTGTAAACAAAGGCATGTGTATAAGAGTTGATGTTGACAATGGCCCCGGAAAAACAAAAGCACGCATTGGAAGTCCTAAGTATCAGAGGGATGCATGTAGTGGTGGTGATAATGATTGCTAGAAAATGGTAAGGTATCAATGAAGATGGTGATAATAAGAATTATGCAATGGAAAAATCCACGTACATGAATGAACAAATAGGGTAACATGAGGTAGGCTTTGTAGCAGGAAAAACTACTTCGAAAAGGATGCAATGGTTGATGTACTTCAGTTCTCAGAGCGTGCGTAAGGAGTTCTGTGGTCAGTATAGTTTTACATGCTAGAAGGTTACAGATGTTATGCATTTTGGACATGCAGAGGAAACGTGCATGGAGAAGTCATATTTATTGTAGAAGTAGAGTTGTAGGTGGCATGGTAATTAATGTGATAAAAAGTGAAAAAACTATAAATAGGGGTTAGGCTAAGTTATTTGTACCTTGCGATAACTTGTGGAAGAGATCTTACGAACTAGGGCATCCTTGTGAATTTTTCTGAATGATCGATTGCAAAGGTAGAAATTCATGAATCAAATTTTGAAGACAAACACGTATGTGCATAGAGTGGGTTTATGAAATAAGTTCTATAGGTTTGGATGATGTAGTGTGAAAAGAAGCGTTCTCTGGTTAGGGTTTAAATAACTAGGGCATGAATTGTAGGATTGCATGAAGGAGTAGGGTTCTAAGTTTGAGGAATTGAAACAAAAAAGCAAAAGGTAGAAATAATCAAGTACTTGACTAAGGGTAATGACACCAAGAAGAGCAACAACTATTTCACCTAATAAAAGGGGCAAGGGAAAGGGAAAGGACAAGTCAAGTGAGCCCACAAATTTCAATGAGTGGTATTCCAAGATGCAATACTCAGATGGCATATTGATGGGGATGGAGTGGGTGTACCATGTATGAAAAATTGTTATAAGTGATTATAACCATTGAATCGATATGAATGAGAAGGAAATGGCATTGGAATTGGTTTGAACCATAGGTGAGAGAATGGAAGATGATAAACCAATTTATGATGACTCAGTCCAGAAGACTTTGGAGAAGGCTAGACTTCTACAACTCTATGAACTACCTTTTTTTGGAAAGCCTGAGAGATTGTACAAATCGATTATATCGTGCGTGCGCAAAGATTATTTTTACTTCGCTGGAAGAAGAATGCACATAACTCCATAGTTAATCTCCAAGTTCATTGTACTCATCTGCACTGGAGAGTCAATTGATGATGACTTGGGAAATAATGAGGTTGTCAAAGAAACAACTAAGGAGTATGAGTACAAAAAGGTGGGGTCTCCTTTAATATTGTAAAGAGCAATGAACTAGTCATGAAGATGGCCATGCGTCTGCTTACAAAATTTAACAGACAAGAATGATGGACCCAAGTTAACAAAAGGTGGTTGAATGTATGCATGAAGATTGTAGAAGGGACCATATACAACATCTCGACCTTCATTGCAGAAGATATCATTGATGCCACACAATATGGGGACAAGATAATGTATGGTACTATTTTTCTTACCATTGTTCTCTCTAAGATTGGAGTACCCGATGGGCCAAACAGTAATATATGGGAGTACCCTGATGAGGACCTATTGATGATTATCCTTGTAGATGAAATCATCAGAGTCTTTGTAAACCTTAGGTTAGTAGGACATGCATCCTAAGGTAACCTTGAAATTTTAAAGAAGCCAGATATTCTCTACTGAGTAGGGTAGGGTTAGAAGAAAATATGAAATAACTTAAAATAACGAGGTGATGCGCCAATCTAGAAACAAAAACATATAAAATACTTAAACAAATTATCTATAATAGTCGAAGATATTTTTGGCATGGTCTATTATTCTGATAACATAGTTTCTGAGGAAGCAAAGAGATTGATTCATAGATAGTGAACGAATAGAGAAATTCCAAGGGCATCAAGAACTATGAATTTCCTGATCCATTTAGAACTACTTATAATGAAAGAACGGAGATTCAGAAAATAAAAAGTCAATTTGTATAGAATAAGAACTCTTTATTCATAGAGAAAATGATACATAAGGCCCTCAAAGGCACAAATTACGCTTTTCTTGTATGACAGAGGCTTACTGAGGATAGACTTCTACAAACTATAGAACTCCTTGCTTCCCCTCCTTTCTTCCTCCTTTGTAAAAATATCTCCCCCTATATCTGAAACTTCTACTTCCTTTTAAAGACCCATTCTCTCTCTGTCACTCAAAACTCCCACTTTTCTCTCTCCCTCAATTTGACAGGGATTTCGTTCTTATCTTTTTAGCTCCTGGCCCAATCTTTTAAATACAGAGCTACCACTGTCAGTATTTAATTCAGATGTTTGATATTCTAATATGGAATAAATATTTCGATTATTTATAGCGATATGTAGATCTGCTCCTACTTGGTTTTGCCATAGAGTCTCTGGCCAACGAAGATCTTTTTCTACCAAGTGGAGGGTTTTCACTTGTTTACAGATGTCTTTGTTTAGCCTTATACCAAAAGTGCGCCAGATAGACACATGGAGGGATTCCACTTGATTCTATTGTGTTTTGAATTTTCAACCTATTTGGGAGTAAAATTATCAAACCCTGGAAATGTGGAGAGCCTACGCGAGTTTGGGAAACCAACTTAGAATTTTACATTTGAAGTTGTGCCGATGAAACATGTGGAGGGCTTGTTATTCCAAATTCACCCCTAGAGGTAAATTGGATAACTCACATGATTTCTTTAGATTGAGCAAGTAGAAATGGCTCGAGGGAAAAAGTTAGGTTTTAGAGCTCCCTTTGGCTCTTTTCTAACCCCTCCACCCAAGGAAAAAATTCAAGGAGTTAGACAAAATTGAAAAAATCCAAAAAATTGGCTTAAGCTAGTTTATTACAGAAAAATTAGGTTTTTTTTGCCCAGGTTGTATAGATACGCGCAGGACAACTGGGACCCAAAATGCTGAAAAGGCCACGGGCAGTTCAAAATCAAAAAAATTGGGTATTTTTGTCTGGCGTGGTCCGCGGGATGTCGGGACGCGCGGGACCCATATTGCCGAAATCACCAATTTGTAAAGGAATAAGAAAAATCAAGTATTTTTGGCCCAAGTCGCATAAGTACGCGCAGGACATCGGGGACCCGTAAAGCCAATTTTTCTGATTTGTAAAGGGATACAGGTAGAGCGGAGGTCAACAACTGTCACGAAAGCGAGACACCAAAATCTGATTTTCTCAATTTGCAAAGCGGGTCAAGTGTGATATGAGTGAAGTAGAGGTTTTCAGCCTAAGTCGTACAAGGGACATCCGGGAGAAAAAGAACCGACATACCCGATATAGCTGCATGCAAGGGAAAACAATGCAAATCAGATCCTGAACTTCAAACGACCATAACTTTTGACCCTGAGCTCTGATTTTCACAAAATTTGACTTTCTGGAATGAGCACGATGTCTTCTGGATTTCTTAATTTTGATGAGGGTAGATATAAAAAATAAACAAAACATATTCAGATCCAGTAAAGTAAATGCTTAGTCTCATTAAATGACAGAAATGCCTGGTAGACCCAAAATAGATGCCTACACTCAGAAGGCCATAACTTTTGCATTTCTCAATGAAAATGCACAAAATTAGTACCATTGGAATTATGGTTTTGATCCTAATGTAAAAAAATCAAGAAATATGGAATTTGATGAAAAGTAGATAGAGAGGTTGTAGAAAAAGTTCCCAGGTTCATAACAATGTTTTATTTGGTAGTTGAGATGCATTCAATGAAGCATGGGCTGACATTTGTCACTGCAACAAGTTAGGGGATAGTATGGGGGGCATTTTGCAAGCAACATAACATCATTTCACTCCATTTACTACCCTTTTCAAGTGGTTGAAGTAAAATTTTTGAGATTTTCATTTTCCCTCTCTCTCTCTCTCTCTCTCTTCTCAGATTTCTATAAATTGGAGTGTTGGGCTCATTGTAAGGGGAGATGGTTTTGAGTAGAAAAAGTAAATCAAAATTGTTTTTTGAAGCCAATGTGCTGCATGCCCTTGTAGTGGACTTCTTGTATGGTGATCCATGCCCTTATCTTGTAATAGATTGGATTGTGCATACTTATGAAAGCAATAGATACAAGTTTGTGGATTTTTCTTCCTCTGCTGTGTTTGTTTGCATTCATCTTACCCCTTTAATCTCATTACATATATATTGTGTCTATCTTATGCTATTACAGGAACTCATTATCATTGTGTGTGCATGAAATATTATTGTGAATGCTATTGCTAGATTGTGGAGAACTGTTATCACCCCTTTTAGTATGCATTTTGCTTCTACTTTTCGAACATTGGAAGAATATTCTCACACTCTCCTTTTCTGGTGTATCACCGCTTTAGTGTAGGATTTTTTTTCATAGACTCTTTCTCCCTGGTCCCTTGGAAAGTTAGATTAGGATTAGATAGTTTTGCCTAAATTAGAGTAGATTGTGGTAGGTGGTTTAGGAGCAAGAACCAGCTTTCTCTAGAGGTCTATCTCAAGTAGCAAGTCCCACAACTTGGAGATATTACCCATGTTATCCAATCAAACTGTGAGCTCAAACACACACACTTGTGCAAATAATAGGGTGCTGTTATTTGGTGATAATAGGGCTTTCACTTATTTCTCCATACTTAGTCGATTTAGGCTTCGAGTGAACAAAATAAGTGAGGGTTGGGGTAACAAAAGATGCTCAATAAAAGAGTCTCAAAAAAAGAATGTAATCAGTTTGGTGACTCTCCTAGGGACTCCGTGCCTGCCATGGAAGAATCTGACATCCTCTAATTCTCAAAAATTAAAAAAATGTGGCTTATAGAATGCCAGTTAGAGCTTCTACAAAGAAGCTTGGTGTCTAAGCTATTCCTGCTCTGTTGGGTACGTCCTTCTTTGCAAGGTTTTAAACGATCAGTCTAGCTCAATTATCTCCTTGTGGGAGAAACCCTGGAGGCTTTGCATTACTACATACAAGTGAAACTCTAACTGTATAATGGGATTGATGATGGCCTCCACCTCAGCAATGCTAGAGTCCTCCTTCAAATAATAGAAGACAATATTGTCCTGATGCTTGGAGATTAAAAAATGTTGGATTTGGTCCTTTTATAGGACCATAGACTCATCTGGGAAGGGAGAAGGGAAACCTAGCTGCACCAATTCATTGATATTATGCTTCCTTTCCTTTCTTCCTTGGTGTAGCTACACCACGAGATTTTGAAATTTAATAGAAGCTTTGTTACAACTCAAAATCTCATTGATCTTTGTAGTAATCAACCACCTATCAGTGATCCCTACATTTTGAAGAGTGGGGTCTGAGGCATTATAGAGTTTCTAAATCAAAATATTTGACTCATGGACCTTAGAAGATAAGGCGTTGCTGATGGTGGAAACTACATTCTCTACCTTGGAGCACAATTTTTGTGTGTTGGATATAAATATGAGGATCGGGGCCATATTTGTAGTAGTGGTGGAAATCCTATCACAATAGGAGGCATACAATCCTTGTACTAATGTTACAATCCCCACCTTCTAGGATTTTTGCCCCAATTTTTTGGTCAAGTCCTCGACTGTATCTTTAGAAGACTTTATCTTGTCCTGAAGGCTACTCTTCTCTTGTGAGAGTGAATTGACCTAGTCCTCGAATGCATTGAGTTGAGTTGCTAGAGTCTTTGCCTCTACTTGAGAAGCTATGAGGGCTTACTTGGTAGATGTATCCTTCAAATCCTTCTTGAGATGATCTACCTCTCTGTGCTTGGGTTTGAGCTCAACCATATGACACGCCACTGTGGTCTCTACTTTTTGAAGGATGGATTACACCTTCTTAAGCTGATTGCTGAGTTTCAAGTAGTCTGTAGTGACTATTGCTACTATTTCATTCATTAGCTTGACCCTATCCTGAGGCTAGAATTCAGTAAGGTCCACCACGACAACACTAATTGAATAGTCATCAGGATGTAACTGCTCTATGGGCTTGGATATTTAAGGGATAAGGTGGGTGATGGTCAAGGAGCTCTATTGATGGTCGTATAAAGACTATATCTGCCTGGTTGATAGTACTGCCATCTCCTTCTTCTTCTGTTTTACCCTCCTTTGATCTTGGGCCACCCTAGTGGAATCTTTTTAGCTCAAAAACATGGAGGAAGAAGAGACCATTCCCCCTATGAATGGAAACCTAGGTGGTAGGCCATATGGAATAGTAACTAGTGATTGAGACATTGCAGTTACTAGGGCCAAAGAAGGGGGGTGTCATCATGTGGGGGGAGAAAATTTGGATGGTGGTAGAGAACTATGGAAGAAGGGGAGTGCCAGGTGGAGGAAGAGTCTGTGATGGAGTGACAGATA
This sequence comes from Taxus chinensis, assembly GCA_019776745.2. Lineage (NCBI taxonomy): Eukaryota > Viridiplantae > Streptophyta > Pinopsida > Cupressales > Taxaceae > Taxus > Taxus chinensis. The sequence continues at coordinate 903,595,676 of CM034146.1, forward strand.
GAGGGGGGCCTCCAGAAGAAAAAAGTGGAGGTGGAGGTGTTGCTGATAGAGAAGTCCTGGGTGGAGGCAAAGGAGAACCGGAGGTTGTAACTAACTTTAGCTTCTTTGTGAGCCATGCTTGAAGGTGATTCCCCCTCTGCTACTGATTTTGAGGTGTTAGGTGAGTGAAAAAGTGGTGGGGAACTCTTAAGAGAAGTGACAAAAAAAGTGCGGTACTAGACTTTGTTACTGTGGAAGCTCAGCAGATTTTGTGGTTGATCTAATAGACTGCTCAGAAGTGAGCACAACCGTGTCCTCGCTATCTGGATTGCAGTTATGCTTTGAGTCCCACTTTTCTTCCCACAACTTGTCACTAGAGACATCCTCTAAGTTCTGTGTGGTCAGGATAATCTCCTGCCTATATTTCTAGAAGGCTTCAATTTTTTTAGAGCTCTAGTTCTTCCTTTTTAAGGGAAGCCCAAAATCCTTAATCATTCCCTTAAAATTAGACACTAGTGGTTTAGGGATTTTGGGCTTCAATTTTTTCAGAGCTCTAGTTCTTCCTTTTTAAGGGATTTTTTGTAATTGTCAGAGTAGGGTCAAATTTGTATTTGACCTAGTGGAATGACTCCCAGCCTAGAGTTGGGATGTCCTTGATTTCAACAGAGATATCAGGGGACTTAGCCTGGGGGCTTCGTTGCGAATCAAAAAATGGCCTCGGGTCATGCTTACATGAGTCAGAGAATTTGTTGACAACTAGAGTAACAACCATGTTCCCTTATGGGTCATACCTCCATGAATCTTTGATAAAGGTGAGGCCATATGAGGCTTCTATGAGAGGTAGTGGTCTACTCACCTTTTGAGTATGGTAATCCCTCCCATATTAAAGGGGAGGTCATAGAGTGCTTTCTTCTTTCGGGTCAAGCCAAATTCAATGTCCAGGAGGATGAGTTACCTGGTGAATTCAAGACCCACAACCTGAGGCGTGAGAACCCTCAAGAGCATGAAGGATTCACCCTTGAATCCGTGAACCCGAATCATGGAATTCCCTCTAGCAAAGAATTAGTCACAAGGGTGTAATGGGTCTAAGAGGATAGACCATGTAGAGTCATTTATTCTGTGTTTGATCCCTTCAGAATCAATTTCTAGCATATGAGGCTCCATAAAAACATTGAAAAATTTATATATACTTGATGCATGGGACAATATATGGGTCCATGTAGATACCGGGATAATCTTTTAGGGATTTACCTTCACACCCCACAAGGTTAGATTCATATACTAATTGAAATATTGAGAATTTTTGTATAGGATGAGGTGGAAGAGAAAAGATGAATACCCAAAGGTGGATGTAATCGAGAAATGTTCCATCTACTCACAAATTGACCCCACGATGACCTCTGTGAATTTGAATGTATATTCTTCTTTCTGGTTGACAGTCCTCATTTGGAACATGGCCGTCATCTACCAATCTTAAATGCATTTATCAGAGTCTTGCCCAAAAATAAATGCTAACATAGAGCAGGCATCCTGAGAGCCAGCCATGAGGGATTTTAAGTGAATGGGGAAGCCCAAAATCCCTAAACCACTAGTGTCTGATTACCTCAACTCTTTGTTAAGGAGTGAGGCCTTACTTTGGCATTGGGCCCATACATTTTGAAGCTTGGCCGCATTATAGAAGCTGGCCATTTTGTCATAGGTTAGGGCTAACATGTTCCTAATGGCTTATGGTGTAATTACCATAGTTAAATTTAAGCTCTGAATTATATGGTTCTTTGATTTGAAACAAGATGCACACATTTGTATGAGCTCTGGGCACGGGTGCGTGAGAGGAACCATATATTGGGTGAGAGTTGTGCTCCAGATTCTAGAGCTGAATGAATCCGAATCACCCAGGCTATTTAACCTGGTGAATGCTGCTTCTCTTAAAGCTTTGGGCCTTTTATTGAGAGTGGGGTCAAAGATGTCATTAGTCGGGTCGCTGACCATATAAGGATCACTATACCGAGATAGTGGATGAGGTAATTTTATTTGAGGTCATAGAGGCCGGGGGGGAAGGGGTTGCCCCACGTAGGATTTTTCTACTTGAACAAAGCTAGAGGTGGCCATAGTGTCTCTCTAAATTTGAAAAGGACTCTGGAGGCTTTGATACTCGTTGATTAATGTAGAAGACTCTAATACTTTAGAATGACCCTTTCGAACAACTTGAGATGCCTTTAATAACTTCTTAAGGAGTAAAATTTTGCATGTACTTAGGGTCACTTCTTATAATGGTTCCTTTGAGTGGGAGACCTAAGGCGCCAAAATCAGTGCCTTTTGATAGATTTTGCATTGATTATGGATCTCCTCATTAAGGAATGGGGATTTACTCTTGATGGTGACATTAATTTCTGGAGAAATAAGAAAGCACGTTTCCCTTGAAATTCAATAAGAGACATGGACAGAGGTAGTGGGACATGTGGCGAAGACACCCAAAAAGAGAAGGGGGGAAAAACAAAATCCAGAAAGAAGGGAAACAAATATGTACATATGATACATTCTTTGAAGACACTTATATGAAGGGCTTCAGGTGAATCCCATTCACTGGAATAGCTAAGGGATCTCCTGCCATGGTTTCAAGTTCAAATGAGTTATGCTACTCATGTATGCTCATTATGAAGGGTCCAGTCCACAGGGGGTCAAACTTCCCATGATTCCCTGGCTTGGTTTCTCTTGCATCCCATTTCAAGGCGGTGGTTCTGACTTGGAAATTTGGTTATGATGTTTTCTGATCAAACCATGTCTTGATTATTTGTTGGTGATTGATGATGGCCTCATGAGCAAGTTCATGCTTCTCCTAGAGTTCCACTAGCTCAGCAAGCCTTAGTTGCATCGCTCCATTTTCCTCTATCTCGAAGATTTTCAATAGTTGTAATCTAGGGATTTCCAAGGAAATTGGCATCACAACACTTTTCCCATAGAATATTTCATATAGTGAAGCTTTTAGGATCTATTTTGGATTGATCTGATTGGCCCATAAGGTTGTTTTAACATGCTCATGCCATAGTCTTTTATGCTCATGTCCCATTCTTTTGATGAGTCTTATCAAATTCTTATTAGTAGACTCTGCCAGACCATTTACATGTGGGTAATAGTTAGAGGATGACATTAGATATATCTTGTGCTTGACTGCAAAATCAGATACCTTATCCCCTAAGAAGGATTTGGAATTGTCACATATAATAGTGCGGGGGGGACCAAAGCATGTAGTGATGTCTTGCAAGAGTCTTAGGATCACATTTTCAGTGGACTCCTTAAGCATAACTACCTCCGCCCACTGGGTGAAATAATCGGTTGTTGCGAGAATCCACTGGTGTCCAGTACTTGAAGTTGGGTTAACCATTCCAATGAATTTGAGACCCCATTATGTGAAGGGTTCCTCAACTAGGATGGGATTGAGGGAAACCCGCGTAAAATTGACAAACCTTGCATTTGTTTGTTTCCACTTGACTATCAACAAACAGGCTTGGCTAGAAGTATCCTGCTTGCAATATTTTTATGGCCATGGTTTGGGCTGAAAAGTGATCACCTGAGTTCCCATGGTGTAATCCCCATAAGACTCTCTTGGCATCCTCATTTTCCAGGAATCTTAACATTAATCCATTAAAATTCCTCTTAAAAAGGAAGTTGTCAATCATGGTGAAATGAGTCCCTTGTTGTCTATAATATCTCCTTTTTTTAAAAGGGAGATGACATGGGTACTTTCTAGTTTACATAAAATTAATTCTGTCAGAGACCCACACCTTAGGCCTATCCTCCTGTAGGTACATTACCTCCCCCCATTCACTATTGGCCTATGGGATAGGTTCCTATGTCAAATATTGACACAGTCCCTTGCCTCTCACAAGCTTCATGGGTTTTACTTCTATGTCGTACTCTAGGATTTTGGTTATCTAGTTGGCCCTTTTTTTAGTTATCTCACCCTCCATTATGTATTCTTTGATGCTGGAGTGAGCCACCGTGACACATATTTTTTTGTGTGTAACAAGGTGTCTAAAATTCTACAAACCTTTAACTATTGCATAAGCTTATCTTTCCACCAAATTGTATCTCGTTTCATAGTCATGGAGAATTTTTGAAAAGAAAGCGATTGGGTGTTCCTCCCCTTGTTATGCCTTTTGGGTCAGCACAGATGCTATACTATTCTTTCCCCTATATATACATACATAATAAAATATTTTGAGAAGTTTGGGTTGTGGAGTACGGGGGCTGATGTAATAGCCTTTTTTATCAATTAAAAGGACTGACGACCTTCATCGGTCCATTTTAAGCCTAGGTATTTTTTTAGCATGAGAGTGATCGGGAGGATCATTCCCACAAAATTTGATATAAACTTGGTGACAAAGTTTGTCTTTCATAAGAAGGATTGAACGGCCTTCTTGTTAACTAGCAGGGGAAGCTCCAAAATGTCCATGACTCTCTCGGGATCAACAGAGACTCCCTCCTTCGACACGACATGTCCCAAGAGATTTCCTTGGGGCATTCCAAAGATACATTTCTTTGGGTTCAGAGAGATTCCAAACTCTTGAAATTTTTTGAACACAGCTTCTAAGGCATCAAAGTGTTCCTCCGCTATTTTAGTAAATACCGTAAGGTCATCAAGGTATATGATGATTACCTTGTTTATTAACACCCCAAACATGGTATCCATGGCTCTTTGAAAAGTATCCCTTGCATTGGTGAGCCCAAAAGGAATCTTCGCATAGGCGAGGTTCCCCACTTGGTTGTGAAGGTAGTCTTATGCTGATCTCTTTCTACAAACCATATTTGGTTATAACATGAAAATCCATCCAACAGAGAAAACATCTCGGAGCTTGCGACCATCTATAACATTTGTTCCATAGAGGGCAATGGGTAATGATATTTCAGGGAGGCCCTATTCAAATCTCTGAAGTCCACACAAATTTGTATTTCACCATTCTTCTTCCTCAGTGGGACTAGGTTAGAGACCCACATCGTGTGTTTGATTAGAAAAATTATACAAGCCTATAATATCTTTCTTAACTCTTTAGCCATGAAGGCTTCTACCGTAGGGTTCACAGGCCTCTATTTTTGACACAAAAGCTAAGTCCCTTCTTCTAGGTCAATGGTGTGCTGAATAATATATTTGTCATAAACATGTAGATTGTCATATGTCCAAGCCATTACTTTATCATATTTGTGACATAAGGCCACGAGTCTGTCTCTTTATTTTTGAGTATTTCCAAATTTCAGTCATTTGTCCTTAGCTATTTCCAGTTCTACATAGTCTTCTTTCACTACCTCAAACTTTCTCTGGTCAGAACTAGTGTTATCTAAGTCAAAATACTTTCAAGTGTAATTAACCCCCTTTAGAGTTTATTTGTCTTTAGTTGAATTATCTGATCCCCATACACTTCTTTGATCTTGGGTTGGAGTTGATTTGTGAATTGGCCTGACTGTTGGAGGAAGTGTACACCCTGTTGGTCATTATCAAACACCTACCAATGGTCAAAGTTGTCAGGGATAGAGGGGAAAATGATCACTTTTATGGTGTCTTCATTTGCAATCAAATCTTGGGATGGGTCGAATTAAGACCCTATCATGGTCATTCTGTCGCCCTCTATATTTTGATCAAGGGAATCACCTTCATATTGAAGGCTTCTAAATCATCTATCAAATCCCATACTCGGTGTCGATAAGATATTATCCTTGGGCTATTGGTGGTAGTAATATTGCTTACCTATGTGACCACCAACTCTGAGTCACCAAATACTCTTAACTGACTGATACCCTCCTTCCGTGTGGTGGAAAAACTGTGCACCAAGGATTCGTAGTTGGCCTTGTTACTTGTACAGGAGAACCAGAAATGGATCGACTGGAGTATCTTCTTACCAGCCATGATATTAGAAAAACTATGGCTCCTAAGCAGTTCTTGCTCCTAGTCCTATCAAAACATAGGGTCCACATTGGAGGATTCCCGAGAGGGCTTCCCTCCCGTTCATCACCCCCCCTTTCCACCTTTGGGATTTTGGGATTTTCATCAAAAATGACATAAGTGCCCAAGTCGATTGAGTCGAAGCTCCCAAAAGGATCTCCAAGGAGAATATTAAATAGATGATCACTCCCCTGAGGCTCTTCATCTTCTACGTATAGTTCTTCTTTGGTGATCATAGCATGGGAGGCCTTGAAACTAGAAGGAACTTGGTCCGTTATATAATACTTGGAGAGGGGTTATGACAAGACCTTCATTTTGGACCCGAACTTGGTTCGTAGGATTAAATGGGACCAAACCAAAGACATATACCCCCCGATCTTAGATGTGAAATCTTGGGAGAGGCAAATTATGAAGACTGGTGCAACATTAATCACCATGATATCTTGGCAAACAGTTATATTCAGACATGAATAGAGTTGTAATGGGACGTGTTTGATAATCCCAATGGTTGGAATAGACTTCCCATCTAGTTGCATAACTCCTTTCTCCAAGGGTTCGTACTGAATTCCTAAAGCATTTGCAATCACTTGGGGCTTGAAAGTAGTGCTTGCACCAAAGTCTATCATGGAGTTATGTAATAACTTCTTACCTATAATAAGAGTTAAAAATAAGGGACATGGACTTGGTTTACTCACCTTTCCCTTTTGGTTCAACAATATGGCCTCCATAGGCACTTGGGTGCCTTTGAACTATCCTTTTAAGGGGTTTGTGATAGTCAAAACCTCATCTATTTTGAGCACTTCTTGGAGTAACTCCTTTTTCTCAGGAATACTTAGAAGATCCCATAAAGATGCATTAGCTACTACCTTTCTAAGCTGTTGGACTACATTGATGGGTCTAAGCAGCAATGATTTAGGAGGTGACTGATACTTCATCCTTTCCTTATCAAGGTGATGAACCTCTGGATCATGTATAATTTTCTTTGGAGTTTCCCTTATTCTTGGTGATGACATGTTCATTATGGTTAGAGGCTATTTGTTCATCTTGTTAGTTGAAATTGAAGCTAGTGCATCCACTTTAATGATTCTCTAATTGAAGCAGGTGTTATAATTAAACTAAACATGCTTTAGGGCAGACACTTCATTTATGAATATATACTCCTCCCCTTCTACCCAAGAGAAAAGGGCGTGCTTTGGTGCAATCTCCGCTTCTTGTTATATGGACGTTGCTTTCATCTAGGCTATGAAAGTGGTGTTTTGGGCACCTGCAGACTGGTGGGGTCCAAATGTGCATGCATCATAACCTTCTCTTGATCATTGTTTGGCTACCCTTAGTTGTAATTTCTCTTGGGGGAAGTCCTTTGGCATATGAAAATTGTTAGAAGGGAAACACCAAGCATTAGGCTCTTCAGCCAAATGGTTCTATCCAGGGACCATTTCTCTCTCGCTATTGGGAGGGACAATCCAAAGTGGTGTTAGTACTGAAACTATTTGATTTGATGGCTACAAAGTTGGAAATCTTTGAGTATTCTGGTGTGGAGAGGGATAAGTGGGTCAACTACCTTGGAAAATTTGATAATTTTGCCTTAGATAAGCCACCTGATTCCTTTTAAGGTTCACTATCTCATTAAAAAATATTATTAGGATATTTCTCATCTCATCCATCTTAGGAGAGGAAGATGAGGATGTGGTATTAGAAGTTGAAGCTGTAAAAGTAGGTGGGTAATTATATAAGGATGTAGGGGTTTGAGCTGGGTTTTGTATTTGTACTTGTGGAAGGGGGGCTATCTTGGGGTTTATCGGTAAAAGAGTTCTCGGGGGAAGTTTCCTGACATCTATTAGATTATTCTCATCTTGGACTGCAATGCTGTAGGCCTGTGGAAAGGAATCTCCTCCCAATGGTTAAATCATTACTAAAATATATGAATTTAGAGCTTTTAAATAAAAGAAAATAGCCATACCTGTAGGTGGCCTAGCTAGAGCTAGAATCCTTTGTCAGGTTTTATGGCACTTGGTGTTAAAATCTGTCATTAACTCTTGCGGTCCCTTTTTAATACAAATTAGTTGCTACATGAGTGATGATCAGTCTCCTTTCTTGCTGAACCTTGTCACCAACACCCATCCTAATTGGTCCCAAGTACCAATAGTATTATGGGTTGAATATTGGTATCATTCCAGTGCCCTTCCCTTAAAAGAGGAAGCCAATAAATGTAAGGTGACTTCTTGCTCCTTATATAATGCATTGCACATATCTCTGCTATGTCTTGGAGATGTTCCTCAGGGGTTTTGCAGTCCTCCCCACTAAATTTGGGTAGTGATTTTAGTGAATTGGCTGGAATAGGGTTCTATACCACCAGGGGCGTGGGAAAAATGAGTGGACTTCCCTGATCCCAAAAGCCAGAATGCCTCAGAGGTGGAGGTTAAAGATGAGTGATTGAAATGGGTCTGAGAGTTCTAGTTGACTGTGTAAAAGGCCTACCTACTGGAGGCATGGAAAGAACTCTATCTGGAGGAGACAAAGATCTCTAGATCTATCTACCTCTCTTGTTACGAGACGAGGATAGCTGTAAATATTCAAGCACACATTCCTTCCTTTCTCTTGCCCTTGTTTGCATCCAGATTTGTAACTTGAATGGATCACTTGAATACTATTAGTCTTTAATAGATTTGGTAATGTAAATCTAACTTCTAATTAGGTGATTGTGGGTTAGTGTCCCACCAGGCGTGCTAGAAAAATTATTGATGATTATCCTTGTAGATGAATCATCAGAGTCGTTGGAAACCTTCAGGTTAGTAGGACATGTGCCCTAAGGTAACATCCATATTTTTAAAGAAGGTGGCTCTTCTCTACTAAGTAGGGTAGGGTTAGAAGTAAACATGAAATAACTTAAAATAACAAGGTGATGCTCTAATCTAGAAACAAAAAGATACAAAATATTTAAAAGGGATTATAGAATAGTCAAAGAGATTTTTAGCATGGTTTATTATTCTGATAACATAGTGTCTCAAGGAAGTGAAGCGATTGATTCATAGATAGTGAACGAATAGAGAAATTCCAAGGGCATCAAGCACGATGAATTTCCTAATCCATTTAGAACTACTTATAATGAAAGAACGAAGATTGAAAACATAAAAAAGTCAATTTGCACATAATAAGAACTCTTTATTCATAGAGAAAATGATACATAAGGCCTTCAAAGGCACATATTACACTTTTATTTTATGACAGAGGCTTTCTGAGGCTAGAATTTTACAAAATATAGAACTCCTTGCTTCCCCTCCTTTCTTCCTCTTTTGTAAAAATATCTCCCCCTATATCTGAAACTTCTACTTTTTTTTAAAGACCCATTCTCTCTCTGTCACTCAAAGCTCCCACTTTTCTCTCTCCCTAAATTTTATTAGGGCTTTTGTTTGTATATGTCTGGTTCCTACCCCAATCTTTTAAATACAGAGCTAATACTTCTAGTATTTAATTCAGATGTTTGATCTCTCTGATCTAGAATAAATATTTTGATTATTTATAGGGATCTGTGAATCTACTCCTACATGGTCTTGCCACAGAGTCTTTGGCTGGTGAAGATCTTTTTCTGCCATGTGGAGGGTTTGTGATTATTTAGGGACTTATTTCTTTAGCCTTATACCGAAAGTGTGCCAGATAGACACATGGAGGGATTCTTCTTACTTCTATTGTGTTTTGAATTTTTAACCTATTTGGGAATAACTTTATCGAGCCCTGGATGTGTGGAGAGCCTGCACGGGTTTGGGAACCTGGCTTAGAATTTTACCTTTGAAGTTGTGCTGATGAGGCATGTGGAGGGCTTTCTGCTTAGTTTTCCATGCTTAATCAATTTGGGATTCGAGTGAACAAAAGAAGCGTGGATCGGGGTAACAAAAGATTCTCAATAAAAGAGTCTGCAACAAAAGAATGTAATCAGGACTCCTCTTCAGCTAAGAGATTTACAACATATACTTATGATACTATGACACGTGCATACAAAGCACACTTGGATAAATGGTACGAGTGGATGCGCGATGCCTTTGGCACAGAATGGAGGATCCTAGAGTAACTACCAGGTTTCGTGATGGATGAAGCTGAATTTGTTGTTTACCAATAGTTTTGCATTAGTAGGTTCACTCTTTATGATGGCACCAAGAGCCCATGGTGAAAATTACCATTTTCCTTTACAATTCAATACTTTTTGTTTGCGGTGAATAGATTTAAAGAGGCAAAGAAGTTAAGGTTTGATCTAAGTACTGTGGATTAGGAATATCTGGAGCTATGCACAAAACTTATTTATCCACATAAGTGTGCGTATGTAGAAAAGTATGTCTCCCATGACATAAATTTTCTCAAACCCATTACAATACTGATTATAGGCAGAACTGCAACAAGGGTGTATATTCACTAACGACCAAAATTTTAGAAGGGAATGTATGTATAAGATGATGTTTCTATCCCTAAGGACCCTACAAGAAGAAAGAAGGTGGAGGTAAAGAAGAGAGATAAAGAAAAAACTCCTACAATGAGTAGGGTGCTAAGTGCACATGTGGGTAAGACCACAGGGACACAAGAGATAGATGTAGGTATGAGTGCTTATACTCATAGGAAAAATTCCCCAGTAAAAAATAAGTCTCTAGTAAGGAAGAAGTAAAGGGTGATACAAAGTTCTGACTCTGAGAGGATGGAGAGATTAAAGGATGAGGAAACAACAGGGGAGGAAGAGGAACAAGATCTTGAAAAGAACCCTCTCATATACAATGTGCATGAATATGATGAGAAGTGGAGTGCACATTTAGAGGATACTCGAGAGGAAGGAGATGAAGAATAAGTTGGGACAAATGTGCATGAAACTCCACACCTTTCCAAACAAGAGTTAGAGAGTGCTGTGGAGAAAGAGGTAGTCGGTATAATATAAAAATTTGTTTAGATGGAGGTGGAGAAAAATGTTGAGGAAGAAGAAAAGGTGAAAGGTGGAAGTCATGGGGGAGATTAAAGTTGCGTGTTAGGGTTCTTGAAGGGTGTGCATATGGGTAACATGCATGCATCTACTCAACAAGGACCTACTATGACTTATGATGCATATCCAAACAAGGTCTTGTGCGATCACTACCAAAGTACAGTGTCAATGGACCAACTCTTATGTTGGTCATCTTTTAATAGGGAAAGTGCATACCCGTCCTCTAGGAAAATACTGTCATGGACAATTGATTCCTATGTTGATGAGCCTGAATTTTAAGTCGATCTAGGAGCATTTCTAGATACATGCGCTTCACCGAGATCCAAGAAGGTAAATCTAATTATGGATTCGCAATAGTTGACTGATGAACAAACATGTAATGTGCTAAATAAGGTATCAATATGAGTAGAGGTCAGGTTTTTTTGGAAGGAATAACATAATCAAAGCATTAGAGAAGGAGTAAGAAGAGAAGAATAAATAAATTATTGAAAGGGAAAAGGAGATAAAGGGGAAGGAATAGACTATTGTGCAGTTAAAGGTTAAGCTGCGGGAGAAAAAGGGAAAATTACATGAGGTATATAAAAAGGTAGAATTTATTATAGATTCAATCATACTTGTGTGCCTGGATCTAGCCCCACCCTTGCAGAAGGTTGAATTAGCTTTCCATTTTTAGGAGGATTTAATGCACACTATTATAATGCAGAAGCAACCCCTAGCAATTGAGTCTGCAGAAGAGGTTATGGCACATCAGAAAAATTCGAAAAGGGAACAACTTGAGTTGACCATAACCCAATACTATGAGCTCCTTGCATCAGTAAAAACTACAGCTCATATGGAAAAAGTTTTCTATGACAATTGTGAAGACTGGAATCGGGTGACAAGCATGTTGGTTGCCAACTCATAGAGGTAAATTTAAAAGAGTTCTAGGCTAAGAACAAAGATAATAAGGTGAAATGAGATAGGATCCTTGTAGAGGTTGAGAAGAGGAGTTACGCCATAGATATATTAAGGACCTCAATAAAGAATAATCTCAAGGAATTATATCCCGAGGTAACATGCATAATGGACGTGCTGACTGACATTGGCAAACAGTTGGAGAATCTGGTTGACACATGCAAGGCCAAGGGTGAAGAGCTAACATTTGAAGAAGTTAGTATGATGATGGGGGATTTGTTCAAACAAAGAAAAATTGAGGTGGAAGGATAGAATGAAATTGAAGCATCATTGAATAATGATTTTCCCATCCTCCTTACATAGTAAAATAATTCTTTTATTCTTTGGAAAAAATATTTTTATTATTTGTGGTTGCTAGATTATTTATTCCCTATTCTTTATTCATGGAAGGAAACATTAGATTACCCATTGCTAGGGGTGGAAACAAAAAAAGTGTGGGGTGATGTTGAGAAGAAAATTATGAAGTACCAAGGAGAAGGTAGCATGCAGGAGAAAGGTGCACGAGGAAGCGTGTGCAAGGAGAAAATGGTTTGCATGCTGGAGTCAGACAGGAAAGGATTACGTGTGAAAGGAGTCAGAACGTAGCCATTTTTTGGATGCGGATCTAAATATAGATTTGGAGTGTTGACCAAGTGAGGTTTTGAAGATAAGGTTGGAATGTGAAGACTTGTGGTTAAAGCAAGGTATATTTTGGGATACAAGTAAGACTAAACGACATGCATAGTCTGAGCTGATAATAGGATTTGAACCAGGAGTTAACTATAGTAGATCTATTATTAGGAAAGCTTGCATGATTTTGTAGATATATTGTAGTAGTGCATGGATATTTTTAGCATGTATCCTATTTTTAGGATGCATGGGTGGTAAAGGGAAAGTCCCCACCCCTATATATATGCATGATCTGCATAGGTTAGTATCACTACTTTTGTAATAAAGTTATGCTGTTGGTATATGTGCATGCATGACTCATCATGAAAATTATATATATGTAAACAATTTATATGTTTTATAGTAGTTAATATAATGGATCTTTGTGGCTGGATATTGGTTGTAAACATCTATAATACTGGTTCTTACATAGCGGATTTAATCTTGATACTTGTATGAGTTAGTCTTAGGATTACGATCTAGATCTAGTTTATATTCTGCAATATACCTGAATGCCTGTTATGAATATAGAATATATATGTTCATCATGCTAACTCCTTGGTATATCTCACATAAAATAGGGACCTGGTACCCTTGCGTGCTTCGAGTGAGCACTCAAGTTCTTCCTAGGTGATGTGCCAACTCACTTTGGGCTTTTGGTGTGTAAAATAAGACTACACCTTAAGTGTCATAAGTCTACTAAATCCATTCAAGAATTCCACGACAGTATATGTAGTGGAAATTTCAATGGAATCATTGTCGTTAAATATGTCCTATAAATGAGCTACTATTAAACTACTATAAGCAATGCGTTAGATGTTAACAAAATTTGAATCTTACTCATATCCCTAGTTAAGCCTTACATCCTACACAAGACTTATGGCCTTTCTTACAATAGGGGTTAGACCTTATTGGCACTATCAATCCTCACTCATCACATCAACATCATTATATCATGACAACACCTGAATAATTCATGAAATGAGTAGAATCCATTCCCTTAACTTCTACTAAATAAAATAAAATTGTCGACTTCATCTATCAACATATCATAGGTCACTATGGTATCCTTCACAATCTCGTAATTGATAATGGAAAATATTTTAAAAACAAATATGTTAAGAAAATTTGTGACACATTCAATATCAAACTAAAAGTTTCATCACCATATTATCCCCGAGCAAATGAACAATGTGAAGCTTCTAACGAAACACTTAACAAGATCCTCATGAAAACTTTTGACAAAGAAGACAGGAATTGGCATCTCCAAATCCCATTTACTCTCTGAGATTATCAAACTAGTATCCATAATCCTACAGGTGCTATGCCATTTTCTATAGTCTATGGCTCTAAGGAGGTCTCACCCCCTGAAATTAAAACCCCATTACTTTGTGTATCTCTCAAAGGCTTCATCCTTGACGAAGACTATCATTAAGACCATCTAGCACAACTAGAATTGTTTAATGAAAAAAATTTAACAGATCTCAAACATCATCATGTCTATCAAGAGCACATCAAGTGTGTGTATAAAAAACATGTTAAATAACGTAAATTTAATATAGGTGATCTCATTCTCAAAGAAAATAAAAATGTCACTAAACATGGAAATTTTTCCCATAACTACATTGTTCCATACATTATCACTCACGAGTATGGGTTGAGAGATTATCATCTATCCTCCCTTGATGGTAAACCTAAAAAGGAACATCTGAATGCCTTGCACCTGTAGAATTTCTGCTGTTAACATATTGACTATCATGATATTATTCATATCAAAGATCTTCCTTCACCCATCAATTAGTCATCTTATCATCGTAATGACTTGAAAGTATGTAGTTTTCTGTCACTATCCTCAAACACTTCAAAGATGAGAACCACGACTCTATTCATCACATCTTTCACATGGAAAAGTTCCTCCTTAGCAGGAACCCCGTAATCATTACACCCACCCACCTTGTGTATCAACTGAAGACATGTCATGGGGAACACATGTGTAGTTTGTGTACACACCCTCTTCCCATCCTCAAAATGGGTCTATTAGGGTTTTCCTATGATCACCAATAAATAACAATGATAATATTTCACCTAGAACTCCTCGCGCTATGATTATTTCAGTAATGCATAAATTTTGGTTTGGTGGTAGTAATCTGGAAACACAGTAACAAACATAACACAATCATACCATAGTCTACAATATAAAATAATGATGACAGATCAAAAATACAAATGTAAATTATATTATTAACATGATACTCGATATAATTTCACCCATGAATTACTCCAAGTGTTACCAACTCCACTTGCTTTCCAACAGTAAACTTTGGGATAAAATTCACAGTTACACGTTTTGATGGTTTCCTTAACACACCTTCGCAATGACTCCTTTATTCGTATAATAAGTATTACAACTTTATTCTCTGATAAATGAGGGGGGTGGACTCTTTATTTATAGAAATCTCAGGCTTATCCACCCTATCTCTAAGATAGAATAGGAAATCTCTTTCGGGTAATCATATTCCATGCCTAAACTCTTATGTTTACATGTAGGCTTATCTTCTAATATAAGATAAAATTTATCATTTCACATGGGTTCCACCTTTTTAGATATTATATAAATTAAATATAAAAAATATTTATGACATCACTCCTTGTAATTATTACAAATATAATATTTCTAGTTATAAATCATATAGACCCTACTTATCCACTTAACCTAACTTTGACATTTTAACAGTACTGGGACCACTTATGAAAAATATTTACTTTTTACCAAGACATGCCTATTGTAATTTGATTTTTATTGTACTTTACTTTATTTGCAACACTTTACTGGCAGCGCCGTTATCTTCTAGTGGATGCTACTACTCACTATACTTAACAACATCTTATTCATAATATATACATTAATGAAATAGAAATTATGGAGGAAAATTCTAGTGTTGACATGACATTAACTCAAAAGAAATTAAAAAATATTCTATAGATGCATATTATAAAAATACATAGACTGATCCCTCAAAGGGTAGCTATGAAAAATCAAAATCATATTATATAAAAGAAAAGTAGACTGGACCCCTCGAAGGATAATTACCAGTTAAAATCATAATGATCCCTCAAAGGACGGTTATCTAAAATCAAAGTCATAAGATTAAATTTGTGGACCACTCCCTCATAGGATGGATACTTATGTAAAAAGGCTTCCCGCATTGACCAAACCTTCAAAAAATTTAAAATATCAAAAGCATCCTAGGAAAGCTACCCGCATAGATCAACTTTCCCATTAAAAAAACTTCCTGCATCGATCAATTTGTGTCAAAAATAGAAAAATCAATGGGGCATCTCCCTATGAAACCAATGACAAGAGAACCTACTCCTCCCACACAACCTACATATGTCAACACTTCCCCATTTCCTACAAAGGTCTACATTTTACTTCCATCTATATCCTAGATCCTACATATAACTACCTGTTGTTAGTCATCTATTAAAATTTGCAATAAAGGTAAAAAATTACAAGTGCCTTCACTTTATTCATTCCCATCACGTATGCATCAAATATAGTGTAATGTTGGGCCCTAAAATTGACTAAGTCCTAAGGAAGAGGTTAGCACATGCGAGAGGAAGTAAAGAAGGAAGGTGCTCAGGAAAAAGCACACAAGGGAATGACGCGTGGGAGAAGAGGTTAGCACGCGCGGGGAACATGAAGGTTTAGGGAATTAGCCATATTTTGAAGAATTTTTCGTAGGAGAAACATGTGAAAATATCTAGTAGATGTGACAAATGGATAAGGTGCCAACCTAGAGCCTTGGAGGTCAAGAAAATAATATTCCACGTAAGGAATATTCCCAGGATGATCATTACAGGTAGTGGAGGATTTTATAAGCTAACATAGGAATTTGGAAGTGGAGGACCACACTTCCACTTGGCATGAAATCTATTAATGAAGGAAACCAAGGCAGTGTATCTAGATCTTATTTAATGGATTGCTTGGGTTCGAAACAAAAAAAGGAGGAGATGAGAGTGATAACGAAGTGTTGGGGAAATGAAGGGTTAAAGAGGGTTTTAAGTAGTAATAAGGTGTTGTAGGAAAACTTGCAAGGATGTTATTGAGCATATATGAATGGGTTTGGATTTGAATAAGATTTGTAATGGGTATAATAGCTAAGAATTCTCTATGTAGAATATTTTTGTAGGGTTTAAGATAATATTTCTTAATGTATTTGGTATTTATGACCCTTATGATGTAATGAGGCCACTATAGATGTTTATAAAAAAACATATGTATGATTCTGGTTATTCATGTTCTTAAGTGTAAACCCTTGTGTTCTTCATATTATTTTGAGTCAGATTTAGTTTCATTATGCTTATTTACAATGTTCGTTCCCATTTATGATGCATGTGTGCATGTATCTATTATTTGTATATTATGTTTTTGAGTTAACATCTATATTTCCATTCTTGCAACTCATTCTCCCATCAATGGTGGATCATTATCATGAGGCTCACATAAAGGAGGGGCTCAGTTCCTGTGCGCACCTTGGGTGAGTGCCCAGATCACATTAGGTGGTAGGCTAACATGCTTGGGGTAGAAAAAAGGTATATGAAGAAATGACTACATTTTGGGTATGTTGTTGGGACCTCTTTTTAAATTTGTGAGAATGGGGGTGTGATGATGGAGCACTTGACCTTGGACAACATCAAAGTGTGGCTTAAAATAACGGAGGATGATTTTTATCAGAGATTTAACACGGGCCCTAAGTTTGATGCACATAAATGGGTAGAGGACCACATGTATTATGAGCTGCATGAAACATTATTTTATTGTTTCTCAATAGAGTAGTATGAATGGATTTCATCATATGCATCTAGGTCAATTTGGTACTATATACCTCATGTTTTCATCTAGGAGGAATATCAATAGTTGCAAGATGCTAATATGACTTGGACTCATGCTGTTGATCACTGGTGGAGAGGTGTGTTGACTAGTTATACCTTGGAATACATTATTTATACATATTCTTTCCCGGAGATTGCTGAGTTTGAGCTCTTGAGGGAGCATAGATGATCGTTCTTGCATGTTATTCCACTGGCTATTAAGATCTTGGTTATTACTTTGATTTTGGAAGCATTTCCCATGGCTGGCTAAACTCCTTCTAGGCATGGAAGCTAGCGTGGTATAGGATGGTAGACCTTGTGGTGGAAATGGAGAGAGAGAAGATGTGGCTCAAGTATAATGACACTTGGGAGAGGGAGTTGGTAAGACAATGTGAAGTTGTAGGAGTGATGTATTTATGGAGGAAAAAATTATGGGAAGGATTTGAGGTTTGTACGGAAGATGTGGAACTTGAGCAGTCTAAGTTACCCCATCTTGGCAAGCACAGAAGATAAACCCCCTCAAATTCTGGAGAGAGATCATCATATGAAGAAATGAGGAGAGCCATAGGCACACATCTTAAACCACATGATGACCATACCCTTGCAATTATTTTTCTAGTTTACCAGATAAGTTTTGATAATCCAGTTGGTATCGCTACTAGCGGTTGAGCGATACCTAGGAGGTATAATTTTTCATTTAGTACATCTATGGCTACACAGTCATTTCCTGTATTCAAAGGTATCCTGTCTAGTATGACATTTGGGCAAGGTATGAGTTCACAAAGTTTGGGTATCACGTCTGGAAGTGGCGCGGGAAACACATCTAGAAGTAGGTCAACTTCGTAGAATGTTGGCATGTAGTTTAGTGTAACATTCCCATTTTAAGACTTTAGAAATAAGGGAATTTTTTTTTAAGTAATGTTCTCTTTTCTAAATACATAATTTAGAACACACATTCCATAACATCCATTCTTATAACAAATAACCATATATAGCTGTAATGACTCGGTGTGCCACTGATCTATTCATTTCATGACTTGGTGAACTACCGATCTATTCATGTTTAATGCTAAGTATTGAGTACTTTTCTGTATACTACTTATACTTGGTTCTCTTACCCTATTCTAGGTATTGAGTGTTCTATCTAAGGAACATAATTGAATATTTGTTACCAATATTCATTTGCATCACGATCCTTAGGCTAGGTGATATAGGACAATGTAATCAACAACTTGCGATACTTTGGCCAAAGATTTCTAACATACTATTCATATTAGTTATTCCTTGATGACATACTCGTCAATCCAGAATACGTCCTTCACCCCCACTCTTTTGTTATCTAGAATGTCCTTTACTGACTTCTGTCAGTCCTCTTGCCCAAGGTTTAACCCTAGTTCTGGTTAACAACGTAGGTTATGATAGGAAGGACCTCACAAAGACTTAAGATAGATTGGCATACTGGGTCAACCTAAGTCAACCCCATGTGCCAAGGTACCTTGAGTCCTAGAGGGCTACTTCATATCGTAACTATGCTACTACCTAGTCCTAGAGAGAAACTAAGTTCAAGTCCAAAAGTGTGTAGATCTAGATGATCAATGCAGAAGGGTGTTGCCACATGTCAACTACAATGTTGTATCCTCGAGAAGATCCTAATCTTCTCGAAGGTACAACCCTGTAGTCGATGTGTGCCAGCATCCTACAAAACAGCCTCGTTGAGATATACATACCCCTAGGAGATTATTAATGTATAATTAATTTGGATACTTAAAGGTAGATTTCAGCAACCCTGCCCAAACTCTGATCCAACTCTGCCTAAGTTCTTTTCCAAATCAGATGCCATTATTCCCTGAAGAACTTCCTTAACTTAATATAGCTTTCGATGTTCATTAATTTTTGGCTTATCAAGAAACTACCAAGAAGAAAGGACAACAACCTCTTAAAGTTCCATTTAATGTGACTTAACCACTTAAGGAAGTGTAACAACCTCCTAGGTTGTATCTTATTAGACTTTATTAAAAGAAACCTAATGATTACAAATCATATCTTCCTTTTGTTTAATTTTTCATAAGAGAGGAAGAGTATTCCTCTTCATGGTTAAGTTATAGGGTTTAGCACACCCTTTATGAAATTTACAAATTCTATAGAATTCATTGTAAATTCATTACACATTACCTTAATAATATGAATTGCTTAGATAAGAACATTGAATTCTGCAACTTATTTAGCTGCAACACGTTTAGGGAAATTACTCTAATTCCCTTTTTCCTACCTATCCAAAAATACTCATATAAACATATAAATAACATGAAGAATATCAACAATATAGGGTTTCATTTCTTTTACAAAGGCACAAGATAACTTACATAACCCATGCAAGTTAATTCTCATCCTTCAATTCATTTTCAAAACTTATACATTTACAACTTATGCATTTTAGGCATACTGCATGACAAAAACCTTCATTAAAAGAGAAATTTTTTTCTTTTTTCAATACAACTTAAGAATGAATCATAATTCTTCACAAGAATCAAATTAGATCAGCTAATGCATCATATAAGTTTTTGCCTTCTTTTATCACTTACGAAGTCCATCTGCAAAAAAAAATAGCACCGGTCAGTTCCATGAACTGAGCATGATAAGCACTAAGCCTTAAAATGAAGTGCATTCCACTAATTTTTACAATGAAAACAACCCTGCTTTAATGAAAAATTAGTATTTCATACTCCCTAAGCATAAGTAATATCAATAAAAAGAAGAACAATAATAAACCATGATTAACAAAAAGAAGAACAAAATATAATCTATAAAATATGTCTTACAAATTAAAATATAATTGATCCCATCAATTATCTTTACCAAACAACAAAACATAACATATCATTGTTTCCAATCCTACCAAAATATAATACAACACTTATCTTTACTATAAGATACATGAAGTGTTTACAGCATATTCTCTCTTGGATGCTTCATTTAACTTTCAAGTAAAGGAGAAGAAAAACCATTCCCATTATGCCAAAGTACATAACATCGGCAAAGTAGAAACAGGTGCATATCAAGACATAAACCATTTCCTTTAAAGGCCATCTACTTTAAAATTCAACATTTTAAGGTATTCATCAAAACAAATCCATATAAAAGAAATCCAAGAAGGAATGATGGATTAATAGTCAACAACAAGTTTGCAATTTATTTTTGCCAACTAATCATCAATCTCTTTCTGCTTCATTTTAGTCAAATGAAAAGTATAGAAAGACTAATTAAGTACTGATTCTCTTTTCCAATAAGAATAAAAATCAGAAGGTTCCAACCAATGAACTTAACCCAACTACATTAGAAAAGGAGTCCTAACAAAATATGATCCCAATCAATAATCATTTCTTACAACTTAATTTAATAGTTTTACCTCTTCTTATACTTATAGTTTAAGTTCATGCCAGTGTAGACACCAAATTTGGGTCTTACGACTCCCTGTACCCCGTATCTCGTCTCATAACCTAACCCTACCTCACCACCTAAAACCTTACACACTTAATTATTTATTAATTACCTTATAATTAATAAATCCACATCTCCAACCTTGCCACCTCACCTCGCCACCTCACTATGACCTAGCCCTAACCCTAAACTAACTTAATTAAGACCTATGACTTGGTCCAGACCCACACCCACGACTCATCACCCCTCACCCACATCAAAACGAACCTAATAATGACTTGACCAAGCCCATAACTAACCCCTCGAGAGAAAAAGAGGGAAAGTTGGCTATTTTACTAAAAATAGCCAACTTTGACCTAACCGACATCAGTCCCTACGCGGCCGGCGTCGGTTAGGCAACCGCCATCGGTTCCCTGTAAATGACCTCCCCCAACCAAAAACAAGGGATCCAGATTCATTTAGAAAAAAAAAGAGATAAGTGAGAAGGAGGGAAGAGGTTGTAGAGAAGAGCATTAAGTCCAAGACTGTAACTAATCAACGAGATCACTGTCACACTCGTCCAAGCATTGGGAGAGTCAGAGGATAGCCTCATCAGCTCACTTGCGATTGTCAGATCATCCCACATGAGCTTTGCCTTCATCACCACATTCCTCGGACCTGTATCCTTGTAAGAAAGTAGTAAGTAGTATCTTGTATGCTTCTACGCTCCACTTCGTGAACTTTTGATTGATAGTAATCATAAACTCACCCCCCTAGATCTAACACCCAGCAGCACCCTGTACCTAACCTTCATTCATCCATCCCTATATTACCTAAAAGAAATATTTCTCACTCTTTGAGTCTTCTCCATTGCCTTACTATTCCCCTTAACCATCCACCAACCTTAAAAACCCCCAAAACCATCCTATAATCAACCTCTACCCGGAAGCCCCTTAATCACTGCCCCTACCGATATCGGTTATCCCCTACCGGTAGCGGTTTTATAACCACAGTCGATTATTCAGTGATCGGCATCGGTCACTGTGACTTATACCAAAACCAACCTTTCACCTATTCATCTCCTAACAACCTTAGATCCAGCCTGGTCTATCCCTGTAACTTGATCTGAACGTATCAATAACCAGTGACCAAACAAACTGAATGACGTTTTATTATTGATAGTTTAGTCTCTATTGCTTTTAGTAACGAGGTACCTAAATTGTGATTTCACAATAGCTTCTTTATTATGATTTGAAATAATTTATATTAAAAAGGGAACTGACCACCTTCGAAGGGAAGTTTAATATTTCCTGGGCCCAAGGCAGTTCTCTTACTTATTGTCTAACTAAAATATGGTGGTCTTGCATTCTTATCTACAGGTAGTCCTTCCCAGACAAAAAGGAGTTCTTCATAATTAGTCTGATCTTTCTACGGTATGCGCACACCCTCCTAACACTCAACAGGTATTCCTCCTAGCCCTAACCCCTTATCTGTTTCTCAAGAGAATGAACAGATAGAAATAACTCTATTCTGGAACTAGAAATTCTATGTGAAACATTTTGGCACGCCCGGTGGGACCCTATTCGGGTTTCTTTTTTTCTTTCTTGTTTTCATATAGGGAGCACACTTGCTGTTTATTTCTTCTAAATATTCACAAAATATTTTGTCATTTTGGTAAAGGAATTTGTCTTTCTTTCGCATCTTTGCATTAGTGAAAGTCATCTTCTTTGCTACATCGAATATCATTTTTGATTTGGGTTTAAAACACGTGCATCACATTCTTGCTTGCTATTTTTAATTCTAGTGAACGTAGATTAAGTAACAGGTCGTACATGTGGGGGTGATATCCACGGTATTGACGAGAAAGTAATCTTACTCTCACTGCAGAACACATACCAAATCACATCATAATCTACACAACATCTCAAACATTCCCCCCTTTCCCGCGGTATTCCTCCACCTGATTGAGGTAGCCTTACAAGCCAAAAAAAAATTGACATATCCCTTAGGTATTTTGTTTAGGATTGACATCATCTGACATCTAAGGCATAAGCCCAAAAGTGATTAAAACTAATCCTAGGGTTAGTCTCTTGATTTGCTTGTGCATCTTGCTTATTTTCTATTTTTATTTCAGTTCTGTTTCTCTGTTATACGCTGTCTATTATACCGGTCCTATTCTACCGACATCGGTTAACTGACTGATGCCGGTTACAGTCTTACCGACGTCGCTTACTAGACCGATATCGGTTATTGTGTTTTACAGTTCCTGACAAACCAGTAACCTACCAATTCCAAGATTTTCTTGCATTTTCTATTCCTGATTGACTAATTTTCTGCTGTATCCTCTTGTCCATGGTTGTTATCACCTGGCAACAAGCTGCAGCCATGGTTTCACATGCTTGTTCTGTGTCTTTTCCTGAGTCACCCCCTTTGCATCCTATGGGGAATCCTATAGACACCAATGCTTTTCCCAAGATCTCTGTCGGAGATCCAGATTTTGCTAAATTTTTGGATGCTAATCTTGGCGCCGTAAAATATTATTTGTCTCATACCCATGACCATACACCCGATGGTCAACTCCTCTTGGGTATGCCTATTAGTATAGCCCGCCCATTTAGCTCCTTCCCCACCTAATAAATCTGCCTCACCGTCTTCATCCTTAGCCCCGTCTCCCAGCTCAGTGGATTTGATGGTCCATACTGCACCAATTGGCTTTCCTTTGGTTCATCTGGGGCCCCACACATCACTATCATCCACTGCCCCTACCTCATCCCTCTCACAAATTTCCTCTTTCATAACTTGTTCTCTACAACCTATTCACACGAGCTTTCCCTCTCAGGCTCCGCCCACCTTTTCATTTCCGTAACCTCATCCGGTGGCCTCAACATCTTATATAGGACATCCTTATTCGGTCGCCCCAACACATTCATCATCGATACCTTATCAACATTTAATCCCACCATTGTCTAGTAGCGGATCTTGGCCTAATCCTCCTTCGTTTACGACGACAACACCATCATCTAACCCAACTAATGATTTAATTAAACAGATGATGGACAAGATGCAAAATCTTGAGGCTTCTGTTTCAGGAAACCGTAACACCCTGACACACGAGCAAGTTTGTTGGGAGCCTATTCACCCTTATGTCCCCCTTCAAACATATCCTCCTCAATGGGAATTACCAAAATTTACTCGCTTTAATAGTAAGGAGGACCCTCAACAACACTTGTGATCATTTAGACATGCATGCTATCTGATTACTCATGATGATGCCCTACTACTCCGTACCTTCCCCATGTCCTTATCAGGACCTACCTTGGAGTGGTACAGTGCTTTAGCACCAATACTCAATCTTTCTTGGATCACTTCTCCATCAATATTGCCAAGAAATTATCAATTACTGACCTCTATGCCATTCGACAATTTGAAGACGAGTCTATCGCAGATTTCGTTGGATGATGGTGGGGCCTCATCAACCAACTTCCTTATGCCTTACCTCAGGCCGAGCTCATCGAACTCTTTTATGCGGGCCTGCGCTAAACACATTTCTCCCACCCTCCAAATTCAAACTTTCCACACCTTTGATGAGGCCTTTACTATGGCTCGGAAACTAGAGGTTCGGGCCTTAGAGGAGGAGAAATTGAAGTTGTGCAACAAAAACTCAAATTTTCGAACCCAGGACTCCACAAACAAACCCAACACCACCAACTCTCACACATCGATGGCTTCGAAATAAAAAGGAGCTGTACACGCGGTAATGGTCAAATCTCAACCACTATCTTATACTTAGCCGAAATCCACCTATAAGTATAAAGTCGAGCCCATCCAGTACACTCCTTTGGGAGAAACTTATGAAGTGATCTTGGACAAATTTCTTAAAGCAGGAGTTATCACCTTGCCTCCTGTTAAACCTCACTCTGGGTTTGATTCCGCCCATGCTATACCTTCTTGGTATAAAGAGAATGATTTCTGTACCTTCCATCGTGTGAAGGGACACAGCCACAAAAACCGCAAGATGTTGAAAAACATAGTACAGGAAATAGTTGATACAGGGGATATAACCCTTGATAATCCTAATGCCCCTGCTAATCGAAATTTAAAAATCTTCAACAAACCATTTCCAAACCATTCCTCTAACAGTAACACAAACCAAGAAACCTTAGCCGAGGAGAAGAGTGTGCATGAGATCCATGTGGTTTTCAATTCCCAACCAAGGGCTTCCATCGAAGAAATTCTGAATCGAGCCTCTTCATCGACGCAAGAGTCCTCGCCCCCTTCTTTTTCATCAGGACAAGAGGACAGCCCCGCTATTCCTTTACCCATAGAGGAACCAAATGTCCAGAGTTCTCTTCTCATAGAAGAGCCTTCTTACACCACATCCCTGCAAGACTGTGAGCGGATGTTATCCAACTTATCTATTGCCCAAACATCTCCTTCCACCGCTCTTGCTGCAAAAGAAGAAGGATCGCCACTTTTTCTGTCATCCTTAGAAGAGAAACCCCTCGAGTCTACATCACCAAATTCCTTAATCAGGATAGATCCTCTAGAACATGCCCTCCTCCCTATCAGTTCTTCATCACCTAAATCTTTCCAATGATCGGTTGATCCCTTAACACCCATAGATACAATGCCTCATTCGCCCCCTGTATCACACCCTCAGTGGACCGGAATCACAACCCACTTCTCTTCCATATCAAAATGCCCGTCCATACGTGAAGATTGCCATCCCCCAGAAGATAGACGACTCTTATGGGCACGTTTGAGAACACCATGCTCTACTTAAATGCAAATGACTAATCCAGACACCTCTACCATATACCCAAAGTTTTTACAAAAGCTCAAAATGCCTATGTCCTCACCTCCACCCCCCCTCATCTCCACCGAATACCTCATCAACCTCTATCAACCAAACCAAACCTTCCCCTACACTTGGGACTTCACCAATACCCAGCCTTATGCACCCACCTGAATGGTTAGACTTATCCAAAAATAAAGCCATCAATCCACCTAGGAGACAGACCCAATCTCCTCAAGTCCAATCTATGCCTCCGCCACAACTAAAACCCTCGCCCCCGATCACACCAGTACCGTAGGCACGCCTTCAACCCTCGCTGTCACACCTACCTTCTATATTGGGGCCTCACCCCTCCACCTTGCCTCAATACACCATGCCTCCCACGTCTTCTTTAACACGACCAACACCTTCTGCACCTGTACAGAAATCCACAGGCATCTCAACACCGTCGCCCCAAGTATCTTGCCTACCTACCAACCCTAAGCAAACTCGATCATCAAAGGACTTGTTTGCTGCCGCTCCTCTTTCCCCATGGTTGTTTCCTGCCACCACGTCATCTATTGCCTCATCATCTAACCAACTCAACATGACTTCTGCGTAGAAGAAGCCACGCATAGTTAAAATTGATCATCAAAATCCCTTGCCTAAACCACCACCCGTACGAACCACTCGTACCCAACCATTACCAAAACAATCAATAATCTCACCCACTCAATCAATAGCCTCATTTTCATTTGACCTGCTCAAAGGATCTTACGCCAAGATCCTTGATATGCTGATAGAGGATGCGACCATTTCCCTACCCCCACTCAGACCCTATGATCCATCTAAACCTCGACCTATAGGTTATGATGAATCTAAAATCTGTGCTTACCACCGCACACCAGGACACAATGTAGAAGGATGCAAAGCTTTGAAAGCCATCCTTCGCCAGTTGCCTATCTCGGATAGACAATCTCAGAAAGACAACTTACGGAGAGAGAAGCCCCTAGCTTCGAGCCCTTCTCCTTTACCACCTATCCCCGCCTCACCAAAATCCATCATCATTGTAACTCCGCCTCTCAAGAACAATGACTTATCCCTGCCATCTTCCTCCTCTCGTATTCACGAGATCAACATGATTAGCATTGCTACTCGAGGTCAGAAAAACAATGGAAAAGCTAAAGAAAGCATACCTGCAGCCTCTCTTTCTTCTTCCGCCATCCCGATCGCACCACCACCTAAAGTGGTTATTCATGGACCTTCCTATCTAGTCTCTGATGGAGTTTCTCATCGTACCATGATCAAACAACTTCACCAATCTCCTGTAAAAATGACACTTTATGACCTCATTCAAACATCTGAATCTCATCAACAAGCTCTAATTGAGATCCTCCAAGGGATAGAGGTCCTACCTAACGAAACCTTACCCGTTGCCTCCATCTTCACACCCAACCACATTGCCTCTCTCACCAAACAACCTACCTCCACAACCACCTCTGTCCCTGTACAGCAAGCCACTGCTGTCAGTTTTTCCGAAGAAGAAATTGTCGTCTTTGGTGCAGAAGATCCTGACCCCACTCTTTTCATCTCAACTTACGTCCGGGACATCCAGGTACGTTGTGTTATGATCGACAGGGGCACTAGCCTAAACATCGTCTCTTCCAAATCCTTCCAACAGATGAATATCCCTCCTAGCTGCATGTGTGCCAACCCCACTATGTTGCGTTCATTCAATGATGCTATTACTTCTACCCTAGGCACCGTGATCCTTAACATTCGTGTAGGGCCACGTACCTTACCCGAACTCTTCTATGTCCTTGAGAGAGAATTCCAATACAACATGTTGTTAGGCCGCCCTTGGATCCGGGCTATGGGATGCGTTCCCTCCACCTTACATAGATGCATAAAATTTGAGTATGAGGGGAAGTCATACACCGTCACAGCTGACGCTTCCCCCTTCAAAACCTGCAATATGTTATACTACCCTAATGATGTGCTTGTACCAGTCAAGACACCCATTGATCCAACCCAACCATCTACTTCAATCACGCCTCAACCATCCACCTTAGCCGCACCCACACCTTCGACCAATGAAACCACCGACGCGAATACCTCTTCCTTCCCCACGGACAACATCCCAACCTCGGATCCCTTGGTAGGTGTTTTTCAACACCTTACGCTGGGGGAGTACCGCCTATACAATGTTAGCACCTTCCATACCCCACAAGAGTATGGACAATTACATGTGCATCCTACCTACGACCGTCGTGTGGGGGAGGTGATCTCCTACGGACCACCTAATTGCCGCACCAACCTAACGTATGGGGGTGTCGAAGCATCCTCTATCACCCCTGAACCTCCCCTTGGTGTGGTTCCCTTCCAATCTGATTTTCAATATCTAACCAACCGTCGTTTCGCCCTCACCTTCCTGACGTGCTATGCTTGGAAAGGTTTTGGTTTCTGTCTTTATGAGCAAGGACGACATACGGTTATTCCCATGACAACACGCAAACACAAAGATCGTAGTGGTCTTGGGTTTTCTGAACCACCTACACTGAAAGAAACCTCGTGTCAATTGTATCCAGGAAGATGACAAAGTCACCCATTCTGAACAATCATCGCCCATTTTACCATCTTCACCCACGGAGTCGATAGACCCGGAATCTATCCCTCCTAACTTTTTTTTTTCGTGAATGCTATCTTCCTAGGTCCTCTCACTTATCAACGTGATGGTGCGGACCCATCTTCTCTCCCCTTTTATATCCAGACATGATCGAAGAAGACCTACCTTCGATTAATGTTGTGGAGTGCCAGGATGATGACTCCATCCTCACCTACCTTGGTGCGGATGACTCTTATATTCAACGCGCCTTACCATCTAACACCCAAACCATGTTGAATGAGTCGACTATAGAAATCAACATCCACACGGAGGATGATCCTCACATTGTAAAGATCAGACAATCTCTCGATGCATCAGAACAAGCCGCCTTCACTACCTTTCTCCGTGCCCGCAATCAAGCTTTCACTTGGTCCTACGCCGACATGCCAGGAATCGATCCTGACATTGCTGTCCATAACATCACTCTGAAACCAGACTCCAAACCAGTTAAACAGAAGCTGAGAAAAATGCATCCACGCATTGCTCTCTTGGTTAAAGAAGAGCTTCAATGACTCCTTTCTGTCTCTTTCATCTTACCTATTGACTATCCGCAATGGATTTCTAATGTTGTACCTGTCACTAAAGCGAAGGGGGGACTTCGGATATGTATGGATTTCTGGGATCTTAACCTCGCCTGCCCAAAGGATGACTTCCCCCTACCTAGCATTGATCAACTTGTTGATCTCACTGCGGGCCATGAGATGCTTTCTCTCATGGATGGTTTCTCGGGATATAATCAAATTTTAGTAGCCCCGGCCGATCAACATAAAACCTGCCTTCATTACCCCCTGGGGGACCTTCTGCTATCGTGTCATGCCATTTGGCCTTAAGAATGCTGGTGCAACCTATCAACGGGCTATGACTTACATTTTTCATGACATTATGCACACTATCCTTGAGGATTACGTTGATGATCTTCTTGGAAAATCCAAACATCGCAGTGAACATCTCGATGTTTTAACCATTATTTTCGACCGCTTGTTACAATATTGTGTTCGTCTTCAGCCAAAGAAATGTGTCTTTGGCGTCCTTTCGGGAAAACTCCTTGGCTTTATCGTCTCTTTGCGTGGCATTGAGGTCGACCCCGCTAAAGTCAAAGCTATTTTAGAAATGCCCCCACCCACTAACCTAAAACAATTGCGTAGTTTGCAAGGAAAACTCCAATCTATCGTTCGTTTCATCTCACAACTCTCGGATCGATGTCAACCTTTCCATCATCTCCTTAAAAAAGACATTGTCTTTCAATGGAGCGAGGAGTGCCACAAAGCCTTTGAAGCTCTTAAAACTTATCTCTTACAGCCACCCGTGCTTATCCCACCTCAGGACGATCACCCTTTCTACCTTTACCTTTCTGCCACCGACCATGCTGTAGGAGCTATGCTCGCACATCGTGACTCCGAGCATCGAGAACAAGCAGTTTATTACATAAGCCGTACTCTCGTGGATTACGAAACTAGGTATACACATGTCGAAAAGTTGTGCCTAGCCCTATCATTCGTGGCCACCAAACTCTGACATTACCTCCTGAATCACAAAACTTTTGTCATCACCAACGCTGACCCCATACATTATATGTACGCCAAAACCTCATCTAAACCAACGCATCACCCGATGGCTTATGCTCCTCGCCGACCTCGACCTTGAGTTCGTACACCAGAAATTAGTCAAAGGACAAACTATCGCAGACCAACTCGTGGAAGCCCCTTTACCTGGGGAACAATTTACCAATTTTACTTTCCCTGATGAACTCATCGCAACTCTTTCGCTCAATGATGCGTCTTATCCGATGACTCTCTTCTTCGATGGATCTAAATGCCAACACGGCGGAAGGGTGGGTGTTGTTCTCATTCCTCTTGAAGGTGAACCTATGCCTCTTTCATTCAGGCTCGATTTCCCCTGCACTAACAATACAACGGAATACGAGGCTCTTGTTTTGGGTCTCCACGTTGCGTTACACTTAGGTGTGAAGTCTATTCACATTTTTGGTGACTCTCAATTGGTAGTAAATCAAGTCACTGGCATCTACCAATGTAAAAATGAGGAACTTCAAAAGTACAAACGTTACGTGGATTCACTTTTGACCTTATTTACCCATTATACTATCTAAACCGTTCCACGCTCAACTAATAAATTTGTGGATACTATGGCTTGCTTGGCCTCGCAAATTCCTGCATCACCATCTGATTCTGACATATTTGTCTTGGTCCAACAACTCTTTGCCCCATCTTACTTAGTCCCGGATGTTTGTATGGTAAATAATGCATCTGCTGACTCGCAGGATACCTGGTATCACCAATTTCACGACTACCTTACAAACTTTGTTCTCCCACCTAACCTTAATAGTAATGGAAAACGCGCTTTTCTTAAAGGTGTTTCTCGTTATGTCATCATGGGGGGACTCCTCTATAAATGTGGCTTCGATGGTATCCTCCTTCGATGTCTAACCAGTGCTGAAGTCACTCATACCATCCAACAAGTCCATGACAGAATTTGTGGTGGGCACTTTAGTGGCTTTGCCATGGCCAAGCGGATCCTTCACCTAGGATATTATTGGCCTACTCTTAATAAAGACTACTGTGAATATGTTAAGCGTTGTGTTATGTGTCAACAGCATGCCAACCTTCAACATACTCCCAGCCATCCGCTACAGGTCGCACGAGATCTTTGGCCTTTCTCACAATGGGGTTTGGACCTTATTGGTGAGATTCATCCACCTTCTTCGCAACGTCACCGTTGGATCATCACGGCAACCAAATATTACACTAAATGGGTGGAGGCCGTTCCACTCATTTCAACCAAAAAGGAGAAAATTGTTGAATTCATCAATCATCACATTATTTACCGTTTCGGTGTTCCTCATCGCTTGATAACCGATAATGGAAAATCTTTCAAAAATAAGCTGTTGCGAGCCCTTTGTGACAACTTTGGTATCAAACTTAGCTTCTCGTCACCCTACTATCCACAAGCAAATGGTCAAGCTGAATCTTCTAACAAAACCTTAACCAAAATTCTCATGAAAGTCGTTAACGATTCTGGTCAAAATTGGCATGATCACATCCCCTTTGCCCTTTGGGCTTATCATACCAGCATTCGTACTTCCACTAATGCCACACCATTCTCTCTGGTGTATGGTACTGAGGCTGTCTTGCCTCTCGAAATACAAATCCCTTCCCTCAGAATATCTCTTCAGGATATTCTCACCAATGATGACTTCCGCCAAGAGCGGTTAGCCCAATTGGAGCTTCTTGATGAGCGTCATCTTACAGCTCTTGACCACCTTCAAATTTATCAAAAGCGCATTAAGCGTGCTTATGATAAGTGCATTCATGAGCGTACCTTTAAAATTGGTGATCTTTTCCTTAAAGAGAATCAACATGTAACCAAACTAGAAAAGAGCAAACGTGGAAAATTTGCTCCTAATTAGATTGGGCCTTACATTATCACTCACACTTACGGATCAGGTACTTATCGTTTAGCTTCACTTAATGGTAAACCTGAACCTGAACCCCTTAATGCCTTGCATCTCCGACCATTCTACTGTTGAATTTAGTGTTACATCACTTCTTATCTACCTTGCGCTCGTCCCTTGAGCTCATTTACCACCTCATACACCTTGTTTCGTGCATCTTAAAGTAGAATCAAGCTCACATGGTTTGATCATCACCTCCTCTTAAAGATGCCTTCTCCTTTTTAGTCTGGTCCATGACTTAAAAGTATCAAAATAACAAGTTCTCAATTATACAATTCTGGGATATTCTTGAGTCAAACTTCCTACAAAACTAGATGCTTCAGGCCAAATAGACATCTAGACCTCCACGCTATAAACTAGACTGCTCCCTCGAAGGACAGCTATGTGCTATAAAATTTGCCGTGCAATCTGCTACTATAACTAGACTGCTCCCTCGAAGGACAGCTATACAAAGTCAGCCTCTATCAGAAGCTTCTCGCATTGATCAACTTCGTGAAGACCTCAAGAACAAAAAAATGCATATCCCATATAGACTTCCCGCATCGATCAGTCTATATCCAGAAAAATCAAAGTAGTATTCAAAAAAAAAAAAAGTACTTTTGAGTCATGGACTTGTCTATTTTGGTTTGGTTCTCTTCCGTCAAAATAATCACCTTATAACAAGTTCTCTGCACCCCAGCTATACCATCCACCTCTCCTCACCATTCTTCACAATAACAAAACTCAAGGGACGTGCGTATATCCGATATTTTGTGATTATACAACTCTTTTCACCTATCGACTTCTCGCCTATGCAAGGTACCTAGGGATTCAAACTCATCCTATGATAATACGTGGTTTGTTTAGCTCTTTCCAACTATGGAACATTTTTGCCTCTTTTACCCGAATCTAAGATTGTGTGTTGATCTTAATTAGGACATGGTTTCCTATGCTTGGGTAAGCTAACCCTCACTTCACCTATACCCACACCAACACCAACAACATTACTCTACCAACATCAAACTTTTACCAACCAACAAATTGCCTAACCACAACCAAATTACCTGAATTCACCTCTCCCTGGTCCTAAGGGAGAACTACATCGGTCTGAGGCCCCTCCTTGCTTTGTGCAATGGGCTATGTAGGTAGCACTTAGGAGACATGGGGTCTCCCAAGGTTAGCTCGACCATCCCCAACCATCACCTATCATGTGTTGTGTTTTACTTAAAAATATAAATATTTTCACATATTTATATTGATAACATTCACCTTTGTCCTTTTTCAATCCAAACATTCAAAACACAAACATTCTTATAATTATCACAAACTCAAATCAACATACATATTCCATTTTATTTAGATGTTAAACAAATACATCTTCTCTATCATCGACGCGCAGGTCAGAATCTTTATTCTTCTACCCCTATGTATGAAACTCACTTAGACCCCTGCGCCTCGTCCCGAACCAGGAAGTGATGGTGATCGTCGACGCCGCTCACCTGGCCTCTCCGTACTCAAAGGTACCACTACTATTGGTTCCTCCCACTGATCCACCAATCTCTCCTGTAACATACGAATCTTCCCTCTCGTGTGGAGGACTCTTGCCTCTAGTCTCTCCACTCGAGACTGCGAAGCCTCTAACAATCTTGTGGTCTCGTTCATCTGTGTTTGAAGCTGGTGAACTAAACCCTGCAGGCGGTCTCTCTCCACGGTAATCACAGCTATGTCAGGATGATCGGCCCTCTCATGTGTATCTCGCAGCTCTGCTGCCCACCATAATCTATAAGACTCTGTCACTCCTGCATCCATTACCCTGCGATCGGCTGCTGTCTCTTCTGGTCCTTCTGGAAGTGTCAGCCGTGGAGGTGAGAATGGTGCCTCGGCGTCGATCCTCCTGTATGGTCTATGAGCCATGGGTATATCCTGAACAAATCCAAATTGTCGCCGCACGCGATCTAGAGGAATCCTCTCGTACTCACCTGGCCTGTGTCCCGCGATCCACCTCAATCACTCTACACCCCTCAAATCCTCGGCTATGTTCACCGTCACCATATAGTTCCCGTAAGGCCTCCAACAGATATCCGCAATCATCACCATCTCCCACATCTGCCTATAATACTCAGCGTCATCTGTCACGGCCTCGGATCTCACCTCTTGCTCTGTCTGGACCCATCGCCTGAATCCCAACCTTTGCACTCCTGTCTCTCCTACCTGGATGGGTTGGCCTATTGGTCGCACACACACAATGTGCTCATAGGCCCAACAATGTAATAAGTATGCACAATCCAGTGTAGTCCTGTGATTTCACCTGCATGCCCATAAACCCCTGTATAGCTCCGCCAGATATGCGGGTGCCCATGCGAAAGTCATGCTCCCTTCTATCATTTCCCGAATAATACACATCAATGATTTTGGAAATCTTCCCCCGTCCACTCTAGGTAATGCATAATACCCCACCACTATCATTAATACCACGGCCAACCTTGTTGCCTCAGGGTGTGCTGCAAACATTATACCATAAGTGAATGTCAAACCTCGCTGTGTCAAATCTCATGCGGCTGGACCAAATACTGCCGTTATCGCCGCACGCGCCGCATTAGGCCCTGCCTGATACACTGGTCTTCCTGTAATTGGAAGTCTCAAAATTTGAAACACATCTTCTAACGTCACTGTCATCTCCCCTGTTGGCAGATAGAAGGTATTCTTTTCAGGATTCCATCTCTCAATCAGCGCCTGCAACATGGCATGATTGCATGTGATTCGTGAATAATAACGGATTCCACTTAACCCCACACGGTTTATTAATGCCCACTCAGTCTGGTGTTACATCCGCTCGGACTCGTGACAACAAAGCTGGTACCCTATCATTCATCCTCAACCCTGCCTGTGCCTACACACATCAAACCAACAAACAACAAATCAACAAATAAATTCCCACGTGTTTTTTATCACAATCCGTAACTTTACACAGTAACCGATATCGGTTATAGATAACCTGATACCGGTCACCTAACCGATACTGGTTATTTCTAAATGATATCGGTCACTGTCAATTCCATCTACCCTACTCAAAAACACCACCTATGATAACTTATTCGCTTGTTCGTGCCTCTCTATACCTAAAAACATATTCGAAACCCCTGATTACCTACCCCATAACACTCACCCCATCCCAAACCTTTGCCTATCACCTTTCTTTTTCATCTCTACCCACTTACCTTCCCACATCCTATTCATATGCATGCAAAAATTTAATTCCAACCAAAAATCATATATACCTCCTGGGATGCAGCAGTTTGAGGTGGAACCTGTCTTCCCTCTCCTCTCTGCCCGCTGGATGCTTCTCCTTGTTCAGCCATGTTCACCACCCTCTTCACTATTACTTGCCTTTACGCCTTCTTAATCCAAGCCCACGATCACTTTACCTGTCTCTTTCCTCCTTATCACTCAATTCTCCCATGCAATTACCTGTATCGACGTCAACAGCCTCGCATCTTCATATTTAACATGTTGCATGACTCTAAAAATAAGATTTCAGTTGCCTCCCAAGCTTTTCTATTTTTAGAAAAGCTCATTTAAGTATAACCGATATCGGTTAGCTAACCGGTATCGGTCAGGTTGGGACCGACATCGGTTATCTAACCGATATCGGTCATCTGTTTCCTCTTGCTTAAACCTAATCCTTTTCTTTGTTTTTTAAATTTTTTGGCAGAGCCTGCCTCTTTTCCCTGCATAAACGACATCACTATCAACATCCATCATCATAATAAACATCAACATTTCAAAACATATGCATATCATCAAAACATCATCAACATCATCTATACATATACATCAAAATTCCAATACCATCGACAAAACACATACAACATTTTAATATATGCATCATACACACCATGTGGATCAAACTCATCATCTATATATATCCTCAAATCAATGTCAACATATACAAATTGCCCTGCATGGGGCCTCTATAATCCAAAATACAAAGTCGGCACGCAGGCCGCTGTCTCTGTCAAAATCTCGACTCGGCTCGCAGGCCGGTCTCTCATGTCAAACATATACTCGGCTCGCAGGCCGGTATCAACTATACAAAAAGTACTCGGCTCGCAGGCCGGTATATACAACAAAAATGCATACATGAGGGCACGCAGGCCTCTATATACACACTCGGTTCGCAGAC
Organism: Taxus chinensis; assembly: GCA_019776745.2. Classification (NCBI taxonomy): domain Eukaryota; kingdom Viridiplantae; phylum Streptophyta; class Pinopsida; order Cupressales; family Taxaceae; genus Taxus; species Taxus chinensis. Next base: position 903,631,511 of record CM034146.1, read on the forward strand.
TGGTGTCTCTATCAAACAAATCCTCTATCAAATCAACAAAACCCATCTCCGCTCCTGGGGTGACTCAGCTCTCTCCCCCGCCCTCGGCCCGTCCCTCAGCTGGCCCCTGTGCCGGATCTTGCCTCCTCCCTGTAACCGACCCACCGGCTGTGGCTGTACGGCCCCCTGTGACCTGTGACTCCGGGACGTCTCGGCTCTGTGAGCCGCATATGGCTGATACTCGGCACCGGTACCATCTAGTACATCCTGATAATAGTGGGCCTCCGCTCTCGCCTCCATGTATCGGGCCCGTGCCACCATGGCTGGTGGGGCTGCTCCCCCGGCTCCTAATATCAGTGGGCCCTGCCCTGCCTGTATGCCCTGACCCTGAGCCTGTACCTGTGGTGGCGGTGGAGCTGCCATCGGAGCTGAACAGGGACCTGTGCCTGTGCCTGAATAGGGATCTGGCCCTAAGGCTGTGCCTGTGCATGTACCTGTGCTTGTGCCTGTCCCTATACCTGTCCCTGTGCCTGGGCCAACTGCCCCTGTAGCACTCCGATCTGTGCCTGTGCAGTAGCAAGCTACCCCTGTAATAACTGCACCTGACCCAAGAGATGGTCCCTCTCTGCTATAATAGCCGCCAAATCTGGCTGTGCGGGCTGTGCTCTCATGGCTGCCCTCTGCCCTGCCCACCAAACCAAAAATGAACCTGTAACTCCGGCGTCATCCACCGTATCATCGGCCGGTCTCTCTGCTACCCAGACTGGGTCCAATGGCTGCGGTAGAGGCAGTGGTGCCTCTACATCCTCCCTCCGATACTGTGGGAAGGGAGGTGGCTCATCCTGCCGTAGGCCCAACTGTCGTCGTACCCTCTCTAGGGGAATCCGCTCATGCTCCCTGGGTCTCCGTCCAGCTATCTAGAAGATGTACTGGATCCATCGCAGCTGTGCTCGGGCTCCTCCATGGGGCTGATGGCCTCTGTATGGCCTCCATATAATATCTAGTGTGGTCAGGCCCTCTAACATATGCCTGTAATACGTGACATCTCGCCCTGCGATAACCGCTCGTGGCTGGCCCACGACCCCCAACCACCTCTGAAACCCATACCTATACACTTCCTATGGCCCTGGCTGCTGGGGCAACCCTACTGGTCGTAAACACATGATATGCTCGTAGGCCCAGCAGTGTAACAAGAATGTCGAACATATCCCGAATCACCTCATACGGCGATAGCCCCAGAGCTCTCTGTATAGCTGCACCAAATACACCGGTGCCCATGCATAGCAGGTATGCTCCTCCACCATCTCATGTAATACTCCCATCAGAGCCCGTGGGAAGCGGCCTCCCTCTGAGTCAGGGAGGGCGAAGCAGGTGATCCCGATCATCATCAGCACGGCGAGCCATGTCTCCTGTCGATGCGCGCGATACATATCGCCGTAGCAGATGCTCGCACTATGATATGTAATCAATGGGGCTACATCCCCGAATACCTGCAGGATGCTATCCATCATTGTCTCGGCATCCACCTGGAACACCGCCTCACCTATGATCGGCAGTCTCAGGATGCGATACACATCCTCTAGCATGACTGTCATCTCTCCAGTAGGGAGATGGAAGACATTGGTTGCCGGATCCCATCTCTCGATGAGGGAAACCATCAGGCTGTGGTCCCTATCCACAGCCCTATATCTCTGGACTCCGCCGAGTCCAACCTCCCGCATCACTGCCCACTGCGCTGCGGACACATGTGGCCGCATCCGCCCCAGTAGAGGCGGCATCCGATCTCGCATCATCAGCTGCTGGCGTGCCTGCAAAAACAACCCACTCCATCAGGCCTACCCTTTACAAAACAACTACCTTAACCCTCTATACTTACTCACCCACCCAATCACAACCCGACTCTATAACCACATCTACACCCACCTACCTTACCCTATACATCTATAAATTCCTCTTATGGTCCTTCTCTAAATATCCTACCCACTCCAATCAAACCTAAACCACCTCATCTCCCTCAACATCAATAACCCCACCCTACAAACATCTACAATACCCCCTTTACCTATCCCACACCCTACCAACCGCCCCACTCATACTCCACCCGCTCTACTCTCGCCCTTTAACCATACCTCAACCAATTTAACCCCTCCTAATTCATACACAACCCATAACCTATCCTACCCAACCCGGCCTCCAACCACCCGATTACCCCCACCCCAATAACCTTTCCTAGCAACTCTACCTTTTCCCCCTTCACCCCACAAATCTATCCTACCCGCCTACAACAAACCAACACAACAAATTTCACACCCTTTCCTCCTACCCATGGTGACCGGTACCAGTCACCCTCGACCGCCATCGGTCCCCCACTCCTTGTCTATACCCGACTTTTATGCACCGACGTCGGTCGACACATGACCGATGCCGGTCTCTATAACCACTACTCTATACAACTTTAGCTGTGACCGATGTCGGTCGCCTAGTGACCGACATCGGTCACTGTGGGATTTCGGGGCCGGACCAAAAACGGCCCCCAAATCCCCTTTTTTCTATTTTTTACCCATCTACCCAGCCCAATTGCCTAAAAACTTACCCACCCTGCCGTTTTGACTTACCTAACATATCTACCCACTCCATTTTACGATTTACCTTCATTTATTCATTATTTTCTCAAATTTTAGATTCCTACCCCAAAACCCACATCCTAGCTAAATTCATCAACTTCACACAAATAGGGATTTAGAGCCTACCGGTATGACTACACGTCGTCGTGGTGGGATAGGTGGTGGTGGTCCAGCTCCTCCAGCACCTCCTGCTCCTCTAGGCTGTGCCATAGCTCCAAATCTCCTCAGCAGGGTCCTCAACCAATCAAACTCTACCTCCTGATCTCTGGGGCCTACCAATAACTCACTCCCCCACTCAACTAGTGCCAACTCAGCCCAAATACCCAACCCAATCAATTCAAAACTCAGACAAGAAACAGGTTGGCACTCAAATTCACAATGTGAAAATGACACGCCGTATTTTTTCTTTTTATAGGTTTTGACCTCTAACCAATATCGGTTATGGCGCGCCCTAGAAAACCGATATCGGTCTCCTAACCGATACCGGTCATAACTAACCGATATCGGTTACCTACCTAGTTTACCCTAACTCCTGCTCTTCTCCACCGAACTCTATTTTTCACCACATCGCCTACCCCCGGCCTTTGCTAAATAGCCTTATTTTGAATTCATTGGCCCGACCCAAGGCCACAACCAACCAATCGGCCCGACCCAAGGCCGCAACCAACCAATCGGCCTGACCCAAGGCCGCAACCAACCAATCGGCCCAACCAACCAACCAACCAATCGGCCCGACCCAAGGCCGCAATCAACCAATTGGCCTGACCCAAGGCCGCAATAACCAATCGGCCCGACCCAAGGCCACAACCAACCAATCGGCCCGACCCAAGGCCGTAACCAACCAATCGGCCCGACCCAAGGCCGCAACCAACCAATCGGCCCAACCCAAGGCCGCAACCAACCAATCGGCCCGACCCAAGGCCGTAACCAACCAATCAGCCCAACCCAAGGCTGCAACAACCCAATCGGCCCGACCCAAGGCCGCACCTAACCAATCGGCCTGACCCAAGGCCGCAACCAACCACTCGGCCCGACCCAAGGCCGCAACAAACTAATTGGCCCAACCCAAGGCCACAACCAACCAATCGGCCCGACCCTCGGCCACACCAATTAAGTACCTCGACCGAAGCCCGCAAATTACGATTCTATCCACCCATAATGTAGCTGTTTGTTCAATCGAGCTCACCTGTTCGTGTTTTAGCATGACTAGGATACTTGAATTGATCAGCCAACCAACTTTGCTTAGACCGAGACCGTGACGTTTATCTCAACCAAACCAACCATTTGGTACTGCCGAACATGCCTAAATGTTCCGGTACCTTCCTCGTTATATCCCCTGGAGCTACTTCCTATGCCTTGGATACCAGGATTATATCAGCCTTGTTTGGATAAACTATCGACCTTTGCCTATGAATTGCTTGTTTGCTCTTCAAACCATGTACCCTGGTCGCACTACTGCATTTTAACGTGCGTCGGCTTCCTTGAACTTACCCCACCATCTTACCAGCATCTCACCATCATTTACCCTTTATCAACCCTATCCCTGATTTCATGTCGCCTCCATCTGTGATAGACTTGAGGGGGATTACCTATACCCTTAACTGGGGCAACCACTTTTTATTATTGTCAGTGCAGCTTTAAAAGACAAGCTACATGACAACAAGGGGAAAATGTAGACACCAAATTTGGGTCTTACGACTCCCTGTACCCCGTATCTCGTCCCGCAACCTAACCCTACCTCACCACCTAAAACCTTACACACTTAATTATTTATTAATTACCTTATAATTAATAAATCCACATCTCCAACCCTACCACCTCACCTCGCCACCTCACTATGACCTAGCCCTAACCCTAAACTAACTTAATTAAGACCTATGACTTGGTCCAGACCCACACCCATGACTCATCACCCCTCACCTGCATCAAAATGAACCTAATAATGACTTGACCAAGCCCACAACTGACCCCTCGGGAGAAAAAGAGGGAAAGTTGGCTATTTTACTAAAAATAGCCAACTTTGACCTAACCAACATCGGTCCCTACGCGGCCGGCGTCGGTTAGGCAACCGCCATCGGTTCCCTGTAAATGACCTCCCCCAACCAAAAACAAGGGATCCAGATTCATTTAGAAAAAAAAAAGAGACAAGTGAGAAGGAGGGAAGAGGTTGCAGAGAAGAGCATTAAGTCCAAGACTGTAACTGATCAACGAGATCACTATCACACTCGTCCAAGCATTGGGAGAGTCAGAGGATAGCTTCATCAGCTCACTTGCGATTGTCGGATCATCCCACCTGAGCTTTGCCTTCGTCACCACATTCCTCGGACCTGTATCCTCGTCAGAAAGTAGTAAGTAGTATCTTGTATGCTTCTAGGCTCCACTTCGTGAACTTTTGATTGATAGTAATCATAAACTCACCCCTGGATCTAACACCCGGCAGCACCCTGCACCTAACCTTCATTCATCCATCCCTATATTACCCAGAAGATAGCTTTCTCACTCTCTGAGTCTTCTCCATTGCCTTACTATTCCCCTTAACCATCTACCAACCTTAAAAACCCCCAAAACCATCCTATAATCAACCTCTACCCAGAAGCCCCTGAATCACTGCCCCTACCGATATCGGTTATCCCCTACCGGTAGCGGTTTTATAACTGCGGTCGGTTATTCAGTGATTGACATCGGTCACTGTGACTTATACCAAAACCAACCTTTCACCTATTCATCTCCTAACAACCTCAGATCCAACCTGGTCTATCCCTGTAACTTGATCTGAACGTATCAATAACCAGTGACCAAACAAACAGAATGACGTTTTATTATTGATAGTTTAGTCTCTATTGCTTTTAGTAACGAGGTACCTAAATCGTGATTTCACAATAGCTTCTTTATTATCATTTGCAATAATTTATATTAAAAAGGGAACTGACCACCTTCGAAGGGAAGTTTAATATTTCCTGGGCCCAAGGCAGTTCCCTTACTTATTGTCTAACTAAAATCTGGTGGTCTTGCATTCTTATCTACAGGTAGTCCTTCCCAGACAAAAAGGAGTTCTTCACAATCAGTCTGATCTCTCTACGGTATGCGCACACCCTCCCAACACTCAACAGGTATTCCTCCTAGCCCTAACCCCTTATCTGTTTCTCAAGAGAATGAACAGATAGAAATAACTCTATTCTGGAACTAGAAATTTTGTGTGAAACAACCAGAGTTCCTAAGAAAGAGAACAAGAACAAATTCAAGGAAAGAGAAAACATAATGCTATCTTCCTTTCTAAATCTTCCAATTATAATGTATGAATTCTACTTTCCATTAGGAACATTATAACGATGAAGCTCATACAAAGTCCAAAGACAATAAAGATTCGCAATGTATCTTTCAAAGACTTAACAATCTTTCATTGGACTAGAATAACCTCAAGATAAGAAGAAAACATGCTAACATTTTTATTTCTTAGAACCCTTTACTACCAAATAGTGAAGTTCCATCAATCCTTAGCATTAATTTTCCCTTTTTAAACTCGATGAGAAAACAATGAAGTTCAAAACACAGCCCGCAATCAAGTTTGAATCACAATTTATCTTCTATGAATTAACATTCATTTATTGGATCCATCAAGAGACAAGAAATCTGAGTAGATGCTAACACTCAAAATTTCCCAATAGTTTAGGTAAGGCATAACTATCTCGACAGTATTCCAACACATCACTGCAAGAACTACAGATTGGGTTTCCAAATAAATGTCAAGATCAAAACAACATATATAAAATACGTACTGTCTAAGACTCGAATTAAAAATCTGAGCACAATGTAAAGCATAAGATCCCTCAAAAGATCAAGATCATTCAAATGCTTATAACCAAGTTCGGGTAACAACATGTTCCCTCTTTAGTTTATAAAATAGTCAAAAGACTATAATATCTAAACCAACACATCGTTCAGGTTACCATTTCAATTAAAAACACCAAGTAACAAATTGATTGTACAATGTTGCATCACAATATCACAATCATGAATTCATAAATACACCAGCACCGTAATGGTAGATCGAATAAAAAGAAATTACTTATAAAATAGTTCATTCAAGAAAAATGCTTCCATTTTCAGTTAACATCATTTCAAACTCTGTTTCCTAACTCAAATGGGATGTAAGATGCTTGACAGAGCTCAAACCAGATGACTTAAAATCCGGGTTCATAAAGAACCTCCAAAAAAATTTTATATGGTCATAAGAACAATAATCCACAAGCACCATGCCAAATGCGGCTTCGAACAACAGTCCAATTTATTCCAGATAACAAACACAGGTTCCAAGTTAGATGCGGGTTCAACAACCATCACAATTTTTGCAATATGAAATACAAAAACCAAGCCATATGTGGATTTTCCATAGTCCCATTTAACTATGAAATAAAACGTAAGCACCATAGAACCGAGAATCTCTGCTACAGTTCTCCCTACCAAAACAAGTTTCCAACAGAAGATTGAACTTGCATACAAGTATTCATAAGAACTGGAGTTCTTTACCCGCTTTAGATCACAAAACACAACAAGTTCACAAAACAATAATCTCAACAACACAAGTAGAACTCAGAGTTCCTTAAAAAATCATCAAGCAATTATTGGCAACAAATTTAGTTGAAACCAAACAACAATTTCCAACAACCGAAGAAGCTAAACAGAGTTACCAACTGTGTTCTCATATCATAGTTCTTTTGTGCAAAAGACAATACAAGATAAGCTTCCAATAGAATCATATAGGCTATGGGTACAAAACCCAGGATGCAAGATTTACCAAACCCATTAACCAATTTAACCAGTTAGAGTATGCAATGCACAAAACTCAACATAGCAGAGTTGCTTTAATGAAAACACTTAGAGGAAAACAAGAGATTTTAACAGTTAGAGCCTATCATGCCTGATAGTGTCTCTATCAAATCGAAGAAGACCTCCAACCAAGCTCACTTCTTCTCCTCTTCTCCATGAAAGATCAAACAACCAAATACTTCTTCCAAAATGCCTCTTATACATTCCACGAAACGAAAATAGATTCGAAACCTCAAAAATAGCCATGAAATGTAGTTTAAACTGCTGGTTCAAAAAACCAGAGCACGTGTAAAATGAAAATTAGAGAACATGCAAAATGAAACAACCCAACAAAAATCCACTAGCATGCCTACCAAGATGGTTTGGGCTCGTTAACCAAAAACAATTAATTTCATTAACTCCATATCTCCAGCCTAATCTTCCTTGCCACCGCGTGCCAAGTCTGGCGATCATCAAATCAAAAATAACATGTATTTCCATTTTTAGTGATACTGCCACCTAAGCCTCTGCCAATCCAACTAACCCCTGCCAAAGCTGGCAGTCCGTATGCATTCACCATCCTTATCAATAACATAAATGACTTAGGAACCGCCACCCAAGTGTATGCGACCACTTAAGCTCCCAATTTATATCCATTAGTTTAGGATAGATTAGATTGCTTGGGTTAGATCTCAAGTAGAATTAAAATTTACACCTTAGGATATAACACTAACAACTAACCCCACCTTAGGCCTTAGCAATTAGGTTAGATAAACCCTCATAGGTAAATAATTCAAAGTGCCATAGTTTAAAACACTGGGTTAGGTTACAATAATACCTTGTAGTATTAAAATCCAGGTTAATTTAATACCTTGTAACCTTTCTAATTCCGTTCACACCAAGTTTAGGTTAGAATCAAAATTCTATCAAGTGGCATAGCTTAGGTAGAAATTGATATTTTTACCTAGCTTAGGATCCCATAGGTTAGTCCTCTATAGGATCCTGGATCTCTCTTATGCTGTGAACAAGCTACAATTATATTTTCGTCAGCAATGACCTGTCATGGTCGATCTCCAACGACCCAAGTAAAACAATCCACTGAATGGAAGTATGTTCACACAGAATTTAAAGAAGTTGCAACAACAAAGTTTAGTCCAACATGTATCTTAACTCATGGAATGTTAATTTTAATATTCATTCAACATAATAGATTTAAAACATTCCTTGGATCACTGAAATTGATCCAAGGATGAATAAGATAAATAGATAAATTTACAACTCTTAAACCAGATTGCAAATCACCTACCAAAAGTGAAAAATGGATTCAGGGAAGCCATTCCAATTCAGTCAAAGGATCTTAAGAGTAGAAAAGACTCATCCATATCAAGCATGATTTCCAATAATCAGAAGAACATATCCTTATGAGGAAAATCACATGTCAACACTTGAATGCGAATGAGAAAAATAACAACTATCAAGGGTGTTATATGCTTCCCTCCTAAAAAGAATCATCATCCCAATGATTATCTCTTTTAACAATTTACATCAAGGACAGTGAATTCATTCATTTATCTTATCCTAAGTCAAATATTTCAAAACCTTATAGTTCTAGAAATCAGTATTAAATAAATTTTTATTCAAATCAAGTAAATATCTACCCAAAACTGGCTTACTTAATGTCATAAAAGATAAAATCATAAATTTTTTATCAGTCAACAGATTCAATTTTGTTTAAATAGGCATGGAAAAATAGTTTTCATATCATCTAGATTTTCCCAAGTTGCACTCTCCTTGTTAAAATGGTCCCACTGGACCTTACATTGACTTATTTATCTATTTCTTAAATGCAACTAACGAGTTTCCAGTACTCAAATCGGTTTAACCACGATTATTCCTGGGTCTTGGACCTGCAAGGAATTCCAATTTAACACATGTGATACATCTGAAACATATTTCTTAAGCAAAGAAATATGGAAAACATCATGCATTCGTGAAAAAGCAGGTGGTAGTGCTAAACGATAAGCTACAGGGTTGATTACTTCAACTATTTCAAAAGGTCCCACATAACGAGGTGATAACTTAGCAACCTTGCCAAAAGTTATGGAACTCTTTTTTGGTTTAACCTGAAGAAAAACCTTCTCTCCAGGTTCAAATTTCCTGTCAACATAACTCTTTTGCCTATCTGCTACTTCTTTCAAGCGTTCACGAATCATTTTAACTTGTTATTCCATTTCCGTAACGATTTTAGGTCCAATTACCTCTCTATCCTCAATGCTATCCCAACTAATAGAGGTCCTACATTTCCTTTTGTAAATCAGCTTGAAAGGTGCCATCTTAAGAGAAGCATGATATGTGTTATTATATGCAAATTCAACTAATGGAAGGTACTCTTCTCACTTGTACTGCTGATCCATACAGTACATCCGTAACATATCCTCCAAAACCTGATTTACTCTTTCAGTTTGTCCATCTGTTTCTGGATGATACGTAGAGCTGAAATTCAATTTAGTTCCAAGAGCTACGCTGAGCATTTGCAAAACCTTGACATCATTCTAGGGTCTCTATTAGATATAGTTAATTCAGGTACTCCATGTAATCTGAAAATTTCGTGTACAAATCTTTTAGCCAAAATAGGAGAATCATCCTTTAGATTTCCAGCAATAAAATGAGCTACTTTCATTAGTTTTTCAACTAATACCAAAATAACATTATGTTTATTTCTTGACATAGGCAATCCTTGTACAAAATCCATGCTTATTACCTACCATTTGTACTGCGGTATGCTATGAGGATACAAATAACCAGCTGGGTGCATATGCTCCTCTTTTACATGTTGACATTCTAGACAATGAGTCACAAAATCCATAACATCCTTTTTCATTCCCTTCTAGAAGTATTTCTATTTTATATCAGCAAGCATTTTTGTATTGCCAGGGTGTCCAGAAAAAGGTGAATTGTGAAACTCTGTCAACAATTTCTTTCTCAAATCATTAGGCAAAGGGATGTATACTTTGTTTTCATATCGTAAGATTCCTTTATTATCAAAGTGAAAACCTTTATACCTTCGGATCTGCATCAAGCGCTATTTTTACTTGCTGAAAGTATGAGTCAGATTCCATAACACTTTTTACTTCATCCTTAAACTAAGTTCTTAGTGTTATAAGAGCATAAATGTGCTTCCTACGAATTAGAGCATCAACCACTCTATTCTCTTTTCCTTTAATGTAACTTATGTCGAAATCATATTGAGACAAAAACTCTAACCACCTTCGCTGTCTTGCATTCATATTTGGCTGAGTGAAAATGTACTTCAGCCCAAGATGATTAGTTTTCAACTCAAATGGTTTACCCAACAGATAATGCCTCCAAACTTGAAGTGCATGAACTATGGCAGCAAGCTCTAAATCATGTGGAGCATAATTCAACTCATGTAACTTAAGTTTTCTACTTTCATAAGTTATGACATGATCATTTTGTAACAAAATACCTCCAAGACCTTCCCAGGATGCATCCGTTACAACCGTAAAGTCTCCATTAGGATCAGGTATAGATAAAATAGGTGCTGAAGTCCACTAAATTTTCAAATTTTTAAAAGAAAATTCACATTTATCATTCCAAACAATTTCTTATCCTTTGTCTGCAATGAATTTATTGGTGCAACCACTTTGGAAAAATCCTTAACAAATTTTCTATAATAACCTGTAAGGCCCATGAAGCTTCTAGCTTCATGTACATTGTTAGGTGCAGACCACTCAGTTTAAGCTACAATGTTAGAAGGATCTACAACAATCCCATATTTACTTATAACATGACCCAAATAGTGAACTTCAGTGTCATAGAAAGAACATTTGGACAACTTACCATATAATCGTCTCTTTCTCAGAATTTCCAAAACTGTTTTGAAGTGTTCATGATGCTCCTCAACACTTTTAGAATATATGAGAATTTCGTCCAAGAATACAAGCAAAAACTTGTCCAAGTATTCTTGAAAGATATTATTCATTAAGTTCATAAAAGCTGCAGGTGCATTCGGTAATCCAAAGGGTAAAACCGTGAATTCATAATGTGCATACCTTGTTTTGAAAGCCATTTTATGAATGTCCTCATCCTTAATTCTTAATTGATGATATCTAGATTGAATATCTATCTTAGAATATACCAATGCCCCACGCATCTGATTAAATAGGTAATCAATTCTAGGAAGTGGGTATATATTATTGATTGTTGCTTTGTTTAACATCTTGTAATCAATGCACAATCTAAGTGTTCCATCTTTCTTTTTCACAAAGATCACTGGTGCTCCCCAAGGTGAAACATTTGGTCTAATCAAACCCTTAGAAAAAAGTTCTTGCAACTGAGCCTTAAGCTCTAGTAACTCTATGGTAGTCATTCGATAATGTGCTTTAGAAATAGGTTCAGTACCTGGTTTGATTTCAATTGTGAAGTCAAACTCCCTTTTGGGTGGTAATCCTGGTAATTCTTCCAGAAACACATCGCCATAATTCTATAATAGCGGATAACGTTCCATGAAATTGCTGTTTTATTCCGCGAATTCAGAAATTTTTACTGCATATAAGGTACAACCCTTATTTTTGGCCTTTTTAAGTTACACAGCTGACAATTTCCTACCAGAAATTTCTCGTTTTACACCCTGAATCTCTGCTATTTTCTGCAGATCATCTAAACAACTAATATGTTTTTCAAAATAGTCTACCTTTGCTTTATGCTCTGCTAACCAATTTACACCTATGACTATATCATAAGATCCCAAAGGTGCTACATAGAGATCAACTTCTGTGGAAAAGTTAGGTAAGTCAAGGAATGCTCCGAAAAGACACATACTAAATATATGAACATAATTATTACCATAATGTACAATCCATGATTTATCCATTTTTCTAGATTTTCTTTTAAGTTTTGAAGCAAGTTTACTAGAAATAAAACATTAAGTAGCTCCCGTATCAAAAAGAATAGTTACAGGTATGCCGAATAACTTACCAGGAACTTCTATAGGTGTAACTTGCTTTTCAGCTTGCTTGTCAACTACTGCAGCATGTATCTTGTGTTGTTGATTACGATCATCCTTCTTCAAAGGACATTGATTCACGTAATGATCTTTTTCATAGTTACAACATCCTCCTACCGGTCCCTTTTTGGTCTAAGAATTATTTCCAGCCTTAAAGTTATCATTTAGACCTCCATAGGAATTCCGTCCGTTATTATTACTCTTGGAAAAGTTATTCTGTGTATTTCTAGTAGACTTATTCATTGCTGTTTTCTTATTATTATCAGCAAAAAACTTACTTTTATTACCAAACTTTTTCCATGGTCCTTTCTTAGGTGCAAGAGAAGTTGAAGAAGAGTTTGGAACCTTCTTTCGTACTTCCTCCTTATGAGCAGAAATAGCCTTTAATTTCTATTCTTGCCTTATGGCTCTGTCAACAACCCCTTCCATAGTGGTTGGGCTGTGAACATCAACCTCTCCCCTAATAATGGGATTTAATCCCATGATGAATTTTTGTATCCTAAACTTCTCATCAGTTTGATACTGAGGTACATACTTGAGTAGTTTCGTAAACCATTCCCAATACTTAGTTACAGCTAACTTCCCTTGAGCCAAGTTCTAAAATTCAGTCATTTTCTGATCATAATAAAGTTGTGGCAGCCATCGTTACCTAAAATAACTTTTAAATTGATCCCAAGTGATGTTAGTTTCATTAATGTTTAGCTCAGCCTTACGACTGTCCCACCATGAAGATGATTCATGGAAAAGCTGATATGCTCCCCAAATAGCTTTGGTTTCCTATGAGAAGTTTCTTATTGCAAAGTACTTCTCCATTTTGCTGAGCTAATTCTCAGCTCCATCACCTAATGTGGTGCCATCAAACTTAGGTGGAATATCCTTTTTATATCATTGGTGAGTTCAGCTGCTAACCTAACCTTTTTGTTTTGTGGTTGGACAGGCACATTAGTATTGTATGAGTTCACAAAGTTTGGGTATCACATCTGGAAGTGGCATGGGAAACACATCTAGAAGTAGGTCAACTTCGTAGAATGTTGGCGTGTAGTTTAACATGACAGTGGGATCATAAGGTGAAATTACAATAGGCCCCTTACCTGCGATAAGAAGAGGATTTGGAGGAGTTGGAACTAGTGGTGCTTGAGGTGGTATAAATATTAGAGGAGGTGAAGGTTTTGGATATGGTGGGTAAGGGCCTCAACAACCTTAATAGGTATTTTTTGAGATGTCTTTACATTTGCATGATTAGAAAGGTGTGGAAGACACCAAAGAACATTTGCATAAATGAGAGTTGCTATTGGATGCAAAGGGTATAACTGCACCAGAATGGAAGACTAGTCAACTTGCAACCACGTTGTAAGGGCATGCGCATAACTGGTACAAGAAGTATGATCCACACTAGACAATGGTGGATCACATTGTGCTGCATAATGCCTTTTTGGAAAACTTCCACATACTTGAGTTTGAACAGAAAAACATCAATGCATAGAAGGATATTTAAGAAGGGATGTCAGAGAGTGTGTGGGAGTATGACACATGTTTTAAGACTCTCCTATCTAATTTGTCTTATGACATTCATACTTCACAACATACTCAGTGGTTTGTCAAAGGAATGATCACACCATTCAGAAGGCCACTTTCATAGAAGAATTTCATAGATCCATGTAAGGCCTTGGAGGATACCTTGTGCGTTGAGGAAGTAGGAAGCTTTGATATGTGTGTTAGTCTATTCCTAGAAGCCCAAATTGTTGCAGTGGAAAAATAGTTGGAGAAATTGACTGCAAACTCGGCTCATGAGACTCATAATGGGTTATGGTGTACGTATTATGAAGTAGACGGCCATATAAAGGAAAATTTCTCAAGAAGATCAGTTCGTGCCATGTCGGTGGAATGTCATATTTTCCACGGAGATCATGATGCAAGTATATGCCCATTGCTATAACGTGTAATCTGTAAAATTGTGTCGTGCTATTGCAAAATTTACACTTCTACTACTCATGACACTAAGGATTATAGATTGATTAACCAGGTACATGATGCCATTGATACTGGTGTGCACCAAACCAACATTGCTAGTAGTTCTAAGGTTGATGGTTGTCATTATGAAGGGCATATGGATGGAGGAGGTCGCGGAAGAAGATTTTGAGTGGGATTTAGAGGTGGCAGCAATCACAGGGGTGGAAGGAGTGAATTACCTCATGGAACCTGCTATAACTATGGATCTACAGAATATTATAAGCGTGAGTGTCCCGATTTGTTGCAGTGCTCTTGGTGTGGGAAAAAGCACAAGTATGAGGAATGCCTTATTTTTTTGAACAAATGATCCAGAAGCAACGAAAGGATAAAGGTGCATAGATGATAAACATGAAGAGATCTGATCCATAGTGGATGCCAAGGGTGGCACATGAGTTAGAGTTAGAACTTGTACTGGTGATGATGCAAGCTGATCCTTCATGTGCCAGGGAGATACCAAAGTAGAGACCATTGATTATAAGAGAAGAAGTGGTACATGGGAAGTATTTGGACCCTATGCATCATAAGGAAGTTTATCAAGAAACCATGGATGTTATTTAAAGCTTACAAAGAGAGATCCAATGCTTGAAGGAGTAATTGTGATAGTTAGAGTAGAAGAAGAGCACTGAGGCTCCATAGAAGGATCTGGATGAAGTTAGGAAGGTATGTAAGATGATGAGACAAGAGATATCATCCCTCTATTTGGAGAGTGGTCTAAGAGGAAAAGTGCCAATCACTAAAGGAGAGCATGAGAGGTAGGTTTTGCATGTTAATATGCCTCCTCACAGTCTTGACTATGATAAGGAGATTACAATGAATGCAATTGTTGATGGATAGATCCTAAGTAATATTTTGATTAACAAAGGCACAAAAGTTAATGTTCTCACCTTTGATAGTATGGAATCAAATGGGAAGTCCCCCATTACAACCATCTTCAAATGTGTTGTATATGGCTAACAAGAAAAAGGAAATTCCCATTGGTGTCTTAAAGGATTCTGGTATCACTATCCAAGGGGAACAATTCACTAGAGATTTCAAAGTCTTGGCACTTGCTGAGGAGGATAAATTTCCAGCATTACTTGGGTGCCCCTGGTGCTATAAGAACAATGCTGACTTATGTTTCAATAAGTGGTATATAAGTTTTGAGAATAAGGAGGAACATGTTATCATTCCTTTTACAGATGAAAAATCAACGCCCTATATTGAGTCCTTGGGAGAAAAAGACCTAGAAAAAATCTATGTGTGCACTATCAGGGTCCTTGAGTTTGTGCAACCAACAAAAGAAGGAATTATTCAGTGGGAAGGAAATTAATCTATAAGTGATAAAAATAGTGTGGCATGTGAAAATTGGGTACACGAGACATATGAGTTAGTTGGAAGGCAATTAAGAGGTTCTATGATAAGAGTAATGAAGGCATTCTTATTTAGGCACCTGGGAGGAAAATAGTTACCGAGTTACATTGGGGGAGCCAACCCTGATGTTTTCCTGTGAGAAATGGAGACCCAATGGAAATGTGAGATCAAAAGGAGAAGTATGCTTAGCTATAATTTTCTTAGGACCATAACACATTGGTGTGCGACCCATTGAGATAGCCTTCTATAGTGACACAAGGTGAGAATTGCATTCTCTATTAGGTTTCTCTAAAGCAATGCACCTACTACTATTACAATACTATCATGGGAAGGAACCCACCTTGTTTCACATCCAAACATGTGAGAAGGCTTGGATTGAAGTCATGGAAGCCTTGCCTCCATCTTTATGGGTGCATAATATTTACTCCACCTTAAAAGGTTGTGCGCATGCATGGTACATTCATTCAGAGCTACACCATTAGACATGAAACTGGCAGGAGTTGAGAACTGATCTCATTCAATATTTTGAGTATCAGAGTACTAATCCATTGGTGGATAAGGTGATGCAGGTTGTTAAGCACCTAACTATGGAGATAGTGCCATGGTGGAGGATATACTACTATATTTGTTGAGAGAACTTGACTTGGAAGCATGCTTTGATGAGGAAGAATAAGAGGAAGTACAACTTCAACACATTTGCATGGAAAAAGAGAAAGGAATGTTGGTCTACATGATATATGGTGAAGGGGTGGAAAATATAGATGTTAACCATACTGTAAAACACATGAGGTTATGGATAGTGTCTGATGAGCAAGTGTGCACCTATCATGAACCCTTGAAAACCAAGAAGGTTAACATTGGCTTGGAAGTGGAACCTAAAGAAGCTAATATTAGAGATTATTGGATAGAAAGGGAGGTTTCAAAGATTATTGAGCTGTTGTGTGAATTCTAGGATTTATTCCTGCGTGGATACTGTGAGCTTAAAGGAGTTCACCATTCCTTAGGAGAAATGAAGATCAAGCTAAAGGAAGGTGTACACCTAATTTGAAAGAGACCATATCGAATGAATCCAAATCTGTGAGTCAAGGTCAAGGAGGAGATTGACAAGATGATCACATCATGCATCATTAAGGCTTTTGAGGAATTAGAGTGGATAAGTCTGATGGTCATTAACATTAAGAAGGATGGGAGGATAAGGATTTGTGCTGATTATAGGGATTTAAATGCGGTGTGTGTCATTGATCATTTTCCAACCCTCTTCATCGAGGAGATTTTTGAAGGGGTAGCTGGGCGTGAGATCTATTATTTCACAGATGGATTCTTAGGATATCATCAAGTTATAATTACAAAGGAGGAACAAGAAAAAATAACTTTCACCACTGAATGGGGAATTTTTTCCTATACGGTCATGCCTTTTGGGCCAAAGAATGCGTTTTCCATGTTTTCACGCATTGTGGTTAAGGTGTTTTAGGACATCATCCATAAGTTTCTGCAAGTCTACCTAGATGACTGGACAATATATGGATTGGTGAGGGACCATTATGACAATTTAAGACTGATGTTTGAGAGATGCCAGTAGTTAACTATATCTCTCAACATTAAGAAATGTGTTTTCGCTACAACATTTGACACCCTGTTGGAACATATCATATGTAAAGAAGGCTTGCCAGTGGATCCTGCATAAGTTTCCATTATTATGGGATTAGGGGAACCTACTGGACAGAGCATGGTGTATGGATTCCTTGGACATACAAGGTATTACAGGAAGTTCATCAAGGGATATGCCAAGATCACCATGCCTTTGGAGGAGTTTTTGAATTAGAAAAGCACATTTCATTGGGGAGAGGTGCAATAGATGGCATTTGACACATTGAAGAATAGGATTATCATTGTACCCATATTACGTTTTCCCTCTTGGGATAAACCATTCCATGTACATGTTGATGCTTTAGGGATGGTGATCGGAGAAGTATTAGCACAACCTGGATAGGGAATTATTAACCATCCCTTGTGCTTAGCTAATAGGAAGCTAACCCCAACAGAATAGAATTATACTACCAAAGAGTGTGAGGAATTGTCGATGATTTATGCGATGTAAAAATTTAGGTAGTATTTTTTTGGATACACCCTTTATATTCTACACAGACCACATGACATTAAAGTACTTGGTGAACAATCCCATCTTGCAAAGATGCATATGCAGGTAGGTCCTATCGTTTCAAGAGTTCGAGTTTACGGTTGCTATAAAACTAGGTAAGAGTAATTTGGATCTTGACCACTTATCAAGGATTGACTCAGGAGAGGATTTGTAAAGCATTGAGGATATAATGCCAGATGCACAACTATTTAGATTACAATGCATGCTATCTGATTTGGAATATATCACTGTGTTCTTAAGAATGATTGTGGTGATAGAAGGGATGAAGAGAGAAATTATCCATATATGTTACACCCTATATATTAATTGGTGGAGACTTATACAAGGTGGACCATGTTGAGGTTTTGCACCAATGTGTGCTAGAACATGAGAACACTTCAATCATAGAAGATTCTAATGGTGGAATTACAGGAGGACACTATGTGGGGAATGTGATTATGTGTAAGATCCTCTTAGTTGACCTTTGGTGGAATATGGTTTACAAGGATTATATTGAATATTGCAAGGCCTATGATCATTTCTAGTTACCTGGTAAGCTAGGAAAAAGGGATGAAATTCCATTGAGACCAATAGTTAGTGCTGAACCATTCAAGAAATGGGAAATTGAATTTATAGGCCCTATTTCACCTACCATGCAAAGGACAGGTTCACACTATATCATTACTTACACTGATTATCTAACATGTTGGGTGGAGGAAAAACCTATGAGGGATTGCATGAAAAACACTACCACAAGATTCCTGTGGGATATAATCATCAGGTATGGGTGCCCTCTGATTTTGAGTAATGACCTAGGTACTCATTTTTTGAATGAGACCATCAGGATTTTGTTGGTATATTTCATGGTGGCTCATCACAAGACTACTACTTATCACCCTTAGGCTAATGGGATTGCTGAGGCATTTAACAATATATTTAGCCATACACTTACTAAGATTTTTTTTTTGGGAGGAAGGATTGGGATGAAAAATTATCAACCATGCTATGGGTGTATAAAAAAACTTACAAGAGATTGACCAAAGCCACACCATTCTAATTGGTGTTTGACACATAAACTATTTTTTCGGTAGAGTTTATGCTACCCTCTGAACGTATTATGTGGAAATGAGGATTGGCTCCTGAAAAATCATTGTAAAAGCACATTGAAAAGCTAGTGATGTTAGATGAGAGGTGATCACTTGCTAAGTGGAGTTAGAAGACTGAGAAGGTGAGACAAAATGCTTAGCATGATCATTACATAAAGAATAAAAAAATTTGAGGTTGGGCAGATGGTTTTACTTTATGATTCTAAGTTCCTGCACCATCCTCGAAAGCTCAAGGTCCATTGGTTGGGAGAAAATTATATTACCCATAGAATTGATTCAGGCGCTTTCCAACTATAGGCCTTGGTAAAAATGTGACTTCTCGGGTATATCAATTGAAGTAGGCTGAAGCCCTACTATAAATAAGGCATCTAGGTGTTTGTAAATAAGGTAGTATTACTAGTTAGCTTAGGATTTCCCTTAATGCATTCTCATTTATTTATGTTTCCCTTTCTCATTTATTTGTTCCTTTTGGTTTGTTTTGGGTGCGTGTGTGTGACAATGGCTAATTACATCATCAAAGTGTTATGGGCAGAGGACCGTGCATATTTTTAGTATGGATTGGAACATTAAGGGGAAGAGACTAGGACATGGTAAGAGTTAGAGGAAGTTCTTGGAGAAATGTTGATGTGGTGTCCTGGGTCGTGAAGTCAAAGGTGCATGGGATCAAAAGAGTGTGCTTAGAAAAGGTGAACATGAGAAGATTGGTGTCAAGAAGGCTTTGAAAAAACCATATCAAAGGAAAAACATGCAGGAGCAACATGAGGTAGGCAATGGAAAGAAATTAGTCCAAGACATAGAGGAAGATTGAATTTGACACTAGAGAAAGTGTGAAGAGTTCTTTGGTCGAGGTAGTTATGTGCCAAAAGGTTGCGGGACTGTTCACATAGGTTTGGGAGTGGAAAAAAAGTGCTGGATAAAACACGTGGAAGGATGGCATTAGAAAAATCTGAATTTAATATGTTTGTACATTGGTAGGTGGCATCGGGGTTTGTGTAAAAAAAAAAAAAAAATCTATAAATATAAGGTCGGGGTGAAATATTCTTTTAAATTGTGTTTTAAGCTATCAAATAAGTTCTTACATTTTAAGGTGATTCTTGCGAAGAAGTGTGAAGAGGAGTGTGCAGAGTTGAAGAAATTGAAGGACTTGTGAAACAGCGTGGAAGAAAAGTGCATGGGTGTACATGGAGGAGTTTGTTTTTGGTTTCCCATAGGTCAATACGTTGTCATGTGGAAAGGAAGTGCTTTAGGTTAGGGTTTACAAGCTAGAGCATGGGTTTTCATGGAAATTTCACAGAAGTAGAGCCAAGGGTTTGAGAAGTAATAGATCTTGACGCAAGGGAGAAAATACAGAGGACCAAGGAAAGGATTGACTAATTCACCGAAGAAGTGCAAGGGCAAGGGAAAAGGAAAACTGACTATTTCCACTAGTTTCAATGAAGAATGGTATTCAAAGATGCAATAGCTAGATGGTGTGCTACTAGAGAAAGAGTGGGTGTCACATATGAGGAAGATGGTCATGAGTGATTTAAATCATCACACAAGCACCATTGAAAGGGAGATGACCCTAGAGTTAGTTCACCCAATGGAAAAGAGGATGCCATATGGGAAAGCCATCTATGACGATGAATTAAAATTGAAGTTAGAAAAGTTTGGACTTCTAAAAATTTATGAAATTCCCTACCTTGGAAAACCTAAGTGACTATACTAGTGGTTAATTTCGTGCATGTATGAGGACTACTTTTATTTCGCAGGAAGGCAGATGCACATAGCCCCACAGTTGATTTCTAAGGTCACTGTTCTGATCTGCGAAGGAGAGCTGCTAGATGAGGAATTTTGTGACAAGGAGGACATCAAGAAATTTTTTTGAGGCATATGAATATAAGAAGGGTTTTTGGTACTTTGACATCACTGCAATCACCAAACCTGTTATGAGGTTGGTCAAGTGTTTGGTGACAAATATCAATGGGTAAGAGAGATGGATGCAAGTAAACAAAGGTTGGTTGAATGTTTGCTGCAAGATCTCAGAGGGAACAATTTACAACCTCTCAGATTTCATTGCGGAGGAGATTATTGAGGCCACATGCAACGGGGAGAAGATCATGTTTGGTAATGTCCTCCTTACCATTGTCTTTTCAGAGATTGGAGTTCCTGATGGGCTAGATAATGTTTTTTGGGAGTACCTGGATGAGAACCACTCTCTCACAAAGAGGTTTAAAGATTATACTTGTGACACCATGATGACCACTCACAAGTGTGGTTGGAGAAATGGTATAAACGAATGTGTGATGTATTTGGATCTAAATGGAGGATACCCGAACAGTTACCTGTTAGTGCAAATCTACAGCACCCCCTAAATGACTTTCAGATCTGCAGTTCAGATTTGGGTCATTTAGTGTGATTGCACAACATTGAGTTTTCTCCAAGGTGTGGGACCTTGCAAGGTGAAAAAAATCTCCAGAGAAAGATAGTTCTTACCCCCTCTAGTTAGGTGTATGCATGAAGTTTGAAGAGGTTATGATTCAAAACTCTTACTCTAAAATTTCCAAGGAGACAGGGTTAAAAGAAGCATGGAAACAAAAAACAAAACTAAGCTAAAATAGTGATACACCAAAGGAGTGATGAAATTTTGTCTTGAAATTAAACATATATCATAGAGATGTAACACCAAAGCATGCATAGATTGCCAAGATATAATGAAAGATCAGAAGACAATGATAAACACATGAGAGGATTGAAGGATCATTCACAAAACATGCATTTCCATTTTTAAGTTTAATATGATGAATTACAATGGAAGAAAGGAAAAAAATGTGTTATCTCCATGTAAGGTCTAAAATCGAAATCATGTCCAAGGGGAAGAGACAGGGTTAAAAGAAGCATGGAAACAAAAAACAAAACTAAGTGATGGGATTCTCGAAATAAAATAGTGATACACCAAAGGAGTGATGAGAGGGGATGTCTTTAAGAACAAAAACGTCCATATCCCTTTGCAAGATGTAACACCAAAGCATGCATAGTCCTCTTGCCAATGATCCTATAATGAAAGATTCTGTTTGTGAAGACAATCAGCTTGACGCCCGCTGCCATTACACATGAGAGGATTGAAGGATCATTTCACAAAACAGTGCATTTCCAAATTTTTACCAGTTCTAACAACCCATTGAATTACCAATGGAAGAAAGGAAAAAAATGAATGCCAACACATTCTCCTGATGTAAGCATGTCTAAAACTCCTCGAAATCATAGTGCCAAGGTGTACCAAAGAGGGTTGTTATCCCCTCATAAGAAGTCTAGAAAACTAGATCCATTTACCTCTTTGCAAATGAGCCAACGCCTCTAAGTCAAGTGATATGGGTAGCACTACTTCTTTTCTTATACAAGCTTGTGCTTCCTGTAGACCTTTTAGGTGTGATTCTATCATCCCATAAGGAATATTTGTTTGTATGAATCCTCTGGTTCCCATAAAGAGTCCTTATAATTCTCAGCATGTTCTTGTTCATGGATTCTACTTGGCCATTACCCTTGAGGGTAATAATTTGAAGAAGTGCTGAAATAAATTTACCATTTCTAACAACCCATTCAATGATCTTTGATGCTAAGGAAAGATAACACATTATCTAATATGATAGTGGTAGGTGACTACCAAACTCTGGTTGATTATCCCCTCATCGAAATCGAAGAATGTTGGATTAATTTACCTCTTTGAGTGCCACCACCTCAGTCCATTTGGTGAAGTAGTCTATTGCTGTTAGAATCCATTTGTGCCCTTGGCTTGAGTTTGGATTAATGACTCCAATGAAGTCCAAACCCCATTACATGAAGGGCTAGTCCACTGAGATTGGGTGTAATGGAAGTGCTGCTAACCTCTCTTTTCCTATGAAGAATGCACAATTCTTGCACCTCTTGATCCATGCATAACAATCACTAAACATTTTGGGCCAATAATAGCCAGCCTTCATGATCTTGAGAGTTTTCAATCTTGGAGTGAAATGACCCCCAGCTGGTCTACCATGGAACTCTTCTAACATTTTCTCAATCTGATTTGTCCCAATGCATCTCAGCAACACTCCATTGCCATCTTTTTTGAACAAGACGCCATCAACAAGTGCATATAGAATAGCTTACAATCTGAAGTGTCTTCTTTTTGCTTTGTTCATATTTGGAGGGAATAGGCTTGTTTGTAAGAAGTGAATTATGTCTTGGGTCCAAAAAGTAGTGAACATGCCACCATTTTCTTCTTGAATATCTCTTTGTTCCTGGCTATCCTGCAACACCAAAACAACATTCTTCCCTTTGCTTGCTTCAATTGGTGGACTCAAAGCCAATTGTCTCACACAATCCCTTTCCTCAGACCAGCTTGGTGACTTTTATCTCAATGTCATACTCCATGACACGAGTAATCCACCCTGCATGTTTTTCATTTAGATCTTTGTTGAGGAGGAAGTCTTTAACTCCCACATGAGAAACCAACAGCTGAACCTTGTTGTTTGAAACTAGATGCTTAAATTTCTTCAAGCTCCTAATCACTGTAAGAACATGATTCTCAATGAAGGAATACCTTACTTCATAGTCCTCCAAGATTTGGCTAAAGAAGGCAATTGGCTACTCTGCATTTTCTTCGTTCTGCTATACTAAAATTACAGAAATTGTATCATCACCACCAAATGCATAAAGGATGAAGTCTTTGGAGAAATCTAGGTTAGTGAGAGTTGGAGCATGTGATATAACTTCTTTGATTGCCTTGAAACTTGCCTTACCTTCAACTGTCCATTTGAATGCCACACTTTTCTTCAACATAATAATTATTGGCTTGACAAGGGCTGAAAAGTTTGGAACAAACCTTCAAACAAAATTGATTCTTCCCAAGAAACTTTGAAGGGCCTTCTTATGCCTTGGCAATGAAAGTTCTCTTATTGCTTCAACCATCTCTGGATCAATTACTAACCCTTCTTTGGAAATAATGTGGCCTGGGAGCTTGCCTTCATGAGCTAGAAAAATGCATTTTTTGGGATTCAAGGATACCCCAAATATTCTACATCTTTGGAATAGTTGTCTCAAATGAAAGAGATGATCTTGCTGCACTTTTAGAAAATACAATAATATCATCTAGGTATATCAACACTATTTTGTTGATCAATCCCTTGAATGCCATATCCATTTCCCTTTGGAAAGTAGCTCTGACGTTAGATAGCTCAAATGGCATTTTTCTATATGCATAGGTTCCCCATTTGGTGGTGAAGGATGTTTTGAACTGATCATCTTCCTTTACCATGATCTGATTATACCTTGAATAACCATCTAGTAATGAAAACCTCTTAGAGCTAGCAACAACTTGCAAAATCTGCTCCATAGAAGGAAGTGGGTAGTTTTCCTTGAGGGATGCTCTATTCAAATCTATGAAGTCTACACACAACTTGATTTCTCCACTCTTATTTCTATCTAGAACCAAGTTTGTAACCCAACTTGAATTCTTGATGGGGAATATGATACTTGCCTCTATTAACTTATTCAATTCCTTCTTCATGAGAGGCTTAATGTGTGGGTTGACCAGTTTCTGTTTTTGCCTGATGGGCTTAGCACTTGGATTTAGTTCAATTGTATGTTGAGCTAGCTTGGGATTGAAACCTTTCAAGTCTTTAGCTCCAAGAAAATACATCTAGGAACTCTTGGAAAAGTTAAATAAACTCATACCTTTCTTGCTCAGTTGCCACTTTACCAATTTGAAGTGACTTGCCTTCCCCAACTGAGATGGGTTCTAAATCCTCTCCCTTGACTTGGATGCTTGCTTTCTCCTTCCTAAATTGATCATTAGGATTGAAAATGGACTCTAAAGTCACAAGTCCCTTTGGAAGTTTGTTGGTTCTTAGCTATACCACTTGATCACCATACTGTTGTTCTAACTTTTATTGATTTTTGGCTGAGAACTCAGCCTCCTCTTGTAAGAAATTGATGATTTGTTGGTCACTCTCAAACACTTGCCAGCTTGCATTTTTGTCTAGAACTGATGGCCTCACAATCACATGGATGTTTGGCTACATTTTATCTCTTTTTATACTTTCCACAACATCAAAGGTTGCTCTAACTGCTGCAAGCCTATCAGTAGCTTGGTTTTCTTTCCTAGGAATGGAGTTGATGCAAAGCCCTCAAAATCATCAATGAGGTCCCAATCATTCTTGTAACTCTTGAGTAGGTTATTCTTGGCATTATGCTATGCTTTAACTTGATTAACAATAAGCTCAGTATCACCAAAGAACTTGTAAGTTTTTGATGCCTCTCTTCATTGACTAATGCAATCCATGTATTAAAGCTTCATATTCAGCAATGTTGTTAGAGCATGCAAACTGAAATATTAAAGCTGAATAATACTTAATGCCTTGAGGTGAAACAAGCATAGCTCCCCTCCTGCACCTTGTCTACTTCTTGATCCATCAAATAACAACTACCATACCTCATTGTCATATTTATGGTCTAGCTTGGTGATGCTAGGAAGAGGCTGATTTTCTTCATGCATGTAATAGACTCCTAGTTCAGATTCATCTATTTCCTTGTAGAGATCAAAAGCATGTACCTTGCTTGCCCATTCATCAAGATTCAAATACGGAATGCTTCCAACTTTTAGTGTCAGCTTCTTGTGTGCTTGGATAACTCTTGATCAAACGCTAAACAATTGACATTGATTGGGCTTGGAGCATGAGGCTCAATGTGAAAGTTTGCAATAGGTTCAGACCTAATTGTGGCCTTGGCTCCATACCTTGTCCTAAATAGCATGCATGACCACTCAACAAATAGGTAGCATCCAATCTTAGCTGTGAAATACCTTGACAAACAAATGGCAAAGAGTGGTGGCAAATCTATCACTGACACATCTTGCAAAACAGTGACATTGGGGCATACATGCAAAGTAAGGCTCAAATATTTAATTACCCCAACTGTGGCTATTGATGTCCCATCTAATTACACCCCCCTTATATATGAATTCATATTGAAGGCCCAGCTAATCAACTATTTACTTGGGCATCACGAAACTACTTGCCCCAGAATCAATCATATAATTATGTACTAGTTTATCCCCAATGATCAATGAGATGTAGAATGGAGGGGGGTTCAAAATTTTACCTTGATGTCCTCCAAGATTTCCCTCAAGCTAAGTAGCATTTGTGAGTACCTTTTCTTGCATATGAGCTTGCTGATTTGAGGTTGACCAATTCTTCATGGTAGCTTGTATTAGATCCCTTTGGCCTGGGATGGATAGTAACTCCCACATAGATATGTTCACATTGGTCTTCTTTATTTGTTCAATGATGTTAAATGGGGATGAAATATCTCTTTGCTACCCTTTAGTCTGCACATTATTTTCTTGTACATGGGCTGCAACAACTGACATTTGAGCTGGTCTAGAAGGTGGCTTGGGCCATCCTTACACATTTGGAACTATATTTTGCTTGCCAACACCTTGTGGAGTGATTAAATGTTGTGAATCACTTGGATATAATGACTTCCCTTCACCACTATTCCTCCTCTTTGACGATGTGTAAGCTGCTACACTCTAAGAAGGTGATTGATTCATACCACAAAAATCTTTAGCCTGCCAATTCACAAGTTTTAGTCTCATTTGGAGTTATATTTTGCTGAGATGTTCCTTGTTGTTGGTTTGTTTCTTGACTCACCTCACTCTCTACACTAGTTGTTGTCACCATCAAAGCTTGGTTCAAAGCACCATTGAAGCACATAGATTGGTTGTGAGGTTCATTGCATGGGAAACACCAATCATACTCTTGAGCTATATTATTTTGCACTGGCACTAAGGATTTAGAGGTAGATGCAACATTGGGGTTATAGGGCTGAAATGGTCTATTGGAAAGAGGCCTTACTTGATTTTGATTTTCAGCTGGGTTGGGTGGCCTACTAAGCTGATATGGTTGTCTATTAGGATGAGTTTGAGGCTGATAAGAAGGGATAAAACTTTGAGCTTGCTACCTATTGAGCGTAACCAGCTCATTACCTAAATTTTTTAATTGTTTCATAACTTCTTGGATCTCATTTGAGGCAGTAGAGGATGAAGTAGAAGTTTCATTTGAACTCTGATTTCTAGGAGTGGGAATAGGAGCTAAAGTAGGTGCTTGACTAGTACTTGGGCTTTTCAAGACTAGATATAAGGGCATAGGAGGCCTAGGTATAAGTTTACCAGCTTGGATCAAATAATTCTTAGCCCTAATGGTGATGCTTTAAGCTGCAGGTATAGTTGCACCTCCCATGGATTGTATCAACATAGAAATGTCAGAATTTAAACCCTTGAAAAAGTATAAGAAAGCACCTTGAGCTGTTGGCCTCACTACCAATGGAATTCTATCCCATGTTCTTTGAAATCTGAAATTGAAGTCTATTAGATGCTCATTGGGAGCTCTCTTGATAGTTGTCAGTTGCTCCAATAGAGACAAGTTGTCCCCTTTTTCTCCAAACTGGTTGTGGAGAGCTATGCAAAACTGGTTCCAATTTTGGATAGAGCTTACCTCAAGACTGCTGAACCATTGCAAGGCTTTCCCTTTGAATGAAGATGCAAGTAATTTGAAAGAAACTTGCATCTCAACAATCTCATGGATTGCCCAAACAGTAGCAATGTCTTTGATATGATCACCAGGAGTGGTATGATTTTCCCCAGTAAAGTATGGGATGTTCTTCAATGCTGCAATTGGAATTGGGTTTTGTGCATTGAGAGCAAGTGAACTGCTTCTAGTAAAGTTGACATAAGGATTGGGTTATGCCATTTTGATTGGCCTGAGAACCCTTGTTGATTGGATGAAAGGTCTACCAGGTGGAGGTGTTGATAGAGTTCTGTTTGGTGGAGATGGAGACCTTTGAATCCTTCTTCCTCTTTCTAGGGATAATTGTAGATAGTTAAACAATCCCTCCTCTCTGGGCATTAACCTTTTTTGGATCCTTCTCATGAATATTCAAGCTTGGAATACTGAAACTAGTTGATTCTATCCTTTTGGAGTCGATAGATGTGCAAATTGTTATCCTGTAAAATTGACGAGGGAAATTTTATAGGTAACCATACCAAATTTTGTCCTGGTCCCTCGTCGGGGACCCCTCTGCGTTTGGAACGTTGCAAAATCCCTTTTTGGGAAATCTAGTTTTCGAACTTAGCCTTTTTGACCCCTTTTGGTTGGGTGCACCTTTTATCTGTGTTACACAGAGTAAATCTGTGCCCCCTTCATTTCCTTTTGCACACCATTTGACGTGTCGACACATGTTTTGGTGCACCTTCCTGTGATGTGCCATTCTTGCGTGTGCCAAGGCACATGCGCCTTTGTGTTGACATATTAATTGTTGCGCCATGTTTTGGTGTGCCAAAGGGCGCATGAAGAAGAGTGTTGACAGTCTTAAAATTGTGCCAAAGGCGCAAGTATCTCTATGTTAACACGTGTTTATCCATGCCAAAGGGTGCACCATTTTACATGTCGACACGAGTTTTGATGTGCCACTTGAAAAAGTGGTTGGCACATTTATTGCACCTTTTCCTATATATAGGTGCATCCGCCCTGTCACTTTCACCAGTCAGAAAACACGTGATAGATTTTTCCTCTGCACCTGTCAGCATGCCTGTCATCCTCGTGTCGCATTCGTGGACCCTGCTCCATCTCTCACATTCTATATATTCTGGGTAAGTGGTCCTTGTTACTCTCATGTTTTAGTTTTATTGTTGTTTGTTTGTGTGTGTGGTAGGATAGATGGATCTGTGAAACCATAAAAACCCCTCTTGCTAATCCTTGTTTTTCCCTCCCAAGCTCTTCCTCCTCTTTCTAGATCTACTGGTAAGGAGGGCTCTGCCTCAAATCACCACTTGGATCTCTTTGCTGTGCCCCTTCACCATCCAAGAAAACCCTGTAAAAGAGGCCTGAAAGATTACAAGCCTGTCAAGATAGAGAAAACTTGAAAAGATGAGTTTGAAATGTTGTTTTCCTCTTGGCACATTCGCCTTTCCTGTTGTATAAAATACAGTCACACCTAGAAGGCATGCATTTTCTTGTTTGCAACACCCAATAACCCCTGCCTTTGGTGCATCGAGCTTCTATGTTACATTGCAAACATTTGCGCCATTGGCGCACCCTGCCCCCATGCGACACAAGCATTACTTGCGCCAAGTATAAAACTACGTAAAAGGTGCAGGCGCATCCCCTCTTACATCAACACATGTCATGCAAGCCTTCCCTGCGCCGCGCCAAGTTCCCCTGTTTCGCACATAAAATCTATGTTGCACACATCAACCTTGCGCCCTTTGGTGCACCAAAGTTCCATGTAACATGAAAAATATATGCACCATTGGTGCATCCCGTCCCCGTGCAACATGAAAATTATCCGCGCCCAGTATAAAACACATGAATGGCGTGGGCACACTTCTACTTATAACAACAAAAAATGTCATGTGCAGCATCCTAGTGCCCTGCGCCCTTTGGTGCTAATTTGTTCCTTATAACACCCTTCTCCTGTGCGCCATACTATTAACCCTGCAGCCTGCAGTGTTCAAGTGCCCTGCGCCCTGAGGCCTTAAAATTGCTAACTCCTCATTCTATTCTATAGCACTTTAATGGAAGATCTAACAGCTGCCATGGCTTTTCTGCGTTGGGTTTCACTTCTTCTTCTTACAGATCAGAAATTGAGTTCAAATCCACATATGTCTACATCAAGCAAGAGACCAACCAAGCCTAAGGGTAAAGCCAAGCTTACAGAAGAAGAAATGAAGTACAAGTACCAAAGGGTCAGAATGCCTGAGTCCCAGGCAGAATGTGACCTGGATATAAGAGACTTAGAGCTTGTCACATCGATATGGAAGATTTCTGGGCCAGAACCAGGAGGGTCACAGGGAGTCCCTGGATGGACAAACTAGTAGGCAGTGGACTGCACTTTGTTGGGGGGATCCCCGTTAGTGCAGTGAACAATGAATTCATGATGGTAGTGGCCCACTGCTACAACAAAGACACGAGGTGTGTCCAAAATGATAAGGGTGAAGTCATGATCAACCTTACCGCCCGGACACTTCGAAATCATGCTTGGCATTCCTCACCACCGGCACTTTGTGGCCGTAAGCCAAGAAGACTGCACCAAGGCTTGGGAGGACAATGAAGACCAGTGCATGCAGCTGATGAATGAGGTGTACCTGAAGAACAAGAAGGTGGTAACCAGATGGCCACAGGTTATTCACCGAAGTGATTTCTCTGAGGAACTGAGTGATACTATCACATTCCTGAGTAGAGTATTTGGGATTTCTGACGCCCATTACTTTGATAAGTGGATGCTCAGGTACCTAGAGACCATGAGCAAGAACGTACCTGATCAACGCTTTGAGTGGGCAGAGATAATAAGCAGTACCATATCCGAGTAGCTCTAACAACTCACCACAATGGGGAGGTTCTACATGAACTCCTACGTAGTTTATGCCATAGCCTCGGAAAGGGACTATCCAGCATTGAGCCGATGCGGGGTTTGGCCCTAGGTGAGAATATACGAGTACTACCCAGAGCTGAAGCTGGAGAACAACATCTCACAGTTCACTAAGATTAACAACGCTTTCTTCTACAATGTCGTCTACCTTTTGAGGCCAAACATGACTCACGGTCGAATGACCAAGAGCATTGTCGCAGCAACGGAGAAGTGGGGGGCCTTATTCACACAATTCCCCACCTTCACCTATCTCAGGGCAGCTAATTTCCTAGGTGAGCCCACCAAATTGCCGAGATATGCCGGCCCCAAACTGATCCTGTTGGAGCTATCCAGATAGCTCGTA
Organism: Taxus chinensis; assembly: GCA_019776745.2. Taxonomy (NCBI): domain Eukaryota; kingdom Viridiplantae; phylum Streptophyta; class Pinopsida; order Cupressales; family Taxaceae; genus Taxus; species Taxus chinensis. Next base: position 903,662,334 of record CM034146.1, read on the forward strand.
ACGTATCATGAGAAGTGCCTGAAGAGGAAGAAGGGTGGAACTCCTTTCCCCCTCACAGTGGGCAGATACACCTGTGTTTCTCATCATAAAGCCCTAGGAAATGGTTGCCGAGCTAGAACTACTCAATCTGAAGCACAACTTCCCGGCAAGGCCCACTTTCGATCCAAGGAATTGCCTTCCCAGGGCAAAACTTGATCCTATCCACCTTCCACAGATCGAGGACATCTATATCGACCTGTATCATGAGGTCGAGCTTAGAAGGAAAGATCATTCCCACCTGGCCCTGACAGAGATCATTCAGTACGGCGTGGCCATTGTCCCAAAAGGTTATCAAACTACTGATCAAGAAGTTGATCAGGTGTATCTTGACACGGATGGGGACAACTGGCCGTTTACTGTAATTGACAGAACCAAAGCACCCCAGACCATTGAAGAAAGGGTCAAAGAAACTCTGCGGCGAATAGAACACTGGTGTAGGATGAATGGCCTCATCTACCTCGGGGTAGATTTCACTACGTCCCCATTGGGAAATGCACCTACCAGACCAAAACATCTACCAAAAGTAAAAGGCAAAGATAAAGAGGGTGAGTCAAGCTCTGCTCGAGAAGAGGCTCCTGAGAGTCCCCCTTCCGCCGCACAAGAACAGGTGGTAAGCCTGTTATCTCCAGAGAAAGAAGTGGCCGAAGATGTTCTGATGGGCACATCCACTCAGGATGTTGCCACTACTACAACTGCTGAGGTCCATTCTGTCCCTTCTCCCTCTCCTCCTTCTCCTCCTCGTGTGGCTCAAATGACCATCCCTTTGGTCGTATCTCCTTCCCCATCTTCCACTGTTCCCCTTTCCTCTTCCTCCATCTTCTCCTCTCTCGTGGAGCTGTCCCCCACCATATCTTCTCTCATCTCTCAGCTCCCTTCCATACCCTCGACTACCTCCCCTGCAGTATCCCTTCCTCCCTTGAGTACTTCACTGGCCTCTCTTTCAATGCCGCCACCAAGTGTCTCAACGCACTTTCCCTCTACTACTGCAGCTACTCCCTCTTCTACTTCTGGTCCCACTCCCATAAGTCTAGCATGGATCTCTCAGCACCTGAGCCAGCAAAAGAGGAAAGTTCCTATCACACCGATGGACTTCTCCATCATCCCATCAAAGGGGGCCAAGAAGCAAAAGCCTATAACCCGCTTCTCTCAGAGTGCATCAAGGAGAGAGAGTAATGGAGATCGCGTATCCCGATCCCTTAAAGGATAAAAAGGATCTGTCTCCGACAGATTATACAGTGACTCAAGTCATGATGGGAACATCTTCAGAAAGCCTTCAAGGAGAGGCCCTATCTGTAGTGGATGCCCTTTACAAGAAACTTCAGGAAGCAAAGGAAGAAAAGAGGCTATTAAAGGAGCAGAATAAACATCTTCTCCATGCCTTGCAGAAAATGGGCAGTGCACCTCCTACAACTGCCACCGAAACTCCTGAGCCCCTGAGCCAGGATAAGATAAATGAATACACCAAAATTGGCGAGCAAGGTATGATAGTATCTGCCTGGAGAGACCAAATCCTCAAGGAAAGTGAGGGAGTAATTGTCAAGTTCACCGAGTTGTATCAGAACATCAATCAGGTGAACAAGGCACTCCAGGCAATTGTGGGACCCATCTCCGAAGAGTTGGACCATGCTAGGTTGCAGCATGAGACCTTCCAGAAAATTCTCGACTGTTCAGTTGAAGATCTGGTCAAGTTCAGCATCTTCGGTCATCCCAGAGCGCCCAACAAAGTCCTTTCTACTTTGGACTACCAGGTCGATCAGTTGGAGTTTGTCCTAAAAAAGATAGATAAAGTCAAAGAGGAAGCCTTGGAGGCTATGCACCAGATGGAGAAAATCATCTTGAGAATGTCCCCAGGCTTGCTCACTCCTTCTTTCACCCTGAGGAAGGTAGACCAAACTATTCAGATCTTTAAGGAGATTGTCTCGCAAGGGTTAGGGCCAGAAGCCACGTTCGACACCGAATGCATCAACAACCTTCTGGCCTGTCGTGACTTTATAGGGTTCCTGATAGAGGCTAGAAATGAATATGCCAAGCTCCCAGAAAGGCTCATGGATGAACGTGAAACTTGCAAAGTTATCAGCGATCGCCACAAGGATCCTGCTCAGGATCAACTGCAGCCCATGATCAGCAAGTTCATGGAATATCAGGCCCAGTTCAACATCACTTCTCCCGAGCAACAACAGAAGTAGGACACTCCCTTTCGGCTGTGAGATGATGACGAATAGTCTCCTTCCTCTCTTCTTCTTTTTGTAAATATCTAAGAGTATGTTGGCACAAACAATGACACCATCCATGTTGCACCATGGGATGATGTCATTCATCAAGTTGCCAAAAGTCAACAGTTGACTTTTAGATATTTTGTAGATACTTTGTAATTAAGTCGTTGGTTTGCTTTTTGCCTTCTTTCCTTCTCTTCTTCTATAAATACTTGAATACTTGTTGTATTCAAGGGGTGGATACTTTTCAGATGAAAAATAGAAGTAAGAAGAAAAGACTTTGAACTTTTTGTAACAGAAACAAATATTAATACAATATTTAGACTTTGTGCTGAATACCTGTGTTTTACATCAGACCTTTCTTATGTTAGATCTGTATGTTTGTTCTGTTGAATCTACTTCTACTTTATTGTCATTTATTCATCAGTATTGCTTTGTTCGTCTATGTGAGTAAGTTCGGCTCTGTTTACTACCAGCCCAAAACATAGACCCTCTGACCTTTCTGCTTTGGAATTCATTTCTTTTCTCCCTTCAGATCTTTCCTATCTCCCCACCTTGTTTCTTTCCCTTCTCCTATAGTTGGAAATACCTCTACTGGGATGAGATCCCAACCCCCCGAAGGCAGAATATTGTGAGACTTGCACAGATTCTTGCTGGTAGAAAAGCAATAAACTAGTTTTGCTTTGTTGACTCAAAGAGGGGCTATGCCCTGCAAACTGTTGGCTCGTCTATCCATAGATCTGCCCTCACGATAGATTTTTGGACCAACACAAATCAAGGCTCTTTCAAGTAAGAAAATTACAAAAATTACACATCAACTTTGTTGTAATGAAGATGAATACCTCTAAGGTCCCACCGAACGTGCCAAAACTATTAGTGCAAATCTACAACACCCCCTGAATGAATTTCAAATATGCAGGCCAGAATTGGGTCATTTAGTGTGATTGCGCAACATTGAGTTTTCTCTAAGGTGTGGGACCTTGCAAGGTGAGAAAAATATCCATAGAAATATAGTTCTTACCCCATCTGTTTAGGTGTATGCATGAATTTTGCAGAGGTTCTGGTTCAAAAATCTTACTCTAAAATTTCCAAGGAGACAGGGTTGAAAGAAGCATGGAAAAAGAAAACAAAACTAAGCTAAAATAGTGATACACCAAAGGAGTGATGAAATTTTGTCTTGCAAATAAACAAATATCATAAAGATGTAACACCAAAGCATGCACAAATTTCTAGGATATAATGAAAGATTAGAAGACAATGATAAACACATGAGAGGATTGAAGGATCTTTCACAAAACATGCATTTCCATTTTTAAGTTTAATACGATGCATTACAATTGTAGAAAGGAAAAAAACATGTTACAATCTCCATGGAAGGTTTGAAACTCCTCAAATTCACATGCCAAGGGGAAGAGGGGAGTCTGCAAGAATGCAAATGAGCCAAAACTACTTTTTAATGGCAAAGTAGAACGAAGGAAAAGAAAAAAATACGAGAAAATTAATTTATGAGCTCAACCACAAATAAAATCCCTTAAATTTCAACTAAAAAGTGATGGTATTCATGGAAAAACCCATACACCAAAGTACATTTCTCTACAGATCCAAAAAATGACGAATACTTCATTAATTTTGGTAGTTGAATCTCAGTTCTGTATTTTTTACATACTAGAGATGTTTTCTTATTTTTCTCCCACAAAAATCCACCAAAAAATAAAATTGAATAGTCCATCATGTGGATAATTTCAACATCTTTCCAATGATATAAAGAACATGATAATCTGAGCTCGGGATCGAAAGTTATGCCCCTCTGAAGATTTAGGGCAAAAATGGTAATTTTAGGGCAAAATTCGGGTTGGCGGGCCAAAACTTGAAAATTTTCCTCTTTTTTGAATTTGGGAAAATTTCCTCAAAATTCTCTACACCTTATCACTCCACTACCATGTGTCACCCTCTGGCTGATCTGCGGGCCTCTGAATCACTTTCTGCCCTTTTGCGCAATTAGGAATTTTTTCCCAAAATTCTCTGCTGGCCCGACCTCCACTACTGACGTGGACACATGGCACCATTTGATCGGTTGATGGGGCCATGGGTTCAATGCATGCCTTTGTGCCTTATGTAACTTTGGAAAATTTCACCAAATCCTCCTACCGACCCCACTCCCGCCACTGATAGGACACGTGGCGGCTTCAAAATGATTCGCGGGCCTTTGGGCCAAAATTTTCCTTTACGCCCTTTGACCGAAGCACCAACACCTCCAAAATTCCCTTGACGCCTGCCAATCCACCCTACCGCATGGCATCTTTCCACTGGTTGAGGGCCTGTCTAGGGAAAAATTCCCCAAAAAACTCCGCTGAGCCATAACTCAAAAATTACAAGGAGTTAGGAGGGAAATTTTACCTTTATGGAAAGGTGATAAAATTCTCTATCTAATGAAGCTAGTTCCAGAAACCTTTAAGTGCCTGAAATGTGAAAAATTTGATATTGAAGCACAAGGAAGGAAATAAAGAAGGAAAGTTAGCCAAAATAAGCAGGGGAATTTTTTTAGATAACATTACCTGCACTGGTGGATGGATAATTTGAGTTTTCCATATACTAGCAATTTTATATCGGTAGGTTTAATTTGAAAAATGACACTAAGAGATGTTGGTATAAATTTCCCTTCTCATTCACAATGTAATATTTTCAAGGCATGGTAAACATGTTTAAAGAGGTAAAGAAACTGATATTTGATCTAAGTGTTATAGATCAAAATCACCACGAGATGCACTAGACCTTGGTGTATCCCAAGAAGCATACATATGTAGAAAAGTACGTATCTCATGATATACACATGATAAAACTGGTGACATTTCCTATTGTAGGTAGGATGGCGGGAAGAGTGTATGTGTGGCTAAGGCCCAAGTTTGAGAAGGGCGCTTACATTGAGGATGATGTATCAATCCTTGAGGACCCTGATGGGAGGAAGAAGAAGGTAGTAATTAAGAAGAGAAAATGAGAAGATACTTGTGAAAAGAAGGCCCCAAACATGCATATAGTGCAAACCATAGGGGTGCAGGAGTCAGGTGTGGGTACAAGCACCTATGTTTAATGGAAGAAATCTCTTGTCAGGAAGGAGTCGCTGGAGAAAGAAGAGTCTCCTAGGATAGAAGATTCACCCGAGAAGGAGGAGTCCCCTATGTTAGAGTCACCAATGAAGAAAAATCAAAGTATGGCACAAGGTTTGGACTCGGAGGAGACATAGAGTGTGAAAGGAGATGAAATTGAAGATAATGAAGATCATGAGGAAGATCATAATCCTCCTATGTATAATATACATGAGTCTGATGAAGAAGGTGATGAAGAGGAGAAGGAGTATGAGGAGGGTGCCCATACCAAAGGAGGAAATGAGGAGGTAAACATGTGTGATCAGAAGACCCCGACCCTAATAAAGGAATAGATAGATAACAATGTAGAGAGGGAGGTGGCGGGTATTATCCAATATTTAGTGAAACATGAAGTAGAGCGAAGCACCTATGAAGTGATAAAGGAAACTGAAGAGAGAACAAGTGTAGGAAAGGAGTATGGGAGCATGGGTGGAGACCCAAACTTAGCAGTAAGCTTCCCAATGACAGTGTGTATAGGTAGGAAGGGCACAATAGTGGTGCAAGAACACACTATGAATTATAACAATGATCCAACCAAAGTATTGCACGCGTGGTTCTAGAGTATAGTTCTTACAGACAAACTCCTAGATTGGTCTTATTTTGATGAAGAAAGTGCATACCCACGCACTAGGAAAATGCTGTCCTGGGTATTCGAGGCCTACATTGATGAGCCTGAGTTTGAGGTAAATAATGACGCATTGATGGAGACACTAGGAATTGAAGGAATGAACTCCCTTGTAAATACTTAAAAGCTATCGGATGAGAAAGTTTGAAACACGCTAAAAAAGGTGTTAGTAGAAGTGGAGGTAAGAATTTTTGGGAGAAATGGAAAATAAAATCCTTGGAGGAGGAACTTGGAAAGAAGAATGAGGAGATCATTGAAAGGGATAGGGAGATAAATAAAAATATGTTAATCAATGCACAATTAAGGTGTGAGCTGAGGGATGAAAATGTGAAGGTGCATGAACTCCACAAGAAGGTAGAGGTCATTTCAGATGCCATTATCTTGAAGCACCCGAACATAAGAGAAAAAATACGAGTCGACTATGCATTTCTTGGAAGACTTGACACACATACTCACCATGGAGAGACAACCACTCACATTGGATTTGATAGATGAGGTGATGACATGCCAAAAGGGAGAAGAGAAGTTGAAGATTGGGGAGATAATAAATCAATACACTAATCTCCTTTCCTTAGTGAAGACAACGGTGCAAATGGAAAAAGTTGTATATGACAACTGTGGTGATAGGGACAGAGTAGCAAGCATATTAGTTTCCAGCCATAAAGCAGATATGAAAGAATTTCAACAGAAAAATAAGGGAAATAAGGTGGATTAGGACATGATCTTGGCCGTGGTAGATAAGAAATCAGAGGCAATCGAAACCTTAAGGGTTTATATTAAAAATAAACTAAAAGAGTTACACCCCCAAATAATTCATAGGATGGATGTGCTAGGATACCTTAGCAAGCATATGGAAAGCATTGAAGATACACTAAAGGCTAAGGGAGATGAGATGAGTTTTGAAGAGGTTAGTACGATGGTGGTAGCTTACTTCAACATGTGTAGAATGAGGTGGATGATTGGGTTAATATTGAAGCCCCCGTGAAGAAAGATTTCCGATTGCTCATGCAACAGTAGCATGATTCTTCAATTCTTCCATTCTTTATTCAATTGCAGATTCTTTCATTTTCCTTATTCTTTATTCTTTAGTGGAAGGGTAGATTGTTTCTGAGGATGGAAAACATGCATAGTGTGGGGTAATGTTGGGCCCTGAAATTGACTAATTCCCAAGGAATAGGTCCTCGTGCAGGAGGCAGTAAAGAAGGAAGGCAATCAGGAAAAAGCGTGCAAGGGAAAGGCACATAGGAGAAGAGGTTTGTGCATGTAGGAGTAGGAAGGTTTAGGGGCTTAGCCATATTTTGAAGAATTTTTCATAGGAGAAACACATGAAAATCCTGAGTAGGCATGAAAAATGGATAAGGTGCCATCCTGGAGCCTTGGAGGTCATGAAAAAAATATTCCATGTAAGGAATATTCCTAGGATGATCATTACAGGTATTGGAGGAATTTACAAGCTAATATAGGCATTCGACCATGGAGGACCACAATTCCACTTAGCATGCGATCTATTTATAAAGGAAACCAAAGAGGTGCATCTAGATCCTATTTAAAGGAGTACTTGGGTCTGGAACAAAAAAGGAGGAGATGAGAGTGATAACGAAGTGTTGGGGAAATGAAGGGTTAAAGAGGGTTTTAAGTAGTAACAAGGTGCTACAAGAATACTTGTAAGGATGTTGTTGAACATATATGCATGGGTTTGGGTCTGAACAAGAGTTATAAAGGGTAGAATAGCTAAGAACTCTCTCTATAGAGTATTCTTGTAGGGTTTAAGATAATATTCCTTGATGTATTTGGTCTGTATGACCCTTATGATGTAATGAGGCCACTGTAGATGTTTATAAATCAATATATGTGTGTGATTCTAGATATTCATGTTCTTAAGTGTAAAACTTTGTGTTATCCATATTATTCTGAGTCAAATCTAGTTTCATTATGCTTATTTACAATGTTCATTCCCATTTATGTGATGGATTTGTTATTTGTATCTTATTTTTTTGAGTCAACATCTATATTTCCATTCTTGTAACTCATTCTCCATCAATGGCGGATCATTCTTGTGAGGCTCACATAAAGGAAGGGATTGGCACCCATGTGATCCCCGTGTGAGCCCCTAGCTCACACTGGGTGGTAGGCCAACACACTAGGGGTAGAAAGAAGGTATATGAAGAAATGACTACATGTAAAATAAACCATTCTATTTTTATTCTTATTAAAAAATTAAAACACATTTTGATGCACACTTTGATCACATTAAAGTCACATTATTCCTAACACATCACATATAATCACCATCACCCATCAAATATCAATATTTATGCATCCACATAATATCAATACCCATATAAGCAACCATCAATAATTAAATATAATCATAAACAAATCACATCACATTAATAGATAAAAATCAACGCATGAATAATGAATCAAAATCATCATCATATATATATAATCATATCAAGTCTCACAAGTTCCATGTATAAAAATCTATACATCGAATATAGGCTTCATAAAAGAGCTATATACATCAAAATACAATACACCATATCTATCTAGTAAATTGGACACCTGCAAAGAACTCACTACCATGAAAAGTGATCCCTTGAGAAACCTAACCATAAGAACCTTGTACACCCTATGCACTACCATATCCTCCATATGGCCCTCCATCTAGCCCTTTATCTGGTCCCCCTCCATATAGACCTTGAGGTGGTTAACCCATACTCGCTGTACTAATAATAGGACATATTCCTTAGTGAGCTAGATTTTTTGTGTAATGAAGTACAATAGGCATGTTACACACCACCAAGTCCTCATAATAGGCCAAATCATCTTATATCAACTTGTAGTGAGCTAAGATAACCATAGCAGGTGGTCCCATCTGACTACTGGCATGAGCTTGAGCCGCCAACAGGGCACCTGACACCAATGTCCATGTAATGCTGAAAGCCCTTTTTAGGGTCTCTCGGTGCTATTTTTATCTATCACGATCGGCTGTAGCTTGTGCCAGTTGTTGACCAAGGATGTCTCATTTGCCTTACAACCCATTTCTCTCCACTAACAAACCATCTCACTTCATCCTCAAACTATCTCTCTATGTCTCCACTATGGCCATCTCATCTATCAAACGTGTAATAGTAGCCTCCAAATCTACTCTATCTACACCATCATCACTCTCTCCATCATCCCCATCATATCCCTCACCACCATCACCTCCATGTCCTTCCTCCACTTGGGCCCACACCATCCTATCTCTTGGAGCTGGCTGAGCTCTCCCCTATGTAGTAAATGCACTAGTCTACCATGCCCTACATGTTGTACTCACATCTTCTATCAGTACCCGATTTCCATGTTCATCAATACCCATGGATCCCTCCTCATTAGGAATAAAATAATGTGTGCCCACTAATGCCCTCAAAGTATCCATATCCCCATTATCTCATCAATACAAAACTGGAGCCTTTGACACATCATTTATCAAACTGAATTGTCACTTGATGTGACTAAATCTAATGAGCTCCCATTCTCCTCCTTGTTGACCCTGAACCCATAACTCTTATTGAGTGGCATTCATCACACTCTCATGTCCCTTCCATACTAGAAATCCAATATAGGGCCTCCAAACTACATCCCCCACATTCAACCATGCCAGAAGTTGTCTATAATACTCTTCACTCTGTACCCCTCCAAACTCCCTTACATCTACACTCCATCTCTTCAAACAAGCTGATCTCATAATCATATCCACACCTACCCATGGAAAACCACGAGGATGAGCCATGAAAATGTGATTGAAGGACCAACACTATAGTTAGAATGCAATAGTGATCGTGAACCTCTTATGAATCCTCCAGGCCTACATACATCTCTTTGTAGTTATGTGCTATAAAACTAGGGGCCTATGCAAAGACTGCCTGATGCTCCATAATCTCTACTACTACCTCTGTCATCATCTAAGGAAACCGAGCACCAACAGAGTTGGGAAATGAAACATGTATAATCCCCATCATCATCATAGTCATCCAAACACAAGCCTATCTCTATGTAGAATCTAAAGCTTGATTATAGAATACACCAAATATGTACCTAACATCATCAACATCCTCCTCGTACAATCTCTTCATAACATCTACCCTCTCAGTATCATCAATGTAGTAGATACCCTCTCCATGAACCAACTATCTACTAATCCTATAAACATCCTTTAGGGTGATCTTCATTTCACCTGTCGGTAACGAGAAATTACAAGTGGTAGGATCCCACCTCTCCATCAATGCTAACAACAACCCTCGATGTCTATGAATGCGTCTATAGTGACACATCCCCACAAAACCCACCTCCTCTACGTACACCCTATCCTTATCTGACATATCCTCCCTCACTTCCGCTAAAATAACTAGAATTCTATCATTGATAGTCAACTTAGCCTTCACAAACATCCAAAAAATATAAAAATATGGATTAGAATAGATCTCCATCAAAATCTTATCAAAATTTTATAAAAAACATCAATCGTTAGTGATCCATCTGAATCACTGGTGATCCATCCAAATCACTGGCGATCCATCAAAATTACCAGTGATCTCGGTGATTCCAAAAACATGCCCTCGTATGGACATTAAAGACCAAAAAAATCAAAACATATAAAATGACAAAAAAGATACATACCTCTTCCTAAGTGGACCTCCTCTATCATCTAGATGGTCCTGTATATGCCATTGCTCACTTATCACTCATTAATCACTCAATTAAGATCTCTAAACTCACAAATTGGAAATGAAATATTTCTTAAGAAAATAAACTATTTATAGCCCCCAAATATTTTACACAAGAATCGCCAACGATTCCTATAATCGTTAGAAATTTACCCTAATTGTGGATGATTCACCTTAATCACTAGCAATTCATCTAAATCACTAGTGATCCGTCATTTTCTATCACAAGCCATCATTTTTCAATGCCAAAAATTAGTCTCAACCACATCTTTCAACAATGTGCCTAATTTAAAGGACCCCAAAACTAGGTCATCCTGCACAGGAATCATTTTATGACCTTGACATCGGTAAGCCATACATTATAGGACAAAAACCCTTTAAATACCTTATCACTTGTCTCCAAAATCCTTTTAGCTATCCCTATGAATCATACATCTATAGGACTTGAACCCTTTGGTTCCCCCTGTCACTTGATTCTATGTTTTGATACCTCATCTTTGGGAAAAACCAAATGAAACACATGTTAAACCTATCTAATCACCTCAATCAAACTAGTGAACCTTGAAATGCATCACAATTACCCCCAATTTGAGGGGGATCACCCATCCAAACATAAAGAATGCTATCTCACATCGATTTTGTTCAGTAATCCATCTATCGCAAACTACTTGGCAAAAAGGGCCAAATTTAGACATCGGGTTTTGTCAACCTACCAACTTCATCTTAAATACACATTATTTAATCTAAAAACCTATCTTGATGTCATTGTCCTAAGTCACCATCTCCATACCTGTGTAAAAATAATTTTACACTCTCATAAATTACCATTTAAACATCGTAAACCACCTAACCAATTTAAATTTAGCTAAACCATATTAAAACCACTAAAATATATTTTATTCTCACATCCTAACCTCCACAACTCATGCATAACCTCCCTCAACCATTTTCCCTCACCATTTACCTAAAAACCCCATTTGGAACCACTTCCTAAACATTTTCGGTGATCCTAACCAATCGTCGACGATACTAAACCGATCACTAGTGATTATAAATAGGAGTTTTTGCTCCTTTCTCAGGGATCTTCAAAAAACTTTTACTCATGCTTGCAATTCATTTTTCGACTCCATAATGAATCTAAGTCACTCCAGAGATCATCAATGGCCATGTATCAACCTCAAGCTATTATCAACACATCATTTTAATGATCTTTTTCATCAATCATATCTCATGAAGTCCAACAATTTAAATAAACTCCATTTGACTCTTGGAGGAATCTTTCATCCTATTTCCTCAACAAAATGTATTTATTTATCTTGTTTCATTATTTATATTTCATAAAAACATAAAAAATAATAAAAAAATCATCATTTTAAATCTTTATGTGTCATTTTTATCAAATTCGTCACTTTTACAGTAATCGCCAATGATTCTCCAATCATTAGTGATTCTGTTTGATCACCCGTGATTCCCTTGAATCACCAGTGATCCCTGTCAATTTACATATTTTAATCCATTTATTAGTCTCATATCAATTTTTATCAATCTTTTGGATTTAAGTTGTTCTCTGCAAGCATGGCTTTACTTTAGATGGCATTACCTGGCCACACTCATCCTAACACAAACATTTATGACCTTCATGAGATTACACTATGTGTAATACATTTTGCCACCAAAATTGTGGACATCGAAGATCAGTTTGAGTTCCTCCATGAGATCCATCAAGAAACAAAGGAATTTTGGTATGACAACTTCGATTCCATTTAGATTTCGTACACTTTGGCCTCAACTACATTTGAAGTTGCACAAGACGTATCCTTCGATCTTAAGTTCTAAATATTCTCATCCTTTATATATCTATCTTTGTCATTTATATATCTTTATCATTATCTTGAGAAATCCACTTAATTGTATCAAAATGAGCTGACATCCTCTAAGGAAGTCCCTTTGGATTCCTAGAATTAGCCTTTTCCAAGTAGCTCGTTTCTTCCATTTATCTAATCTATTTTATTCAGTTGCATATGATCTGTAGGTTTCTTCATTGACGTAAATTAGAAGGAGATTTATCAAATAACATCAAAAATCATCATCGTAGGTATCGGTAAACCCTTCCATATTCTAAGGTTAGTTTGTTTTGTCTATTTCATTTTATTAAGTTAAAATTTGGAAAGCAAAAAATCTCTGGTACAATAATACCTGAAATGCTTTACCACCAAAACCACCACATAAGTGTGTTTCTCAAATTGAGAAATCTTAAATTCATGATCCTTTAGAGGAAAAATCATAAAGGTAATAGGATATTCTACTCCTTCAACATTCTTTTGCATTAATATAACATACATGGTGTGATCGGAGGCACAAATGTACATGATAAAGTATTTTTGGAATTCTAGGTAGACCAAGATGGGGGCATGCACGATGGATTATTTGATTTCATTGAAAGGACCCTATCCATCAGTGTTCCATCGAAAAATAACTCTACCCTTCATCATCTCAATAATGTGTTGAGTCTTATCAGCAAAGTCAGGGAAAAACTATGTTAGGATAAAAAATTTCCTGAAAAAGGACGTGCACATTAGTTTTTACTCATAGGAAGAGTGATACTTTCTATATAATTTGACCCATTCAAGGTCAATCATAGTTCCTTCCTTTGTCACAATATGTCCAAGAAATTTTCCTTATGTAACTCTAAACATAGATATTGGGATTCAAGGAAATCCCATGCTGTCGACATCTTATCAAGATTTATTTCAAATGATGACAATGATATTGTTTATTCTTTGAAAATAATCCAAGTATACTATAATAAAATTTCCAATTATATACCTAAAGACCATGTCCATTGCCCTCTAAAAGGTAGCCCCACATTTATTAACCCAAATGGCATTCTCTGGTATGAGAACATGCCCTATGGAGTAGTGAACTCTATCTTATGTTTATGTTCAACAATGACCTCAACCTGACTGTATCCCAAAAAACCATCCAACATGGAAAGCATCTCTAAACTAGTTAATGTTTGTAACACCTGATCCATAATAGGTAACTGGAAATCATATTTCAATTAAGATTGGTTAAGATTATGAAAGTCAACACATATGCGAATTTATCCATTTTCTTATGCACTAGGATGATGTTGGCTACCCACACAAAGTGATGAATTGGGAAAATTATCCTCGCATCTAACATATTCTAGATTTCAACAAGAATGGTGCTAGAGATATTTGGATTGTAATGTCATTGCTTTTATCTGTAGGGATGGACATGTTTTTTAAGAGGAATATTGTGTCTAACATCTCTTAGTTTGAAATAGTTCAAGTCCGCGTAATTCCAGGCCAAAACATCCATGTATTTTTGTAAAAGCACGTTGAATTTTATTTTTTCCTTAGGAGAACAACATTTATCGATGTTTACAATCCTTGGTTGTTCTGTGGAGCCAAAATTAACTTGTTTAACCTCAGTGGAAGAGTTGGTTTAAGACAATTGTTTCTTTTGAATAAAATGATCATCCTTGTTGAACAATCCTTCAAGGGGCACCAATCCTTTGGGAATTTTATTTATTTTGAGCTAGAGAATTTCCTCGTTGATTTCTTGACGTGAATCAAAAGTGGATTTATGGAAAGCCGACTCATAACCTTAAAAGTAGAGTTCACTGAAATTATCAGACTTTTATAGAAAAGTAAAGATATGTTGATCATCATTAAAGATTTGCCAATGTAAGGAATTTTTAGGAACACTTGGATGATATACTATCTAGATGTTATACTTTTCTTCCTTGAACTCTTGATGAAGTAGAAGTAACGAGGAAAAAACTGTAAGGGAATATGCCTTATTGTTATGATCCCTAGATACTACCTTAATGGAAAAGTTGTTGAAGTCTTCAATACAATCTCATACCATGTTTCTATAATATTTAAAGCGATCATTTTTCACTTAATAAACATTCATAACCTGATTCATAATGAGTTCAACATCTCCTTGGGCTTTAAGATTATTTACTCCATTTTATTTTTCCATCTTTAGTCCTAACAAAAACGAATCATATTCGGATGTGTTATTAGTATTATAAAATTTTAATTTAAAAGAGAAAGGAAAGATTTCATACCTAGGAGATATAAGTACTACACTAGTACCAGATCCAAAATTTGAGTAGCTACTATCAAATTCCAATGTACATACTTCATTAGAATCTCTCTCCATAACCAAAGTGGAAGTGACATTCTGATTTGAGGTCATAAAATATTTTCCCAAACCAACATCTTTGAAAAGAGTTTGTGCCTTGAGATAATAAGATTTTGTGACTAAATACTTCTCTTAAATTTCAGGTTTAAGTGTACGCATGATTCTATTGACTAGAATATTCACCTTTGACCAATCCATGAGGATTTATCCTCCTACATATCTACAAAATCCTCTTCCTAAGAGGATACCATAAGCAAATAGAATATCCACAACCAAGATAGTCATTTTGACTCTTTTTTTAGGAAATGCAGCAAATGAAAACTGAGCGTCTTTCATTTGACCAATCAGAGAGACCTGTTTAGTCTCAATAGAGTAACAACACCCAAATGGTTTCATGAGAGTGAGGCCTAGGGTATGGGATACCTTTATAGGAATGACATTTTTGGAGGCTCTAAAATCATGTAGTTGATGAGTTAAAAACCTTTGATGAGCAAAAGAAAAATGGTTCAATTTTTCTAGTGGAAATAGTTGAAGCCATATTGTTCTGAGATGAGGGAGGTGAAGGATTAGGAAGGATTCTTTTAGATGAAACATTATATGGTATAAAAAATTTACTCTTAATGAAATTTTCCAACCTTTCAAACTATTCTAAATTGGACTGGAGGTACTCATACTTTGACATCTAGATTTTGGTTCAATTGGCATGATTGATGATGTTAAAAGCAATGTAGGATGGCGTAATTGAAGGTGAAAATCCTTAAATGATCACCTGTGCAAGAGAGGAACTGGTCTTGGTAAAAGAGAGAGAGGAAGGATTGGAATTAGGGTTAGCTATTTTTAACAACAGGTTTCTCTTTTAGTTGAATAGGAAAAAGAGTCCCCCTTTTGGCAATATTTGGAATGACTACTTGATCTTCATTTTCATTAGACTTTTATCTAGGTTTTTCCACTTATTTCCTTTGATTCTATGAATGGGTAAAAAATGAAAGATTGAATACTCATATCATTTTTTGTCTTGTCATAATCATCTTCTTCATACTCTAGGTACCCAATGTTTGAGTCACCAGTTGATTCATCGTATGATTCATCAACATAACCGATAGCTTTAAAAGAATGATTAGCTTCATCACTTGCTTCTTCTCATTCATAAAATACTTCCATGATAACATAAATAAGAGGGGATTCAATATCCAATCTAATTCGAGTGATGGGTAATTGATTTTTATCTTTGGTAGGGGCACCATTGTTGTTATTAAAATGCCTTATGGGAATATCCTGATAAGTAGCATTTGGTACATTCTGAGACATCTTCTTCTTTAAGTTCATCAAATGATTATCTAACCTCTGAATCATAGGATCAGTGGTACTTTGAGATGTATAATGATTATTATATTTGGAATATTCCCTTATGATCTTACTAGCCATGATTAAATCATCTTTAATTTTTGTTTCCATTGATTTTACAATGGCCAGATAGAGAATATTTGACCTTCGCAATAAGAAACTAGCTTTGGGAAGTTGGGAATTGATAAAGAACTTTTTTTTAAGAGTAGGGATCACACGTTCTAGGATCTTATGGATCATCTTGTTGAATTTTGCCACAAAATCACGCATGGAATCATGTAGTTATTTCTTCATATGCCTGAGATAAGTTAGTAATGCATGTGCATATTTTGTATGTTTAAATATTACTTCAAACCTTGTTCTCATAGTCTCCCAATTGTTTATAGATATTGTTAACCATTTAACTTACCCGGAAGAAGGCTATATGTCATACTAATGTTTTTAAATAAATCCTTGTACAATGAAATTTTGCTAAAGCTGAGAATCCAAATTTTTTCAATTTTCGGACTTTGGAGAGCTTAAAACTTAGTTTTGGAATTTGCATTTGAATTTTCCGAAGTCTGAAACTCTGAAATTCCAAATTTTCAGGTTCTCAGACTTTCGGAAATTTAGACTTCGAAAGTGCAAGAGGGATTTAAACAAAATGGGCCAAAAAGTCTTCAATTTCTTAAAACCTAAAAACCCAAAAAATTGGACTTTCAGAGTTTCAGACTTTAGAAAATTCAAATGCAAATTCCGAAACTGAGTTTTAAAAACTCCAAAAGAGAAAAACTCCAAAGTCTAAAAATTGAAAAATATTAGATTCTCAGCTTTAGCAAAATTTCACTATACAAGGATTTCCTTAAAAACATTAGTCTAACATATAGCCTTCTTCCAGGTAAGTTAAATGGTTAACATTTTTGGTGATCTCCAGGGAAATCTGTGCCTGCTAAGCTTTTAGACCAGTAGCCTTAAGCAAAACATTAGGTAAAGGAGTCTAAAAAACCAAAACCAAAATGAAAAAGATGCAAGCAAAAGAAAAGACAAATAAAAAAATGTGCAGAGCACTTGGAGGATTTCACTGTATAATTTTTGGCATGCTCGGTGGTACAAAGTTGGTACCTCTCTTCTCATTTTAATTGACACAAGGTACCTGACAACTCCATCTCTTTGGATTTCAAAGTTCAGTACATCAACTCATGCAAAGGATTCACACCAGAGCTTCTTCAAGACATGATAATTATTGTCATATATAGATTTCTTTGTCTCCCCCAAGAAGAAGGGGAAGAAACCTTTCAGTACCATTAACTGTAGCTCTACCACATAGAGGACATTGAACTACTCTTGAAGGACATTTCCCCCTACCGAAATACAACCAATTTGTGAATGAAATGGTAGCCAATACTTGTCCTCCATTCAATGCTAGTAGTCCTTTACTGTTAGCACAAAGAGATACAATACCAATAACCACTTTGAAAAGTCTACCATTTTACACTGGGGAGACTAATGTGTCACCTCAGGAGCACATACTGGATGTGGCTAGTATCTGCGCAATACATAGTATTACAGAAGATAACGTGGCTGTAGACACCTATAGTCACACCCAAGCAATTTAAATACTTAAATCGCGCTAATTATCCCCTTTCTCGCAAATCAACAACATATCGTCAAAATCACTCATTTTCCCTCATATCATCATTAATTAATTACTCTAAGCTAATTAATTAAGTTGCTTATCCAACAAATACCCTAATTAACGACCTTCTGTTAATAAATCACCCCTTCTACCTAGACTAATTAATTATTATTAATTAATTAGCTTTCCCTTCCATTTAACTAATAAATCAATATTTAATTGATTTAATCCCCTTATAATAGCCTAAATCACACTAATATTCTTCTAATTGGCTTCTATAAGCTTACACCTACCTATTAATTAATCACCTTTGATTAATTAAAATACCCCCAACTCCCATGACTTGCTAAACATGTATTAAAACCCTTCTAAAGTAAGGTTACCTTTAATAAAGCAACCTTATCCATTTTTAATCATGTTTTACCTTTATCCCACATTCATGAGAATGTGTTGAATCATTTATCCTTTGGGCTATATAAAGAGCCCTCCACCTACCTTTTTACTTACACCTAAACTCCTAAGAGAGTAAATGCAAAGCATATAGCAAAGAGACTAAGAGCTTGCACCTTGCCCTTTTGAGAGTTCATCATCTTGAAGAGTTAAGCCTCTTTATTAAGTGCTTAGGTCATATGGGAGGTGTCAAAGGCATCTTGTAGCCCAACTTTGATAGGCCCTCATTCCTAAGTTACTTGGCATACTAAGGACAAATATTTTGATAGCCATGGAGCTTACTTAGGTCCATTCATTTATTTGTTGTTAGTTTCAAAGTTTGTATTGATATTTAGCATTGTTAGTTTCAAAGTTTGTATTGATGAATGCTAGCATCTAACCCTTGTTTAATTCTTATCATGATGGTGTTTATGCTTTGTTTTAGCTAAATTGTAGAACTATTTTAGGTGGTAGTTCTTGCTTCATTTGATTTAACATTAAGCAAAGTATACATGCACACAGTGGTAGTTCAACTCATTACTAATTCATTCAAGGGTAGAGCACTTCAATGGTTATGAAGTCTAGTTGCTGGATCTATTACCAATTAGAATGATTTAGACACAAAGTTGTGTAAACAGTTTGAAGACAAAAGTGATAATCTTTCACTTATGGAGAAATTTCATACTATCAAGCAATCTCCCCAAGAGTATATGAGTGAATTCAACCTCCACTTTGATTGGACTTGGAAATGGATCCCAACACTTGTAAGGCCATCCCTAAAAGTTGCATTTCTATATTACTTACTAGCATTGAATAGTGATATCACTGTCATGATTCAATCCATGGGGAGAATTATGATCCTTGATGCTTACGAAGTAGCTATATGAGCTGAAAATTTCTTGATTCAAGTAGGTAAAATTGCTCCTAGACCTCCCATTCCTATTCTTATAGAGTTTATAGGCCAACAGTCAGTCATCACCCCCAATTCTGACATCTTCTACTCTAGTAGTCATGCATGTGTCCAATGATTTGGCTGAAGTAAAGTCACTGCTACAAACCTTTGGGAATGAACTCATAGCCATGAAGAGGCAGAAGTCCCAATACGCTCACCCCTTTAAACCACAATATCAAGTGAACTGTCCTCTCTTTTAGGGAAACAGTCAGCCTCATATCCAAGCCATAACCCAAGTTGTAAATGTGAAACCTTTAAACTTCCAGAATCCCTCAGTTGGCAGCTCATCTAGAGCCATAATCCTGATCCAGAACAACCTCATCCAAGACTATGAATGGTGCTATCCTTGTTCTCAACCCCATAATCAGAATCTTTTCCTAAATGGAGTTTTGAGTCAAGCTCTCATGGTTTAAATCATATCCACTACACCTGAATCATCCATGCCGGACCATCCACTTCAGAAAGTCAAGATCAAGCTTCTGATGAAACTACATTATTAAATTGGCAAGCAGAAGAATTTTGTGGTTTGAATACTGATTCCTCCACTGTAACGTCTAACACATGTTCCAAGAAAAGTGAAATAGATTCAGGTTCCTCTAATACTGATCAGGCATCCACTTCTCAGGCCTCAATACAGATACCAGATGATAAAGGAATGAGAAAGAAATAACTAGAAATATCTGTTGATCAGAATACAAAGAAATATGGGATGTTAGGTATCATGATACCCAATAAGCATTACCCAAAGGAAGACCCCAATGTCCCAAAAAGCATTAGAAAAGTGGGAGCAATTCCATTTAGCATAGTGGAAAAAATGAAGAAGACCAATTTGTGTGTCACAATGTGGGATGCACTTTGTATTCCTTCTCAAAGGAACTCGCTACGAGAAGCCTTGAACAACTTTGAAAATACTAGCAAACCGTTAGGCTAGGAAGCAGTAGTAGCAACCAGCTTATGCCAACCCGAGATGAAAATGTAGGCTAAGACCAATAAGCCTCCACCATTTTATATCTCGCTGATTATTGGTGACCATTTGGTGCACAATTGTATGATCAATTCTGGAGCTAGTAGTTTCATGATGCCTAAATAGATCACATATGTACTAAAAATTCCATATGCTCTAATTTCGAGAGTTTTTCAATTGGATGGTACTACAGTCCAAACTATAGGGGCCATTAAGGGGATCTATCTCACTATCCATACATGTCCTAGTTTGACTTTCACATAGGATATATCCATCATTGATCTCCTTCCCCTCTTCACCATTTTCCTATCACGGGATTTCACCGCAAAAATGGGAGGATATTTGTCATCAGAATGGTTGCATATGATCTTGAGAACTTGTTATGGAACGAAGGTAACTATAAAAGTAGAACCAATTTCTCCTACCCACATGGAACCATACACTTCCCAACCCATAGAGGGTAACTACGCTGTTTGTGACCCAGAGGAAGAGATCATGGATCATGAACTAGCTACTCTTGTAGAGGAGGTGCCTGATACAATGCTTGATGAGGTAAGTATAAAACATCAATATGACCCATACACTAATTTATTAGCTAATGAAGAATCTAGTCTGTTGTTTTTGGATGAGACTGGGTTGGGAACTTATTATATACATGAAGAAGGTACAACCATACCTCAGTTGATTAAGGTGCCCAACACTTATGAAGGACTGTGGTAGCTCTTCTTCGATGGTTCAAGGAGTAAAAATGGATCTGGTGCAGGAGTCATGTTAATTTCTCCAGGAGGAGATAAATATTTCTCATCTTTTCAATTGTAGTTAAGCTGTACTAATAATGTCGCTAAATATGAAGCCCTTATACAAGGGTTACAGTTGGCCCAACTAAGAGGAATCAAATCCCTGATTACTTTTGGCGATAGTGAATTGGTGGTTCATCAGGTAAAAACTTGTAGTGCATTGAAGAATGATCTCTTAAGGTCATACAAGAATCAATTTTGGGACCTAATAGAGGAGTTTGAAGCTTTTAGAATTCATGCAGTTCCTAGAAGTCAAAATCAAGATGCTGACAGGCTTGCCACTGTTGGATTTCAATATGATATACCTATGGATATCATGGAGGAAGGGTAGAAAATAGTCAAAATGGTTGTACGTCTCGTAGTACTAGATCATGCAAGTAGTTGGCAAGTTTTTGATAGTGATGAGAAGATTGTTATTTTTCTACAACAAGAAGCAGAGTTCGCCGCCAAACACCAAGGTAAATTAAAGGAATCCTATGGTGACTAGGTCATTCAATTAAGAGAAAAAAAATTTCCAAAAGGTTTGGTCATGCTTGAATCTATCTTTAGTTCGGATGACCAGGCCAAATGACAAATCACAAATATGGTGGTAAAAGAAGAATATTTTGAGGAAGTTGAGGTGGCTAGTGAGAAATGTTTAAAGATTGGTAAGGTATGCACTACTCAAGAAAAGGAATATTTCATTGAGTTGTGTCAAGAATATCATGATATTTTTTCATGGAGCTACAAAGACCTGTGTGGTATTGATCCAGGCCTAGATCAACACATGATTGAATTGGATCCAAAGTCTACGCCAGTTCATCAAAAGCAGAGGCCAATCAATCCCAAGATTGAGCTGCTAATGAGGAAAGAGTTAACCAAGCTTATTGAAGCCTACATAATTTTTCCCATCAAGCATTTATCATGGGTAGCTAATCTAGTACCCATAAGGAAAAAAAATGGGGAGATCCAAATCTGCGTAGATTTCAGGGATCTAAACCATGCCTCATTAAAGGATCACTATCCTCTTCTGTCAATGGAACAAATCCTCCAAACAGTGGTAGGAGCTCAAATGTTTTCTATGCTAGATGGCTATTCAGGGTACAATTAGATTCTTGTCCAGGAATCTGATCAATTCAAAATGGCTTTCACGACTAAGTGGGGCACGTATGCATACAACAAAATGCC
The DNA here is from genome assembly GCA_019776745.2 of Taxus chinensis. Classification (NCBI taxonomy): domain Eukaryota; kingdom Viridiplantae; phylum Streptophyta; class Pinopsida; order Cupressales; family Taxaceae; genus Taxus; species Taxus chinensis. The sequence continues at coordinate 903,684,513 of CM034146.1, forward strand.
ATTCGGATTGTCCAATACAGGGGATACTTTTCAAAGAGCCATAGACATGGCATTTAAAGGACTCATATATGATATGATTTTGGTTTACCTTGATGATATTACTATCTATTCAGAACATGCCGAAGATCATATTACACATCTAAGGAAAGTTTTCTGAAGGTGTAGAGAGTTTGGGGTCTCACTAAATCCCCAAAAATGCATTTTTTCAGTTCAAGAAGGAAAGCTATTGGGGCATATTGTTTCTGCTGAAGGACTCTCAATTGACCCAGCCAGGATTCAGTCAATTTTGTCTCTATCCTTCCCAAAGTCACAAGAAGGGTCTCCAGAGTTTCCTTGGAACTATAAATTTTGTTCAGAGATTCATTCCCAAATTTGCAGAGTGTTAGCCAAGCTGCTGATGTCCATGCTTAAAAAGAACATTCCTTTCTCATGGACAAAGGAAGGGAGAGAAAGCTTCAAATTTATCAAAACTGCTATTTCCCAAGCTCCTACTCTGGTAAATCCCTTATTTGATAAGGATTTTATTCTCTATGCTTTCGCAGGGCATGAGAGTATTTCAGGTATCCTCACTGAGAAGAATGATGATCTGATGGAGTAACCAATTTCCTTCTTCAGTTAGTCTCTTAAGGAATATAGAGCTCGAATATTATTTTTTCTAAAAATAGGTCTTTGCAGTCATTCTAGCTCTTAAAAAGTTTCAGCATATGTTGTCCAAAAACAAGGTACACTTGATGTTCTCTCATCCTGGCGTTAAAGAGTTCTTGTTGAATAAGGAGATGAATGAGAAACGTTGCTGGGTGGATCATGAAAGTAATGGAGTATGATGTACACATTAAAGTCACTAAACTTATCCGAGGCAAGGGGTTATGCCAACAGTTGGCCGCAGACATGGAAATCAGGAATGGTAAAGATGTTGTGCTCTTCAATATTGAGGAACAAAATGATCATATTGATTAGTTAACTAAAATGGAAAATTTCCTTCTCTTAGGAGTATATCCCCAAAATATGGATAAGATTTAATGATGTACTTTACGTCTTTGGTCCATTCCATATGTTATGGTATATGGCATTCTTTTTTGAAAAGATTTGAATGACGTTCTTTTACGCTACATCAAACCAGAACAAGTGAACAAGATATTGTAGGAGTTCCGTAATGCGCTGTCAGGAGGTCACTACTCGGCATGAAAAACTACTACCAAGATCATGCGGGCTGGTTATTACTAGCCAGACTTGTTCAAAGATTCCCATTTTGGGTAAGAAAATGTAAGGAGTGTGCTCTTTTTCCAGGAAAACAGAAGTTGACAGCTCTCCCGTTGCATCCCGTTCAGGTGGATCAACCCTTTGTTCAATGGGGGCTAGATTTGATTGGTATGATCAATCCTCCATCTAGTGAAGGACATAAATGGGCCCTACTACATCAGATTGTTTCACCCACTAGACAGAAGAAGTGGCCTTGAAGGAGAGCAATGAAAAAGTTGTCCTTGAATTTTTAGAGAGTATCATGACAAGGTTCAATGTTCCATTTACTGTTATCTTTGAAAATGCAATGGCATTCCTTGGGATGAAAATAAGTGAATGGGCTGTCAAGAACGAGGTCTATCTCAAAAAATTGTCTAATTACTATCCACAGGGAAATGGGTTGGCCAAATCCAACAATAAGAACCTGATAAGGATCATCAAGCTCACGATGGAAGCCAACAAAAGGACCTAGCATACACAGCTTAAGGTTGCTCTGTGGGCAGATTGAATAACACCTAAAAAGGACATTGGGGTTTCACCCTTTACTCTTTTATATGGAAGGGAAGAAATTTTTCCACTTTCCTTGGAAATTCCTTCCCTAGATTTGTCTTATCGGCTAGAAGTTATGGAGGATGAGGCCTTAACAGTGAGGTTTTTAGAACTCATAGAGCTAGAGGAGATTCAAAATACTACCATGAATATGTTGACTTAGCATTAGGCTCAGGTTAAGAAATCCTTTGACAAGAAAGCCTTTGATAGGTTGTTCAGGGAAGGGGATTTGGTTCTAAAATGGGATGAAGATCACGCCAAACTAGGCAAGCACGCCAAGTTCGATGCTCTCTGGAGCGGGCCCTATGTTATTACAAGCTGCAAAGAGGTGAATTCATTTTTCCTATCCATACTCAATGGAGAATAATTTCCCATTCATGTGAATGGGATACACCTCAAAGCTTGCTTTTGAGGAGGTTCTACCATGCACAATTTTTCTATTTTCCTTTAAGTGCTCTACACATTGTTTTGTTTGTCATTTTTTTTGCTTGCATCTTTTCTCTTTTGGTTTTGGTTTTTTAGACTCCTTTGCCCAATGTTTTGCTTAAGGATACTGGTCTAAAAGCTTAGCAAGAAAGATTTCCCTGGAGATCACCAAAAATGTTAACCATTTAACTTACCCGGAAGAAGGCTATATGTTAGATTAATGTTTTTAAAGAAATCCAATGTACAGTGAAATTTTGCTAAAGCCGAGAGAATTTTCAGACTTCGGAGTTTTTCTCTTTCGGAGTTCTTAAAACTTAGTTTCAGAATTTGCATTTGAATTTTTGGAAGTTTGAAACTCTAAAAGTATGAATTTTCAGGTTTTTAGGTTTTTAGAAATTCAAGAATTTTTGGCCCATTTTGTTTAAATCCCTCTCGGATTTCCGTAGTCTGAATTTCTAAAAGTCTAAAAATTTAGACTTTCAGGTTTTGGGTTTTCGGAGTTCTCCGAGTCATTTTAGGATTTTTACTTGATTTTTCTCGAAGTTTGAATTTCTAAAAGTCTAAATTTTTGGATTTTCAAGTTTTCGGGTTTCAAACTTTTAGTTGCTAATTCGTCTTTTTGCTTCAATTTTTTCCGAAGTCTAAAATCCCAAATTTTTAGAATTTTGGGCTTTTAAGCTTTAAAACTTCAGAGGTTCTATACATGATTAATTATCACCTACCTCCGTATGAATCAAATTTTTACCATTAATATCAGGATTTCTATATAAACGTGGATTTTTACTTTTCATTTTTACCTAACACATTCACTCTGACATTTCACTCTTGTACTTCACGGCGTACTTTTTAAGGTATGTTTTTTGGTTTTATTTTCTTTTGGTTTAAGTCTTTTTCCTCCTCCTTCTCCCCTTTTGGGTTTTCCTTTATGTTTTTCCTTTGTGTTTTCTATTTTTGTCTTTCTTTTTCAGTCATGTTTCGTTGTGTAAGTTTTCTCTAGGTTTTCAAGTATGATCAGGGGATGTTTTTTGGTCCCTCATACTTCCTCCTATTTCTCAAAATCCAACTTGGCTTTTTGACACTTCTTTTTACAGTTATTTCAGAGACCATTTGGAGTTTCTTTTCAGAAAATTCCTTTCAAATAATTATTTCAAAAGATCACAAGGTGGGAAACTATTTCAGAGAAATTTTTTGGTGAAAATCTTTGGAGTTTTCCAATTTCAGAATTTCAGAGAACTGCTGCTTTCAGGTTTTCAGAGAATTTGGGATTTCGAGTTTTTGGAGAATCAGAATTTTGGATTTGCAGGACTTAGACTTCGGAAATTTTTTCAGATTTTTCTTTCGTTAATTATTTTCAGACTTTTTCGGTTTGAGATTTCAGGTTTTCCTTGCATTCAGGCTTTCAGAATTCTTGTAACCTTCACAAGTTTTAATGTCTATCTCCACTTCGAAGGGAAAAGAGAATATGAAGTACACATTTCTTAGGGTTGCTCCCTAATCCTGCTTGACCTCTAACTTAGGAAATATCGGGGACACCGATCTAGGATAGATTGATCTTCCCGAGTTTTGGGAAAGATTAAAGACCCCAAACAAAAATCCATGGATGCAAGCCATCTTCGATAGTGGTCTTACACCTATTTCTAGTTTCCTTGCATTTGTGCAATGCCTAGATTTCATCCTAGCCACAGCAGCCCACTATGACGAGGACTCTATGTCAATAAGAGATAGTGATGATAAGGTGGTTATCCGTTTGGATCCGGACTTCTTTGAAGACTTGTTTAAACTTCCAGATGTTCAAGATTACACAAATATCTCACTCAAAATAGCAGTCAAGCACTGGGATAAAAAGAGAAAATATGCTTGCAGGTCATGATGAAATCCTACTTGACTAAGAATTTTAGTAAATTTCCCAAGACTATACATTGATCAGATTTCATTCAGGAAGTAAATGATCTTATTATAATTTTAAGAAGAGTTTCTAGTCTTTCTTTTGCAAAGGAATTTAAAGAATGGATGTTCTTGTACATAGCCACTATCAAGAAGAATGATGAGTTTATCTGATGGGGTGAACATATCAGTAGTAACATTCGCTATCAGTTGGGCAAGGTGGCAGAAACTAAATATTTCCACATGACATATTTTCAGTGTATGCAGCTGCTGCTACGAGAGATTTCACATGATTGAATACTAGGGGAGTTCCCAGCACATCCCAAATATACAAGTTTTACCCCCAACTTACTCTGGACGAGGGAAGCAAGCACTTCCGAAGAATCAGAGCTACTTTCTTTGCTTGTTTTCCTCTATTGCTTCGACAAGGAGCTATATAATCAGTGAATTTTTGATGAGGCTCTCCAAGAGGTGCAAGAATGGGGAGCAATATAACTTTAGTTTCCCACATTCACCTACCTTTTGATTCTAGGTTTCAAAGGTGCCCCCCCTGACAAATGGGTTCTTCTGGAATTGGTTCGACAGTTGTTGGATTACCATAAAATAAAGAATAAGCATCACAAGGTGGGAATGCATTTCCCTGTTACAATTGTTAGGTATTCTTGCCCAACTATCCACAAGGAAAGAAACGTAGATGCTGAAATGGTTGAGGTAACCCTACAGACCTTCCATTTGCGAACTAACTTTGATTATTGGGGTAAGTTCGGGGAGACAGGTAAGTTCAGTGCTCATGTGCCCCAATTAGAGGACATATGGATCCATTGTCAGGATGATTACATCACGTAAAAAAGGGATTACAAAACATGTTAACTCTTGATGAAGTGCAACAATTTGGATTGGATGATGTGCTGAAGGACTTGCAAGATAATGATGAAGTCCTAGATGCATCTTACAGGGATGATGATGTTGCCAATCAACCATTGCCATGGGTTGATTAGTATGTGGAAGAGTGAATCAATACCAAAGAAAGGGCGGGGCCCCATTCTAAGAAGAACTTTCAGTTGGTTGGCCACCTTGGGAATCTCACTCAAAGGAGAAAATCAACCTTCAAATATAGGGTCTACATCAGCAGTAAACCAACCAACACCTATAAAAGGAAAGAGATGACTCAAAGGGTTCCCATGGTTCTAAAGAAGATCTCATTTGTGGTTGGTGGCTCATATCTTTCTAGGTCTGCTGCTCCCAAGATTACAACATCTATAGTGCCAGCTATTGAGATAGTTAAAGTGAGTGAATCCCCTAGTGTCATTCAGGATCCATCCCATCTTCCCCTTCCTCCATTATCACTTTGTAATATCAGATCCTTCCATTGCTATCATAATTTCTTCCTTCCCATCCCCTTCTCTGGCTTAGGTATTTTTGTCACTTCTAGTTTTGTCAGCTGGGGAAAATATTGGGTCACCCATTTCCTCCTCACTTCCTTTAACACTTCCACTTTCTTCAATTTCGACCTCTAGCATTGCTTTGTCAATTCCTATGGATGTCCTCACTCCCACAGCTTCCATCATTGCCACCTTTTCTCAGATATCAGCTGGCATTTCTAGTACTCTTACTCTAACTGATGCTTTAGGTATCAGATCTGCTACTCCATCTTCCTCAGCTCTAGCCATACCAGAGTTACTATTGATACAAACTCCCAACCAAAAGAAAAAGGTTCCTTTGGGAGATGTGATAGATCTCAGTATATTGGAGTTTATGCCCAAAAGGCAAGCCAAGAGGCCGAGAACCATATCAAGTCTGATGGTTAATTTATTAGGAGAACGTGTGATAGAAGTGGCTACCCCTGTTGAGGGGAAAACTAAAGAAACTATCACAGAAACAAACTACCAGATCTCAAAGTTCTCATTGAGGAAGGATACTCAAGAAGGAGCTAAGTAGGATGTACACACTGCTCTTGGGGCCCTTTTAGAGAAATACGACAAAGACAAGGAGACCAAGGGCGAGCTTAAGCCCAAAGTTGAGCAGCTCACTGCACTACTACGTAGAGTAACTCAGCCCACTCCATCCACTGAAATCTCAACTAATACGGCCATGATAATTTCATCTACAATTGATGATATCTCTTATCATGAGCTTGAGAAGCTAGGACAAAGGGAGAACAGTGAATGGATGGATGGAAAGGATCTTGTAGGAGGCCAATCCTTTGATCAAGGAAGCTATCGAGATTTATATTGATTTACAGGTTGCAAAAGCCACCATTGCTAAGATGGACGAATCTTTCTCCAAAGATAATAATAACTTAAATTTAACTTTGGTGACATGGAATGACATTAGATAAGAAGATTCTGATTTACTTCTGTAGGAAGAGGTAATTGATGATGCCTCTAAGCTGTTTGAATATCAAAAAGCTATGGAATTCTGGGTGTCAGGTACTATAAGATCTAATCAAAAAATTGGAAGAGAAGCAAGTAGAGATTACAAATGTCCTTAATGATATCTCAGAGGAGTTCGACAATGCTAACTGCAAGTTCTTAAATGAAAATATTGATGCTCTTCCCGAGGAATAGATTAAGGAAATTTTTAGAGATTTGATGAAGCGGGATGACGATGTTGTAAAGAATTTCAATAGTGACTCCATTGATCAATTGATTCTATGTCAAAATCTCATAGGGAGACTAAGGAAATTTACAAATAAACTTTGAAGGTTGTCAGACTAGGATAACAAAAGAAACCGAGAAGACGGACGTAGTAAATCACTATGCATGTGGACCTAGAGATGAAGAAACCCAGGGTGTTGTCAAGTGTTTCTTCGAATATAGACACCGAATGGCCATATGGGAGGAAGGAAAAAAAAAATGCAGAGAAAGGAGAGGAAGGTGAACCAGGCCAAAGGTGAGCAGCCATGAAAGGGTAGGTTCAAGCTCTGGAATCGGTCAAAGTTACAGGGTTGACTTGGTCAACCTTTTGCAACAAATTTGCTATTTTTATGGGAGCCTGTTCCATTTTATTAATGACATTACTATTTTTAGTTAAATGTTAATTAAATGCCTAGTTGTAATGGCTCAGCCTAGGAACTTATTAATAGTGGATAGTGGAGTGCTCTCCATTATTTGAGATAGATATGTTTTTGAGAAATTTGGGAGGAAATTTGCTTTTCAAGTTTGGAAAAGTGCTTTCAGAGTTTTGTTGAAACCTTTTAATTATATTTAGAGCTGTTCGTTGCTTTTGAAAATATCTTTTATTATGTTGAATGATTAATCATTACATGTCCTGTGAATGTGATTTCTTAGCATTATTTGATTAATTTACCTTTATTTCATATTATCTATTTCATATTGTGAAAATAATAGTGTAATTACTTCTCATCAGTTGTGAGAAACTATTTTCCTCCTGTTGATCAAGAGTCACATTATTATTATCACATAGGTGAATAATGAGCATGTGCTTGTGATTATCCTTTTGATAAATTATCTGTGTATCAAATCAATGCTGATTTCTCTATCGTGTATGTTTAAGTTTAGCAAAGGAACGTGTGATTCTGTTTTGTGGTATTTTTTAGTTTTACCCTTTCCAAGTTGCAATAGGTGAAGGTGGCCAATGATGCATGCATTCTATCCACATTAACCCTTCCTGAAGTTGAACACCCCTTTTCTTGGTGGATCACCACTTCTATCATAGGTTTTGTTTCCTTGCATTCTCTCTCCCTAATCCCATGAAATGTTAGCATAGGATTAGCTAGCCATCTTTCTTACATCAGAAGTAGTGTTGTACTTAGTTTAGGAACAGGAAGCTAGACCTTCTCCAGAGGTTCACCTCGAGCCCAAGTCCCACAGCTTGAGAGGTGATCCCATGTGTCCAAATCACACCAAATGTCGTGATTCATTTTAGGCCATTCGGGGGGTGTAGTGATTTGGAGAAAACAGATATAGGAGAAAGATAATAAAACCAATCCACAACAACGCCTTGGAGTATCTAAATAAATAAGATAACAAATGCATCCTTATGAGCTACAACCATAACTCTACAAGCTACAAAAATGTAGTTATGTTTTCATCGAGATTATTTCTTTCCATCACCATTGAGGTTCAGGAAGTTCTTCCATGAGCTGGTTTGGAAAATCATGTAGCGGTTGGGATAATTGAAGAGGACCAATAGCTGGGCCCCAAGGGACCAAAGGTTGTGGTGCAGTCATTATTATCAAAAATGTATGTGTAAGAATATGAGTGTAGCTAAAAATAGTGCTCTACAAGTTACATACGTTATCTTTTCCTTGTGCAACATGATTCCCTACGCACAGGTGTCAAACTAATTGCATGTCTAGAAGAATGCATTTTAGGAGTGATATTAAAGTTATGTTGCTGTAACATATCAAATATATGACCCACTTATCCTTTAGCTTGGCTAACATGAGTAAACACTGTTCTTGCCAGTTTGAATCTAGGAATTAACAATAGGAAAAAGAAAATACAGAGTCACCAATAATATAATCAATTTAGCCTTAATTTTCTATATTCCCCAGTAGAGTCACCAAAAATTGTTGGTTAGATATTTTTTAGAGACAAAATACGAGGTTCAACCATAGTATGCAGGAAAAAGTCCTTCCTTGAATAAAGGGGAGGCACCCTGCTTATTACTAATCTAACCACACCAAAGAATATTTACAATAATTACAATAATCTAACCATTTGGGGTTAGGATCTCATCCCAATAGATTTATTCTTTATAAAAAGTAAGATGAATGAAAATAGAAGAAAATAAATGACTATATATAGTTAGAAGCATGAGAAAAGAATGCGTGGAAACATGCTTTCTCTTAGGAAAATGTAGATCCAAAGATATTAACACAAGATTAAACAATAATAACGTGCTGAAGATACAATAAACAATATAGTGGAATTTAAACAACCATATAATGCATTTAACATAAGAACAATACCTTAAATGAAGAAGATAATACCGCAACACACAATTTGTAATAGATATCTGTTTTATTCCTCAATAATAAGATTGAAAATACAATTTTTTTCTCTTTCCAACAACAAGATCTATACTATTGTTGCAAAAAGACCCAAACCTTTACAATGCTATAGAATTTTACATTTATAGAGAAGGGGAGGTGATAAAAGGGGAAAAAATTTGGATCACATGCTAAAAATAACAAATACACATTAATATTTCATTTCACTGGTTCTCACAAAATGACCTAGTCAACTTGACAATCCAAAATATATTCCAACATCTCAAAACTTAACATGGTTGATGCCAAAAGGAAACAAGACGACAAATATTTTAATTAGATTTATCTTTTTCCTCTTCAAGCGCTCCATGCTTCTATCAAAATTCCTAGAACTATTGGATCATATCTTGTATTTCTTTTTCCTCTAGTCCACAGGAGTATAAATTCAAAACATTACACATCTTAAACACGTTTCCCATATTTCTAGGAAGCTTCTAAAAATTATTGATGAATTTGGGCAAGCCGCTTAAAATTTTTTCACACAAAATCAATTTATCAATGGCTCCCAAGAAAAAGTCATCTTCAGCCAAAGACTCTTTTTCAACTAATTGTTTGAAATTTTTGAAGAGGCCATCAACGAGTAATATATTTAATCCATAATCCAATAAATTTTTAAGGGGCTTGGTCAATTTATCATCAACGTTGTTGGTGGAATCAATTACTTCCTCTTTAGTAGGGAAAATTTTAGTGGGAAATTTTTGTAAACTTGTGAATATTCGAGGTTTTGGAAATTGGAAATGGAGAATATTCAGCAGTTGGATGTCACCTATTTTGCCAAAATTTTTATCAAAAAATCATTCTTATGGGTCATTTTGCCTAGTATTTACACTTAAAAATGAACTTATGGATGTATTTCACCAACGTTTTAAATCAAACTACACTCATATTCACTAAGGTATAATACTATACATATTGCCAATGTATAATACATATATGACTATCTAACCTATTTTACAATCTGTGACTACCATCTAACCTCAATCCATCCAACCTCTGCCATCGATCCTCAATATATCCAACCTCTACCATCCAACCTGTAGGCTGTGCCATCTAACCTCTGTCATCTAACCTCAATCTGTCTAACCTCTACCATGAAACCTCAATCCATCTAGCTTCTATTGTCCAAACTCTTCCATCTAAAATCAATTTTTCCAACCTCTATCATCCAATCTCAGTCCATCCAACCTCAATCCATCTAACCTCTTCCATCCCCATGAATCCAATTCCCATATGTCCAACTCCAATCCGTCCTATCCCTATTCATCCAACCCCTAGCCCATCTAACCACTATTTATCCGAGCCCTGGCCCATCCTACCCTTATTCGTCCAACATCTTTCCCATCCTACCCCTTCCGTGTGATTTTTTATCGCCAAACCCTATACCATAAAGGCCTGTAATGTTTAACCATGTATCCATTTGTTAACAGTCAATATCTATGACATATCCATGGATTATGGAAAATAGGGTAAGAAGGTTACTACAAGTTCCAAAAAAGTGTAACAATACATTATTTGTCTATTTTGGTCACTCACAAAAAATGAAATTGGTGTCAGGATCTACAGAAAATATAGGTATGTACTATCTACTAATTTATATAATTTTATTATTATATTTTCCATACTGTATGTTTCTTGTACCCCTCTTTATTAAATTGAGTCTTAACTCTTTAAACTCTTGTTTATTTAGCTGTATTAATCATAAAAATAATTAATACTATGTTTTTGTAACACTTTTATATGCAACAATTTCTCAAACACATTCAGTTGCTAATATTTTTGTTAGATGATCCTATTGATGAAAACATTTGTTCCCTTGATGAAATCAAACTAGGAGATGATTAATAAAAATAATTCCTAGGGTATTAATGTTAATCTAATTAGGAGGACTTAAACACTGTATAAATATAGTAAAGATAATATGAAATGATTCTAAATAATTAAATTAAATGAGATAAAACCGTAATTATGCAAGTAAAGAAGGAAATATGACTTAGCTGATTTATGGTGACTGTTGTAGGTTGTCGTAGGTCTGATTACATAATTTGGAAGTGAAGATGATCACTCAGAAGTCCCGAAAAGGTCAGATAATAAGGATATGAAGGGATTGGAGTGCATGGGAAGGGACTAGAGCATCTGGGAAGGGACTGGAGCACCCCTAGGCTCTGCAGTTCTTGATCTAGGATATCTAGTCCTCACAGGTTTTCAGGATCTGATTTTTTATGGCTAGGAAAAGTGTCATAAATATTCCCTGTTTATCACACTGGATTCATCTAAATGAGTTGAATAACGACCTGTAATACAAAGAGAAGTATCAAACCCTAGAAAAATAAAAGATGTAAATGAATGGGTTAGACAGACCTCAATCGCCAAACTAGTGGTCTTATCATTGAGCGCACCACTACATTTCGGACCTAGATGTAGTTTTGGTGTGTGTATACATGTCATGCCCTAGGTTCTCTCATGCTAGTTGCACTTTGTGAAGTAGTAAGAAATAATAACTATAGAAAATGTAAATAGCATGTGTGCCTGGAATATAATAGAATCCCTCCCCCTATAAGGTGTGTGTGATGCAAATATCCTAACCTTAATGCATGACACTATGTGGATGTAAGTGATGCAATGGATGTAGCTCTTGATGGAGTGATAGTAGTGTGTAATGCTATGTCCCGAGGACCATCATTATGGTCTTATAACTTTATATTTATAGGGATATCAAGCTTAATTTTGTAATTAATCCTGAAAAGGCCAACTGAGAAAAAGATAAAAAAATGACCTAAAAAGGAGTGAAAAGGGATTTTTATAGATTGGGGCGCCCAGAGTGGGATTGGGGCGCCCCAGTATAGGCTGGGTCACCCTGATTTAGGGCTTAGAATGTCAGGGTAGTTGCGAAATGGACGGATAAATACTGGAAAATACATAGAAACTATGAAATAAAATGTAAAATAAAGATGGCCAAAAGCTGGGATTAATTATTACTTTTTACACTTGAGAACCTTTTAAATAGTAGTATAAGACCGAGCCAAATTATGTGTAAAGTGCATAATTTTGTGTCTACAAGAGAAGACTCATCAAATTATCATCCAACACCAACCTCAGAGGAAGATTCTACTTCAATGTCTATTTTTAGAAAAATGAGACGTGACGATCAAGATATTCTTGATGATAACATACTTACAGAAAACCTAGAGGCACAAGTTGAAGCTGAAGAAATAATTAAAAATCTTGTGAGAATAAAGAGGACAAACTAGACAATAGGAAGGACTTTCAAGTTTGACTGGGTAAACAAATATCATTTTATTGAACATGTGGAGCCAAAAAATGGCAACGATATTCCAACTTAATGTTGATGTAAAACATGTAGTTGGAAACAAGGGAAAGATCATACAATGCAACTGAAATTAGACACCATTGAAAACAACTGTGGTAAAATATATATTTCACAAAAGAAAAAGGAAGGGCATATAGTAAGATCTCATAAATAGAAAAATGTAAAATACTTCTTGCATGTAATGTATAGAGAAAATTATGAAAAAGAACAAAAAAATGTTTTAAAAATTTAAATGAAAAAGGTAGCACAATTGCAAAAAAATTAGGCAAAGCTATGCAAATTGAAAAGCTTGTCAAAAGTATTCAATTTGCTACAGTATTCCATATATTGAAAAAGGGAAGACCCATTTCAGATTTCTTAGATAATTAAATTTTGTAGTAGGTTGTTGGTTTACAGAATGTTCCACAATCACATTGGTTAGATAACATTGGTTGGAAAATATCAAAATGTCTTGCTCTGGTGGAAAAGGAGGATTTGAAAGAGGCTATTAAAAATGTAAAGTTTATTTCACTTTCAATTGATGAGGTCACAATGGTGGATAATATTTCATGGGTTTGTATTCATGTATATACTTTCGTAGATGAAGTAAAAAATCCCCATCTTAGAGCTATTCATAAAATGAGTGAAAATTTCAATATAAAAACCTTTATAAATTGGTGGTGTCAAGTTTGAAGGATACAATAGGTATGGATGATTTTACCATTGCCACGAAGTTAGTTTGTGTTGGAACTGACGGTGAAACTATAATGCAGGGGGCTAGAAATGGTCTCTGCATCAGACTACAAATAAACACTTGCACCGTATATGATTGCAATTCATTACATGGATCACAGAATGAATCTGGCATATAAAATTGTGAGCACATTTGAAAGTGTTGCTAGAGTGGAGGGCTAATCATCCGTGACTTGCATGCATATTATTCAAGTAGTCCAAAAATATTTTTAGAATTTCCAAAATTTACAATTCGATTGACAGATGGAAAAAATCTTCTTAAAGATGTAGATACCAGATGGATTTCCATGTATGAGCTTGTAGAATATTTGAAGAATATCCTTCATTGACAGGTTTTATGTATAAATACCATAGGGAAGTAGATAAAGCTAAATATTTGTTGTACCATCTAACATATATTGAAAATTTAGTTACATTATGTGGTATTTTTCCAATGTTGAATGAGATCAATGTTTTGACAAAGCATGCGTAAGAGCGTTCCATATACATAAATTGACTTCATACAACTGAGAAAACATGTATGCATGAGTCTAGATAATTTATATTTTTCAAATGGAAGTATTCAAGGACCTATTTTTGAAATTTGGAATACATTAACCAACCTTAAGAATCCAAGTTATTACTTAAAATTTAATATAAATGATCATATGTGTATAACAACTCATGGGAAAGAGATACCACTTCACACTTTTCAGAGAAGAGCATATTTGGTTGGATCAGAGTTGGAAGAAGTAAGAGTGACACATAATTTATATGAAACAATATTATGTGACACATGAAATAAATTGAAAAATATTTCTCAATATTTATCTATAGAGATCCGTGAATGATTCAAAAAAGATAAATTACTTGAAGCAATGGGAGTTGTCAATCCACTGTTTTGGAATACAACTGGAGGCGTTACTGAAACGTCCATTAGTAATATATTTATAAAATACATGAATAGTCTAATGGAACATTTCTGTAAGTGTGAAGAGATAAAAAAATGTTGTTGTTGAAGGTATTTTGCAAAATAAGTTACTTAAGTTCTTAGTCACAACATTTTCACCATGACTATGCTAGAGAAATTTCATTTTCTAGATGAGCCAATAGAAAATGGTTCCATTAGAAGACTTTAGAAGAAGATTTATTCAAGTCAGTATTTTGTGAGATGATTTGAGAGAGTATTTTTGACTATATGAACTGTGTCAAAATATGATCTTGGGATTTGTTGAAGATGAGAGGGTATTTAGTGCATTATCCTTCGTAAAATAAAAAGTTTGTAACAGATTGGATAAAATTTAGAAAGTTGTCTGAGATTGTATGTATCCAGTTATTATGTGGAATTTTTTTCTTATGAGAGAGAAATTTCATTATGGAATTCACTCATAGAAAGAAGAGGAGTAGGTAATATTCTGATTGATCTGAGGGATACGAAAATATCCACCGAACATTCTACCAATTCAGTAGAATTCAAGGACACTTATGAAGAACTGGGTTTCTCCAACTCTGTTTCAATTTCCAGAGTCCTAATTTCTTGTCTACATTCTTGGACACTATTGAAAAAATGATTTGATATATTTATATATTTCATATTGATTAAGTATCAACTGGTCTTAATAGACTATATGTTGTTTTACTTGTAACAAATTCATTTTTTATATTTTGTTTTATTATTTTAATAAGGATAGTGATTTATTTAGATCCATCTCTGTGTGATTAATATTTTATCTCTGCATGAAACATAAATCCTTTCTACACTCAAACAAACACACACCAAACATCTAAAACCATTTTTTACATCTCCAAATAGTAACATTTAAAACATTCACAAGAAAGAAGAAATCTGATTACAAGTTTGCATATTAATTGTTCAAAACTTTCAAAAACTGTGACACAACACTAAATATAATTCCAATTCACAATTAAAATTGTATTCATTCTAATAAGAGGAAGATTACTTTATGAAGACATACATGTTTTCATAAAGCATTGTTGGCCAATACAATTACAAAATTTTGGGTTATCAATTTCTTCTCAAATGCTTCCAGGAAAGTTCTGTCATATAAGAACACATTATGAGGGAATCCTCTTCTCTTCCTATGATTATGAATCATAATTTTCCTTACATCTGCCACATGGAATAATAAAGTAAAAATTGGCTGGCCACTATCTTTTAATTCCTACGCCAGTGTCGGAATTGTGACAACACACATGTCACATGGTGAAACTTGTTTTTTTTTCAATTTTTTGTTGCAGGGGTAGCTTGATTTTTTTCTTGCAAAAGAGGTGGAGTTTTCTCAGTTTGTATAATGCTTTCTACTAAAACTCCTGATATCCTGCAAATCCTACATTACACTATTGATATTTTGAAGAATATTGTGCTCCTCCCTCGCAACATCTCCTGAAAGACAATAGTGATGGATCAACATCTATCTTCTCTTTTAGTAAGATATCTGGATCCATCTTATGCTCCTTGATTATCTTTCTCAATGCATTATTTTTTTAATTTAATAATAAATTTTTTCCCTTCAACTGTATAAATGCATTCAATATTTTGCTGGGCATTCTTCAAATGTGCATCAAATACAACTGCTTCTTTCTTTAAATTTTCATATTTTTCCTGCAAAATAGAAATGTATTAGATTAGTTATAAATAATTTATTGTAATGCTCATAATTTCAGAATTTTTCACTGTGTAAAAAATGACCTACCACAACTTTCTCTTTTTCTACATTTGTAATTAAAACATTATTTTTGTCTCTAGCCCATTTGTTGTAGTACACCCGGGCTTCAACATTAAGATTCTCCAACCTGTTTAACATTATATCTAAAACTTCATCCTCATAATCATTATTATATAAAATTGTGCCAGACTGAGATTTATTTAGCAAAATGTCAAGCCTTGCTGGTTGCCTCTCTATGGAAGTGAATAATGAATGCCTTTGAGCATGATTATGGTAACGAGTATTTATTTATTCGATCAAAATTTGGCCCTGTACTCCCAAGTGCACTAAATCCACATTAGACATAACCAATTCCTGAATTGTGGCCCCCATACTATCTGATACAATATTTTTGATAGAAAAATCTATCTTTTGATCATCCGTGAGTGGAATTTGACTTAGTGGAGGAGGAGAGTCTCTGATTTCATAGATATCTTGTTGTGCTTTGGTTGAAAGTGGAGTAATTTGTATCATATCATGGGTGTCAAAATAATTACCCGTCTCGGTGTCACCACTATCAAACCCCAAAAAATCATCATTGAGCTTGACCTAGTTCAAAATATGGGTACATAGTTGCACTCAAGACACCACCTAGTGAAAAACCTAGAAATTCTGAGGTTATAGGGTGAACTATTCCTGTGGATTTGGCAGGAAATGTAATATTCTTCCTTGTAAATTTCTTTTTTTTGTACAATGCATGAAAAAGCTGTATAAGAGGCCTATTTGGAATCTATTGTGGTTGTCTGTTAACTGCAAGAAGCAAAGTATTAAAAAATTAAACATTATACCCTTGTAAATACTAAATAAAATATTTGTAAGTAAACAAAAGAAACTAAACATTATAAATTACCTTACATGCTCAGAGATGTGACCATACGACCTTGTGACTGAGACTGAGTTTGATCTACAACATCAAACTCAGAAGTTTCTAAAAATAAAAAATGTACAAATATTAAAATACTTTATCGCTTACAAAATAAATAGCTTGTTAATGATTCCTGCTAGTAACTTAGTTATAAATAGTAATATAAATACCCATATAAAATTGTGGAGGGAAAGGTGGTGGTGGAGGTATCGACCCCTAGGTATTTTGTGTTGAGGAAATCGAACTAGGGTCAATTCTGATTGAATCCATATCAAAATCACCAGAGGCCTCTAGAGGGGATTTACCCCGAGCAATAGCCTCCTTATGAGATATTGCAACTACAATTCTTCTCTGCAGAATATAAATTACTATTATTATTGCATTTAAAATAATTAATTTTTATAATGTTAAAATTAATTGTTACCTATTGTTCTTCAATAGAAAGACCTATTGATAGCAATTTTTCATTTATTGAAGTCGGAATTTGTCTGTTCTGCAATTGGTGGAAAGCTTCTTGATAGAAAGCAAGTAGATAATTGGTACAAGAAAATAGAGTCTTTGATTTATTAGATGCATTGATACTGGCAAGGGCATTGTTGACATTTGTTTTAATTCAATTGGAAAAATATGTGCACCAATCATATTGTTTCCCTGCTAGTGTCTGCAATAAATACTGAACTTCCCAAAATGGAATGTCTGCGGATATTTCCTGCAACACAAATCCTGGATTGAAAGAGTGATATCATTGCAAAAATAAATTATTTGTAACACCTTGTATAACAAGGCCTCTTTTGGAATGATTAATTGCACAGCTTCAACATACAAGAAAAGTTAGATGCTTGGGTAGTCAACTAATATTAAGAAAGAAAATAATTGAAAAAATAAAATTTAACTTACCATCAACTTGCACATTGTAATGAGATTCCAAATTTTTTTTCTACATCAGTTTAAGAAAACCTTTGTAGTCATGACCATCTGGTTTTGAAATGGTAAACTAGTTAATCGATGGA
Source organism: Taxus chinensis (assembly GCA_019776745.2). Lineage (NCBI taxonomy): Eukaryota > Viridiplantae > Streptophyta > Pinopsida > Cupressales > Taxaceae > Taxus > Taxus chinensis. The sequence goes on from CM034146.1 coordinate 903,702,268, forward strand.
CGTCTGTGGGCTCCACACCAAATGAAAATGTATGATCCATCAGGGGGATGAAAATCTTTCCATCTTCCTGGTTGTAAGAAATCATTAGGTAATCGAGGACTGCAACATATTTGTTTCAAATTAGGGCATGTTGATAAGCCTTGCATGAATTTTGTTTTGTGCATCCAAGTCTTTAGGTGTATATTTCAGTTTCATTAGTGCCGTAATTTGAGGGAACATGAGATTTTTGTACTGGAATTTGGAGGCATGAGTAACTATGGAACTATCCATTGTTGAAAGTCTTTGGAAATTGGTGTAAAGCTACAGGAGAGGGAGGGGAAATACTGTAGCTGCACATTGGTTCCATAGAAAATTGGAGAGAACACTGTAGATTTGTAAAATTTTATGGAAAAAGTAAAGAAATGAACCTCATAGGGCTATATATAGAGCTCAGGTTCACATGAAGAGGACATGTGGTGACAAAGGATAGGGTAGAGAGTTTCGAGGAAACACATGTCTATAGATGTATCTATGGACAACTTCGATATAGAGAGAACTATCTAATAGGAAATATACGGCCACCCAACATGGCCCGTCTAATAGGGAAAAGATGGTCGTCCAACATGGCCCGTCTAATAGGGAAGAGACGGCCATCCAACATGGACCATCTAATAGGGAAGAGACGGCCTACCAACATGGCCCATCTAATAGGGAAGATACGACATACCAACATGACCCATCTAATAGGGAAGAGATGGTTGTACAACATGGTTCATCTAATAGGGAAGAGATGACCATCCAACATGGCCCATCCAATAGGGAAGAGATGACCATCCAACATGACCCATCTAATAGGGAAGAGACAACCGTCTAACATGGCCCGTCTAATAGGAAAGAGATAACCATCCAACATGGCCAGTCTAATAGGGAAGATGACAATCATCTAATATGGCCCGTCTAATAGGGAAGAGACAACTGTCCAATATGGTCCATCTAATAGAGGATAGATGAAAATATAACATCAGCCCAACTATCTTGCCAAATCACCTTTGCCACGAAACATTTTTTTTTGATATTCACCTTTTTTTTGAAAGTCCATTTTGGAGATTCGCCACCCATTCTATAATAATTTTTTGGAGGGGGGTTCTTTAGCTTGTTATATATTTTCACAAGATTTTTGAAGGATCTTGACTCATAAGTCAATTGCTTTACAAAATTAAAAATTCTTATCCCTGTCATCCACAATTCCTTCTTCGAGCAAGATATCTGAACTAACTTTCTTAAGCTTTCTTAAAACTTCCAATGTCAACTCCCAATTTTGACACTCTTCCATGAGTTTGTTTTTTAACTTCTCTACATACAACCTCACATTCTAAATATCTGATGGAGAATAACTAGAACAATCAAACAAATATATGCTGAGACAAAATACACAGGAGACAAAATAATTGATCAAAATAACTCCCAGATGATTTTATTCTATAGATAGTGATCTTTTATACAAAAGATTGATCCTAATATTTAGGAGTCAAAGCTTATCACTGGAAAACTCACACAATCCCACTAATATCTCTGAGTTGTTTGGTTGACAACAAATTACAACCTTTATTTGTTTCACACTAACATTATCTAAATTTCATAACATTCACCCCCTTAGTGTGAACATGGGGAAGGTTTCATCCTATACTGCATCTAACAATGACTGTGTGATTTTCCAAGGATTCACAAACCTAAGTATGGTTTTTCCATGGTTACCATAAAACCAGATGAAGGTTTATCCATGGTTTACCAACAACCAATTGGTTTTACTGGTTTACCAAAAACTATGTCATTTAATGTCAGTATCCCTTTAACCCCCAGCACATCCTGACTAATGCAGGTGATACAATCATGTACTTGATTTAACAAGTTTATTTCCAGAAATGAAACACACAATAGAAAATAAATATCACCAATACAATGCAACATTCTCTTTGTTGGTGATTAACAAGAGATGCAGATTTGCCTCCTCCTCCTTTGCCTCTTGCCTCTAATTACTTTATTCAGAATAGAAAGTCATCGGAGTTATAATCAGGTTCTTCTGGTGTTGGTTCTTCTTCATATTCTAATTCTTCAACAACTACATTGGCCTCATCCATTTTGAGTTTCCCACTGATGACATCTTTTGCTCTGATTTTGTAGAATGGAGACTTATGTCCCTTTTGTTTACAGTAGAAGCATTCTACTTCCTCTTTGTTCATGTAGGTTTTTGCAAATTTTTTCTTGACATAGAGAGCAGACTCTTCCTGATTTTCTTCTTTAGTTCTCTTTTCTTCACTTAGAAGTGCAGATATTATGTCTTCTAGTGTTTGTGTGGGCATCTTTCTGAGAGTGAACACAACATTACTGTATTTTGGTGGGAGATTGTTTAGAAGTATGGCTTTAGCATCTTCATCTTCTATTACAGCTTTTACTTCTGCAAGTTGTCTCAAAAGGGACCTTAGTTCATTAATGTGACTTGACATTGTCACACTATCACTCATCCTTAGTTTAAAGAGTTGCAATTTTAGTGAAAATTTAGCATTTGTTACTTTTGACCCAAATGTTTTGTTAAGAAGATCCCATATCTCTAGTGATGATTTATCTAAATCCACATAGTGTAATTCAGTATTTGATAAAGCAAGTCCAATAATGGATTTTGCCTTGTCATCCCTACTATGCCATTCTAGTAATTTAGCAGCATCAGTTGGTTGTGTTTCTTTTCCGCTTACAATCCCCTATAGGTTTTTATGCATTAATTGCATTTGGATTTTAACTTTCCAGGTGTGAAAGTTTAATCCGTTGAATTTGTCTAGCGGAATGTCCATTATACCTTAGAGCGTCGGTTTTGACCGAAAATGCACTCTTATGGGAGTCGGTTTCAACTGATATTGCTACCGATTTATACTATGTATTTAAAAAGTAATAAGAACAAATTACTTTTTAAATTTTACATGGATATTTTGACAATATTCTATTCTAACTTCTAATATCGCTGAAGGCTATACATTATAAATAAATACTGTCTTTATTGAATTAAAATAAAGTAATTTAAAACAGACTATATAAAAAAAAAAAAACATTAACGCAGTTTAGAACTGATTAAGGATCCACGTTTTTTTTAATTGTTGATGCTCTTGTAAAAAAAAATCGTTCACGCGTAGAGTCCCTGAATCACTCCTCCCACGCAGATGAATTCAGACTGCTCCTTTCATGTGGGTTTTCTCTCTTCTCTGCTCAGCGTAGTATTCATAAGTTTCTACTAACTCCACGCAGATCTATCAAATCATTTACAAAACGGATCCTGAGATATACGAATCCCGTCACTCAAAATTCATCTATTTTCCAATGAAAACTGATCTCAACCTGTAAATCAATATCAAAAAATATTTCTGGGTTTTGTTCTACATGATTTTAGCTTTCCATAACATTTTGAATCACCCAATTTCATTAAGAAACGTGAAAGATATCATAGTTTTAATAACCTGCGTCAAGCTTCAAGTAGCAAACCTGCTACATGTCTTTGTCTGAAAATTTCTCCATTTCTTGTTCAAATCTCTATCCATCTCTCTAGAATAGCCACACTCTGATACTAGATGATGGAAAATAACTGGAACAATCAAACAAATATATGCTGAGACAAAATACACAAGAGACAAAATAATTGATCAAAATAACTCCCGGATGATTTTATTCAATAGATAGTGATATTTTATACAAAAGCTTGATCCTAATATTTAGGAGTCAAAGATTATCACTGGACAACTCACACAATCCCACTAATATCTCTGAGTTATTTGGTTGAAAACAAATTACAACCCTTATTTGTTTCACACTAACATTATCTAAATTTCGTAACAATATCATTGTAGGCATGCACAACATATTTGATTATTATTTTTCCTTGAGTAAAGAGGCGTTATATCCAAATGTCCATTCCCCTACTCTTTTGACCAATCTTTTCCATTTTGGGAACGGATGAGAAATCAATATAAATATGAGTAGGTGAAGGGATCTGGATCTAGGTGGGTGTAACGCCTCCAAACATGACTAGTAACTATGATTATTTCTACTTTAAAATGTACAAATGTTGACATGTGATTTTGTCTAATGACGGTGTACTCTTATGACTTTGGAAATCATGTTTGTAGTAGAAAATAATTCATCCATTGAGCAGGTACATTCTATCATATTTTTGTTGTATTTAATAAGAGCAACCCACCCTCCTTATGTAGAATTAATTCACTGCTTGAATTGAGAAATTTGGTTTCAATTTTAATAATCTCTTCTATCATAAATAACATTACCTTGGATCAATTCCATTGATCCAAGGTATACTTTTAATTCATAATTTTGTGGTCATAACAACCAAGTCTATTAGATCACTTGATCGCTGGGATTAGACTGTGCTAGAGAATTGATAAAGTCTTCATATCCTGCTATATGTTGAATGCAGATTCCATGAATGGTTCTTCTTTTGTTAGCATTAATGTTTATTTTGAATGGGAGGCTATTGTATCTATGTCTAAATGTTAGTAACTATGTCCTAGATCTTAGTCTAACCTATGTCCCTATGATCTTTTGTTAGTTAGAATGTTAAGACTTAAACTAGACCTACCTATGGACCTATGATGATTTCCTAAACTAAAGTTAACCTAACTTAAAGTATGGATAACCTAAAGGGGGCCTAATGGAATGACATGGGAATTGGGTGGTTGGTGGCATCGGTTTCTAAATATTAATTGGGATTTAATACAGTCTTATCTCTTCCTTCTGCCAATTTTGGCATGGGCATTGGAAAAATTAGGGAAGGCTGAGTTGGCACCTCCACCGAGTTTAGTTGCATGCAAAAATTTGAATTTAGTCTTTGCCAAATATGGAGATGGTGGTGGCATGGAAAAAGGAGGGAACTGATAGTCCTTGGCATTTAATGTTTTTGAACTTGGAAAAACTACCTAGGAAAATTTATGAGGGGTTTTGCATGGTTGTTTTGATCTTTTAGTTCATTTTGAGCTCGAGCTCTACATGATGTTTTTTTAGTTCGTCGAATCTCCAAGTTCGATTCTTCCTTGATTGGTTATTTTTGCATTGCATAGAGCTATTATTGGACTCCGTAAAATATATAAGAAGAAGATAGAGTATTGGAAGTTGGTTGACGTTGTGTGGAGAAGAAGAGGCTATTGAAGTTCTATGCTTGGAAATATTCTACAATCGGTGAAGGAGAAGCTCTATCAGGCATGATAGGATCTACCCATTAAGTTGTTTTCTTTTACTTAATTTATTTCATTAAAAGAAATCTACTCTTCTTGGGAACAATCTGGTTTTGCATGGTTGTTTAGATATGATATCTCTACATGTGTTTATTTTGTGATTGTTATTTTTTATGAATATTGTTTCGACTCCCTGTAAGAGGGAAGAGTGATATGGGTTTCAATTTTCTCTGATTGATTTGTTGGTTATGCTTTTATCCTTACAACACGAGCTTGAGATGATTTCAAAGTTCTCTTGGTGATCTTGTTTGGAACTGTGTAAACTTTTAAGTGGCTCAGTTGCTTAAATTTGTGGAACTTGTTGTAGAATATCTTATTTCACCACTGTGGAAAGACTTCAGGTGTTAATCTATTTTAATATCTTGGTTGATGTTTGATATTGCATGAATCTTTGTGAGGGATTAAACTTTTGCAACTCTGGTTTTAGCATATTCTTCTGAGTTCTTGATGGAAGGCTAAAAAATTAGAGGTCATGTCTAATTTCTTATCACTTTTATGTGATTGTGATTTTGGGTTCTTTTTTTTAACCTCCTTGTTGCAGTCATCTGTCCCTGTGATTTTTGAGGAAAGATAAATTGTTCTAGGTTTTTGCATGGAAAGGATTTTTTCATCTGTTAAGGCTTGTTAGATATATTTCATTCTTTAATTGAAGGTCTGTTAAGAATAATGTGTTAGCTCCTTGAATGGAATTATTGCTTACGGAAGTGTAATTTTCTTGGAAACTCCATAAGGGAAGTGTTATTATGTCTTCTATTCTTTTGAGTATTTGGGTAAACTCTGAGATTGAGGCAAATGTTGCTAAGAAAAGAAAATTGTCTTGGGTATTGGCATACTATTTTTCAATTGCTGTTGTCAACTTGAATGTCTGGACAATTTGATGGACATTGTTTGATGTGTTTAGTTTTCATGATTCTTGACCTGGGGCCATTGAACTCGGTTTCAGTTCATTTTGATTTTTGACAATATTATATTGATGAAAATAAAAAGGTGTCTCCTGTTTAGTTAAATCACATTATATGTTTCCTTTCCCTTACGGATATGAGTTAGGAGGACTAGGTAGACTTACTCTTTGGTTAATCCTCTTCCTTTCTCCACTGTGTCTGTTAGGAATTGGTTACTTGTTGTCTTGGGGATTTAGGTGTTAACTTTACTGTCCTCATTGATTGTTGAAAGGTAAATGAATGTTATGGTTCACCATTTCTTTCCTTCTTCAGGATTGTTGTCATTCAATTTGATCCCTGTTTAATCCTTTATTTGGGATTTTGGTTAAGGGAAGTAGAGACTGGGCTTGTCTATTTATGTTCTTGTTTATATCATGCTCTTTTTCTAATCATGCTTAGAACTTTGAGTAAATAGTCTCTCTCTCTCTCCTTTGATTTTTCCTTCCTATTTCAAACTTGATGAAGGTGTTATCCAGTTTGGTCTACTTTGTAGTACCTTCTGGACTTGTTTGAAGAATTAAGTTCTGGTTGTGATAGGAAAATATAGCTGAAGCAGAGGCTAATTGGAAGGATTATTGTGTTTGGTTGGAAATATTATGAGTAAATCTTTTTTTTAGTGGAAAATATTTGAATGGTTGATTGAGTTGAAGCTGATTGTTAAACCCCTACCATTCTACTCTTTTGACTTAACATTGGTATTGATGTATCTCTTTGGGGATTGTGTGTTTAGTCCCAATTGCATGCCAATTTGATCTTATCCTTTGTTGAGATCTGTTTAGTGTTGGACTTTAACTTAAATTGGATTCTAATTCTAAATTTGAGTTATAGGATTCTTAAATTAGAAACTCTTTTCAAGTTATGTTGTTTGGACCATCCTAAACTTATTCCTGTGTTTTGATTTGATCTTAGCATCTCAGATTCTAGGATGAATTTAGGTGAATGAAATGTTGAGATGGAAGTACTATTGTTCTATCTACTGTTGAACTATTCCTAAGAAATAGTTAGGATAGTTATCTTCTCATGTTAAATAGGTTTAACTGAGAAGTGAATCATGTAAAGTAATATATGAAAATCAAATTGGGATTGTGATGAAATATTACTTATCTGGATTACTGTTTTAATTCTTTTTATGTAAGACAATAGTATGAAAGTTGAAGTTGTTTACATCATGATCTATTCTTACTTATGTTATGGTTTATCACTTTTTTTTCTCTCTCTCTCTCATTTGTGAATAGTAACTCCTTTTGGTATGTCTTTCTGTATTGCTTAGGACTGTTTCATAACAAAAGAGTTCTCTTTATGAAACAGTTAGCTAAAAGCACATGGTTTTAATGTTTAGTGCTTATCATGCTCAGTTCAATGAACTGACCCATGCTAGCAATTTTGTAGATGGACTTTGTAAGTGATGAAAGGAGAAAAGATTTATAGGAAGTTACATTTGTTTACCAAAGAGACTGGATCTTTTATGATGAAATATGGTTCATTATTGAAATGTATTTGTTGGAAAATAAATTTGTACTTGTAATTGATCTTGTTATTGTTGTTTGACATTAGAAATGTTTGAAGTGTTTGGACTTATAATGTATGAATCATCTTGATGAATGAAAGATTTGTGGACTTGTTTGAACTTGATGTGTATCTTTTTGGGTATTATTTGAATGGAAATGATAAGTGTTTCTCTAATTTTTCTATCAGTAATATACCCTCTTGGGTTGGATTAAATTGAATAAAGGTCAAGGGTATTATATGTACTACCCTCTTTAATGAAAATGTAACTTATTAAGTTGACATTCGTGCATGGATATTCAACTATATCACTATGGCTATATTAAAACAAATGTTTGTGGGTGAATAAAACTATGATAATAACTTATAATATACTATGGGGTTATAAATAAACATTAACCCTTTATAAGAAAAAGGGAAGACAACTTCCATGCAATGAAACATAGACTTGTTTTAAGACCTTTTAGGAATGAATCCGAATGTTATCTTTAGATAGTTGAAGGTGTGCTTTCTCATGATTAGTTCCTTAACTAGAATAGGAATGTAGAGAAAGGGAAATTAAATTGGGATTAGACTTCATTCCATTGAAGTCTAATATAAAAAGAACTTGCTCTGAACTTATGTAAGCTAAGGCTTGAGTAAGGTGAGTAAGAAACAACACTGTCATGTATGTTGAATCTGTTATGTAAAACATAAATCAAAATGAATCTTAATGGAAAAAAAAGATAACTTATGAAATGGTTAGGAGGAAGATGTATCTGCATACCACTCCAATTGCAGTTTTAACTTGTAACCCTAATGGTTAATGAACCTAGTTGTTCAGTAGGGCTATTGCAATTAACCCTTAATAAGGAAAATTAATAAGTCATTAACTTATTTCTAAGGTATGTTCATCCAGATGAGGAGAACTTAGTTGGATGTTGGAACACGCCAACTGCAGTGTAGTACCTTCATGAAGACTTGGGTCTTCATGAGGATACTGTGTTGTAGTTGACATGTTTCAACACCCTTCAAGAGTTTAATCATCTAGATCTACATAAATTCTGACTTGATCATAGTTCTACCCTAGGTAGAGTTAGGGGCATGATCTAGTGTTGGGGTCAACTCATGATGACTTAGGATAACTAGACACACGCAATCAACTTAGGTTGATTGAGTATGTCTATGTACCCTTAGTCACCGCGAGCAATTCCTCCACACTAGACTATGTTGCTAACCTTGGCTAGGGTTAAACCTTGAACAAGTGGACTGACAGGAGTTAGTGAAGACCATTCTAGATAACAGATCAAGTGGGGTGAAGGACGTATTCCATTTGATGAGTATGTCATCTAGGAATATAAACATGAACAATATGTTTAAAATCTTTGGCCAAAGTATCACAAGTTGCTGGTTGCGTTGTCCTATGTCACCTAGTTTAAGAAGTGGGATTTCAGATGAATATCAGTAACAGGTATTCAGATAGGCCTCTTAAATAGAACACTTAATACCCTCAAAAAGGGTAAAGGAACCAAGTATACATAGTATAAAAATTATTAAGTTAACATGAGAGATCGGTATGATACCGAGTCATGAAATGAGAGATCGGTGTTCCACCGAGTCATTTACAGCTACATATGGTTTTCTGTTATGAGATTGATTGGATTTGGAATGTGTGTTCTAAATTATGTTAATTTAGAACAGAGAACATTACACAAAAAAAAATTCCCTTGTTTCTAAAGTCTTAAAATGGGAATGTTACATCTTGGTATCAGAGCTGAAGGTTACAACTCTTGGACCTATTGTGTCCATAATCTGATAAAACTTAAATTTTCTTGTTAACAGAAAATGGTTAGAATGAGAGGAAATGCTGCAAACAACCCACCACCCAGGTGGAGAAGTAGCTATTGCCCAAAAACTTGATGAGATCCTTGCTGCCCTGTTGGACACAAGAGATCATCTAACTGTACTTGAACAACAAGTAATGGGAAATGAGGAGGAGGAAGAAGATGCTGGTAATAACAATCAGCCACCTCCTATGGACAATGCCAATATTGGGAATTTGGGTGTTGATAACAATAATGCAGCCAATGCTAATGCAAATGCACCCAATCATCCTGAGAATAAAAAGGCAAGATTGGTAGCTGAACTCACTAATGACATAAAAAGGATAAGTCCACCCAAGTTTGATGGGCACTACACTAGGAGATGGAGCTGAGAACTGGCTCAATGAAATGGAGAATTACTTTTCAATAAGGAACTTCTTGAGGAAACAAAAGCAATATGGGGAGCTTATCAACTTTCCCATGAGGCATCTTCTTGGTGGGACAACCGTAAGGCTGAGTTAAACATTGATGAAACAAACATCACTTGGGATCAATTTAAAAATTATTTTAGGCAACGATGGCTGCCACAACTTTACTATGATCAGAAAATGACTAAATCTTAGAACTTAGCTCAAGGAAAGTTAACTATAATAGAGTACTGGGAGAGGTTTACTAAGCTCCTTAAGTACATACCTCAGTATCAAACTGACGAGAAATTCAGGATACAAAAATTCATTATGGGATTAAATCCCATTATAGGTGGTGAAGTGGATGTTCACAACCCAACCACTATGGAAGGGGTTGTTGAAAAATCCATAAGGCAGGAACATAAATTGAAAGCAATCTCTTCCATAAGGAAGAAATCAGAAAGAAAGTTCCTAATTCTTCTTTGTTCCCTTGCACCCAAAAAGGGACCATGGAAAAATTTTGGTATGAAAAATAATATTGTTGCTAATAATAACAAGAAAAATGACAACAAATAAACCTGCTGCTAATGTATAGAAAACAACTTTTTCAAGAACAATAATAACGGAAAGAAGTCCTATGGAGAACAGAATGATAAATTTAAGGCTAGAAATAAATTTGAGCCTAAGAAAGGACCTATAGGAGGCTATTACAATTGTGGCAAGGATCATTATGCAAATATAGTTTCCTTTGAGGAAGGATGACCACAATCAGTAGCATAAGATACATGGTGTGGTAGCTGACAAACAAGATGAAAAGCAAGTTACACCTATAGAAGTGCCAGGTAAGTTATTTGGTATACCTATAACTATAATTTTTGATACTAGAGCTATTAAATGCTTTATTTCTACTAAATTATCTTCAAAATTAAAAAGAAAAGATGGAAAAATGGATAAATCATGGGTTGTACATTATGGAAATAATGTTGTCCACATAGTTAGTATGTGTCTTTTTGGAGCAGTCCTTGACTTGCCTAGTTTTTCCACAAAAGTTGATCTTTATGTTACTCCTTTGGGGTCTTATGATGTAATCATAGGTGTTAACTGGCTAGCTGAACATAAGGAAAAGGTTGATTGTTTTGAAAAACATATTAGTTTTCTGGATGATCTGTAGAAAACATCAGACATTCAGGGGGTAAAACGTGAGATTTCAGTTAGGAAATTGTCATCCATGCAGCTTAAAAAGGCCAAAAACAAAGGTTACATTTTATATGCAGTAAAATTTTCTGAAACAACTGAAGGGGATAGTGACTTCTTGGAAATATACCCACTATTACAAAATTTCAGCGATGTGTTTCTAGAAGAACTACTTGGTCTTCTACCTAAACAGGAGTTTGATTTCATGATTTAGATCAAGCTAGGAACTGAACCTATTTCCAAGGCACCATATCGAATGACTACCATTGAATTGGTAGAGCTTAAGGCATAGTTGCAAGAACTATTGTCTAAAGGTTTGATAAGACCAAGTGTCTCACCTTGGGGAGCACCAGTAATTTTTATGAAAAATAAAGATGGAACACTTAGATTGTGCATTGATTATAGGATGTTAAACAAAGAAACAATAAAAAATAGATATCCACTTCCTAGAATTGATGATCTATTTGATCAGATGTGTGGTGCATCAGTGTATTCTAAGATAGATCTTCGATCTGTATATCATCAGTTAAGAATCAAGGATGAAGATATTCATAAAACAAACTTTTAGAACAAGGTACAACATTATGAATTCACAGTTTTACCATTTGGTTTGACAAATGCACTTGTAAATTTTATGAATTTAATGAATAATATTTTTCAAGAATACTTGGAAAAATTTTTGCTTGTATTCTTGGATGATATTCTCATATATTCTAAAAGCATTGATGAGCATATGAAAATTTGAAGATAGTTCTGGAAATCTTAAAAAAGAGAAGGTTGTATGGTAAGTTGTCCAAATGTTCTTTCTACAAGACAAAAGTGCACTATCTAGGACATGTCATAAGTAAGGATGGAATAGTTGTAGATCCCTCAAAAATTGTTGCAATAACTGAGTGGCCTATACCTAAGAATGTACATGAAGTTAGAAGCTTCATGGGTCTTGCTGGTTACTATAGGAAGTTTGTTAAAGAATTTTCTAAGGTCACTACACCAATAACTTTGTTACAGAAGAAAGATAAGAAATTTGTGTGGAATGAAAAATGTGAATATGCATTTATGACTCTAAAGTATCAGTTAACATCTACACCTATTATGGTTGTACCTGATCCTAAATGGAGACTTTACTGTAGTAAAGGATGCATCTCTAGGGAAGGGCTTGGAGGTATTTTATTGTAAAATGAGCATGTTATAGCATATGAAAGTAGAAAACTCAAGTTACATGAACTGAACTATGCTCCCCATGACCTAGAGCTTGCTACCATTGTTCATGCACTTCAAGTATGGAGGAATTATCTTCTTGGTAGACCTTTTGAGCTAAAAACTGATCATCTGGGGCTGAAGTATATTTTAACTCAGCCAAATTCTGAATGCAAGACAGTGAAGATGGTTAGAATTTCTATCTCAGTATGATTTTGACATAAGTTATATTCAAGGCAAGGAAAACATGAGTGACAGATGCACTAAGTTGTAGGAAACATATTTATTCTCTTATAACGTTAAGAACTCAGTTTAAGGATGAAGTAAAAAGTGTTATGGAATCATATTCTTATTTTCAGCAAGTAAAAATAACACTTGCTGCAGATCCAAATGATGTGAGATATAGAGGTTTTCACTTTGATGATGAAGGAATCTTGAGATTTGAAAATAGAGTATATATACCTTCGTTAAATGAATTAAGAAAGAAATTGTTAACTGAATTTCATAATTCACCTTTTTCTGGACATCCCGACATTATGAAAATGCTTGTTGAGATAAAACAACAATATTTCTAGAAAGGGATGAAAAAGGACGTGATTGATTTTGTGACACACTGCTTAGAATGTTAGCATGTTAAAGATGAACATATGCATCCATCTGGTTTACTGTACCCTCACAACATACCATCAGTATAAATGGCAAGTAATTAGCATGGATTTTTTTCAAGGGTTGCCTATGTCAAGAAATAAACATGATGTTATTTTAGTTTTTGTGGATAAACTAACAAAAGTGGAACATTTCATTGCTGGTAATCTTAAGGATGATTCACCTGTTTTAGCAAAAATATTTGTGCATGAAATTTTTAGATTGCATGGAGTACCTAAATTGATCATATTAGATAGAGATCCAAGAATGACATCTAGATTTTGGCAAACACTTAATGCAGCCTTGGGAACTAAACTGAATTTTAGTTCACCATATCATCCAGAAATGGATGGGCAAACTGAAAGAGTTAATCAAGTTTTGGAAGATATGTTACAAATGTATTACATGGATCAACAGTATAAATGGGAAGAGTACCTTCCATTAGTTGAATTTTCTTATAATAACATGTACCACGCCTCTCTGAAAATGGAACCTTTCGAAGCCTTATATGGAAGGAAATGTAGAACTCCTAGTTAACTGGGATAAAATAGAGGACAAAGAGGTAATTGGACCTGAAATCCTTACTGAAATGGAACAAAAAGTTAAAATGATTCGTGAACATTTAAAAGAAGCAAAAGATAGGTAAAAAATTTATGCAAACTTAAAAAGGGTTGACAAGAAATTTGAACTTGGTGACAAGGTCTTTCTATGGGTTAAACCGAAAAAGAGTTCTATAACTTTTGGCAAGGATGCCAAGTTATCACCTTGTTATGTGGGACCCTTTGAAATTGTTCAAATAATCAATCCTGTAGCTTATAATTTAGCTTTATCTCCTGCTTTATCACGAATGCATGATGTTTTACATATTTCTTTACTTAAGAAATACATTTCAGATTTATCACATGTGTTAAATTGGAATTCCTTACAGGTCCAAGACCCAGGAATAATCATGGTTAAACCCATCTAAGTGTTGGAAACTCACCAGTTGCACTTTGAAATCATGAAATAAGTCAATGTAAGGTCCATTGGGACTAGTTTAATGAAGAAATTGCAACCTGGGAAAACCTAGAAGATATGAAAATTACTTTTCCACATTTATTTGAGTAGAATTGATTATGTTGATTGATAAAACTTGAATATTTTATTCTTAGCATATCAATAAACCTGTCAGTTTTGGGTAGAAACTAAATTATTTAGTAGTGAAACAACTATTTTAATGCTGAATAATTATGAAAATTTAAATTTCTCAAATTTGGTTCTATTATGAACTTACGAATGAAAGAATTATAATTTGGTTATATTCTTGATTGAATTTATTGACTAAGTTAATCATCGGGACAATGATGATTTTTATAAGGGAGGTATGTAACGCCTCTATCATGACACATACCTATGATGAATTCTACTTTAGAAGGTACAAATGTTGACAGGTGATTTTATCTTAAGACGGTGTACTCTTATGACTTTTGAAATCATGTTGTAGCAGTAGAAAATAATTCATCTATTGAACAGGTACATTCTGTCATACTTTTTCTTAATTTAATGGAATAATTCACCTCCCTTATGCATAATTAATTCACTGCTTGAATTGAGAAATTTGAGTTTGTGTTTTCATAATTCTTATTTTAGAACAGGATTACCTTGGATTAATTCCATTGATCCAAGGTATGCTTTTAATTCATGACTTTGTGGTCATAACGACCAAGTTAGAGAGATCAGTGTAAATTTGGATTCTGACTATACTAAGGAGTGAATAAAGTCATTAGACCCTACTACATATTTTAATTGCTATATTTGGTTGGTTCTTCTTTGTTTATTAGATTGAAATGCTTTCTTTGAATGGTAACTTATTTTTACTATATGTTTTAATGCTAAGTGGATATAGCTTTAAGATAAGTCTAACCTATGACTTTGTAATCTTTTGAAATTAAGATGTTGTGACTTAAACTAGAGACCTACCTACAGACCTATGTTTATTTCCTAAACTAATGTTAACTTAACTTAAAGTATGGCTAACCTAGAGGGGGCATAATGGAATGAAATGGAAATTGGGTGGTCGGTGGCATCGATTTCTAGATATTTAATGAGCTTTAATTCATTCTTATCTCTTCCTACCACCAACTTTGGCATGGGCATTGGAAACGTTAGGGGAGGCTGAGTTGGCACCTCCACCAAGTTAGTTGCATGAAAAATTTAAATTTAGACACTACTAAATATGGAGATGGCGGTGGCCTGAAAAAAGGAGGGAACTTACAATCCTTGGCATTTAATGTTTTTGAACTCTACAACACTACCTAGGAAAATGCATGAGAGGTTTTGTATGGTTGTTTTGATCTTTCGGTTCATTTTTGAGCTCGATATCTACATGATGTTTTTCAATTCGTCGAATATCCAGTTCAATTCTTAGTTGACTAGTTATTTTTGCATTACGTAGAGCTATTATTGGACTTTGTACAAACTATAAGAAGAAGATAGACTATTGGAATTTTGTTAATGTTGTGTGGAGAATAAGAGGTTGTTGAAGTTCTAATTAGAAATATTCTGTAATCGGTGAAGGAGAAGCTCTATCAGGCATGAAAATATCTACCCATTAAGTTGTTTTGCTTTTACTTAATTGATTCATTAAAAGAACTCTACTCTTGGAAATAATCTAGATTTTATTAGTTGATATGATATCTCTGCTTATGATTTTTTGATTGTTATTATTTATTATTTATCATCCCTGTTGAAATAATTATTTGGGTTTTGATTTTCTTGATTTGGTTTACTAGGTTATGCTTTAATCTTTCATCACGAGCTTGAGATGAAGTCAATAATGTAGGTGATCTTGTTGATTTGTGTAAATGTAATAGTAACTCAGTTTTTTAACATGTGGATATTAGTTACAATACCTTGTTTCACCACTGGGAAACACTTCATTTGTTAAACCATTTAAATATCTTGACTATTGCTAGATCTTGCTTGAATCCTTTTGGGTATTAAACTTCTACAATTCTAGATTTAGCATATTCGTTTTAGTTTTTATGGAAGGATTTAAATTTTGAAGACGTGTCTGAATTTTATCACTTATGTGGTTTCGATTATGGGTTTTGTGTTAACCTTCCTATTTTAGTCGTTTGTTCCTGTGAGTATTGGGGAAAGTTACATTCTTCTGGGTTTTTCTTGGAAAGGCATTATTTGTCTATTAAAACTTCTAGAGATTTTTTGTTCATCAACAGAGGATCTGGAAAGAATAATCATGTTAGCTCCTTGAAAGAAATTAATTCTTTTGAAAATGTAATTTAAAGGAAGGTTATTTTTTCTTATATTCTTTTGAGTATTTGGGTAACCTCGTAAATGTAGGAATTTGATGCTAAGAACGGAAACCTCTATGGGGTATTAATTATCTGTGTAATCAGTTTTTTTTGTCATCAAGTTATTATTTTATGTTAACTTTCTTCTTGTCCATGGGATATCAAAATTGGTTTCAGTTCAGTTATGGACTAAGGGAAGGGTATCTCCATTGAAAATAAATGTCTTCTCTTGGCTTAGCGATATTTTTATACATTCTTATCTTCTTTTCGAGCATATGATTTTTTTGGAAATCTGTTATAGACTTATCCTCTTAGTCATATCCTTATTTTCTTTTAGAGAACTAGGGGAAATGAATTACTTGTTGGATTAGGATATTGAAGCTACCAAAACCATATTCTTTAATATTTTTGGGTAAAACATGAATGTTGTTCATCGTTCTTTCTTATCCTAGATTGTTGTACATTCTATTTGATCATTGATTAATTCTCTGTTAGGATTTTGGTTTGGGAAAGTATAGACTGATCTGGTCAATAATTTGTTCATGACTATCTTTTGGTATCTTCCAAATCATGCTTAGAACTTTGAGGATGTAATTTCTCTACCTCTCTTTCCTTTTATCTTATTTGTGTATCAAAATTGATGAAGGTGCTTTCCTTCTTGGATCTTTTCTATGAATAAAAATTCTTTGGACGTGTTTGATAAGATTGAGTTCAGGTTGTGCCAGGGAATTATTTTTGAAGATAGTGTATGATTGGATGGATTGTTGTGTTTTGGATGGAAATGTTATGTGTAAATATATTTGTTTAGTAGAAGATAATTGAATTGTTGATTGAGTTAAAACGGAATGATAAACCTTACCATTCTACTCTCTTGACTTAAGGATAGCAATGTTATATATTTTGAGGTTTGAGGGTAGTCCCATTTGCATGCTAATTTGATCTTAACCTATGATGAGGTCTATTTTCAGTTTGTTGTACTTAAAATTAAATTGGTTTCTAATTTGGAATTTGAGTATTAGGATACTAAGAACACATTTCAGTTATGTGGTTTGTTTCATCCTCAACTTATTTTTTAAGTTTTTAATTTGATTATCGGCATCTCATATTTTTAGGATGAATTTAGGTGAATGTTATGTCAAGATGGAAGTACTATTGTTTAATATAATGTTGAACTATGCCTAAAAGGTAGTTAGGATAGTTGTATCCTTATGTTAAATAGGTCTAACTGAGAATTGAATCAGGTAAAGTAATATATGAAAATCATGTTGGTATTGTGATGAAATATTACTTATATGAATTATTATTTAATTCTTTTTTATGTAAGACAATAGTATGAAAGTTGAAGTTGTTTACATCATGATATATTCTTACTTATGTTATGTTTTATCACTTTCTCTCTCTCTCTCTCTCTCATTTTTGAATTATAACTCCTTTCGGTATGTCTTTCTATATTGATCAAGATTGTTTCATAACAATAGAGTTATCTTTATGAAATAGCTAGCTAAAAGTACATCATTTTAAAGTTTAGTGCTTATCATGCTCAGTTCAATGAACTAGCCCATGCTAGAAAATTTGCAGATGGAATTTGTAAGCGATGAAAGGAGAAAAGATTTATAGGAAGTTACATTTTTTTACCAAGAGATTGGATCTTTTATGATGAAATATGGATCATTATTGAAATGTATTTGTTGGAAAAATTAAAGTTGTACTTGTAATTGATATTGTTATTGTTGGTTGACATTAGAAATGCCTAAAGTGTTTGGACTTATAATGTATGAATCCCCTTGATGAATAAAGATATTCTGGGTACTTGTTTGAACTTGATGTGTAATCTTTTTGGGTATTCTCTGAATGGAAATGATAAGTAATTTTATCTAATTTTTCTAGTCAGTAACTATACCCTCTATGGGTTGGATTAAATTGAATAAAGGTTAGGGGTATTAGATGTACTACCCTCTCTAATGAAAATGTAAGCTTATTAAAGTTGACATTCGTGCATGGATATTCAGCTATAGGTCACTATGGCTATATCTAAAAAAAATGTTTAAGGGTGAATAAAACCATGATAATAACTTATAATATACTATGGGGTTACAAATGAACATTTACCCTTCATAAGAAAAAGGGAAGACAACTTCCATGCATTTAAACATAGAGTTGTTTTAATACCTTTTGGGAATGAATCCGAATGTTATCCTTGGATAGTTGGATGGTGTGCTTTCTCTTGATTAGTTCCTTCACTAGAATAGGAATGAAGAAAAGGGAAATTAAATTGAGATATACGTCATTCCATTGAAGTATAATATAAAAAGAACTTTATCTGAACTTATGTAAGCTAAGGCTTGAGTAGGTGAGTAAGAAACAACATTGTCATGTATGTTGAATCTATTATGTAAAACATAAATCAAAATGAGAATCGTAATTTAATAAAAACAGAACTTATGAAATGGTTAGGAGGCAAGATGTATTTGCATAACCAACTTTAATTATCAGTTTTAACTTGTAACCCTAATGGTTAATAAACCTAGTTGTTCGGTAGGGCTATTACAATTAACCCTTAATAAGGAAAATTAATAATTCTTTAACTTCCTTTCTAAGGTATGGTCATCCAGATGAGGAGAACTCAGCCAGAATGTTGGAACACACCAACTGCAGTGTAGTACCTTCATGAAGACTTGGGTCTTCATGAGGATACTGTGTTGTAGTTGACATGTTGTAACAAGCTTCAGAGATTAATCATCTAGATCTACATAAATTGTGACTTGATCACAATTCTGCCCATAGGAAGAGTTAGGGGTATGATCTAGTGTTGGGGTTCAACTCATGATGACTTAGGATAACTAGACACACATCAATTGACTTAGGTTGATTGAGTATTTCTATGTAACCATTAATCACCATGAGTAATCCTCCACACACTAGACTATGTTGCTAACCTTGGCTAGGGTTAAACCTTGAACAAGTGGACTGAAAGGAGTTCAGTGAAGACCATTCGAGATAACATATCAAGTTGAGTGAAAGAATGTATTCTGTTTGATGAGTATACCATCTAGGAATATAAACATGAATAATATGTTTAAAATATTTGGCCAAAGTATCGCGAGATGTTGGTTGTGTTGTCCTATGTCACCTAGTTTAAAAAGTGGGATTTCAGATGAATATCAGTAACATGTATTCAAATAGGCTTCTCAAAGAGAATAATTAATACCCTGAAAAGGGGTAAAGGAACCAATTATATATAGCATATAAATTATTAAGTTAACAAGAGAGATCAGTATGATACTGAGTCATGAAATGAGAGATTGGTGTTCCACCAAGTCATTTACAGCTTCATATGGTTTGCTATTATGAGATTGATTGCCTTTGGTATGTGTGTTCTAAATTAAGTTAATTTAGAACAAAGAACATTATACAATTTTTTTCCCTTGTTTCTAAATTCTTAAAATGGGAATGTTACAGTGGGTTTGCAGAGTTTGAGAAAAATAACTATCAATTATTTTACCATCTATTCTATCTCATCTTTTAAATATTTAGTTTCCTTGAGCTTCTTGAAGAGATTATCCATGGTTGTTTTTACATCCCGTTGTGTACCTTCAGTTATAACCTTTCTAAGTGTCACCTTGGTTATTTGATAGCCAGAAGCCATGATATCTTCCTTGGTCTTACAAGCACCAGACACAACAATCGCAACAAACTTTTGACTGGATGCATAAAATGTGATGTGGGAGATGGTATTTGGTTTCTTAGATGTGCATGATGGTATATGTTTTAAGGAAATCAACTAAAATGCCTTAGGAGGGATGATCGCATTTATTTTTCTTGGAGTTTGGCTAACCAACTAGGATGGAACAAAGGAAGAGGATGCCCACGTGGGAGGAAAAGTAATCGTGATGCAGTACTAGGGGAGTAGGAAAATTTGTAACCATGGATGAAGGGGTGGAAAAGATGGTAGTGACCATGATAGAAGATGTGGGAAGAGAAGAATGTATAGAGAAAGGAGTAACAGAAGGGGATGAGAATTGGGTCATTAGGGGAGATCCCAAAGTAATACCTCTCCTAATTGAAAGGGGAGAAAAGGATGAGAATACAATCTCCATGAGTGACATGAGAGGAGATGAGGGTGCAACAGGTGTAGAAACTGATGAGATCTACAAGGAAGAATATGGTGGGAAAGAAGAACGATGGGGAGAAACAATATGAGGAGGGGATGAAATGTAAATAGTTATATGAGAGTGCAAGGTGTGTGCTAGAATTTGTTAGCAATACAAAAAGAATTAGAACTAACACCTATTAGTCATAAAACAAATCAAAATCAAAATAAATGCACCATCATGCTTAGAGCTTAAAAAAAACTAATCTACCAACATCCTTGCATTAAAACATGAATAAATATTCAAACTAACATGCTAATCCATTAATCTTTATCTCTAATTGAATGCTAATGAAATGAACCTATTTAGATCCTTAGCAATCAAAGGGTTTAATTGTATGCTTGAATCATAAGGTTTTCAAGAATGGAGTCTTTTCAATCCATGGCTATAAGACCATTTGACATATCTCAATATGACTTAAAAACTTGGATGGATGAATGCAAGAAATGAAGATAGCTAGTTCCTCCAATGAAGAATACTCTAAGATGATGAAAATGGCTATAACTTAGGCTCTATGCTCATTTAGGTGTGTAAAGGTGTAAATAGAAAGGTAGGAGGAGGGATCCTTATATATCCCAATGGATAAAAGAATCTCTACATCCATTTACATGTGGGATAATAGATAGGTTCAGTTAGTTGTGGATAAGGATGGTTGAAAGGGGGTTGAGTCAACCTTAGGAGAGTTTATTTTGTCCTTTAGTGACTCATGGGGTTTGAGGGGATTTATTAATTAAACTGAGTGATTAATTAATAGGTGAGCAAGCTTATAGAAGATTTTTAAATGAATAATTAACATGATTTAGACTATGAGAGGAATTTAATCAAATAAATGATGATTTATTGATTTAATGGAAGAGGAAGCTAATTAATTAATAATAATTAATTAGTATAGATAGAAAGGGGGATTAATTAACAAAAGGTCATTAATTGACATATTTGTTGGATATAAGAGTTAATTAATTAATGTAATGTAACTAATTAACAGTGATAGAAGAGAAAATGAGCATTTATTAATGATATGTTGTCAATTTGTGGCAAAGGATATAATTAGCGAAATTTAAGTATTTAAATTGCTCAGGATAAATTATAGATATCTACATTGTCCCCTCTTTGGGGTGGCATAAGTGACGTCATTTCAAAGATAGTAGACCTGTAAAATTTTGAAGGGGTAGAAGAAAAATTAGTAGAAGTGAAAGATGCCCCCTTGAGTGTGGATGGGGTGATGAAAGAAGGAGATCGATGATAAAAAAAGGTGAGAGAAATGGATAGAAAAATGGGTAGAGGTAGGATGCCCTCAGTGAATCAGAAGAATAATGCTGATAGGAGAATTATGTAGAAGAGGAATGAAGAAGGAAAGAAAAGAGAAAACTTTCATCAAGTGTATTGAAACAACTTTAGTGTCATCATATTGCCAAAGACCTATGTCATTGATCCTTATTAAAAATATAAGCATACGAAAAAATTAGACTAACATGAAAAGCCATAGTATGAACAATTGTGCATTGCTGAAAACACCAACTCCATGCAACATACAAAATGTAATGCAATACAAGAAAGTAAAATATATTAGAATTTGAGGATTTTAATAAATATTGATTTAATCAACTTACATATTACATAATGTTACAATAAATATTTAAATAAAGATTACGTCATAACATAAGTAAACAAAGAAATACTTACAGGAAACAAATAACACAAGTGACACATTATTTCTAGTGAAAAACCCCAATGGGGTAAAAACCACTTTTAAAATAACCTTTTACTTCAGAGAACTTATTTTACATCCAATAATATTACCTCCTCCTTTGAAACCCTATTTATCAAGGGTAAAATCAAATCACTTGATTTTAAAACGCTTTATATATTTCCTAAATATATCAAATGAGGACCTAAAGTCCTTTTTATATAAGGTGATCGGGTATGTCTCCCGACCCACCTTTTCAACCTAAACGGTTGACACATACACCTAGGTTTATAATATTTAATATTAGAAATATAAACATTTCATGATATTAAATATTTAACCTAAAGTATATACCTAGGTTAGCATATTTAATAATATAAATATAAATATTTCATATTATTAAATATTAACCTATATATTAGTGATGGACCCATACACATTAAGGGTTGGCCAGACCACTTAATCATGTTCTAACACTCCCCCTTAATGTTAAGTGGGATAATATAACATATTCTAATAGATTACCTACCTATGGTACACTACATGATTTACAATCCTTAAATCATAAAAGTTTTAGGCTAGCATATTGGTTTGAAGAAATTATAAAACCTTCATCATACTCAATTTACCTTTTGGTAGAAAATGATTTGGAATCCCAAAGATCATCCCATAATCAGTGGCTAAGTATGATTTATGAGTTTTACATGTTCTCACAGGTTCTCATAAAAGGTTATTGAACCCAAGCATATAGGATCCTTTTACATCCAAAGACCTCCTTAAAAATATGATTGTATTGGATGTTTACCAGTAAAATCAATAGCACTTAAGAGTTTACTTAAGACCCCCTTTAATATTTTTATACACTTCTTTCAAAAAAAATAAGCCGAGGAGGTATACATGCCCAAAGGTCTTTTTTACACTTGTCCGAAGGTATTTTTTTACACTTGTCTGAAGGTCTTTTACAAATGCCTGAAGGTATTTTTACAAAAACCAAGTTCCATTGGGAGGTGAAATTTTCATGCACACTCCCCCTCAATGGAAACTCTGACAATCCAAGCTTTTCATGAAAGTGTTAAAACTTTGCAGTACTAAGGGACTTTGCGAAGATGTCAGCAACCTACTCTTCAGTCAACATGAACTTGAGATTTATCTCATCACTTTGCACCTTCTCACGAGTGAAGCGTATATGTATCTCAATGTTTTTCATCTTCTGATGTTGAACTGGATTCTTAATCAAGAGTAATAAAACTCTGACCACCACATAGAAGAGAAATACTTCCTTTAGCTTCCATATATATCTCTACCAACAGCCGTTGCAACCACATGGCTTCTTTATTTCTTCCATTGTACTTCTCTACCTTAGTAGAAGATATGGAGAATGTTGATTGCATTTGTTGTTCCAAGTAATGGTTCTTACACCAAAAAATTTGAACACATATCCAATATATTTTATAACACAACATCAGTATGGTTAGAATAAAAAAATCCATATAAGATAGCATTTTCATTCTTATTATAATGCAACCCATAATTGTTTGTTCCTTTCAAATATCTAAAAATTCTTTTTACAAGATTCCAATGATCTCTAAAAAAGGTTACTGAATAAACATTGAAATAATTCCTACTATATAGGAAATATCTAATCTAGTTGTAGTTAGATAAATCAAACTATCAACTAACAACGTATATAAAATAAGATCAACCTTTTTCATATGCAGATTCAAGATCAATATTTATTCCAACTTCCATTGAAGTAGAAAATGATTTACAATCAATCATAAGAAACTTTTTCAATACAATGGTTACATATTGTGTTTTAAAAAATAACAATAGAATGAAATACATTCATACAAATAACACGATGTGAGAGACCTAACTCATTCATTTCAAAGTACTACTTCAATTTCTCTTTAATCCTATGAATTAAATCAGAATTGTCACCAAACATAAGCAAATCATCAACGTATATACATATAATGATAATATGCGAGCCTTATTGCTTAGTGAATATATCATTGTTAGAAGAACAATTAACAAAACCTAACAATTTAAAGAAGGAAACAATTTTTGCATACTAAGCTCTAAGAGCTTGTTTTAAACCATACAAGGATTTCTCAACTTACAAACATAGTTTTCTTTACTAGTTTCTTCAAATCCTTTAGGTTAAAACATGTAAAGTTATTCTTTTAAATCATAATTCAATTTTTTTTCTTATCCATTTGGTGGATTTCCCACCCAAATTGAGTGGTAATTGCAAATAAGGCCCTAACAGTACTCATTTTAGCTACATAGGAAAATGTCTCAACATAATCAGTACTAGGTTTTTGATTAAAACCTCTAGCAACAATTCTAGCTTTATGTTTGTTAATACTACCATGAACATTATACTTTACTTTGTATATCCACCTAGACCCTATAATACTTCATGGCTCAGGTTCATACAAGGTAATTAATGCATGGTACATATGATGGATTCTGGTCATTTTCTTAAGGTTAATAGGATTTGAACTTTCTAACATAGATTGTGCCCAATTTGATTTCTTATATAGAAAGATAAGAGTTTCAGAAACATCTATAGCATCAAAACATCATCATGACCATTTACTAAATCAGAATCAAAACCATCATTTATAAGCATTTAATGAAGTAACTTCAAGAGAAGAAGACAACACATGCAAACCTTTCACTAGATTATATCTATATATTTCATGTAAGCTTTGATAATTAACATGTCCTAAAATTTCATGCCATAGTTTTGAATTATTCAAAATCTAAGATATAAAACAAGATGTAGAAGAGAAATCATAAAAAATATACAGACAATTTCTTTGAATTCTTTTAGTTATTATACTTTCATTACTATCCTTGATATACCAAGTATCTTTCATGTATGGATTCTAGTTGTGTCCATACCTCTTTTGGATGTTCGATATTACCAATGTGTAGAAGATACTCGTGGTTCACATTGCATAAAATCATATAAAGAGTCTCCTGCATTCGTTCATATAATGCATTCATGTTATCTACAATTATTTGACAACCGGTGGGAGCAACCTCAGATGCAGAACAATTGTCTAGAGTTTCCTTACCATAAATTCTTTTTTGACCCAAATGTTGTAGTTGGTTTCATTCAGGATGTGGGTTTTGTCATGACATAAATAGTTGGACGCCATTGTTTTCATAAACATGTAAAACACACCCCATTATAATATAAAATGTACTATAGAGTTAGATACATTTTTATTGATAATAAAAGCAACACTTTTAATAGAATCAGATCTAAATTTTATAGATCTAAAGAAACTATTTGATCCTAACTAATTATGTCATTACAATGCATACTAATTAACCTTCCATGATCAAAATAATAACCTACAATATAAAGGGCTTTGCATTATACCCATGATTTTTATAAAAAAACATTTCCAACCATATACAAGTGAAGAAAAGACCCGTAAGAATGCATAACAACATCAAATTTTTGAAAAACATAAATATAGATAAAGATCTGAATAGCTTAAATTTGACGTCTAAATGACCGTCATAATGACTTTTTTTTAGTCTGTCGTGATGGTCATTTGACTATCAATTTTAACACATAGAAAGTTTCCTGGAACTTACGAGCTTAAATTTGACGTCTAAATTACCATCATATTGTCTTATGTTTGGTCTACCATGACATTCATTTGACTGTCAAATTTATTGAAGCTAAAACTTGCTGTGTATTTCTAGAATGTGAAATTCCATAATTTCTTCTTTATAATATTAGGGAGGTTATTTTTTAATACATTATAATAACCTATTATAATTTATAATGTAAAAATATATACACTTTAAAAAAAAGGTATTTAGTTTATAGAATGTAAATAAAAAACAACATATAGTTCATAAAAATTATAAACTATAGTATTTTTTTTATATATAAAAACACATAACCCTTATTAAAGGGGTTTAAAGGACATAGACCAAGATAAAAGAATTTTACCAGGTGCAAGTAGATTTATGGGAGTATAGATTAACTTACATATTTTATAGAGGGGACAAGTAATTTCACCCGACCAATGAAATAAATTAAAATCCCTATTTTCATGAACCTTGTCTCCTCCCTTCATTTACTCTTAATTTTACCCCACACACATTTAAAAGTATGGCGCACTCAGCTTCACCATTATTTGTAGGATGTCTCCTACCCCTATGCTCCAAACCACCACTATTTTCGCGCTCCTCCTCCTCATCCTGCACTTCAATTGGCTCTATGGGCTTAGGCACTGGGATGTTCTCCACTGTATACTTTCCCTTTGGTGGTGCTGGAAGTGTGAACTCACCTTCCAAATTTATGTTATTTTCCATCTTCAGCTTTAACTAGAGATACACCAATGCTGTCCTCACATCTGCTACAGCCAGGCTTATTGGCTTGATATTCAATACTTCTAAAATGATCCTCTCTGTATAAGCACTTCTGCTAGGATACACATACTTTTTCCTCAACGTATGGTAGTTGCAGTCTACCTTATCTAAATTGAAGACTAGTCGTTGTGTGTCTATAAATCTATGCAAAGATTCTTGGAAATATCATGTAATGAATGTGTAAGGCAATTTGCACCAAGGGCTCCAGACTCTATCTTTCATTGGGAAGTACACGATGCAGAAATGTTGATATACAACGAACTGAAATTATTTCCCTACCACTGCTGGTAAGTCCTTTCGGATGCGTCACTCTTTCCCAAATGCCGCAAGGAGCCTATCATACCATTTATCTACCCTTTACTTTACGTCATCTGTCATGGCCCCCTTGTATAGGTACTTACTGAATCTTTTAGCTGGGGACTTGTTCTCCATGGGGTATTCCCATAATTTCTCCTTTGGTCCGTTTGGTACTCTGATCTCCATGAATACCAGTGATAGTAGAACAACCCCAAAGCTGATCTTCCCTCCTGTGTGTACTTCTTTGACTATTTTCTTTGCAATATAGCCTGCAATGTTATAGATTGTCCCTTCTGACATCTTATGCGCCACATATAACCACATAGTATTTACCTGTGACCACCGCTCCTAATCATTCAACTTGGTAACAAGGTGTGCTACAAATTTTACAACTGGAAAATTCTTTAACTTGTTTATGTCCATTCCGCGCAGACCCTTCAGGTACCCTAACTCCTATTTGGTATTTACAATCCTGGCTTTATCTATGAAATCACCTGTTATGTCCTCTCCTGCATCCTTTAGACATGTAACTAATGAGACAAGTACATATGAGATTCTAACTATGCATCCTGTAAAGTAGAAGAAATCTTCGTACACCCTACTCATGAGCCACTGGTACAAGGGCTCATACTTCCTGAAATATGGAAGCTCATACAACTGGTAGACCCCAATTCTCTTCAAAATATTTTCACCCGCATCATCATATATTGGCATGTCATCCTTCGTTCACTTGTTCGTTCTATCCGTGAGCAAGGAATTGAGCTCCTTCTTGTTCTCCAAATTCCTTTAATTGTATTCACTTACTTTGCTCTTTCTAATGGGTGAATCCCATTCTTGGCCAACGATGAATCCTTTAGGATATTGCATCTCTAAAAAATGGCTTTTGGGTGCTATCTCTTCCTCCTCAACAACCACATTCTTCTCTCCTTTTACTGCTACTGTAGATTCCTTCTTCAGTGCCATTTTTACCTTGCAAATGTCTCCTCTTCAACTCTGTAACTTTGTGAATCAAACCCTAGCTTGATTCAACCACTCCTTAGGTGGAAACTTCATAACCTAACTCTTTTTTGTCTCCCTGCTTCACTCAAACCCTTCACCACTAGGGATGCAATCTTCTTGTCGCACAGATCTGATTGTCACGCTTGGTTTCACACCCTTCACACCTTAACTTGATCACTCGGCTCTTCGCACTTGGCTCTTTTCTCAAAAACTCTTAGTTGCAATGGTAGAAATGAATCCACATTCCATCCTTATATTTTTTTTTCAAATTTTGATGCATTTATTTCTCCTTCACCTACCAAATATCCCCTCATCCATTGACTAAATCCATTTGTTCCAAGTGCTACATCTTCACATCCAACTATAACCTTATAGCGCGCCTTCCTACCCTCTGGTCACAGACTTCTCTTCAGCATGTGCTCCTGCGCCCGAGTACCTCATCACTGTACTTTCTCCTGGTAGCTATCATGGCCTCCACTCATCTCGCGTTATACTATTCTTTCATTCATCTCCATCCTTGGTCACTTTTGAGAAGCAATCTTCTTTTGACTTAAAGCACACCCGTAGCAGCTTATTCCTTTCACCTTTCAATTACCACAGTATTTTTCTTGGATAACTACAACCACCCCAAACAAACATTATGTGTAGTTCTCTACGCATAAAAATTTCCCATACCGTAATTAGCTTCATGCACGTAAATGTGCTTATTATACAAAAACAACAACTAAATTGACAAAGCATATCAACAATGAAGGAAATACAGACTTGAAAACCTAATCTAAACGAAATAATACCTTATTACAAAAACCAAGAAGACTTATTTATAGTAGGGCTTCAGTCTACTCCCGTTAAAGTAACTAGGTATCCGTGTTCCATTAAGTTCTTCTAACTGGAAATCACATGATTCAAGTATAGAAGTAATAACATACGGCCCCAACTAATGTACTTTGAGCTTGCCTAGATGACACAAGAACTTTGAGTCATAAAGAAGTATCATTTGTCTAATCTTAAACTTCTTATCCCTTATGTTTCTGTCATGTCATGTCTTCTTCCTAGCATTTTCCTACTTCTGACTCCATCATGCTATGGCTCGGTGCTCATCTAGTTGAATCATCTTTTCAATATGCTCTTCTAAATCCTATTCATCAGCTAGACCTCCAACGTGCGTAATGCACAAAGAAGGTAACATAAATTCTATAGGGAGAACAACTTATACACCAAACACCAACTAAAATGGTGTGGCTTTGTTCAATCTTTTGTAAGTTGTTCTATATACCCAAAGAACAATTGATAATTTGTCATCCCAATCCTTTCTCCCAACATCACAATTTTTTTTTAAAGTCTGGCTCAAAATCTTGTTGAAGGCCTCAGCAGTTATGTTTACCTGAGGATGATAAGGTGTAGTTTTATGGTGTGCAACCATAAACTCATCTAACAGGATCATGATTTTCTCATTCAAAAAGTGTGTACCTCTATCACTTGTCAACCTTAAGGGACATCCATATCTTGTAAGAACATTCTCACACATAAACTTGGTTAATGTGGTTACCATACAGTCCTTGGTAGGTACTACTTCTACCCACCACGTGAGATAATCTATGTAAGTAATGATAGAGCATGATCCATTCTTGTGTGCGGATGGTGAAATAGGTCCTACAAAATCAATGGCCCATTTCTCAAATGGGTCGGCACTTGTAATTGGTCTCAAATGCAGCTCATCTCTTTGCCTTAGTTTTCCTACGTGCTGACAATGATAACATGCCTTACAATATTCTTTATAGTCCTTATATAATGTCTCCCACCATAATCCAGCAAGTAGGATATTCTAGGCAATCGCATCACCTGCATAATGGCCTCCTGCAATACCACCATGAGCTTCTTCCATAATATCCTTATGCTCATGATCTAATACACAACAACGTAATACTTCATCTCTACCTAGCTTATAGAGGTCACCACTGATTAACATAAATGGTACCGCGCTTATAGTAAGATGCTTCTTTTATAATGCTTTCATTCCTTCTGGTGCCATGCCTATTCGTAGAAAGACAACAATGTCTTATAATTCTGTGGGTGCGCATTGTAACCTATATAACTATGCATTCGACATTGTTTCTTCAATTGTTTGTGCATCCTCTCCTAAATTGATTCTAGATAAATGATCTGGTCCAGAATGGCTTTTCCCTGGCTTCACCACAACTGTGAAGTCAAACTCTTGAAATAGGAGCATCCATCTACATATGCGCCCCCTATAAGACGGGCTTGTTTACCAAGTACTTCAATGCCATGTGATCTGTATAAAAACACAAATGGTGTTGCTAACAAGTACTGTCAAAACTTTTACAATACATAGATCATTGACAAATTTTCACACTCTGTAGTTGTATAATTCTGTTCAGCAGGAGTCAACTTCCTACTAGCAAAATAGATTGGATGATCTATAATACCTTTGTTAGGTTGAGCTAACACAGCACCAATGGCCATGCCAGAATCATCCACATGCACATGAAATGGTTTATCCCATGAGGGAAAGTGCAGAATGGGCGCAGTAGTAAGTTTCTCTTTTAATATCTCAAATGCGTGTTGTTGTGGTTCTCCCCAATAAAATGTACCTTTCCCCTTCAGTAATTCTTCCAAGGGTGTAGAAATTTTGGCATACCCTTTTATGAATTTTCTATAATATCTTGTATGACCTAAAAATCCGCACACCTCACTTTGACTGGTAGGCACTTCCAGGCCTAAAATGATTACAACCTTGGCTAGATCAACTAGAAAACCTTCCTTGCAGATTATATGTCCTAACAGTATCCCAAATGGTGTAGCAAATATGCACTTCTTGATTTTCAAAGAGATAATCAATTATCTGCATCGTTCAAACATTAATCGTAGATTGTCACAATGATCTTTCACAAGCCCATATACTGTCCAATCATCTAGGTAGACCTGTAAGAAGTTATGAATAAAATATTTAAATTCCTGAACAACTATGCGTGAGAATACAACATGCACATTTTTTAATCCAAAGGGCATTATAGTATAGGAAAAATTACCCCATTCAGTAGTAAATGTTGTCTTTTCTTGATCCTCCTGAGCTATCCTAACCTGATGATACCCAAAAAATCTATCTGTGAAGGAATATATTTCACACCCTACAACTCCTTCTAGTATTTCCTCAGTGAATGGCGTAGGGAATGGATCTGTGATGCATGCAGCATTCAGCTCCCTGTAGTCCACACATATCCTAATCTATCTTTCCTTCTTGATATTGATCACCATTGGGCTAACCCATTCTGACTCATCAAGGGGCTTGATAATTCTAGATTTCAACATTTTATCAATTTCTTCTTTTACCTTTTCATGCAAATTAGGATTCATTCTGTAAAGTCTCTTTCTAACTGGCCATGCACCATCCTTAAGTTTGATCTTCATTTCCCCAAGTGATTCATGCACGCCTTTAAGTTCATGATATCCTCGAGGGAATAAGTCTTGATAATCCTTGAGTAACTCGATGATAGTTTGTCTACCTCTGAGTCTGACCAGTAATCTCCAATTATGGCCTCCTTAGGCTCGGCCTCCAAACCTATATTCACCTTCTTTGTCTTCATGGGTTCATGGTAGGAACGTATGTATCCTTGTTTGCACTATCTAAATACCTCGTGCACCCTCATGTGAATGTTAAATATCTAGGTTCTCAAATTCCTCGTCATCCACGACATAAACCATCTTTCCTTTCTCTTTCTCAAGGTAAGCGCATTCAAGTAGTATGGAGTCCATTTCTTCTTCATTTTAAAAACATGCTCTGAACTCTACCTCACCGAATAATTCTTGTATATGCTCTTCTGGATTTTAGCACTATCTCCCATAGTTAAGTGCTTGACAAATTTTAATGCCTCTGCTATAGAAGGTTTAGTCGAGAAGTATTCAAAAGTCTATGGATCATTCCTGCAGTCAAATCTTGCCAGTTTCTAGTTTCTCAATGTAGTTCTACATATACATACCAAGTGCGTGCGCATCCTTGTAGCGTAGAATAAAATATATGCACCCAGAGTGAAGGTGGTAATGCTTCTTGTCCTGTCTGTCTAGAGTCTCTCACACTACTGAATGTGATGTTGAACAGGTTGATCACCATGATAAGTGCATATTTGCGTAGGTGCATTGTTCCTTATAAATCTAGTAGACAAAGTGACTCCAATCTCTTCCTGAGTTTATAAGATTATCTCTATGGACTACCCACTAGCGCATTGTTGTCTCGCGTAGTGTATATACTAACATATCTCTCCTTTTAACTTGATCTATCCACTATGTTTCCATGGCCTTTAGAAATGTAGGAAGATCTTCTGCCCCTGTATACCAAGGTATTGTGCTACCTATCCGTCGAATTGAAACAAAGTCCATTCTTGCGCACAACCACGCTTTTCACCTCATGCCCTACTAATTCATATGTACCATGAGCCCAATTGTCACAAGCAATACTCATAGTATCACTAATAGAAAGAGAATCCTCCCACTGTAGGATGCCTTCTTTTAATGGCTCATTGACCTCTACGGGTCCTGAATAGTGCGTACATAGACTCTGTTTAAATCCTCCTCACTTAGAGGCTCAACATATGGTGTAGAATTACCATCTGTCAAAGGTATCACAACCCTTTCCTCCTTGTTTTCAAAGCTGATATACCCCTTATTGAATCTCAAGTCAACATTATTCTGCATAACACCAAGGGCATCCAAGTACGGCTGGAAAATTAGTCTTCTTTTGCAAGTGCTAATACCTCAAAATCCCCAGTGAACTTGGCCCCTTGTATAGTTATAGATGCATCTTTCAAAAATCCTATGGGAGTGGCCTTAGTCTAGTTTTCCATAAATAACACATTAGATGATGGCTGCAATGGAGGCCTCCCCATTTGTACCCATGCATCTAATGTAAGCACATTTACTTCCACACCTGTATTGATCAATATGTTGCTCAACAGCCACCCATCCACAACAACATTCAGAGTAATTTCTTTATCATATTCAATGCTATCAGGGGGAAGATTTACATGCAGAATCTATCATGTCGGTCTCAAGACTTGCATGCAGAGTGTTCCCTTTAACCAACTTCCTAATAGTGGAATAATGTTCTCCTGGCGCAACATCTTGCACACCTCTCGCAGATCATCAATATCAGTTTGGACTATCTCTGATGCTTTCTTTTGCTCCTTTAGGTACTATATTTCACCCTGAAGATTCCTTAGCACTTCCATGGTATCCTGGTAAACTTCCTTCTGATGAGCAGGATCTGGGTACCTTGCATGCAAAACCTCCTCCTTGGTGATTGTAGGCTTCTGGTGCAATTCCTCTCTCGTGTGTGCTGCTTCAGTGCGTGTAGTAATCTTTACTGTCAATGCCTCAGGTCCTTTTACTATCTTGGGCATCCACTAATCTTCTACTATGCGCTAGATTCTAACCATCCCGATGCCTTTGTTTTCTTGCTTATGCTGCTTACTCAGATGCTCATATAAGTCTGGGCACTCTTCATAGCTATGGTTCTTTCCATAGAAAGAACATGCAATATTCTAAGGACATTTGTGCCTATAGTGGTCTAAGAGATCCACACGTATAACATGTTCCACGAGGGAACTCTCCTCTTCCTCCACCATGGCCTCGTCCTCCATATCCACCACAATATCCACATCCCCTTCCATGACCTCCTTCAAAATTGCCCCTCATTCCTGTCATAGCACATTTGATTATGATCCCGATCTTGGTGCTCATTCTTACCCTTAGAATTATCTGTTATACTTGTTTATTGTACCCTAAGGTCTATAGCATCCTAGATCTGACCAATCAGCTGATAATCCTCAGTATCATGGGTCATGGACCTATAAATTTTGTAAAAGAAAGATACATTCTTCCTTATCACGCACTGTAACAAAGGATAGTGGCTAGAATCATGATTCAAATGAAAATCTCATAGTCCAACAGTAATGAGCGTACAGATCTGTGAGGGAAACTATCCTTGGTGTGACCTTCCACTTCACAATCTATACACCAAATTCCTAAGCATGTTTCATGGGCTGAATTTGTTGATAAATTCTCTAACTACTTTACCATAGCTGCAATTTGTGCCTCTAGGAATGGACTAATGCCAGTGTCAATGCTCCTAACTACCTCAGCATGTAAAGCTACTTCCAGTGCTTCGCGCTGGATCAGTTGTATGTCTTATGTGACAGCACCCTTCTAAAAGGTGTAATCAATCCTCCAACGAACCACTGTGCATGCTGGCTAGTGTGAATATCATAAGATAGCTTAGATAGAAGTGTCTTAAAATGAGCATCATACTCATATACACTCTCAGTAGTTCCTTTGCTTGATATCCTTGAGCGCACTTATACTCTTCTACTCAAACTCAGGGATATTAAAACTCTTTTAAGAAAGCATCTCTCAATGCTGCATAATCCACGCAAGTTTGATCAGGGTAAAACTTCCTATACTAGCTGTGTGTGCACCCCTGTAATGTAGTGGCAAATTGACTTGCACCTTTCACTTAGCAGTTCATGATCCCTTTAGCACGTCACAAGTATTTCACACATATGCACATGTTCGGACAGCATCCTCTATACCTCTATACTCTGGGAGATGAAGAGACATCTCCATATAGATATTTTGTGGTTGCTACGGACCTTGACCACCTGATCCAGAACCTCCTATGTTCCCTCTACCTCAAGAACCACTAGATCCACTAGAACTAGAACCACCTATACCTCATGATCTACCACTTGTAGTTCAGAATAGGACCTGTAGATGTACTCCCCTGTGCTCCGACAGTAGTACTATACTGAACCCCTATAGTCTGTGAGGTAGTTCCACTTCAAGAGGTGAATCCAACATTCTGTGCACTCACATTATGTGTGGATGATGTGCCTAAGAATGCTCCTCCAAATGACATTGAAGTTGTCTATCTTGCCATTGATGTACTTGATCCCTGACTTACTCCTGCTCTCCTACTTCCCAAGTTAGTTTGCTGGTTACTTGTCGTACTAGATACTAAAAAACCAAGCGCAAGGGCTAGGTCACCAGG
Organism: Taxus chinensis; assembly: GCA_019776745.2. NCBI lineage: Eukaryota > Viridiplantae > Streptophyta > Pinopsida > Cupressales > Taxaceae > Taxus > Taxus chinensis. The sequence continues at coordinate 903,737,121 of CM034146.1, forward strand.
TGGATTAAGATGCGTGCCCATGGTCCAGGTAGTCTCTACTGGCACACTTCCATGTGTGAGGTTGAGGGGGATCTCTATCATGCTTTCCAAGATGGGGGAGTTCCTGATGCTCTGGCTCCACATCTTATACGTGAGCTATAAATCCTTCACGAGCCATCTCTCTCCTCCATGCCATACTCTTCTGTAATGGAACATGTTGCTTCTCTATCTCCTTCTCACGTGCCTCATTATACTTAAACTGCCTTTCCTCTCTTTGTCTCTCTGCCACTAGGTATTCCATCTTAAACCAAACTTGTTCTGTACCCTTGCACGTGGTAGAAGTTATAGTTAGCCATTGGTTTACTCTCCAAGTTCAAAGTTACCATTAAGATCTTGATCTACCAGTGGAATACCTTGAAAATATGTTCCTCTTAGATACCGTAAAAACTAGAATTCAGCTACCTCTGGGCAAGAGTACATCATAATTGAATATTCCAGAATATAATTGTTTAGAACACCATGAAACCACGTATCCACCGTGTGAGTCCAGATCAGATCAGCATCATAGAGGGCCTGAAATTATTCATGTGTCCAGATAAGTGCACGATACCTCCAATTCCACTAGAGATGCATAAGCGGTAAGCCACTCGTATAGTTCTACTGGAAAGATAGCGAAAAAATCTCTCATATAAGATGTCATACATAGGTTCTATTCTACCCTAATGTGTGCATTAAACTCAGATCCACTACTGAACCATCTATGCATATTCTTCCTCCATATCGTGTATCCATTCCTCAATACTTGCTATATTTAACTAGTACATCTTCATCATGAACCATCCTAAAAACCAACTAAAAAAGAGGTCCCGACAATGGAACCAATGATGTAGCCTAGAATTTACCAGATAACACCCTAGTCATAGTGGCACATCACTCAGCCTTGACTAAGCGCTCACCCAAAGCACGCAAAGGTACCAAGTCCCTCTTTAGGGAATTTGTAATAGGATGTTAACATGATGAAGGAAGAGAACATATAGATTCATAACTAATCCATCATTCTACAATGCATGCTACCCTCAGATCTATGAAATAACAAGACTTAAATAGTAATCATGATTGAATTAATAACATGCACTACTCAACTACACACAGAATGACACTTAGATTCAGCCAATATCTTCCATCTATTAATAAATACATAATCTCCTTACAGTATTGTCAATCTATACCAATGCGTGTATGGAACTGATACATTGATTCACATTCATATGCGTATATATTATATGTTACACATACATACATCTCATAGCCTTCATACATACTCTCTATATATCTCTCTATTATGTACCTAACATCATATATATAGGGTGGGGACTTTCCCTTCACCACTTATCTATTCTAGAAATAGGCCACATGCTATTGATAGCCACACGTCATTTACAAGCATAGCCACACATGCAAGTGTGCTATCTATAGTCCTCTTGCAGTTAACTAAAGTATCAATTCTATTCTTAGCTTGTCTCCATGCAAAAATGCTTCGATCCACTTCTCCAAAGATAGAAAATGCATGGCGTGCATGTCTCTGCATCGTTGGTGTGTTCCACACGCCATCTTCTAAAAATAGGTCTTCATGCTCAAAATCAGCTAAGTCCTGAAATTTAAACTTGCCTTCTATGCACCCAGGTTCTTCTTGTCCTTCCTGCGCCTTGGTTCCTGGGCCTTCTATCCCACGCATGGACTCCTTGTGTGATCTTTGACAAGTATTATTTAATCAACACTTCATGTGGACCACCAATAAACTATCCCCCCCTTTTTTAATTATCCATTTATAATTGAGAATTTCACATTTATACCTGAGATATTATCTCATTTTATTCTCCACTCCCACTCTTATATAAAAGAAAAACCTTTAAATAGGTTTATTTATATAGTTTTACAATAAATAAATGAATGGGGCAACCCCCTTACATGGATAATATAAATGGTTAGGGACACATTCTAGGTTTTATTTAATAAGTATTAAGATTTAGAAAGTAATCCCTTCATGGTCAAGCAATAAACATAGACCCCCTTACTAAAAAAAGTAAGCACATAGTTTTTTAAAAAAAATCATATATAAACCAAATCTAATAAAATTTATATTTTAAGTGGTTTAAACTAACCATATATATAAAATATGATTCAAACTTAGGTTTGTTTCTTTTTTCTTTTTAAAACTATATATGCCTAGATTTATAAGTTAAGTTTAAATATTATTTAAACTTAGGCTTAGAATATGGTTTGTTGACTCTTCCCTCAATCCCATGTAATTTTAATATGGTTTAAGACTTTTAATATTTAGTTTTTTTTTGAAAACTATATAAATTTTAATATGATGCTTATATAAATTATTATATAGACCTTATTCTATAGTATATATATTTTTATTTAAAAATAATAATATAGTTTTCAAATTATATAGGATATTGTTATAGATTAACCATAAACTATAGTTTTTCAAATCGAATCCTTTTAGAGGGGACCAAAGAACATGGGTATGAATTTACCTTCTGAAATATTTAAGCTGCAAACATTTGAAATCATAGAAAACATGAAAATTATTTCATATAGTAATAAATCATTTCTTTTTCTGTATGTGATTTTCACGCAGGTAAATATTTGAAGCCCCTTTCACATGTGCACACATCAATCTCCAAACAAACATTAATTCCATATAATTTACAAAATGTAAATGAAAGTAAGAATCGATATCATATTACATATCCTCCCCCAAAAAAATTAGGGATTTGAAATTGAAAACCATAAATTTTTTATTGAGAGTTTAATTGCATAAATGTAATGCCGAAATAAAATGGGGAATAAAATAAGGGGACTAGATACTTTTAAATACCCTTTTGGGTTGGTTGAAAAAACCCGTACAAATTAAATAAATAAAATACAAAACATTTGATCTTAATTTATTTAACTTACCTCGCTCTGTTACCATGCTAGAATTTTAGGATTCTAATAAATACTGATTTAATCAACTTACATATTACATAATGTTACAATAAATATTAAAATAAAGAAATACTTACAGGAAATAAATAACACATGTGACACAATATTTACCGTGGAAAACCCCAATAGGGTAAAAACCACTTTGAAAATAACCTTTTACTTCAAAGAACTTATTTTACATCCAGTAAGATCAACTCCTCCTTTGAAACCCCTATTTACCAAGGGTAAAATCAAATCACTTGATTTTAACACCTTTGATATATTTCCTGAATATATCAAATGAGGACCTAAAGTCCTTTTTATATGAGGTGATCAGTTATGTTTCCCGACCCACCTTTTCAACCTAAACAGTTGACACATACACCTAGGTTTATAATATTTAATATTATATATATAACCATTTCATGATATTAAATATTTAACCTAAAGTATATACCTAGGTTAGCATATTTAATAATATAAATATACATATTTCATATTATTAAATATTAACCTATATATTAGTGATGGACCCATATACATTAAGGGTTGGTCAGACCACTTAATCATTATGTTCTAAAAAAATATTTCTAACTCCGAGCAACATACATAATGCATTGCAATAGGAGAAATTAAACAAGCTAACCTAACAGAAAAACATAATGCACTAATTTTGTTATCAAGCTTTGATTCCGACCTGTGTGAATTAACGACAAGGGTTAAACTATGGTGCCCCAAGTAAGGATACATGCAAGGGGAATAACGAAGGACATTTGGGTCCTATGAAAAATAATCATGCAGTATGAAATAGTACCAAACAACTCATTATACCCCATAGTACAAACATATTAAGCAAACTGACTTTGTTGATAGAGGAAGATCAAGATGATCTGTGAGTCATGCACAAGATCTTTCGAGAACAAAAGAGTGATGTCTTGTAGGATGATTTTTATTGTTTTTGATTTTTTAGAAACATATTTGAATTTTATTTTATTTTGAAAGTTTTCTGAAACTATGTACAGGAACACAAAGAAGTGTGGATTCCCTCAGCGATAGATGAGATGTATAAGGGTAGAATGCCACACATATGTGCAAGAAAGTGAAGATGTAAAAATTCCCCAAAACTTAGGTGGGAGTATCCAAAGGAAAAAATCTTCACACTCTGAAATGGGATCAAGGCCAATATAAAATAGGTTTAGTCATGAGGGAGCAAGGATGCCCCCAATGCAAGCTAGACAATAAACATATGAGAGAAAAGAAGTAGAAAATTGTCTTATTAAAAGGGGAAAAAAGTGCCTGTAAACATGGCAAAGAGGACATCTAATACACATGGATGTTCTAAATGATTTTCGAAGAATAGAGGATGCTATGAAAATATTTAGAAGGAGGGCGATGAAAATGTGATTAGCCCAAGGCACAAATCATGAGACAAGACATGCGCTAAAGAAAGAGTTTGAACAAGGTCTAAAAGAAACACTTGGTAACATACTAATCCTGTTTACTCATCGAGATCCCATGTATGCATGTGGAAATGAATTACCTCTTGAAGGAAAGATTTGATAAACAACAAGTGAAGACACTAGCCAATGTGTAGGAATAATTTAGTTTAAAAGGTGATTTGTAAATGGATTGTGGAAGGGGAGCCGTACATTGTTTCGCTCCCAGCCAAACATTCATATCCCTGATGGAGATGCATTTGATTCTAATCAAAACATTTCTATACTGCTATTTATGCATCCATAGCCTCGATAGAGATTATTGGAAATCCCCCATGAGAGAGTTATATATCAATTTGTTTTTTCTCTTAGATTTTTCTTTCTGATTGATTAATTTTGATTCTTTTACTTTTTGAAAACTTATTTCAGCTCTTTTATTTGATAAGGGGTTAAGAACCACTTATGGTCTGATGGAAGGATTTGGAAGTGATTGTGTTGACGACATTGGCTAGTGTCAAAAAATACGCCCAAATATTCTTCCCAACAAGTTTATTATATGTAGATAGTGATAGGATATCTAAGAGGTTAATAATTATTTAATTTACCAAGGTTATGAAAAACCAAGGTAAAACAGATACCGTAGAGATAAAGGTTACAAAATGCGTGTGAATAGGCTAACCACAATAACATCGAAGGGATGAAAATGGTGGATGACTTGCAGATGAATATGAAAGAAAGGGAGGAAAGAACATCCAAGTTTATGTAATACCTAATTGTAATGTTTGATCTTTATACCTTTGATTTTGTTTTTGTTATGTTTTAATGTTTTCTCATTTTTTTTTGTATTTTTGAATTGTTTTATGATTTTTGTTGATTTTTTGGAAGTTGGGACCAACAATGTCAATCTGCATGATAGGATCCAACAATGATGTGTGCAAATTTCTTGATAAGGGAGACTAAGCATGTTTGTTTATCAATAGCGATATTATCCCTGATCTTGATGATCGTGGTGAGTTCACACTCAACAAATGATTGTGATTTGTTTTGAAACATGGGTTTCATATGTAGGAGATTGAGTTCCCTATCCATAGGTTTATGCACTTTGCTTCATACTTGATGGGTACATTGGTGTGCATTTTGGAATCATGTTTTATTTTTAATTTTATTTATTTTTTGAGTTGTTGGGAACTTTGGAGCTCTTTGGAGTTTTGATCTTAGCTTTATAAAGAGCATGCATGGATTTATTATAAGCTAATACTTTACTTGTCTGATTCTGAGAAGTTAGAGAAGAATGTGGACGTTTAGAATTGATGAGAGGAATGACAATGGGCTTGACACAATATTTGGTAGAAGAATAATGTAATGGATCAAAAGGATACAATCCAATGATTGAAGAAGATGGGCTATTGGGAGGTGAGCCATATACAAAAGATGAATGGCTACCAGGATGTGGCCCAAGAATAGAAGAAGAAGGGCTACTAGGACATGACCCATAGATGTAAGATGATGGGATACTAGGATGTGGTCCAAGAATAGAAGATGATGGACTACCTGGGGGTGATCCATACATAGAAGACAAGGGGCTAGTTCGATGTGACCCAATAATAGAAGATAGTGGACTACTCAAAAATTTCCCACAAATAACAGAGAAAGGGCTGCTAGAAGGTGACCCACACCTAGACGAAGATGAAAGTCTACTTGGCATTGAGCCCATAAGAGATTGTGGTTGAGGAATTATGATATAAAAAGAGTGATTGGGTGATGATAATATATGCCATGGGTAAATACAAGACCAAGGAGTTTCATCACATAATGAAGAATGTAAAGATGGAAGAATAAGAGGAGGATAAATTTGCATGATTTGAGTCTCTTCCTCTATTTCTTGATAAAAGGAATAAAATTTTTCCTCACAATATGTGGATGCATCAAAGTCTAAAGAGAATCCTTACTCGTAATTTGCTAAAGGAATATCTTTGTGTGCCCCTATAAATTCCCTGATTTTTTCTTCATTTTAAAAGAGGTCAATCAGTATGAGTTGTCGATCGACCACCAGGGTTTGAGTGGAAGAAAGAGGTTTAATTGGTGTGGAATACTTAGAATATGTTTGATGATGGCTAATAGAAGAAGATGACATGGGGGACGAAGAATATGTGAAGCTAGATGTCTCGGGAGTAGAAGAAGGTGGTGTGGACCTACCTATATGATGGTATATCATCTATAAACTCATAGGATTAATTCCAAAGTCTATAGATTGTGATGCATGTGTCGATTCAGACAGTTGACTAGAAGGACTTTAAATTACATGAATATTCAAAGAAGGAAGACTTCTTGGGGGTGATTGATGAAGAAGGTCCTACAAATAAGGGGAGGAAAGTGATTCAAGAATCACATTGGATGAATAACAACAAGGGTCCTGCGAAGAAAGAGAGGACTATGATTCAAGAATTGTATTAGATGTTTGACTGGAGTGTTTTGGAGTCGTGTGTATCTTGAAAGGAATAAGACATCATTGAGGTGACTGATAATAGAGGTCCTGTGAAGAAAGGGAGGGCCACAACGTAGGAGTCGTATTAGATGAATGATGAAGAGAAATTATGGAAAAAGAAATCTTTAGAGGAGGAAAATGTTTTTTAGGTGGCTAATAATAGAGGCCCTGCAAAGAAGGGGAGGACTACGAATTATGAGTCAAATTAAATGAATCTAAATAGTAGTTTTGATATAAATCATCAGAAGAATCAGAGGAAATATTTGGATTGGAATCCTTAGAAGAAGAGGAAATGTTTGGATTAGAATTATAAGAAGAGTGGGGGAAACTCGAATAATAATTTGGATTAGAAGTTTCCAAACCATACCACCGACTATGAGATTAAGGTGGGGAAAGGGTTACCTGGATGGGTTCTCTAGTGCGACGAACCAAACAAGGTTTGGTCATGATGGGCGTCTTTTTATGTGAATGCCAAAACTTTGATTCCTTATTGTCATATGTATAAGGGACCTTTTGATAATTAGTCATTTTTTGTGTGTGTTGGGTTTAAGGTCTAGACCTAGATTGTATGATCAAACTTCTTCAAAGTGAAGAAGGTTTCATGTTGATTTGGGCAGCATAACGACAACAACCTAGACATTTCGTAAAGATGGGGATTCTTGTGTGATTTTCCAAAAGGAAAGCTAAGGAAAACATACATTGTAATGAATCGAGATTGATAATCCAATAAGGGATGGAGGAGTAAATGTTAAAGGATTGATCAAAATTTTAGCAACATTAATGATACAAAGGAAATATTTTTAGTGTTTGATTGATGTAAAAGTTGCTTGAATTTTTTTTACAAGGTTTGAAAGATGTGTTAAATAATGACCATGAATATAGGAAAAAACAAGAAGATCAAGAGGATCAAATAACTAAAGGATTGTCCTAGAAATGATTTTATAAGATGGATAAACACAAGGAAAAATCACACAAGTTCAAAACACAAAGCCAAATTAATGACCAAAGAATAATGAATGGTAAAGAATCAATGGATCAAATTGATTGTTTGAAATGGATAAATTGATGTGACAAATGAGACACAATCACAAAAAGTTGTTGGTAAACCAATTAGTAAAATGGTAGTTGGTGCTTAATATGATTAACAAAATGTCACCACTTATGTCAAATTCAAAGAGATGAACAAGGTTTAAGTAATAACAAAAAGTTAATACGATCCCCAAACAAAGTATAATAAAAGCGAGCTTGAATACAATCAAGAACTATATCTCAAAAATTGGTAGTTACAATTGTGAGTGACACAACAATACCACTAAGATATATTAACCAAAATTTTCGAAAAAGTAAGGTATTAATATCAAAATGATATTGATATAACGTGCACAAATGGTAACACTCAACACTTTTAAAAATTGAGGTAGTGATTGAAAGCAAACTAAGGCTAGAGTATACCAAGGAATTGTTAGAGTGTGTATAACATAACGTCACAATATACAATCTTAGGAAAAGTTTACAAGAAAAAATATGTAAGTACCAGAATTGTAGCGACTTGATATAAACAAGATAACAATTCAAAGGAAAATCAAGATGATAAATCAAGCCTAACTATGATGACGGTATTGACTTGGGTATCAAGATCAAATGGTTACTAATGATACGAGTACGTCCCACACACTTTAAAAATTTAACAACCCAGCCAAAAACATGGATGAGCATAAATGGACATAAAATTGGTGACATGATCAGTTGGAAACACATGTGTGGTCACTCCTCTTTTGATGAACAAAGTGTCAAAATAAATTTAAGGAAGTAGTACAAGTGAGGATGAAAAATGTTGGCCTCACGTCAGCAGAGTTTTTCCTTGCCTTAGGGTGAGTGAAAAACTAAGCATAAGTAATGCTTCACACATTTCATCAGGTTGGTTCCAAATATTGAATGGATTTCCTAGGTGGTTCGCTCAACTAGGTGTTACAAGTTATCTAAGAGTAAGCTTGATTTTCTAAGAAAAGTTGCATTGAATAATTATTAGTGTATCTCAGCTTTACTTTACCCCCTTCAAGCACAGTGGGAAATAAATTCATCCATCATGTACTCCTAAAAGGGTCACGATACGGATAAATTTGATGCGAAATCTCACAAATGGTAATACTAGTCAAGTAGGTTGTGTGGATCACTTCTCATTTCATCGATAAGGTTCCCTCTTACGTGGAATACTTTAAGGTTCCTAGAACTTACCCCATTATTATAGCTTAAGGTTAATACCAAATGGGTTATGTACTAGTTTTAAGCGGATGAGGCGTACCTTTATCTGAACCTGCAAATACAGTGTGATGTTTGTGGTGGGTTTTTTTATCTTGTTTATCTTGATGTGGTTTAGTTGAACTCCATTTGGAAACATACGAGAAACATGCTAGAAATTTTTTTATATTCCTTTCTTTCTCAAGCATCTCTTTGGGTTTTACATGAATATATTAGTAGTTCTCCACACTCAAGAAAGGGGACAAGATATCATTTCTGATTATCAAGATTGTCGAAGGACGCAAGAGAAGAGCATACACAAGAAAAGTCCCAACTATGTATATATTAATGAAATAACATACCATTTGTTCATTTTAACCAACTTGACATTCATTTCCTTGGCACAAAAATAAAGTTAAAAGAGATGTCTTCTAAATAATAGATAAGGTGTAAGATCGTTTATGATTCCCAAGTTCACCTAAAAGGTGCGAGGGAAGAGCATACATGATCCGAGCCTCCTAAACAAAAATGCAACATTCATTAAATTTACTAAAACAAAATTAACAAAAATTATGTTCAAATATACCATGAAAAATATAAATCAATCTCAAATAAACCTTGCAAGGCGTTAGAACATGAAAGACCAAATTTTACAAAGCATTTAAACATGTTAGAAATGAATTGTTTTATAAAAGTGAAAACCTTAAATTTTTGGTAACTCAAAACCCCAAATTTATGTTTCCATTGTGTATTTCACTTTAATACCTTTCCAACACACAAATAATGGATTCGTTTTGAGTTTAGGAGTAAATGTTATGGCCTCTAGAAGATTGCTAATGAACACAATTCAATATGTGTGCGCCCTTTAGAGTGTATGTGCTCAAATTTCAGTGTGTGCGCTCAAATTTTGGTGTGTGCACTCAAATTTTGGTGTGTGCGCTCAACTTTTGGTGTGTGTGCTCCCTTGTGTAAAAAAAACATAGTGAGAGTTATGCATACGCACACAAAATGATGTGTATGCTCCTTTTCCTGGGTGACATAAAAAATACGCCATTTTAACAAAAACAACTTTAAAAAGGTCAAATTTTTGATATGTTAGCTCAAAATTGACAAGAATCCATCAAAATTAGACCCCTAAACAAGACTCAACACATGGAAAGTTAGAAAAATCATAAGAAATTTAACATTATTTTACACATGTGCATATTAAGGGTTATCCAAATATTGAAATAAAAATAAAAATTGAACTACAATACTAAGGGACTAAGGACCTCTCCCACTAGGTGTGCCAAATGTATGCTAGAATTTGTTAGTAATGCAAAAAGAACTAGAACTAACACCTAATAGTCCTAAAACAAAGCTAAATCAAAATAAATGCACCATCATGCTTAGAGCTTAAACAATAATAATATATGAACATCCTTGCATTAAAACATGAATAAATATTCAAACTAACATGTTAATCCATTAATCTCTATCTCTAATTGAATACTAACGAAATGAACCTATTTAGATCCTTAACAATCAAAGGGTTTGAGTGTATGATTGAATCCTAAAGTTTTCAAGAATGGAGTCTTGTCAATCCATGGCTAAAAGACCATTTGACATATCTCAATATGACTTCAAAACTTGGATGGATGAATGCAAGAAATGAAGATAGCTAGCTCCTCCAATTAAGAACACTCTAAGATGATGAAAATGGCCATAACTTAGGCTCTATTCTCATTTAGGTGTGTAAAGGTGTAAATAGAAAGGTATAAAGAGGGCTCCTTAAATATCCCAATGGATAAAAGAATCTCTACATCCCTTTACATGTGGGATAATAGTTATGTTGAGTTAGTTATGGATAAGGATGGTTGAAAGGGGGTTGAGTCAACCTTAGGAGAGTTTATTTTTTCCTTTAGTGAATCATGGGGTTTGAGGGGATTTATTAATCAATCCAAGTGATTAATTAATAGGTGAGAAAATTTATAGAATATTTTTAGAGGAATACTTAGCATGATTTAGACTATGAGAGGAATTTAATCGAATAAATTATGATTTATTGATTTAATGGAAGAGGAAGCTAATTAATTAATAATAATTAATTAGTCTAGATAGAAAGGGGGATTAATTAATGGAAGGTCATTAATTGGCATATTTTTTGGATAAAAGAGTTAATTAATTAATGTAATGTAACTAATTAACAATGATAAAGGAAAAAATGAGTATTTATTGACGATATGTCGTCAATTTGCGGGAAAGGATATAATTAGAGCAATTTAAGTATTTAAATTACTCAGGCTAAATTATAGAGGTCTACACAAGGTAAGAATAGGGAGTGTGTGAGTGATGAGGGAGGAATATGGAACAAAATGAGTAACCAAAATGCCACTGGATGTCTCTTGTGTATGCTAAGGAGAAGGAAAATCAACCAAAACAATTGATGTGGTGGGAAAAGTGGATGAAGGAGAGGGAGTTTTGGTCCCACTGTTATAGAAATTGAACTTGAACTTCTTTATAGAAGCCTCACCTTTATCCTTTCCCTCTTGAGAGGGGCCTACCTTTGACACAAAAGTGACTGAAAACTTTGGGAATTGGGGATCTTTGGGCTGAATATTTCATGAAAAACAACCAGGTGTTGGTTTGAAGGAGGATTTGAGTGATTCTATCCTAAATATACATGGATTCGTTAATAGACTAGTCAATTGGAGGAAATCCCATGTTTTCACCATCCATTTTCTCATACATAGAGTCAAAGACATTTCCATCATCAACTGCACCTTTAGGGACATCAGAGAGATTAAAATTTATTACCTTGTCCAAGGTTAATTTGATGTTATATTTTCTTCAAATTGCCAATTCATCCCTGTAATCAACCCAAATGTCCTCAAAGTCTAAAAAATTGAAATTTAGTGTTCCATAAGCTTTTAGAATGCCATGATAATCAAAACTAGGCCTAGGAGGCATTGTATTCTTGATTTCTTCTTGCATTTCAATGCTAACATTTTTGGATTTAATAATGAAGGTGCATGTATATCTTCCAATAGATATGGGGAAATGAATCCCTTCCTTGTGTTTAATTTGATGGAGCTTGTGAAGATCCAAAAATTGTTTGAAAAAATCCATAAGAATCCATTTGTCACATAGAAATATGGGAATGCTGGGAATTCAAGACTACTAAATAGTGCTATGATTCAATAACAAATCCAATCATGCACACATGATCTAAAAAATTCCCCAAAATCTAAAGCAATGGAATTATAAAATATCCTAATCCAAATAAAACAAAGTACATACACATAACACAACATATATCGTGGTTTACCCAATGTAGGCTACGTCCACCAAAGATAGAGATCCCATATATATATAATATAAAAAGAGTACAAACAAACTCTTCAATACAAGAGTACTATGCATACCTCCAAGAGTATTTCCTCTCCTCTAGATCTCTAAACGGATCTACATGAGTACTCTACAACCATGCCTCAAAACCAGTAGAAAATATCACATAACCAGGAACTACTGCATCTCTGAACTCTTACCAAGCTCTTCTATGAATATGCAAACAAGACCTCTCACATGGGTCTACAATATGTGTAACTATAACTATGCACCAAGAAGTAAGTCTATCTCTCCATCACTACATCAACATGTGCAAACATGAAGACAACCTCCTCTATAATATTTGGATACTATCTGTATCCACAAGCTCTCTAACAAGCTACAATAATAGATTCCTATGGAACAAAAATACAATATGATCTCATGGATCTACAATACAGGATCTCACAACAACTTGTGGATGTACAATACAAGATCTCACAACAACTTGTGGATCTACAAAATGAAAGACTATGTGCTTTGCATATTATGCAAACCATTACATTGAGACAAGATAATACAAAATAAAAATAGAAGAAGATATAACCACCTTCTCACTATTTAGATGTACCTTATATTTCCTTTTGTCTAGCTTCTCTCCATTGAACCTCTTTCTTCATTGAACCTTTTTTTTATTTTTCTTCTTCTTCATCTTCGACCAAGGAGAATTAACATTATTCCTCTATCCTTATGTTCTAACCCTAGTTTCTAGCTTATATAAGCCTACACAAACTTAGGGAACCTTAGCTATGAATTTACAACCTTTAGATCAAATTTATAACAAAGTTAGATATAATTCCTGTGAGTTAAATATAAAATTTCATGCACAGGTAACTGATGCCGGTTACTTCTTGAATGATGTCGGTCACTTCCTGACCCATGCCAGTCATTGTGTAACCCAGTCACTTTGTATTGCATGATCCAGTGAATCTATTTAGCTCCACAACCTAACAATCTCCCACTTGAAGATAAATTGCTGAACCTATGTACCTCTACCAGTACATCACCATCCTCTACACACTGTGAATACCATCTATTGTTTCCTTCAACAATTCTCTTAATAAATAAAAATAGGAAGATCAAACCATCTTATAAAACTAAGAAGATAAACCATGACTCACCAAACTGGCATGAAGATACAACTGATATGTGATAGCAAGCCTCAATATCCCATTGAATCGTAACACCATACCAATTATTGGTATCAGACAATCAAGCGAACCTAGATCCTCATGTAACAAGCCATCATGACTAACACACCTGTAAGATCTCCCACTCAAACTGAAGTACTGATCTTCAATCGCATCTGTATGCATACCTGTAAAACCAACCGTGTTCTCCAACCATATATCCATGTATCCATGCTACTACCAATGTAACTGATTAAAGATAAGTTGAAATGGAATAAGCGTAAGAAATAAAGTATATCTTGGGAAGAAAAACCAAATGAGTTCTACTTGCAACAATGGGTGATTAATCCACAAACCTGCATAACTCAAAGAATCCAAACACTACAATCTATAAATCCAACCCTACATAAACAACTAACATGTCCAAGAAACCCATATTTAGATAACATCTCCCATGGAGTAACATAGTAATCAAGAGGAAATACAAACATCCCCTACTCATGCTCAAAGGCATCCATGTGCAAATCAAACATCTACATCATCATAAACTCATAAAACTGTATCTATCCACATGTATAAACTCACCATTTACATCCATGCATATCACCAGGCTCTCTAGAAGCTCCAATTCTACCACCGACTAAATCCAAAGTTGACTATGAATCCTATGCTCATCAATTTAAATAAAAAACATCCATGCTAAACCATGCCACTAATACCAAGTGCAAATACCAACAAACATGTCATCAACATAATCTTCACAATCAACCAAGATGAGAGCAAACAAGGGCACCATCCAATAATGGTAAAAAATCAATGTTACCAAACTTGTGACTAAACCAACCAAGGTTTCCTAACCGACCCCGGTCATTAAATGACCAACTAGGGTTACCAAATTACCGACCACATATAATCCTAACTGACACCGATCTTTGTAACTAGCAGATTTTCTCCTTTTGCACCCTTCAAACTCTGAAAATTTCTCTATCATCTAAAACTAGCTAATCAACCAACTTCCTTCCCTAAGGAATATCCAGGAACTATAAATAAAAATATATAATTGACATCATGCAATAAACTCAAAATACCTTTAAAACTGTGACTGTCATCTAAAACAACTTGTGCCTCATTGTACTTTGAATAGTAACATCCTCTTCTCACTCCACACATGTATATGTGTCTAGCCTGCAATGCAAAAAACCATGGCTTTCTCCCACTAATCATGAAATATCCTGCATTGCCTCTAACACCAAGCTCAATAGCTAACATGTCAGTAATAAATAAAACAAATGAAAGAAAACATAAACTAATTACCTTCTTATCAAAGAATACTTCTACATCATAGAAGTTTGGACTTCTTGTGAAGTAGGTGAATCAACTTATTTTCATCTTGTGTACTCAACATATCTCATTACCTAAACCTGTGTCTAATCATGAATTTTCTTGAAGATCTCATCCTTAGCCTAGAAACCCTTGTCCTCAAGATTCCACACATTTGGCAAATAAAAGTAAAACAACATTAAAAAATGTTGTAAATCTGTGCACACTATCAAAACATAATATTAGTTTCTCCAAACAAAATAAATAAAACATGAATCATATAGATATACCTGAGTCAAAGTATCAATGGAATAAATGAGCTAACTCCTTCCTCTTTCTGATCTAAACCATGAAGTGATCTACACCGTTTCTGTCATGTACTCTTTGTGCAATAAAATCAATCCTCCAAACCAGGACAAAAAACCATCTACCCTCTCCTATTGCAAAAAATCCTATATATATAAACTGCCACAAAGATTGACCACTATCATCTCCTAATCGACCACGATTAGTTGACTGATATCAATTCCTATGTGACCCACCTCGGTTCTCACACCAATGTTGATGTTGCTGGAATGAACCGAATGCCACACAATTTGGCATAAAAAACCACACCAGGTGCCTACTTTGACCGATGCCGATAATTGAGTTGAGCTAGTCATTTCAAGAAGCATCCAAATCATACAAAACTAAAAAAACAATAAACCATGCAATAAATTGTATCAAGATGAAATATATCACCTTACCAACACCAATATTCTCAACTACATCTTAAAATGAAGTACATGTTTCTCTGATGGAAGCCCCGTCTTTGTTCTATGCTACAACCTCTCTACCGAAGCTCATGCATTTGACTTCACCAAGGATGCATAACTGCTCCTCTATCTCATACTCAGATCTGCAATCCCAAACATGCATGTGCAACCAAAATAATACAAGCATTGCAATACCAAGGTAATAAAATCATACCTCTATAAACTGGATTTGCAATTTGACAACCATGAATGTGTCTCCAAGAACTAGGGACACCTAAGGAAATAAGATACATTCACTGCATCTTATAAAAATATTCAAATCTGTAATTTTCTATTTAAAACCAAGTTGCCCAGTAACCGACCACAGTCACCTTGCCAATGCTGGTTGCCACCTAACCGACGCCAGTCACTGTATTCTCTAGTAACCTCACATTTCTGGGTTCCACTTGAGATTTAAATATCTTATGTAATTTTCACATTAGGAAAAACAAACCCTTCTCTTATACACCTACCAGTAAACCACTAAAAATATACTAAAGCAAAACCTTGCTTTAAAATAACCAATCTATGATACCAGTTGTTGGTATTAGATAAGATAACAAACTAGGCTCTGATACCAGTTGTTGGGAATTCAGGACTACGGAATAGTGCTATGATTCAATAACAAACCCAATCAAGCACACATGATCTAAACAATTCCCCAAAATCTACAACAGTGGAAGTATAAACTAGAATAATCTATTTAAAAAAAGTACACATACATAACACAACATGTATCGTGGTTCACCCAATGTGGGCTATGTCCAGAAAAGATAGAGATCTCATATATAGACTATAACAAGAGTACAAACCAGCTCTTAAATACAAGAGTACAATGAATCTCTCCAAGAGTATCTCATCTCCTCTATATCTCTAAACGAATCTACATGAGTGCACTAGAACCATGCCTCCAAACCACCAACAGATCTCACAAAACCAAGAACTACTATATATTTGAACTGTAACCTAGCTCTCCATTGAATATGTAAACAAGACCTCTCACACGGGTCTACCATATGTGTAACTATAACTATGTACCAAAAAGTAAGTCTGTCTCTCCATCATTGCATCAACCTGTGAAAACATGAAGACAACCTCCTCTACAATATCTAGATACTATTTGTATCCACAAGCTTTCTAACAAGATACAAAACTAGATTCATATGTATCTACAATACAATATCTCACAATAACATGTGGATCTAGAATAAAAGATCTCACAACCTGTAATCTACAAGATGAAAGACTATGTGCTTTGCATACTATGAAAGCCATTACATTTATACAAGAAAATACAAAGGAAATAAAAAGAAGACATAACCAAAATCTCACCATTCAGATGTACTTGCTATTTCCTTCAGTCCAACTTCTCTCCATTGAAGCTGTGTCTTCATGCAACCTTTTTCTTCTTCTTCATCTTCAACCAAGGAAAACTAACATTCTTCCTCTATCCTTATTTTATAACCTTATTTTTCCAGCTCATATAAGCCTAGACAAACTTAGGGGACCTTAGCTATGCATTTACAACCTTTAGATAAACTTTATAAAAAAGTTAGATCTAATTCCTGTGAGTTAAATATACAATTTCACGCACAAGTAATTGGTGTCAGTTATTGCTTGACCGATGCTGGTCACTATTTGACCAATGTCGGTCACCATATAACCTAGTCACTTTGTAATGCATGTTCCAATGAAGCTATTTATCTCCATAACCTAACATGAAAGACAAGTTGGGGAATATTGGAATGCTCTGACCCGAAGATAGGTGAATGCTCAAAATTACAAGAATATAAAACCCGAATGAGACATTATATTCCCTATAGCATTGGTAACCATTTTCTTCGAGAGATTTGGTTCTAATAAAAGTTGATGTGTTAGAGAAAGAATTAATTAATAATATTAATTAGTCTAGATAGAAAGGGGGATTAAATCTTAATGGAAGGTCATAATTGGCATATTTTTTGGATAAATAAAAAAAAAAGGGGAAGTAATTATTAATGTAATGTAATAATTAAACAATGATAAAGGAACAATGAGTATTTTATTGACGATTATGGCGTCATGTGCGGGAAAGGATATAATTAGAGCAATTAAGTATTGAAATACTCAGGCCGAATATAGAGGTTACACAAAGGTAAGAATAGGGGTGTGTGGAGTGATGAGGGAGGAATATGGACAAAATGAGTAACCAAAAATGCCACTGGAGTCTCTTGTGTATGCGAAGGAGAGGAAAATAAACCAAAACAATGAGTTGGTGGGAAAAGTGGATGAAGGAGAGAGTGATGTGAGAGGGAGGTTGAGTCCCACTGTTATAGAAATTGAACTGAACTTCTATAGAAGCCTCACCTTTATCCTTTTTCCCTCTTGAGAGGGGCCTACCTTTGACAAAAAAGTGACTGAATAACTTTGGGAATTGGGGGATCTTTGGGCTGAATATTCATGAAAAACAACCAGGTGTGGTTTGAATGAGGATAGGCATTGAGTGATTCTATCCTAAATATACATGGAATTCGTATAGACTAGTTCAATTGGAGAATCCCATGTTTTCACCATTTCCCATTTCTCAGACATAGAGCAAAAAATTTCCATCATTTCAACTGCACCCTTTCGGGACATCAGAGAGATTAAAATTTATTACTTGTCCAAGGTAATTGATGTTATATTTCGTCAAATTGCCCAATTCATCACTGTAATGTTATGTAATCAACCCAAATTGTCTTCAAAGTCTAAAAAAAAAATGAAATTAGTGTTCCATAAGCTTTTAGAAGGCCATTTGATAATCAAAATAGCCTAGGAGGCATTGTATTTCTGATTATTCTTGCATTTCAATGTACTAACATTTTTGGATTTAAAAATGGAAGGGGCATGTATATCTTCCATAGAATGGGGAAAATGAATCCTTCCTGGTGGTTACTTGATGGCGCTGGGAAGATCCCAAAATTGTTTGACAAAAAATCCATAAGATCATTTGTCACATAGAAATATGGGAATGCTGAATTAAACTACTAAATAGTGCTATGATTCAAAACAAATCCAATCATGCACCAATGATCTAAAAAAATTCCCCAAAATCTAAAGCATGGATTATAAATATCCTAATCCAAATAAAACAAGAGTACATACACCATACACAAACATATATCGTGGTTACCCAATGTAGGGCTACGTCCACCAAAGATAGAGATCCATATTATATAATATTAAAAAGAGTACAAACAAACTCTTCAATACAAGAGTCTATGCTTACCTCCAAGAGTATTTCCTCTCCTCTAGATCTCTAAACGGATCCTACATGATACTCTACACACCATGCCTCAAACCAGTAGAAAATTATCACATAAACCAGGAAAACTAAATGCATCTCTGAACTTAACCAAGCTATTCTATGATATGCAAACAAGGACTCTCACAGGGTATCAATATGGGTAACTATACTATGCACACGAAGTAAAGTAATCTATCTCTCCATCATACATCCAACATGTGCAACATGACGACAACCTCTCGATAATATTTGGGATACTACTGTATTACAAGCTTCGAAAAGCTACAATAATAGTTCCTATGGAACAAAAATACAATATGATCTCAGGATCACAATACAGGGATCTCACCAAACAACTTGGGAATGTACAATTAAAGATCTCACAACCAACTTGGGGATCTTACAAACTGAAAGACTATGTTGCTTTGCATATTATGCCAACACATTACATGAGACAAGATAATACAAAATAAAAATAGAAGAGATATAACCACTTCTCACTATTTAGATGGACCTTATATTTTCCTGTATAGTTCTCTCCATTGAACCTCTTCTTATTGAACCCATTTTTTTTATTTTCTTCTTCTTAATCTTGACCAAGGAGACATTAACATTATTCCTCTATCCTTATGTTCTAAACCTAGTTTCTAGCTTATATAAGCCTTACACAACTTAGGCACATTAGCTATTGAATTTCACAACCTTAGATCAAATTTATAACAAAGTTAAGATATACATTCTGTGAGTAAATATTAAAATTCATGCACACGGTAAATGCTGCGGTTACTTCTTGAAGATGTCGCGTCACTTCCTGACCCATGCCAGTCATTGTGTAACCCAGTCACCTTTGTATTTGCATGATCCAGTGCATCTATTAGCTCCAACACCTAACAATCTCACTGAAGATAAATTTGCTGAACCTATGTAACCTCTTACCAGTACATCACCATCCTCTTACAAACTGTGAATACTTATTGTTTCCTTCAACAATTCTTGAATAAATAAAAATAGGAAGATCAAACCATCTTAAAAAATAAGAAGATAAACCATGACTCACCAAACTGGCTGAAAGATACAATGATATGTGGATAGCAAAGCCTCAATATCCATTGAATCGTAACACCATTACCAATTATTGGTTATTTCAGACAATCAAGCGAACCTAGATCCTCATGTAACAACCATCCATGACAACACATGTAAAGATCTCCCACTCAAAATGAAAGTACTGATCTTCATCGGCATCTGTATGCATTTACTTAAACCAACCGTGTTCTCCTAACCTCTATCCAGTCACCATGCTACTACCAATGTAAGCATTAAGATAGTTGAAATGGAATAAGCGTAAGAAATAAGTATATCTTGGAAGAAAACCAAAGGAGTTTACTGCAACAATGGGTGGATAATCCACAAAACCTGCATAACTCAAAGACATCCAAACACTACAATCTATAAATCCACCCTACATAAACAACTAACATGTCCAAGAAACCCATATTTAGATAACATCTTCCAATGGAGTAAACTAGTAATCAAGAGGACAACAAACATCCCCTAGATGCTCAAAGGCATCAATGTGCAAATCAAACATCTACATCATAATAACTCATAAAAAACGGTTAACTATCCACATGTATAAAACTCCCCATTTACATCCATGCATATCACCAGGTCTTCTAGAAAAGCTCCAATTCTACCACCGATAAATATCCAAAGGGACTAGGAATCATATGTCATAAATGTAAATAAAAAAATCATGCTAAAACATGCAACTAATCCAAGTGCAAATACAACAAACATGTCAGCAACATAATCTGCACAACAACCAAGATGAGAGCAAACAAAGGCCACATCCAATAATGGAAAAAATCAATGTTACCAAACCTTGGGACTCTAAACAACCAAGGTTCCTAACCGACCCCCGGGGCATTTAAATGACCCACTAGGGTTACCCAAAATTACCGACACATATAATCATAAACTGACACGATCTTTGTAACTAGCAGATTGCTCCTTTGCACCTCAAACTCTTGAAAATTTTCTTCTATCATCTCAAACTAAGCTAATCAAACCAACTTCTTCCCTACAGGAATATCCAGGAACTATAAATAAAAATATTAATTGTCAATCATGCAATAAACTCAAATACCTTTAAAATGTGACTGTCATCTAAAAACCAACTTGGACTCATTGTACTGTGAATAGTTACATCCTCTTCCACTCCACAATGTTAATGTGTCTAGCCTGCAATGCAAAAAAACCATGGCTTTCTTCCACTAATCATGAAATTCCTGCATTGCCTCTAACCCAAGTCAATAGCTTAACAGGTCGTAATAAATAAAACAAATTTCTTTGAAAGGAAAGAAACATAAAATAATGACCTCTTATCAAAGAATACCTTCTCAACATAATAGAAGTTTGGACTTCTGGGAAGTAGGTGAATCAACTTATTTTCATCTTGTGTACTCAAACATAATCTCATTTACCTAAACCGTGGTCAATCATGAATTTCTTGAAGATTCTCATCTTAGCCTAAGAAGGGAAACCTTGTTCCTCAAGATCCACACATTTGCAATAACAGTAAAACAAAAATTAAAAAGGTTTGTAAATTCTGTGCACACTATCAAAACATAATATTAGTTTCTCCAAACAAAATAAATAAAACATGAATCATATAGATTATTACCTGAGTCAAAGTATCAATTGGAATAAATGAGCAACCCTTCCTCTTTTGATCTAAAACCATGAAAGTGATCTACACCGTTCTGTCATGTACTCTTGTGACAAATAAAATCAATCCTCCCAAACCGGGGACAAAAAACCATCTTACCCTCTCCTATTGCAAAAAATCCTTATATATATAACTGCCACAAAGATGACAACTATCATCCCTAATCGACACGATGTTGACTGATATCAATTCCTATGTGAACCAACTCGGTTCTCACACCAAGGTTGATGTTGCTGGAATGAACGAATGCCACACACATTTGGACAATAAAAAACCACACAGGTGCCTACTTTTTGACCGATGCCGATAATTGAGTTGCGCTAGTCATTTCAAGAAGATCCAAATCATACAAAACAAAAAAAAAAATAAACCATTTGCAATAATTGGTATCAGATGATTAATATATCACCTTACCACACCATATTCTCAACTACATCTTAAAAATGAAGTACATGGTCTCTGATGGAAGCACCGTCTTGTTCTATTGCACAACCCTCTAACGAAGCTCTTCATTTGACTTCACCAAGGATGCATCAAATGCTCCTCTATCGCATACTCCAGATTGCAATCCAAACTGCATGTGCAACAAAATAATACAAGGCATTTGCAATACCAAGGAATAAAAATCATACCTCTATAAATGGGATTGCAATTTGACAACCATGATGTGTCTCCAAAATCAGGGAAACCTAAGGAAATTAAGATACATTCACTGCTCTTATAAAAATATTCAAATCTGTCATTTTATATTAAAACAAAGTTGCCCAGTAACCGACCACAGGCACCTTGCCAGGCTGGTTGCCACTTCTCAACCGACGCCAGTCACTGTATTCTCTGTAACCTCCACAAATTTTGGGTTCCACTTGAGATTTAAATATCTTATGTAATTTTCACATTAGGAAAAACCAAACCTTCTCTTATACACCTACAAGTACAACCACTTAAAAATATACTAAAGCAAAACCTGGCTTTAAATACCAATCGATGATACCAAGTCGTTGGTATTAGATAGATAACAAACTAGGCTCTGTACCAGTTGTGGGAATCAGGAATACGGAATAGTGCAGATGATCAATAACAAACCCAACAAGCAACAGATCTAAAACAATTCCCCAAAATCTACAAAACAGGGAAAGTATAAACTAGAATAAGCTATTTAAAAAAAAGTACAATACATAACACAAAAGTATCGTGGGATGTCACCCAATGTGGGCATGTCCAGAAAAAGATAGAGATCTCATATATAAGACATAACAAGAGTACAACCAGCTCTTAAATACAAAGAGTTACAATGAATATCTCCAAGAGTATCTCAATCTCCTCTATATCGCTAAAGAATATACATGCGTGCACCTAGAACCATGCCTCCAAACCACCAACAGATCTCACAAAAACCAGAACTACTATCTATTTGCCTGTAACTAGCTCTCCATTAATATGTAAACAAGGACCTCTCACCGGGTTACCATATGTGTAATCATAACTATTGTACCAAAAAAGTAAGTTGTCTCTCATCATTGCATCAACTGGTGAAAACATGAAGACAACCTCCTCTACAATATCTAGATACTATTTTGTATCCACAAGCTTTCTAAAGATACAAAACTAGATTCATTATGTATAGACAATACCCACCAATATCTACATAAAATGGGATATAGAATAAAAGATCTCACAACCGTAATCTACAAGATGAAAGACTATGGGCTTGCATACTATTGAAAGCCATACATTTATACAAAAAATACAAAGAAAGAAAAGAAGGACATACCAAAATCTAACATTCAGATGTACTTGCTATTCATTCAGTCCAATCTCTCCATGCAAGCGTGTCTATGCAACCTTTTTCTTCTTCTTCATCTTCAAACAAGGGAAAACTAACATCTTACTCTATCATTATTTTAACCTTATTTTCCAGCTCATAAGCTAGACAAACGTAGGGGACCTTAGCTATGCATTACACCTGTTAGAAAACTTTATCAAAAAGTTCGCTCTAATTCCTGTGAGTTAAAAGATACATTCACGCACAAGAATTGGTGATCAGTTATTGCTTGACCGATGCTGGTACTATTTGACCATGTCGCGTCACCAATAACCTCGTCAACCCGTAATGCATGTTCCAATGAAGCTATTTATCCCATAACCTCCTAAATGAAAGACAGTTGGGGAATATTGGAATTGCTCTGACACGAAGATGGGTGATGCCTCAAAATTACAAGATATAAAACCCGAATGAGACATTAATCCCTATAAGCATTGGTAAACCTTTTCTCTAGAGATTTTGGTTATAATAAAAAATGATGTTTTTTTTGAAGAAAGAAATTATTTTAACCCGTTGGAAAGAGTCTCAATATTTGAGGGAAAAAACTGAGGATAATACTTATCGACCTAATCCGAAGGTCTAGCACCCACAGTTGGTAATTCCAAGGGTTACAACCGCATTCCAGATGTGTAACTAGGTGACAATGAAACCAATATAAAAATTTCCAAGTTAATATTCTCTTATTTGGTTATCAATTTGTGTCACTGATGAATGCACCCCAATCGTCAGAAGTAAACGTTTGGCCGATGATAGTGAGAAAATTGATACATCCACCCTTGGAATTATTCGGCCTTAGGGAGTCCAAACACTCTTCTCAAAAGTGTGATGATGTCACCAATCTCAAGGATGAAGTCACTTCGAGGGACAATATTGGGAAATATTAACACAGAAGGCTTAGGTTTTACTAAGTATTTCTTATTGACGTATTTGATGTAGTCAACCATGTTGTCATCCCAAGATTGTTGAGCTGTTTTGGGATCTATTTTTACGTATGTGATAAAATTAGGAATCTTGAGAAGATGATAAAAATAGCCAGTGTCCAAGCAGATTACCACATCTCATCTGAACAGAAACAACCCGTGTCGTAGTTTCATAATGATTGGTAGCCGTGAGAGTGAGCTCAAGAAATTGAGTGGAGATTGGAAAGGTAATAACTAAGGGTAGCCCGCTATTGCATATACATTGCATCCAAACCAATTAAGATTTGAACTACAATATATTCAAAAGTATTCCATGTCTATATGCCCTACTTCGGTATCTCTAATATCAATATTGGAATTGATATTAGAGGGAGGCACGACCCCTTGATATTTATAATTTATATCTTTAAAAGTTTCTACCTTGCTTTTCCCTTTTCTCGAATCAGACATGAGGGAATGAACTAAAGAATTTTCCTAAAAAATCTTCTGAAATATTTTGAGAGAGAATTAAGTTTTACCCCCTGTTAAGCAACCTAGACAATGGGACCACCATGTTTAGAGGAAAAGCTTGAATTACAGTCCTGGAAACCTGATACACTGTTGGGTTTTCAAACTTGATTTTCACCTTAGAGTTCACAACACACTATCGTGACATGGATCTTGTTATGTAACCTTGCAAACATGAAAAAATTACATAGAATCAACCCTATTTTATAGTCTAAGAACCCCGACATGCCACAATTTTTTAACTTTGCTTGATAATGATGAAAAATTGAAATACTTATCAATAGATTGAAATTGGTTGGCGCTTGAGATTTCAACACATTTTTGAAAGAGGACCTTCATTAGTAAGGGGAAAACATGAAACACCATTTTGAGTCAAAAAACAATAAGTGTTTCTTTCTAAAAAAAATTTCAAAATTTTTAAGCATAACAAATGAGTCAAAAACTTAACAAATTTAGGTAAGGTTTGGAATACTTATCAAGGGGAAAAAAATTAACCATGGAGAAGGAAATTGAGGAGAGAGAGCATTGAAAAAATGAAGTCTGATCCTATAAATTAATTAAAACAAGATTAGAATTCTCAAAATGAAAATGTGAATCAAACAAGAAGGATTTAAAAACACTTACACATGAAGAAGAAAAAAAATTTTAACTATGAGAAAATTGATCAAAAACCACCAAGAAATGCTAAATGGGTTTGCGAAGTGTGAAAGCAGGAGGGAAATCCAAATTCCAGAGAAAGTCCAGGTATAAATGATGTGGAAATCATGCCTATTTATAAATGAAATAACAATAATTAGACGTAAGATGACACGTGTGGGCCATAAAATCCACCTTGGAATTTATTTTTTTGACTCAGGGGTGGGGGTTTGACTACATGGGACATGTGCAAATGTGTAATATGGTCCCGAAAACGTGATACAATAAAGATCGAAAGGGTTTTGGGAATCAGGTTCAGAAAGTAAATGATATATAACATGTAAATTGGTTACTATGTTCCAGTGTCCAAAAGTGAAGAAAAGGTTGATGGCCACTATATGCGGCGTTTGGGGTTTGGGTTTAAAAAACACATGACATGATGCATGTTTTTTCCAAGTGAGATGTTCCAATGCAATTAGAACACAAAACCCAAAAGAACAGAGTGTGTCAACATTTTGGGGGTAGAAAGCATCTGACATGAAACATGCATAATGCAAAGGAAACCCCAAAATTTGACAAAGACATGAAAAAGGCATTTTCAAGGAAAAATTTAGAATGAAAACTAGATTTCAACAGGTCCATCAACGTGATAATTTGATTGGTTATCTCTATTTTATCGATAAACTCAAAAATGGGATAACATCGTTGTAGTTTCTTTTCCTTCCTATTAGTGGTTTTCCACCACTTTGTTGTGTCACCCATTCACTTCAATGGGCACTCGCTTAGCATAATATAAACTTTCTAGGGTATTCAAATACTTCACCGAGGTAAATTATTTAGTTCGCCACACTTTCCTATCATTTTATCACTAATCTACAACGTATAATATCTTATACAAATGATATTACTCCATTATTAAAAAATTAAGCGGGGACATGTACGACAATTGTTGTCATGCTAAAAGTCTAAACATGTAAATTACCAAAATTGTTTACAGCCAAGTTAAAACCCCCATTGAAAAATTTCACGCCCGATCACATGATTTAACAAAATATGAAAAATTTGTGAAATCCTAATTGCCAGAGTCACACAAATAAATAAACCTAAAAGTTAGTATAGATCTACACAAGAAATAAGTAAAATACAAATGAAAAACGAGTGCACGAGAGGGAATATAATACTCAGCTAATTTCACAATTTACAGTAAAGTATGCTTAACACCTTATTTATATTTACTGTGTTTTTGTACACAAGCGGAAGTCAAATGTCGCATTTTTTCATGGGTCGTGACTGATATAATTCTTTGGATTACCATATTAATTTGGTGTGTGTCAGGCATTCCTAGAATGGGTAGGGGCACCTGGGTTTTGGTACTAGAGACCTTCTAGTTTGTGAATGTGAATTACTTAGAAATAATTTTTCCTTATGCAGAAGATGGTCACTAACCTGCGTTGTTTTGTAGGTGTTGCTACGTTGATCATGAGTTCACCTGTGTAACATTTTAAAAGAGACAATACACTATAAACCACAAAAGACATTCAAATCTGAAAAATAAAGATGTAAAATAGGGGCTTGTTTGACCTCAGTGGTACTGATATTGAAGTGAGCGTACAACACAAGCACTCGCCACTACATTTAAGAATCCCTTGTAGTTCTCGTGTGTGTGTACAGAATCGTGCCTAGGTGGCATTGTGTTAAGACACACTTGATAGTGAGCTGATAAATAGATAGCAATGTAGATAGATGTGTGGAGGGAAAAAGGAACCTACTCCTATGTGTGTATTGAAAAAAATTGCAGTCCCTTATCCTTAAATGAATCTAGATGATGCTTTGTGGTGGCTCTTTATAATTCCTTTGGATGCAAACTTAGGTGGTGAGGTAGATGATGTAGAGTTGGTCCCTGATTATGGTCAAGAAATTTATATTTATATATGATTCCCTCAGTTGAATTTTGAAATAACAACTAGAGGCTGAACCAAATGAAAGAAAACAGTTGCAAAAAGAAAAAAGAGGCCCAAAGCGATGAGTAAGATATAAAGAGGTTAGGGGTGTTGGCATTCCGGGCTGGGTGCTGGGGGTCTAGAGCAAGAAAGATAAAGTACTAAAGTAGTGAAGGGGCTTATAGGGTGTTGAAGAGGCCAGAAAGAAGACATGAAATAAAGATAAAAGGCCAAAGATAGTTGTCAATTGCTAGTTTTATCACTTAGGAATCATATGAATAGTAGTATGTGATTAGGATCTAGAAATATACCCAAAGTGTGTGATTTATTGTCTACATTTTCCCCCACTTTGTGTTTTTGAGTGAATACTTGATAACATAATATAAATGAGATATGCGTACCTGATAACCATATAGATCGATGGCAAGAAAAAGCGTGGAGTGATAAAAATGAAGCGTAGAAGCTAAGGAAGAGGAAGTGACCGTAGGGGTGAAGTGTATGTGTTGTGCAATGTTTGTATATGTTTTAATTGTCACTTTATGTGTTTGATGATGTGACTGCTACTTGTTAGAAGGATGGACCTATAAAAACAAGAGAAGGAAGCTTAGTCAAAGTATTTTTCATCACCACTTGGTGTACTCATTTTTTTCTTGTTGTTTATTTTGGAAAAAAGAAAGCATACATATGCAGATACCACTAGAAATAATCATGTCCACCACTTTTGTATTCTACTCAGATGACTAAGTTACAAAACTAGTATGTGTGTGTTGAAAGTGTGAATGGTACGTCTTCATGTTATAGTAGGCCCTTTATCTCACACCCATATTAAGACTCATTATCATTTTAGCTATGTTGTCTTATCATTGAATTCCTTTGAGTTGTTATGCTGCCCACATTATATCAATAGAATTGTGATAATTACATCTTGTTTCCTTTGTGAAACTTGATCTAAGTCTCTAAGTTGTATTGTTACACTGCTCGTATAAATAAAAAATTCTTGATATACTTAGACTTATTTTTAATACTAACATTGCCTTGCATTTTGGAAAGTGTTGTCATTACACTTATTGCATTGTGGTAACATAATTTTGATACTAAAATCTTGCTTTGTCTACAAAGCTTGATTAATGTTTCCAAACAGTGTTGTTGCACTTCTCGTATTTGTAGCCTCTAGTTTCAAAGAATTGGACTTTGTTTGTATCTAAAATTGTTTTAGTATAACTTGTTTAGAGATCACGTCAACACCTTTTTAGTATTTAGGTATTTTTAATTCTAAAATTGACCTAAGCGTTGATATTTTATTGTCATTATTTACAGCAAACCTATCTTTGAGAACATAGGGAGTAGCTATTCTTGTGATTGGATCTTGGTCTTGTGCTTTCTTGATTTTTCTAAGGTAGTTCTTTCTATATGATACCTTATCAGTGTGTCATTATTTATTATTTGGTATCCTTGGTTCATATTGCTTTGATTATTTGGATTATTTACCATTGGTTATTTGAGATTCTTTGTGATGATTTGACGTCGTTACACTGCTTGGTTTGTCCTAGGGTCCATTTTAAATCAACCTTAATAAAACCTTTCTTATTATGCCTCCTATCACAAGGATGTGGCATCAAAAATTAGGGTCAAAAACCCTTGTAAATGATAAGATAATTCCTCTTTTTGAAGCTAAGACCATTGTTTATCATATTGGTGGTGAGGAGAATTCTCCTCAGGTGGAATTTGAATTTAGTCATACCCAAATAGAAAACTTATTATTTCAAAATAGACACGAGGTTCTTATGCATATTATAGATTTAGGGGTCAAGTTGCCACCTATGTTTGATCCTTCTTTTCTTACCAACATGGTTCATGGAGAGGAATAAGTAGAGCATCCTCTATGTAACATTGATGAAATCCTAAACCCAGGAAATACTTCTACTTATGGCCAACGGAATGAGGAAGAAGTTCCTTCTCAAAATGATGGAGGTTATCACATCCTCTTTGTCAAAATTCATTGTGAGGATAATGAATAACATGATAATAATGAACAACCTCCTCCTCGTGAGAATCACGAAGAGATACCAACCTCAAAGGTTACCTTAGAACAAAAAATATAAGATTTTACTTGCTAATTGACAAGCTATGCTTCACATGTTAATAAGGAACCAAAAAAAACTCCTAAGATAGAAAAAAAAAGAATTGTATCACAAGTTCTATACTAAAACTCCCCATTAGGAAAAATGTTAAGAGTTGTGTGAGGAGCTATACACAGACATTAAAGGTGGTGAAACAACTAGAATTAAATGCTTATATAGGCCAACATCACCTACACAGGGGAAACTCTTCGACTAAGAGTGGTGATCCATGAAGAATTCCCTTACTGCTTTACAAGAAGGTAATGTAGGCTAGAGTAAAAAGTATCAATTTGAGGAGCTATGCCCATATCCCTTCGACAAGGCTATGCTATAAGTCCATTTCCCTCGTCACTTTGATTGTCCCAAGTTTGAAAAATTAAGGGAAAAGGTTATCCAAGAGACCACATTAAATAATTCTACATGGCATTTCAAGAGGTCACTTTTAGTGATAATTATCTCATTCACCTTTTCTCGCAGAGTCTAGGGGGTCAAACACTTGAATGATTTTTACTTGTACATACAAGAGTCATTTCTACATGGCCAAAATTAACAGAACACTTTATACGTCACTTATCCTTTAAAATTTAAAATGACGTTACCATGATAGATTTGTGCAATGCAAAACAATATAACAATAAAATCTTCGCTAGCTTCTTACAAATATGGCGAGGGCTAGCTAGTCGCTTCCCTTGCTCCATACTCGAGAAATAACTGGTTAGCATATTTATACCCAACTTACACCCCTAGATTAATTTCCACTTGCAGATGCATTGTGGAAACACATTTGAATAGGTCATAGAAAAATGTATTCAAATTAAAAAATCATTGTTAGCAAAAGGGAATTAAAAACCCTTCTCACACAATAATCACGACTCAAAGCCTAACAAAAATCCAAAGTTAGTTCTAAACAAGAACAAGAACATCATAGGTGATAGTATAATGGACCCTAAATGAGTACGAGTTGTTTAAAACCATGCTTCATTAAAAATTGTTAAGGGACCTTTGACCCCTGAGTACAAACATTGAGCTTTCACCCCTCTATTTAACTCTATGTCATCTCGATATTAAAATAGTTATAGGTGGTCAAAATGGTTAAATACCTAGAAAATATACCTTATGGAGATGACACACCTAGGCCATTATGGTTTAGAGAAAATTAATATTGTGGGTTTCATCGTGTCAGGGGTCACAAAATCGAAAGTGTTTGAAGTTGAAACACTTCATCCATGATTTAATTGATAGTGGTGACATGTAAATGGATTCCTCTACCCCTAGTTAATATTCTAATGCAAACTTGGGAATTTACAAAGAACCTTTCCCCAAGCATGAAAAAGGAAATGAAAAGTTAGATCAAGGACAATTGTCCCAAACTAAAAATGATAACAATGTTACAAAAATGAATAATCCTTTTGATGCCCTAATTGGTTGTGTTAATCCACATTTTGAGCATATCAACACAGTTAATATTAAAATGAAGGAGTGTGTCATGACAACACAACATGATCCCCTTGTTATCTTAGAACCTCCTCCATCTACCCCTCATGACAACCATTATGATGTTTTACAGAAACTTGAGAAAACTATTGCTAATATTTCGATCTTAGATCTTCTCAAAATATCTAATGTTCACAAAGACATCCTTTGTAAAAATTTATAGGGGTCAGGAGTGTCAGTTGATATTGAACCTAGACATTTGTAATCTATGGTCATGAAAATTACTCCAACGAAGCACATAACCTTTAGTCATGAAGATATTATTGAAGGGGATCCTACCCATAATTCACCCTTACACATTGAGGTCATTATCATTATAAGAAGATAAAAAGGGTGCTTGTGGATGGCAGATTGGGCTTGAACATTTTTACTTTGAAACTGGTTCGACAACTAGGTCACACTGATACTAATCTAGACTCTAAGGTCATTACCATCAAGGCGTATGGTAATGAAGAACATTAATCAACTAACATGATCACTTTATCACTTGGGGTAGGGCCTACTACTCACGATACTAAGTTCCATGTTTTAGACTTGGAGTTACCTTACAACATACTACTCATTCTTCCATAAATTCACACCATGCAGGACATACCTTCTACATATCATCAGTGTTTGAAGTTGCATCATAAAGAAAAAACCATCACTATTAAAGGGGATCCTCTACCCTTTTCTCATTATAGAGAATTTTCATGTCATTTTCCCAACACTTATGAATTCCCTTTTACGGAGATGGCCGTTCCAATTCAATCGAAGGATCTTGCCTCATTAGTTGATCCAGATACCTTGTCTACTAATGATAATGGTGCTTTTACATTGAATTCTCCCTTTGCTTCATAGGAGATGAAATTTGTTGCAAATGGAAGGGGAGAATATGATATCTAATAGGCCCTTTTAGTTTCTAAGCTCCCCTATCACCTAAAATACAAGGTAGGACTAGTAACAAATATCAATGGTCTAATGAAAATTGCAACATCAATGTTTTCACTCTGTGTGGCCTATTAGCAGATGAAAATCTTCTTTATAACTTATGATACTACCTCCCAATGATGAGATGGCATCATGTTACTGTTAGTGCAAAATCACAGCACCCCTGGACGCACATCAGGCTTCTAGGTTGATGTTCAGGCATCCAGTGTGATTACACAACATGGAAACCTCTCTCCAAGCGTGGGACTTGTAAAACCGAGAGAGGAATCTCCAGAGAAGGCTGGTTCCTGCTCCTAAACTACCTGCCACAAGCTATTCCAGTGCAGGCAAGCTAATCTAATCCTAATCTAACCATGCCAAGGAGACAGAGAGAGAGAGAAGGGAAAAACATCAAAAGCCTACACTAAAACGATGATACACCAGAGAAGGAGAATGTTGAACATCTATCAAAACTGCCATGGGACAAAGAGAGGTGAGCAATGGGAAGGATGGACAGATGCATCACAGGACCAAGGATAGATTTCACACAGAAAGTGTCCCAAAACTCCATGAACACAGCTCCAGATCTGCAGTGAACGTTCAAACATGCACAGATACCTGCAATGAAGAGAGGTAAGAAGAAAACAAGCAAAAACGAGAAAGGATGGACAGATGCATCACAAAACACGTTTTGTTGCTTCAGAAGTTTGCACAGAACATCATTCCATTAGTAAAAGGCAAAAAACACCATTACAGAGTAGGGAGGAGGTTCGAACTCCATTTTTAACCCTAGAGAAGAAAAGAAGGGAGGGCCGAGCAGAAAGAATGAACAACCTTTTTTATTTTGCCACTCCTTACAATATATAGGAAGAATGAGAGAAGGAAGAAAGAGGAAAGTCAGATCTACTCCAACCACCCCCAGGTCGTATTTTAAATCATCTCATTATGGTATAAGCGGCGGATCCTGGCAAAACGGCGGGCTGTCTGCTGCATTAAAGCTGGTTGTTGAAGCGTCACTTCTGTTGTATCACGCGTCAGATCCGTTTCTTGATTTTCTCTCTCCAAACTGCACCAAAACTCAATATTAACCCAATAATCATGTAGAGAATTTCATGAGCTTTCTGTTGATATAAAGAACGTGGAAATCTGAGCTCTGGATCAAAAGATATGGCGATCTGAAGATTTAGGGCACGGAGCAGACCAAGACAGATTTTAAAATGTTTTCCCGCTCTTCACCGTCTGGATGACACATGGTACGTGCTGATTGGACAAGCAATTCTCTGTCCTCCATCTTTCGCGGGCTTTCCTTTTGAAATTGCTTGTGGGCCCCTTAAACTTGGACACGTGGCGCCATTTCATTGGTTTGGTTCAGCGCTCGATAACTCGCCCCTTTGACCTTTTGACTTTTTCTCCTGTGAGGACACGTGGCAGTTTCTGATTGGTCCTCAGCTCCTTCGGCTCCTTCGCGTACTTCGCCTCCATTTGTCCCCGATGTCCCATTTGATTTTGGGCCCTTTGTGCTCATTTCGGCCGGTTCAGGCATTTCGCGTCCATTTGTCCCAGATGTCCCATTTGATTTTGGCCCCTTTGGACTCATTTCGGCCGGGTTCGGGCATTTCGCATCCATTTGTCCCAGATGTCCCATTTGATTTTGGCCCCTTTGGACTCATTTCGGCCGATTCGGGCATTTCGCGTCCATTTGTCCCAGATGTCCCATTTGATTTTGGGCCCTTTGGACTCATTTCGGCCGATTCGGCCGGTTCGGGCATTTTTGGCCCGCTTGTCTCACTTTGCTTCGGACTGACTTGATTCTTTTCGGCCGGTTCGGCCGGTTCGCGCCTTTGCGGCCCAGATGTCCCAATCGCTTTTTTGACTGCCTGTGCTCATTTCGGCCGATCCGGCCGGTTCGGGTCTTTTTGTCCCAAACGTCCCGAGCAACACTTAGCCAATTTTTCTTCCTCCTTCGGCCGGATCAGCTTTTCGCGTCCTCCGCGTACTTCTGGCCCGATTGTCCCAAATGCAATTTGGGCCGCCTGGAGGCTTTTCGGGCCGATCTGCGCCTTGACGTCCCAAATGTCCCAATTGCTCCCTTGAGTAGGACTTAGCCAATTTTCACACTTTTTCCTGGGTCAACCTACTTGCCTTTCTGCAACTTTCTCCGCACTTTCTCAGAGCTTGTTCCTTTTTTCCTCAGCCAGGGGAGTTATAAAATTACCTGAAGGGACCCTGCAAGCCTGATTTTTGCTCTGAATCAATCAATTTGCTTGGGATTTGAATATTCTGATGCATGTTATCAAAATTACCCTGGGGGGGGAATTTTGGATAACAGTTACCAAGAACCCAATTATACAATTCCCAATAAGATGATGTGCATTATGGGATACTAAGGGTATGGCCATGACACCAACAAAAAAGAGTGTGGGAACCTCTTTTGGAACCTCCTTAAAAAGTTTGTAAGTATGGTATTGGTGAACGACCCTATGGATCCATTCAAATAGAGGTCAATGCTACCTGTTCTGAGTGCGAAGATAGTTCATTCGAATATGAAAGTGAAACATATTCCCAGTGTAGTCTTTACGAAGACGTTTCCTCCATGAACTTGTTTTCTAGATATGACTATCTTGACTATAACCCTTGTCATATTCCCTACAGTTCCAACATTACACCTTGTCTACTTATCACTTGTTAACTGGGACCAACAACAATACATACCAATAAAATTCTTTGAAAATGATGAAGAAATTTGTGAGTTTATGGGTCTCCATGATGACATTCCATTTTATGATCATAAGAAGGGATTCTCCATCAACTATGATGCATGTGAGTACTTTAGGGAGGATCCCAAGTTCTGCGGTCACCATATAAAAAAATAAACAAGGAAAAAATTTCCATAGAGAAGCCTTATAAAAATAATATGTCCAAGTCCTACAGTGAAAACCTTTGAGGCACTAACGGAAAAATAAAAAGAAAAATTAGTGGAAAAAGAAGATGACTAGCCTAAGGGTGAAAATATCATTGAGAAACCATTAGAAGAATAATATCTCAATCTCACCTCAATCATACATGCATGGAGGAAGAATCCAAGTTAGTTGTGGAGGTGCCCATAGATGTAAACATTGGCACAAAAGAAATAATTATAATAGTCAAGTTGGGAGCTTCGCTCTTAGCCCAAGAGCAAAAAGAACTTTGTGTTGCTTTTGTGTGAATTTTCAGATATCTATACTTGGTCCTACGTGGACATGCCAGGGTTCGATCTGAAATTAGTAGTGCATAGCCTAGTTGTGAATGAAAAGGAAAATCCTATAAAACAAAATCTCAAAAATACGCATCCTCACATCACATTGTTGGTAAAAAAAGAGATGGATAAATTATTGGTAGTAGGATTCATTAGGCCTATTGATTGTTTAGAGTGGATTTCAAATAGTCTCTGTACATAAGAAACCCATCAATATTAGAATCTGTATAGATTTCAAAGATATAAATAAAGCTTTTCATAAGGACAGATTTCCTCTTCCTAACATTGACATGATTATGAAGTCAACAAGTGGTTATGAAATGCTATCACTCATGGATGAATTTTTAGGGTATAATCAGATTAAAATTTCTGAGGAAGATCAAAACAAGAAAAAATTTACAACCTTGTGGGTGATATTATGCTATCAAGTCATGATCTTTAGCCTCAAGAATGCAGGTGCAACATATCAATGGGTAATGATTGTAATATTTCATGATATGCTCAATGACATAATTGGAGA
Source organism: Taxus chinensis (assembly GCA_019776745.2). Classification (NCBI taxonomy): domain Eukaryota; kingdom Viridiplantae; phylum Streptophyta; class Pinopsida; order Cupressales; family Taxaceae; genus Taxus; species Taxus chinensis. Next base: position 903,772,947 of record CM034146.1, read on the forward strand.
CCATGCAGATGACATATTGGGTAAATCCAAAACTAAATAAGATAATCCAGCTACCATATGACGTATATTTAAGTGTCTTATAGATTATAAGGTTAGAATCAAACTGAATAAATGTGTCTTTGACGTGCTATCAAGAAAATTTTTAGGGTTTATTGTTTCAAGGAGATGAATCAAAGTAGATCCTGCAAAGGTTACTGCCATAACAAAAATGCCTCCTCTTAAAAACATCAAACAATTGTATAACTTTCCAGGGAAGATTCAAACAATCAGAAGACTCATCTCCTAGATTACAAAAAAATTTCACTCATTCACACATCTTCTGAAGAAATATGTTGAGTTTCAATAGGGTTCAGAACAATAACAAGCATTTTTTTTTTCTTAAGGAATATCTATCCAAACCCCCTATTCTAATGCCAGCATACTGCAGGAGAACTAATTCCACTATACATTTCTACTACTCAATTTATAATTATCACATTGTTGGTCTAATATAATATAGAGGAGAAAGAAAAAGCTATTTACTACCTTAGTCGTATGTTGATTGCTTACAAGCTCAACTACCCGTAAATTTAGAAGGCTTGCTTGGTTGTTGTTTTTTATTTTCAAAAAAATCATCATTATTTGTTGAATAACTAGACCAAGCTCATATAAAAATTCAATCCATTAAAATACTTGTTATTAAAACCTACACTTATATGAAGGATGGCTAATTAGATCATATTACTTAGTGAATTTTATATTGAGTACGTCCATCATAAATGAGTTGAAGGGCAGGTGCCAACATATCAACTAGATGAAGCCACTTTATCAAGTACTGAACCATTAAGTATGCAACTTCTAAATGCTTCTACAATATACCTTGTGGAGTCCATTACATGGAAGATGTATTTTGATGGATCCTTTAATTTCCATGCTTTAGGATAAAGAGTGGTGATCATTACTCCATCAAGAGACCTGATTCCACAAGTGTTTATAATTGATTTCCCATGTACCAATAACATAATGAAATATTAAGCTCTCATTGTAGGACTAAAAATAGCTATACGTTGGGATATTAAGCAAATAAACATAATTGGTGATTCCATGTTAATCATCAAAAAAGTTATTGATGAATATAAGGTTAAGGATAAGAAGCTCATTCCTCACAAGAAAATAGTAGATACATTGATGGAATTATTTGTATAGATCACATTCAAGAAGATACCTAGAGGAAATAATCAAGCAAAAAATGCTATGGCTACAGTTGGTTATTTACTATGCATCCCACCTAGGAACAATGATATTATCTTCTTTGTTGAGCACTTAACTACACCAACATATGACATAATAGAGTCATATTTGGTATGTGAAGTTGTTGGTCCCCTATCCCCATGGTACCTTGACATATTCAATTACCTTCATGATGGAACCTTCCCTCTAGACAATTCCCATTTTGACAAAGTAAAACTTATCCAGCGCATAGCCCACTACACCTTACTTGGGGGAACTCTCTACCATAGAGGCTATGACAGGAATCTGCTGCATTGTCTTAACTTGGATGAAGCTATCTTGGTGGTTAAGGAGGTACATGAAGGAATTTGTGGAGTCCATACAAGTGGTATATTCTTGGGTAAAAGGATCTTGAGAGTAGGCTATTATTGGCCTACCATAGAAATTGATTATTGCAAGTATGTAAAGAAATGTTTGCTATGTCAAAAATATGGCAAATTGATACATTCCCTAGCACAATCACTGCAACCTATTACGAAACCATGTCCTTTTTCAAAGTGGGGACTCAATCTCGTTGGTAAGCTTACCCCTACATCCTATGATGGCCATATGTTCATTATCACTGCCATTGAGTACTTCATGAAGTGAGTAGAGGATTTTCCTCTCACCTATGTCACTAGTGCACAAATATACAAATTCATAATGAACCATATTATTTAATGGTACAACATTCCCTCTTCCATTGTAGTTGACAATGATAATTCATTCAAGAACAAAAATGTGAAGGCGTTGTGTCAATGATTTCAAATCCAAATCAAGTATTCAACCCCCTATCACCCTCAAGGTAATGGCTAGGCTGAAGCCTCAAATAAAACCCTTGTTCATATTATGGAGAAGATGGTGAATAAAACTAGCCGTAATCGGCATTTGTAGATTCATCCCACCCTCTGAGCTTACAGAACATCCATCCACACCCCTACTAGTGTTACTCCATATTCCGTATTTTTGGGCACAAAATCCATATTACCCCTTGAGATCAAGCTTCCCTCTTTGTGCATAGAGCTAAGAGATTACTTGGATAAATAGGAATACTTCAGAGTGGCTCAACTAACAGAGCTAGAGCTACTAGATGAGAAGTGACTTCATGCCATTAATCACCTTAAAGTGTATCAAAATCGAGTGCATCGAGGTTATATCAAAATAATGATACCTCACTAATTTGAGGTAGGATATCTTATTCTAAAGGAAAATTAGTTCAATACCACTAAGGATTGTGAAAATAAATGTAAGTTTGAGCCTAACTTGTTAGGGCCATATGTTGTGGTCGCTAAATTTGGTTTAGGTGCATAAAAGCTTGTTGAATATGATGATGATGAACTTAAGAAACCCATGAACACCATGCATCTAAATCATTTCGATGCTTAAGTATGGGGTCCCTTAAATATCAGAAAAAATAATAAAATAAAATATAAAATTAGAAAAAGTAAAGATAAATCAATGCATCTAAGTGTGAAAGCCACACAATTGTGACACTTTGGAAAACTCCTTTGGTGAAAACTAGTTTCTAGTGCCATTAGAGGGTCCATTGTTCAAAATAATCTCATATCTAGGATTATGATGGATTTATCCTAAGCTAGTATTTGCATGTGTCTATGATAATTTTGAGCCTATCCTTTTTAGCCTTGATCCGGCTGATCCTACTTTTGTATGCGAAGAGTTTTCCTTTGTACATTCCCATCTAATGTTGGGGGGAAAATTTGCATCACCACTTCTTGCACATACTTGTAGAATTCTACCCTTTTACATCCCATCTATCACTGGGGCACCTAGGTTTTTTCATTTTCTTGCACATAGATTTGGAAAAATTCTAGAAAATTGAAAAAACATTCGTATAAATTTTGAAAATCCCAAAAAAAATCAAATGTGTCTAGTTGGGAAAATAAAAACATTCAAATAAGTCTTATAGAAAAATAAAAAAACAATATAACATTATCTCAAGATAATACCAAAAACAACACAAAACATTTCAAAACTGTCCCGCAAAATAAAAGTAGTAGTTTTCTTACTTTAGTTGTTTGTTTGAACATAGTTTTTTTGGTTTTCCTTTTCATATTGTGTTTGTTAATTGGATTCATTTTCTTTCTTAGATTAAGTGTTACTTTAATTTTTTATTCAATTCATTGGATTAGTTCTATTTGCATGCTTGTAGATAATTGTGATTAGAGTAGATTTGATTAACTTTTACTTGTGATTGTTTTCTTGTACAGTTTTTTGTCATTTCATCATCAATATCATCTATAATCACATCTAAACATCATCACATATTAATAATTTCTAAGCTACATTATCATACAAATGAAAATTACACACGTATGCTAAGGTAACATCATATAATATCATCAAAGAGGGGCAAGAGGGATTATTTTTATCCCCCCTCATCATAGACCATAATAAAAATATGGGATAAACATCATATCTTATAAACAAAAAATATTATATTAAATTCCATCATCATATATCCATATCAAAATCAATGTCCATCTAAAAAATGAGTCTCAATGTACATTAGATACAATATACGCCATCATGGGCATGGATCAAAATTACGCCTTCATCACTAGGCATTATTGTAAAAAAATGTATATACATCCATATAAAAATGTGCCTTCATCACGAGGCATAAATAAAAAATGGTACATAAATCAAGAGTCATGGATGAATATCACCAACGTTAGCACTCCCTATCTTGTGACTCAAGATGGCCTACCTTTTGCTGAGTGGCCGCATCTGTACTAATTTGGTAGACCTATATGTTCTGTGTGACCTCGTTCTGGATCTACTACCTACAATCTAGCTGTAAGGGGATGTCCTTTGTTCCTCTAGAACATCCACATGATATAAATCCCTATAATGATTTGCCTCACCTGAAGTAGCTACAAAGTCATATACTAGATTTCCAACTCCATTTGTCTAGGTAGCATATAGGTTGCCCTCATTTTAATGTGAGCTAAATGCAGTATACAAGGATGAAATGCAACTAATTTTAAACCCAAATTGACAAATTACGTTCGATGAAGAAAATGATGAACATGTAGGAACGTGCTTTTTCACTACTTATACGAATGCAAGAAGGAACAAATGGTTTGTTTAAAGCACCAGAAAATAGATGTTGTTTTAGATCAATAGAAGAGGAGAGTATTACCAGGGAAGAGATTTAGTGTGAGTATGTTCAGAAGATAAACAAACACACCATATTTACCTAGGAATGAAGATAAATGCAAGGAACCCCGGATGGGTCCCACCGGGCATGTAAAAATGTTTCGATCCTTTTTGCATACAATTGGAGACTGAAAAATATAAGGGTGATGGGTGTAGGAGGAATACCTGTTATTTGGGTGGCGGGGTAGAAGGTAGAATGCACGCGTGTAGACTTCATATCTCAGTCAATCATGTGAACTCATTTTTGACTGGGAAGGAATACCTTGTAATAGAAAAAAAGACCACCAGAAAGAGTTAAATAGTATATGACAGTGGACTGCCTAGCTTATGCTAGATCCACGAAGTGTGATACTTCCTAAAAGGCTGTCAATCCACTGTTTTAAACAAATAAATGCTGAAAATAACATAAGAAAACAACATCCTACTGTAGTCAATATGATTTAAGCATCTCATATAAATACAATAAGAAAAATCTAATCTAACAGGTAAGGTTAAGATCAGATCCGGAGGTCAAGGTAAGCTGGTACAAATTTCTGTAGGTCTAGTAGAGGGTTGGTTTGGGTATTGGGTAGTTTGGGTCAGCTTTTACATTTGTTTTGGGTAGTTTTACTAAATACAGAGACCGATGCCGCACTGTGTGACCAATGTTGGTTGCGGTATGACCTGTGTCAGTCACTATGGAAATTGATATAGGGTCAAGAACAAAGGTTTTGGACTCCCTCCAGGTTGGTCTTGAGAGTTTAAAATGGTGTCTGTGAGGTGTGGGTGGGGTAAATGGTCCATGGTAGGTTAGAAAAGGTTTGGGTGAGGTTTGGCATGAGCTAAGGGTTAAGTTGTGGGGAGATGGGAGACAACAGTGCAACTGGTGATGGTTAAGGGGAACTGACCACGGTCAATGAGAGCTGACGATGGTCACTATGAACTAGTCAAAAGGTGGAAATGGAGGTTTGGGGACTCTCTGTGTTTGCATAGAGAGTTGATGAGGATCAAAATATGGTGGTAGGGTTTGGTATAAGGATATGGGTTGAGTAGGCAATATTTTAAAGGGGGTATAGGGAGATAGTCACTGGGGAGAACCAAAGAGTGGCTGGGAGATAAGTAACACAAAGGGAAATGAATGAACTAGAAGAATATAAGTGAAAGAGTTAGGTATGGGGCTTTACTTACTTAAAATCCAGCGCTAGTAGATTAAGAATGAAGGGTGGAGATAGTGGTTGGAGACTTGTTCTGTTGAGAATGACCAACAGGTGGAATGCTCTTTCTTGAGCTGCCTATGCTATTCTCCTCTTTTGGTTCAGACAGATCTCTTCTTGGTGCTTTTCCAGGCCTTCCATCATGTTATAATGAATATGCTAGCCAAATCTAGATGAGAATTCCCACCAAAAACATTCCAATCCGGAAGAATACCCGCCAACCCTTTGAAAAGAGCTCGAGTTGTGTATTTACAGGTGACCGAAACCAATCCCACTTGACTGACATTGGTCAGACTTTGACTAACATCGGTTATGTTAGTGGGATTTTTGTTTTAGAAAGTGGGTAATATGCCTTCCCCACTTGGTTTTGAGTGGCAGAGCACATGCACCATCCACCTTAGAATGATGAATAGGACAAGGAGGTGTCATATGAGAGGGGTGGCCATTATTAGGGCTTCTTGAAGAGGTATGGGTAAGGTATGAGCAAGGTGAGGAGGTGGAATTTTGAGGTGGAAGGACAAGTGGGGTAGTGGAAGGGTGATGTGGAGGGGAAAGTGGGGTAGTGGAATTGTGAGGGGATTTGGTGATGTGGTTGGGCTAGTGGAAAGGTGAGGTGGCCTGGTGAGTGGGTAAAAGGAGCCAATTTAATTAATTGATTTTAATTAAATCATTATGTGTGTGAGTGAGGGCCAATATGATGTGTGAAAGGGGTTATGTGTGATTAAATTAGGGACAAATCAATTACCTGTGTATAATGTGGCTATTTGATCATTTTGGAGGTGAACGATGAAATGTGAAACTTTTTTGGTGTCTAAATTTTTCCCCTTTTTGTCAGGTAACATGTATTGGTAGGTGGCGTGAAAAGAATGAAAGTTGGTTTTTTGCCCCATGTGAATTTAGGGTGAGAAGGTGAATTTTGGGTGCCCCAAATAGGGGCATGATTGATCCCCCCCAAATCAGACACCAATGATAAAGAATAGGGAATCAGTGGGTGGTTTAATAAAAGAGGGTTAGGTGTGAAGAAGGTGAGGGTTTTGGGTATGGTGAGTATAAAAGGTAGGGTGGGGTGATTAGGTAGAGAATTCAAATGTACGCACACGTATGAGGATACAATGAGGTAAAAGGTTGTCTAAAAAAACAAATTTATGTTATCTAAGGTTTCAAGGGTTTTTGTGGTCCAGTATCTAGGGTAAAGGATAAGGTCCGGAAACACAACGAGGTAAGATGTAGGAATGCGTAGGTGTTGTTCCAGTACATCCAAAAGCTCCAAAGGTCAAGGTTTGGTTTGGATAAGGGTCATGACCATAGAAAAGGTAAGGTCATTAGGCTGATAAAAAAAGGTACCATCATTGCAAGATGCAATGAGTGAGGACATTAGAATATCCACATAATCAATGGTTGGTTAGCTAGGTGTGGGTAGGGTAGGTTATGGTAAAAATGAGTAATGGGTAATGTTAATCAAGCGTACGCACATGCAAAGATCGCAACATGGTACCAGGGTGAAGATCTTTCAAACTCTACATCATTTAAGGTCAATCGGGTTATCCAAACAAGGGTTGTTGAGGTCCAGTATCCAGGGTAAAGGATACGGTTTGAGAACACAATGAGGTAAGATGCAAGAACGCGTAGGTGTAGTTTCGGTACATCCAAAAGTTCTAAAGGTCAAGGTTGGTTTGGATAAGGGTCACGACTAGAGGCAAGGTGTGGTCGGTAGGTTAAAACAACGTGGTAACAACATCGTAAGGTAGAGCAAGTATGTAAGGTTGATGGTCACACAAAGGGGGTTGGTTGTGGGGAAAAAGAGAGCATGACACAGGTAAAGCCATGGGAGGGACATAAATATGCCCTGGTTAATGGTGAGGTTGGGTAATAAATAATGAAATCAAGAGGAGGAGGTGAAGTGTAAGTTCAATTATGGGTAGATGAAAAAAGGTTTTAGGCCAATAAAGAGGGTGCAATGGGTGTCAAGGGGGTTAATATGTATAACTGACACTGGTTATGATAAACCAATTCCATTTTAGGAGAACTAACCATTGTATGATAGGGTACATAATGGATGTCGGTCCAGTTAAACCGACGTCGATCAAGTCAGGGTAAGTTTAAAAAAGGAAAATTCCACTTTTTACGGAATCATTTTTCATTTTCCCAAATAGGATAAAACAACAGAGGAGAGGTGAAAAAGTGGAAAGAGATGAAGTGAGATGGAGTGTTGAGTTGGCAAGCCTTGTAGTGGATGATAGGCATTTGATAGGTGGGTCCAGGAGATATGTGTGATCGATTCGATTGGTTGGACGTTAGGAGGGTATTTGGTGATGGTAAAGGTAGGAGAGGGGCTGGGTGGACCACCAGTGTAGCAGCTTGACATGCCACCATACAGACGACATCGTGATAAGGTAAGATTCAAGCCTATTCCTCTTTTGTTAGGTAGATTTGTGTATAGAAATAGGGTTAGGGTAAAATGGGTTTTTTTGGGGGGAAAAGGTAATTTTGAATTTTGGGAAGAAAATGGATGAAATAGGAATGGAGGAAGGGTAATGTAGGTTAAGGGGGGGTGGGTAGGGGTTGAGGGGGGATTTGGGTAGGAATGAGTGGGTAGTTAGGGGAAAATGGGGAAGTTTTTAGAGAAATAGGGTTTTGGTTTCACGGATTTTTACTGTGATAGTGACCAACGTCAGACAAGGGTTGGCTAACGTTAGTGGGTATTAACCAACATTGGTCATGGATGAGGTGACCGATGCCAATTTTGGGAGACCAAGATTGGTTGAGGATAACCGGTTGTCGATCATCATTTAGAGTAAAATGGGCCAAAAATGAGAGGGATGGGTGGGTGAAATAGGCCAAGAGATAGGAAGAGATGGTGGCCTGAAAATAGCTTGGGTAAGGGGGACAAATAGGTATGGTCGAGGGGTGTGAAATTGAGAGGGGGGAAAGGTATTTGGTTAGGGTTGGGGTGGGTAGATAGGTCGTGTGATAAGAAGGTAATTTACAAAGGAAAATAGGTAGGGTAATAGGTATAGTTGGGGTGTTAAGGGTGAATGCAGGCATGTTTAAGGTTTAATAATGTGCTAGTTTGTTGGATGCAGGAAAGAGATCACCTACGGATAAAAGATAGGGTATAGCCCCTATTCTTAGTGGTATTAGGGAGCGCGACAGTTGATGATTAGCACCACATTGCAGAGTTTGGCCTGATTGGGGTCAGATGCTACCGACACGTAGTATGGGAGCTGAGTATGATGGTCACCCTCATCAACAGATGGGATTCAGTGACCAACACATTCCATCTATAGATGGGTGAGATTATAGTCACCCTGGAGGATGTGTATAGGATCCTATGGCTACCAATAGTGGGTACGTAAGTGTATTCAATTTCCTCATAGGAATCTGAGGAGTTGATGTTGACAGTGTTTGGCAAGAGGCTGGTGGAGTTGAGGTTCCATAGCACCAACATGAGTTATTTAGATATGTATCGGGCCCATCTAGAGGAGATGAGGCTAGTGGTGCTGCTGATGGAGGTAGTCTACTGTTTTACAGTGCTAGATGCAAAGGGTAGGAGATTTCCACATTCGTTGATGGGGGTTCTACATGATATGATGGAGGATAAGACCCATTTTACATAGGTTCCAGCATTCTTGGTGTAATTATACAGAGAGCTATGGGCGTATGGGAGGTTACAGAGGTTTAGCCTATGTTACACTTTCCTACTACACTGCTGAGCATGTGAGCACATTATGTGTATGTGTCTGATTAGTATGCTCTGACTTGATGCATTTGAGCTGGGCTTGTTATGGGTGGGCTACAGGTGATGGGTACCTACTCTTGGAGAGCGCCGAGCTACCTAGGCTACACATGATGTAGCCTATTACAGACGTTTACTAGAGGGGTTATCTGGCATGGACATTATTTGGAGGCCATATGTGGCCTTCCCATCGTAGGGGAAGATGGTTGAGGAGTTGGAGGATCTACAACTGCTTCGATGGATAGAGGGGTGATGTGTAGGAGAGCACGAGGTGATACCCATAGATAGGTTCAGATGGTATTTCAAGCTGCCTTAGGATGTACCCCCACCATTCCCATAGTATAGGAGGGATGACATGGAGAGGCCTTAGCCTCTACCACAACCGACGGTGCCTATAGGGTAGGAGGAGTAGGTGGTAGACCGGCGGATTAATGATGTCAGGGTTATTGATAGGTACAGGTAGTGGTGGGCCACACAGTTATGAGCACTATCGCTGAGGCCGGGGCAGCCGACTTAAGCCACCATCACAATTTAGAGGGATGCCTTACAGGGGTAGGTGGATACTCTAGTTACATAGTTGGGGATAGTGCAGGGATAGTTGATAAGGTTAGAGGCACAAGTTACTACGTTGCAGGTCTAGGTAGCAGCCCTTCAGGCCCAGATAACATAGGGATAGGTACCTGCACATGGTGGAGATGGAGATGGGGTACAGGTGGCCACTTTATAAGTGTATGTTACAGGTTTGCAAGGCTAGTTGGCCACTACACAGGCACAAATTGTGGCCCTTCAGACTCAGGTACAGGCACAAGCACCCACATAGGTCTAGAGAAATGGTCTCACTTTATAAGTAGGGATAGGATAGGGTCCCATGGTAGAGGGACAGGGTCAGAGGCCGATGGCACCACCACAGACAATACCCATGACCAGGTTCATGGATTCCTTAGGAGAGGTGAGATATTATTAGGATTACCTAATGGATGTAGGGATAGATGTCCCTTCTTATGTAGAGTATAGAGCATAACATGCCTCGAGTGAGAGGACCAGGTCACACACCCACAATGTGGAGAGAACAAGGGGCCTTTGAGCCTCGAGATAGGGTCAAGGTGAGGTCACTAGTTCAAAGAGGCTAGCTCTAGGTGAGGTACTAGCCGAGGGTAGACTGAGGCCCATGGTGGGTGGTGAGATGTTAGTGAGATGTCGTACGGGGGTAGTGGAGAAGGAGGAGGAGATAGGTGAGATAGGCATGGAGGATATTTGACGAGGAGATTCCTGATATTTGTGCGTACCTCCATTTTGGTTTAGTTGTTTATTTTTGATATATATTGGCCTACATGTTGAAGAGAGTGAGGATGTATACGAGAGTTTTTAGGTTTTTGATCATATACCAGCCTGTATGCCGAAGATGGTGAGGCTGTATATGTGAGTTTTGAGAGAGTTTGATTATTATTTGGTATAAGCGTATATTGTATGGATACACAGATTTTTATGATGAGGTGGATGATTTGCCGATGATTTACTTGTGTTTGTAGAAGTTTATTGTTATTTGTATATGGATGGAAACTAGGTGTTTTAGGCATGGTGAAGTTAGGTGGTAGGCATGATCGGGTCAAGTTATGTTTAGGCATGGTTGAGTCATGTCATGTTTAGGCATGGTTGAGTCATGGTTGTAGGCATGGTGGAGTCAGGTCGTAGGCATGACAGATTCAGGTTATGTTTAGGTACGGTTGAATCATGGTTGTTGTGGTTGAATTAATTTTTAAGGTATGTGATATGAGGGAAAAGGAATGATGATATATGTATATGTTTGGTGTGATTTATGACATGTATGATAAGATGGATCATGTTGGTATGATCGTAGGTAATGTATGATTATGGCAAAAAAATGGTAAATGTAATGAAATGAATGGATGTGTTGGAATGGTGTATCAATTTCCCATTATTTAGTAATAAAATGGAAACTAACTAAAATTTAACATGAATGGAATAGGTAATCAATGTTGAGAGGTGAACGATGGTGGATGGGAAAAGGTGAAGAAGGTGAGGATGATGGTTGATCTAACCTCCAAGGGCCCCATGGCCTCAGAGTGCTGCCTACATAGCCCCGGCGAAAAGGGGCCTCAAAACAATGTAGTTCTCCCATAATCTAGGGAGAACTGAAACATGTATGGAAGAGGGTTTATAGGCTCAAGGTAGGTTGAGTTAATGGTCACATAGGTAAGGGTAAATAGGTGAGGTAGAGTTTGGGTCAACAGTATTGTTGAATAGGTAAGGGTCTGGGGTATGGGTAGATAGGTAGGGTCAACGATTGGGTTGAGGGTAGAGGTATGGTTGATTTAGGTTGAGGATATGGGTAAATGTGTAAATAGGTAAGGAGTGTGGGTAAGGGTAGATAGGTAAATAGGTAAGGATCATGGGTAAGGGTAGATAGGTAAGATCAGATGTTGGGTTAGGTGTATGGGTGCGTGTAGGTAAGGTGATTTGGGTCAGTTGTTTTGTGAAATTAGGATTGGTAGGTCAAGGTAGGTGTTGGTGAGAGGTGGGTATGGGTGAGTTGAAATCTTCATTTTAGTTTAGGAGGGTCGATAATTTAGAAAGTAGGTGATAGTAACAGGGTGGATGATGCTGCCTGATTGGGAAGGACCATTGGTGCGCAAACTAAGGGTAGGAATGACGAATGCCAAGCCCCTAAAATATATTACATGTTGGACTTTTCCAGAGGTGAAGAAATGTGCAGGATCACAATAGGTCATATTGGTGACATCGTATCATGGTGGGTAGAAAAAATAGAGTAAAAAAGGGTGATAGGGTGAAGGTTCACATATGAGAAGAGGTATAACGTTCCTCTTGTACAGGATAGACGAGTCCATGGTGAAAAGGTTGTGTTACTTTTTACTTGTGTTATGATTGATAGACTGATCAATGTGGGAAGTCTATGTGGGATAATTAGATAATATACTTGAGGTCTTCATGGAGCTGATCAATGCGGGAAGCTTCAGAATGGGCCTAGTCTCTGTCTGTTTATTTTTGACTAGGTAGAGTATGGCTAGCGTGGTATAGCTTTCCTTCAAGGGAGAAGTCTATTTATGGCCATTGGATACAAATGATAGATGTCTCTTTGAGGGATTCATCTTTGTGCTTGGAAGTTTGACTCAAGGAGGGTGATCCCATTTGATAGGTGAATTTGTTTTTACCAATTAAGCCATGGACAAGGTTATAGTGGAATATGAACAATGTGGGTCAAGAGGTGGAGTTGTAGGTTATTAAATTGGATGTGGTGAGGGGTATATATAGTAGGAAACAACCATGGGATTCCATCCACAAGGGAATGAAAAGTATCCATGAGAATCATGTCATGAGCAGATCTGTGGTACTCATATTGAAGATAAGGTTAGAAAAAGTGATGGAAAGTCACATGATTCTATGTTTAATCCTTGGTATGTGAGGTGGTGACAAAGGGAGTGGGTGCTCAAGGGATGAGCCGGTAATAGTCAACGGGTGACATAACACTTGGTTCAATAATAGAAAGGTTAAATATGCAAGATGTTGAGGGGCTCAGGTTCAGGTTTACCATCGAGTGAAGATAAACGATAAGAACTTGATCCATAGGTATGGGTAATGATATAGGGTCCAAGCCAATTAGGAGAAAATTTTCCATGTAGATGTTTCTCAGCTTTTGTGACATGTTAATTTTCCTTCAAGAAGAGGTCACCGAATTGGAAGGTTCGGGGGTGGACACTTTTTTCCTAAGCTCGTTTGATATGTTTTTGATATATTTGGAGTAGATCCAGAGCGTGAAGATGATGTTTTTCTAACAACTCTAGTTGTGCCAAACAATCTTGGTGAAAGTCATCATTGGTGAGCATGTTCTTAAGTGATATGCGGAGAGATGAGATCTGGAATTTGAGAGGCAAGACAACCTCAGTACCGTAGACCAGAGAGAAAGGTGTTGCAACAATCGATGTGCGAATACTAGTGCGGTAAGCCCATAAGGCGAAAGGAATGTGCATATGCCAATCCTTCCTAGTATTTTCTACCACTTTCATGTGGATTTTATTCAAGGTTTTGTTGGTTGATTCGGCTTGGCCATTGGTTTGAGGGTAATAGGGTGAAGAAAAAATGAGTTGGATACCAAAGGCATCACAAAGTTTCTTGAGGGTTTTGAATTTGAACTGCTTATCGTTATCAGTGATAAGGTGGTGAGGAACACAAAAGTGACAAATAATGTCATGGTTGATGAACTCACAAATTTTCTCGGCTTTTGTAGAAATGAGGGGAATGGCTTCTACCCATTTAGTATAATATTAAGTAACGGTGATGATCCATTTGTGGTATTGGGAAGAATAAGGGTTAATCTCATCGATAAGGTCGAGATCCCATTGAGAAAAAGGCCAAAGGTCTCATGCGACCTGTAAGGCATGACCCATGGTGTGATGAAGGTTTGAGTGTTGTTGACATTTCACACATCGTTTGATGTAATGACAACAATCGTGGTTGAGGGTGGGCTAGTAATATCCGAGTCAAAGGATATGTTTAGTGACAACTAGGCCAATGATGTGACCCCCACAAATGTCGTCGTGGATTTATTTGATGGTATAGGGTATTTCAGAGATATTGTGGCATCGAAGAAGGATACCATCAAAGCTACACTTATATAGGAGACCTCCCATGATGATGTACTAGGAGATCTTTTAGAGGAAATCTCATCAACCATTGCATGTAAGATCCTGAGAAAGGATAGAAAGAGAGAGGTAGTTAGAGTATTGTTGATACCAGAGGTCTAATGGGTCAATGGTAGGTTTCTTAACGAGGTTGAAATTGTGAGAGATGTAGGAAAGTGATTGCAATCTTCGTACAACAACAAAGATTTGTGATTCAGTGGGTGATGAGTGTATTTTTGAGGCGAGATAAGTCATAGTGTCTGCGAACTTGTTCATAGAGCGTGGGATGGTTTGTAGGTTATAGTGGGTGAAAGTGGTTAATAGGAGGTCTATATGGTTTTTGTACCATTGTAATTCCTTGTTGCAACATTGGTATAGTCCATTAACCTGGTATATGGTTTGGAGACCTAATATGAGTGATTTGTATTCAGCTAAGTTGTTAGTACACTCCAAGTAAAGTTTAAAAGATAGGGGTATGGGTTCACTGTTATGAGGAATGAGGATGATTTCGGATCCACCCCCACGTTGACACTTAGACCCGTCAAAGAATAATATCATCTAATAAGGAGGAGGCTCCTTGGTAGGATCGTTGAGGGAAAGGGTAGTGATGGATTCATTGGAGAATTTGAAGTTGCTGGGTTGGTGTTCAGAGAGTGGGACATCAGCCAGCTGGTTAGCGATAGCCTTTCCTTTGATTAATTTTTGGTGAAGAAAGGTGATATTTAGATCAGTGAGGAGCATGAGCCAACAATAAATGCATTGGTTTTGGATTAGTTTTGTATACATGTAATGCAAGGGGTCAGTATTGGTTATGACGAAGGTAGTGTGGTTTAGTAGGTAGTGGCAAAGCTTGGTGGCCACAAAGACTAAAGCTAGACACAACTTTTCTGCATGTGTATACCTAGTCTCGTAATCCACAAGTGTACGACTAATGTAATAAATTGGTTTCTCCCTGTGTTGGCCATCACAGTGAGGGAGCATGGTTCCCAGGGAATGGTCAGTGACAAATATATAAAGGTAGAATGGTTGGTCATCATTAGGTGAGGTAAACATGAGTGGCTGAAATAGGTATGCTTTCAAGGCTTCGAAAGCTTTGTGACAATCCATGTTCCAATGAAAGGTGATATCAATTTTAAGGAGGTGGTGAAAAGGTTCGCAACAATCTGATAATTGAGAGATGAAGCAATGAATAGATTGCGGTTTTTCTTACAAACTACAAAGTTGACGCAAGTTAGTGGGTGGAGGCATCTCAAGAATGGTCTTGATTTTAGTAGGGCCAACTTCAATGCCTCACAAGGAAACAATGAATCCTAAGAGCTTACCCGATAGGAAAACAAAGAAAAAATTCTTAGGTTGAAGGCGTACGTAGTATTGGATGAGGAAGTTGAAGATGATTTTAAGGACGGGTAAGTGTTCAACCTGACTTTTGGATTTTCCCAAAAGCTCATAAATATACTCCTCTAATATGCTATGCATAACGTCATGGAATATATAGGTCATGGCTTATTGGTAGGTGGCGCATGAATTATTCATTCTGAAGGACATGAAATGATAGCAGAAGGTCCCCCAAGGGTTAATGAAGGTGGTTTTGTGTTGATCCTCATGTGTGAGTAATATTTGATTCTAACCCGAGAACCCATCCATGGGAGATAACATCTCATGTCTGACGGTGAGATCAACCAATTGGTTGATGCTAGGTAGAGGAAAGTCATCTTTAGGAAAATCCAAGTTGAGGTCATGGAATTCAGTGCATATGTAGAGTCCCCCCATTGCTTTAGTGATGGGAATAATGTTGTAGATCCACTGAGGATAGTCGATAGGTAAGATGAAGGAGACAGAAAGGAGGCGTTGAAGGTCTTCTTTAACGAGAAGGGCGATGCATGGGTACATTTTTCACAGTTTCTATTTGATGAGTTTGGCATCAGGTAGGGTGACAATATTGTGGACCACGATGTTAGGGTCAATACCATGCATATCAGTGTATGACCAAGCAAAATCATTGTTATGGTCGTGAAGGAAAGAAGTGTAGGATTCCTGTACAGTGGAGTCCAAATATTGGGCTATATTTATAATGTGGGGGTCATCCGATGTGTGGATGTTGATGGTTGATTTTTTCAGCATGTTTTGTCTCTTATAAGGTAGTGTGCGGTGGAGATAGGAGTCTTTTGCACCCAAATAGGTGAGGATGGAGTCATCGTTGTGACACTAGATAACATTGATAGAAGGGGTGTCATCATTGATCATATCAAGATAGAGGACAGGAAGAGAAGTAGGAACCTTGTCATCTCACTGAATGGTGAGAATTCCTAAGGAAATGGTGTTTATGGAAAAAAAAGGTAGGAGGAATAGATTCTGGATCTATAGACTCCATGGGTGATGTTGGTGGGCTAGGCAAAGGGCTATGAGGCTGGGGAACGTCCATGATGAGGTTGACATGAGATTTTTTAGGAGAAAGCTCCACAAATCCCACCCCACTGTGGTATTTATGTTTGGGGTGGTGCGAAGTATAATAGTGTGACGGCCTTGTTTGTAAAGACAAAATCAAAAACCCTTCCAAGCACATCGATGGAGAAAGCTATGAGCAAAATGCCAGATGGTCAACGAGGCAAGGGTGGTAGTAAATGGTAGGGTTTGGGTTGGTGGTTCAAGCATGTGGGTTGGAGTGTTGATGCCTCCACAGGTAAAATTGGTACGAAGGTGTAGGGGTCTATAAGTGAGAAATTCACCAATGTGGTGGTCATAATGGGGTTGTTGGTGAATGTTTCTGTACTCATGTGGAGTAAGGAATGTATTGATGTTGTAGAGATGGTATTACCCCAATGTGAGGCATTGAAAAACACCTTCGAGTGGATTAGAATCTAGAATGTGGGTGGTAGGGATAGAAGTATCCAAAGGGGTTTGAGACAAGGAGGGAGTGATTATAGGAGAATCAGATGGTTCTACAGGAGTTGTTGCAGTGGTAATGACATGTGAGGTAGAAATTGAAGGAGAAGAGATAGTAGAGGAAAATGTGGTGATAGATATGATGACATCATTAGGTCAGTACAACATGTTGCATGTTTTAAAGGGGGAGGGGTCAACTTGGATGGTGTAGTTGTGTCCCCCATGTTCGAATTTGAGATAAAAATGTAAGGTGGATGGGACACATCCCATGGTACGGATCCAGGGTCGACTAAGTAACATGTTATATTGGAACTCCCCTTCCAGGACGTAGAAGAGTTCAAGGATGCTACAGGGACCAACATGAATGTGTAAGACAATCGTCCCTCGGGTAGTGGTCATGGCGTCATTGAAGGAACGCAACGTAAATGGATTTTTATGCATGTAATTGGTTGGAATGTGCATTTGGTTAAACACATGAGAGGATATGATGTTAAAGTTAGCTCCCCCGTCGATCATAATACATCAGACACATATATCATTGACATAGGAAGAAATGGAAAAGGTGGGGTTAGGGTCATCTGTCTGGTGAGGTGCAATATTTTCATCGGAGAAACTAAGGGTAGCTACCTGAGATGAGGCAATAGGCACCGAGGTGGGAGGTGAAGAAATAAGGGAGGCCACATGATGAGGTGTGATGATAGACGCGACTGGTGTGGGGTCATTAGGTGGGACCTCTATAGATTGTAGAACCTCGATGAGAGCTTGTCGATGAGATGAGAGGCTTGTATGAGGTTGTATAAGAAAATTTTGAGAGGAGATTAGTGGATTTGTTTGATCATGGTGTGGTGGGATCTCCTATTGGAGATGGGGAAGACCAGACCTCAGATAGTGATTTTTGGTGTGGGTGCAGGTGTGATGTGAGGTATGTTTGATGTAGCACGTTCATCTACCTTGGCTTTTCCCTTATTGTGTTGAGCTCGAGTGGTAATTCGAACCACGTTGATTTCAAATATTAGCGGTGGGTAAGAGGGGAATGGTGCTAGGGGTGAGGACTATTAAATAGGTAGTGGCAGAGAAGGGGTGATTATGGTTGTTGGGGGAGCGAGATCTTTGTCTAAAAGATTATCCTCGATGAAGGTTTGTAGGAGGAGTGCTTTTAGGGCTTGGCAATATTCCACGTTGTGTCCTGGTCATGATGATAAGCACAGATCTGGGAATTGTCAAACCATTTTGGTTTAGGTTTGAGTGGGTCATAAGGTTAAATTGGTGGTAGTGTGATGTGGGAGGAGGCTAATAGGTTAGCTAAGATATTAGCATAAGATCCTGCCACTAGGTCACATTGTAAAATGAGTATGGGTATGGGTGAAGAGCTCAGTGTTGATTTAGGAGCGGGTGCCACTAGTCAAGGTAGGGGTGTTGTTTGAGTAGTTTGGGTGTGTTTAGGCTTAGGTTGATGTTTGGGTTTACACCTTGTTAGGTAAGGGTGCGATGGGTGACCCATTTTTGGGTTCAGCTATTGTTTTAGGAGGTGGGGTGGTTAGCAATGTGGAAGTATGGTGTGATGAAGAGGGCCGTGCTGAAGGTGGGAGAGGATGGGGTACCCAAGATGAGAGCGGTGACGTTGTGGAGGTAGGGATGGGAGATAATAACGGAAGTGGGTGTTGACAAGTAGGTGAGGGAAATTTTGTGGGATTGGGTAGAAGGGGAGGTTGTGGTAATAGGGGATGTTGTCGACTTTTGGTTACATTCCATGCATTTGATTTTTTCATCAAGGTCGATGTACGAGGACCTAAGATGGAAGGTAGTGGTGGAGGGGGCACATAAGTAGTGGGCGGTGCTAGTATCGGTGCTTTGGTTGGTTGGTGATTCTGCTTAGGTAGGGACATAGCTTTGGTGAGAAGGTGAGAGAGGGTAGTCAAATCAATCTTGATCGAAGGATGGGTATGGCCTGGTGTTGGTCAGACCCCCAAGATATGAGAGATTGTCAAGATTGTTGAAGGGTTAGGAGGTGAGGATGTAGATGATGGGGGTATATGTATGGTCAAAGGTGATATGGGAGGTGTTTTGGTCACCTCTTTGGGTAGAGTAGGTATAGATGTCTCCACCATTTTAAGGTAAATAGTGGGTGAGTTGGTGGGTGACATTTACATTTGTGTTGAGATAGAGATTTGAAGACGTTCCCGAAGTAGCAAATGGTCAACATACTCTGGGTGGTCCATCGAATGCGGTGATGAGGAAATGAAAGGGATGAGGGTTGATTTTGTGGTGATCCCTGTGGATGGAATTAATATCCATGAAATAGGGAATCCCTCTACATATGACTCTATGGGTAAAAGAGACAAGAAGATATCAATTGGCATTGTAAGGGATGGAAGAGAATCGATCTTCATTATAGAGGGATCACCTTCGTGTTGAGGTGTGGGTAAGGTAGATGAGGTAAGGTATTCTTGGAAGGAAGGGGGAGGCACCACCGACTCCTCGGAAGGTATAGATGTAGGTGTCAATGGATATTTGTTGATTATAAGGGTAGGAGGGTCAATGAAATGGTCAAACATGGTAGATATAGTGTCAGGGGAAAATGATTTGGTTTGCCCCATGTTATCTTCTTTAGGTAGTGGAGAAGATGGTGAAGATTCTAGTGCGGGTAGAGGAGGCTATTCGAGAAGTTATGGAATAATGTTTGGGGGGTATGGTGTAAGTGGAATAGGTAAGGTATTGAATACAACATGGACTTCCTGAGTATTGTCGCCATTGATAGAAGAATCATTGTTTTGGGTGGGGGGGTGTGTGATTGGGAAAGGGTTTTTGGATGATATGGAGGTTTTGGTTTGCAGGCGCATTGGGGGTTATCCAAAATGATATCTCCTCTATCTAACATTTCTTGGATAATGGTTTTGAATGTGATGCAATTGTTGGTATTGTGTCCTTGCGTACGATGGTAATCACAAAAATTGTTCTCCTTATACCATGGCGGGCATTGAGTGGGAAGGAACAAAGCCAACGTGTGGTTTGATAGTCGGAAGGGTGATAACCCCTACTCTTAGGAGTTTTTCTAGAACAATGGGGTATGGTTCAGTGGTTTAGTGATGGGGGTGTATTTATGTTGTTCATGTTTGAATAAGAATGTTTGCACATGAGAGAGGTTAGGTGGAGGTTTTGGTAGGCTGGACGAGTGAGATGGACCAGCCTTTAGGACCACCTCATGGGTGGATCCTTTGGCTTTGAAATAATTGAGAGGAATGGTTGGTGGTGTCTTAGAAGTTGGAACGGGCTTGTGCAGTTTAAAATGAGTGCCCTTGTTGTGCAATTGGATCCTTTTGTCCTCAATGGCTTAGATTTCGAGCTTTTGGGCTATGGTGAATGCCTCGTCAAATGTATGAAACGTTTGGATTTGTAAGGTAGATGAGATGTGTCTAGCACAAACCCATGTAAATAGCTCTATCAGTTCGGTCTGTGGTAAGGGCAACGTTAGTTGATTGATTAGGCCATGCCATGCGAGCAACAAAGTCTATGATCAACTTGTCCTCATATTAACGTTGTAGTGTACAAGTCAGTCATAGTGAATTTCTTGACCACGTTGATGGAGAAATGGTTCAAAAAGGTTTGGGCCACCTAGTTGAAGAAGAAAATGGAGTGCTTAGGTAAGACACTATACCAATCCAGGGCGGGGTCCACTAAGGGACATAGGGAATGTTTGCAAGAGCAAAGAATCATCGTGGGTTATGAGATAGCACATGTGTCTAAAAGACCTTAGATGTTATTGTGGGTTTTATTTACTGTTGAATCGATTTAATTTCGACATTTCCCAGTGCAGGGGGGTATGGATGGATTGGAACGGAGAAGTGAATAGGTTCGTTGCAAATCTCCTCATAGGTCAGAGATGTACGCAAGCCAGAAAGAGATGCTTCTAATGTTTACATCTTGTCCATCATCATCTTGATGAGATCTGGATTAGGTTTTGGTGGAGGTTGACTTCCCAAAGGATGGGAAGGAAGCTAAGAAGAGTATGACGTTGAAGGTATCATGTTGTGTGTATGAGCTGCGTATGAACATTATGGAGGGATATGAGAGGAGGTAGATGTAAAAGGGTAATAGGTTGAGTAAGAGGTAGAGGCCACTGACGAGGGTTGGAAATTGGTGTATATAGGAGGGGTTGGGGTGACCACCCTAGTGGCGACAGGAGGAAGTGATTGGGGAATAGAGAGAACCAAATTCTTAAGGGGGGCGTAGTTCACCGATACTAGCGGTGGTTGAGATGGAATGTGTATGTGGGTAGTGGAAGACACGAGCCTACTTGGACTGATGGCCATGGCGGTAGGCATGGTAGATTCCATAGGAGGTAAGGACGTCAAGGTTGTGGTAAATGTCATATAGGGGGTGGATATAGTCATGGCAGGGTAGAGCTGTGACACCACCGATGGCAAGGTAGAAGCGGGTAGCGCTGAGCTACTAGTAGATGCAACAGAAGTAGGTGTAAGGGTAGGAGGGATGGATACATGCATGCCATATATAAGTTGGCCCGAGGAGTCACGAGTGGATGAATGGGCTAGATAGTGTTGTAAGACAGTGGGATTCTGGTCAAGAAACCTCGCAAAGTCTACGTCACCCCGTACTTACGACACCAGGTAGATTGGGGTCCAGAGGTGATGAAACAAAAGGAGGTGACGAACTAGGTGGAAGCGGCTGAAGGATAATGTGAAACACAAGAGCATTGGCTTGGTTGCAAGTCAACACCATGTGAATGGATGTATAACAAGTGAAGCTGTATCCTGCAGATGACACAGAAAACAATAAGAATAGGAAAAACTGGTATTTGTAGATGGATTTGGTCAATGTATCAGTTAGGAATAAACATAGGGTAACTGACACTGGTTAAGGATGACCAATGTCGGTTTGAGGATAACCAATGTCGATTACTATGAGATAAGAACAATTTTACCAAATGAGGCAAAAACTGGCGATGGTCAAATGGACAAGTTATATGATGACTGTTTATCAAAGCATAAAGAGTACAGAGAATCACAGGAACTCTATAAGAAAAGAGGATGAAATAGGTGCCCTTTGGGCGATTTAACCAAAAGAACCAAAAACCAACGCGCGATTAGATAAAACTGATGACAGTGACGTGTAAACTGACACTGGTGGACAAATCGATTCCGATTACTATGAAAATTTGAAGAATGCAGAAAAATATATTGTTGTGAATTGAGATCAGATGAATGATCAACCCAGAAGTCTAGAGATGATGAAATGAAGCCCTATCACACTCAGAGGAAGTCAGAATAATCTAACTATGATGACAGAGTGTGAAAGGAAAAAGAAAAGATAAAATGGAGAAACGTATCCTCACACCTCAAAATGTATGTCAATCAAATGCTAAAAATACGTTATCCAACAAGTGATTTTAATGTGTTCAGCTTGTGCTATTTTAGAAGACTGACTCATGAATTTAGAGTAGATTTTTTTTGGTGAGGAAGGCTTCCTATGAAGAGGGAGATCTAGAAGGAGAGGTTTCGGGTTATGTTATGGCGGGGGCGGGCCATCCTTTGAGGTAATGAATGGACAGAAGTAACCAGCTGGGTGCCCACTAGTCAATCCACTGATCATGTGATCGTTGACAGCTTCTTCCGGGTGAGATGTTGTTTAAGAAGATGTGTATTTTTCAATTTTATGTAGTTTGGTGAGAGAGAGAGAGAGAGAGAGAGAGAGAGAGAGAGAGAGAGAGAGAGAGAGAGACGAGAGAGAGAGAGAGAGATAGAGAAAATGTGATTTTCTACGATTCTTTGTGTGAACCATCATTTGGGCATGACTTCCAGCATATAGGTTGCCCTCATTTTAATGTGAGCTAAATGCAACATACAAGGATGAAATGTAATTGATTTTAATCCCAAATCAACAAGTTACATTTGATGAAACAAATGGTGAGTAGGTAGGAACATAATATTTCACTACTTATGTGAATGCAAGAAGGAAGAAGTGGTTTTAAGTACCAGAAAATAGATGTTGTTTTAGACAAATAGAAGAAGAGAATGTTACTAGTGAAGAGATTTTGTGTGAGTATGTTTAGAAAGGAAAAAAACACACCATCTTTACCTAGGAATGAAGAAAATGCAAGGAACCCTGGATGGGTCCCACCGAGCGTGCCAAAATGTTTCGATCCTTTTTGCGTACAATTGGAGATTGAAACAAATAAGGGTGATGGGTGTAGGAGGAATACCTATTATTTGGACGATGGGTAGAAGGTAGAATGCGCACATGTAGACATCCGATCTCGGTCAATTGTGTGTGAAATTATTTTTGGTTGGGAAGGACTACCTTGTAATAAACAACAAGACAACCATACAGAGTTAAATAGTATATGACTATGGACAGCCTAGCATATGCTAGTTTTGGGAAGTGTGATACTTCCTAGATGGTTATCAATCCAATTTTTAAAACAACTTAATGTGAAAAATAAGTAAAGTCCTATTGTAGTTGATATGATTTAGGTATCTCATTCAAGTACAATAAGAAAATTCCATCAGAACAAGCTAGGATATAGTTAGATCTAAAGGATGAGGTGTCTATCAAGGTACTGGGACTGGTCAGGGTCTGATCCTGGGTTATTTAGGTCAATTGGTAGGAGGTTGTTGGCTCTTTTTTTGGGAAAGGTATAAAACAAAGAGACCGATGTCGGTTGGGTACAACCAACATGGTTAAGCTAGACTGATGGTCACTGTGGAAATTATGGGTAGCTGATGTTGGCACAGTAGGGTGACAATAATTCAATGAAATTTTTTATTGTGAAGGCTAAGTGAGGTTAGATGGGGATAAAGAAGAAGATGGCAAGGTTTGTGGGAATACTGAGAACAGTCAGAGAGGTGGAAGGGCTAGGATAGGTGATATGATCAATGGGTGGGTGAGATTTTTGGGTTTTTCAGAAAGAAGGCTATGGAGGAATGGGAATGTTAATAGAAGAATGGTAACAAAAATGATAACAACTCTATGAAAAAAATATGAATGGAAATGATTAATGATAAAACACTTACAAATGTTGTAGGTTTAATGGCTGGGTGGTGGTGATGATCAGTTGATGGAATGGAGCTTTTTTGCAATAGTAACACTTCCCGGAATGTTACTGTGAGACTGCTTTTGGATCTTCCTTGGTACTGGCCAAGTGTGTGAAAAGAATTTGGTTCTGCTTGTGTTAGATCTCTTTTCGGTCTTCTGCTCTTAGAATGTACTAGGTGACTAAATGAAATAAGTGCCAATAGATTGAGAATGGAGGGTGGAGATTTGTCCTGTGTATAGTCACCATTTATGAGTTGCTCTGATGCTTGAGCTGTTTAGGGGTGACTGACGTCAGTTAAGGTGGGATTCCCTAGGTTTACTAAAATGGGTAGATATTTCTAATTTCTTAGGCCCAGTTAGTTTTGTTCTTGCGGATCAGAATGGAAGCTTCCCTTCTAATGGGTGGGAATGTGGTTAGAGAGATTTTAGAGATTGATTTTAGGGTTAGACCAAATCTTAGCTCATTAAGGCAAGTGAGACTTAGTTATTGTTATTTATGGAAACATGCCAAGAATAGGTATAGGGTGAGGTTGCTAGATGAGATGTCTAGGTGAGGTGGAAATTAGGTCAATTAAGGTAATAAAATAATGGATATTATGACTGTGGGGTGAAAGGGGGCCATGGTTATGTGCCCATGTTTAAGTTGGTTATCCGATTAGGGGCTAAGGGGAATGTGACCCAATTTTGGTGTCTACATTTTTCCCTTTTTTGTTACGTAGCTTGTATTGGTAATTATTAAGGGGGCAACGATTTTCAAAAATGGGGAATATGTGGTTCCCCATTTTATTTTGAGTGGCGGTGCAAATGCGCCATTAACCTCCCTTAAACTAGGAATTGATGAGGTGATAGAAGGAAGCGGTGAGTGGTTTGATAAAAGGTGGATGTGGTGAAAAGGAGCATAGATGTGGGTAAATGTGGGTAAATGTGGGAAAGGGTAGAGGTCAAAAAAAGAAAACAATTAAATGGGCTAGGGGCAAAGGTATTGGTAGTCAAACACACGCACACGTTATAAATTGCGACATGATTCTAGGTTGAAGAGCTTGTAAACTCTACATCGTCCAAGGTCGATAGGTTTATCCAAATAAGGTGATGTGATTTTGGTATCCAAGGTATATGATATGGTCAGGAAACACAATGTAGGTCAGGTGCAGGAACATTTAGGTATGTTTTGGTACACCAAAGGTAAGGTCGGGATAAACGACATGACAATAGGTAAAGTAAGGTCATTAGGAAAAATGACAAGGCACAGTGTTGCAAGGTACAACAAGTGCATCGGTTCAAAGGTCGGGATAAATGACATGACAATAGGTAAAGTAACATTAGGAAAAATGTTTTGGGTCAAGGAATATAAGGTATGGTTTTGGGGAAGACCAAGGTACATGGAAAATAATAGGGCCCTAAATGCAATTAAGGACAAGTATAGGTAATGTGGGATGGTAGGTAAGTGGAAAAAAGTGTGGGGAAGGGCCACGAGGTGGTGGTAAGGATAATTATGGGTCAAAAATGGGTAAAAGGTATTGAAA
Organism: Taxus chinensis; assembly: GCA_019776745.2. Classification (NCBI taxonomy): domain Eukaryota; kingdom Viridiplantae; phylum Streptophyta; class Pinopsida; order Cupressales; family Taxaceae; genus Taxus; species Taxus chinensis. Next base: position 903,798,418 of record CM034146.1, read on the forward strand.
GGAGGATGGTAGGAGACCGATGTCGGTTAAGTAATGACCGATGTTGGTTGACTAGGGAACGCCATGAATGAAATCAATCAGGTCGATGTGGGTCTATAAAAAGGAAAAATCCATATAATACGGATTCATTTGTACGTTTTGGCATGTGGGAAAATGACGAGAGCATGATAATTTTGTGGCTTGGTGAGAGGAAAGCACGTGGGACTGTACTGAGGTGAGGTGGAGAGATCTAGGTGGTTAGAGGAGTTAGGTGGATGAGCCCGTGAGATCAGGGGAGAGATCTCCAAAGTGAGTGGATTAGTAGAGAGGCTGGAGGGAGAGTTTGACATGGCGGAGGCAGGAGAGGAATGGGGTGGACCACCAGTACAGTGGCCAGACAAGCCCCCATGGAGTTGACGAAGAGATGAGGTAAGATCTGATATGTTCATTGTTATTTGATATAAGAAGAAGGGAATGGGTAGGTCAGATTGGGTAGGGTAGAGAATTTGAAATTTGTGGTTAAAAGTTTGAGGAAGGATGGGTTAGGAAAGGTCATAGGTAGAGGGAATAGGGTTGGGAGGATTTGGGGTAGGGTTGGGTAGGTTTTTATGGGAAATGGGAAAGAAATTGTGGGAAGAAAATCAGGGTTTCAGGCTTTGGGCATGGTGACAGTGACCGATGCTAGTCAATGTATGGCTGACGTCGGTCTTAATATACCGACATTGGTAAGGTAGGGGAAACTGATGCCAGTTTAGTAAGGACTGGTGTCAGTTAGTGAATGGTTAGGGTGTAGGTTTGTTAGGGTTGGGGGTTTGGTGTTTGTGGTTTAGGTTGGAGGGTTTAGGTAGGAAGGGTTTTAGGTTCAAGGTGGGGTTATGTTGGGATGTGGGGTTTGGGGTTTAGGTTTGGAGGGAAATATTGGTTAAAGGAAAGTTGAATAATGTTTGTGTTTTGTTGATTTCAAGCCAGAGAGAAAGTATGGATGAGAGATCGAGTGCTGCCCCTGTTCACGAAGGTACAAGGGAATGCGATAGACGATGAGTGGAGGCATATGATGTTAGAATTTGAGGATTCTAATAAATACGGATTTAATCAACTTACATATTACATAATGTTATAATAAATATTTAAATAAATATTACATCATAACATAAATAAATAAAAAAATACTTATAGGAAATAAATAACATAGGTGACACAACATTTATAGTGGAAAACCACTATAGGGTAAAAACCACTTTGAAAATAACCTTTTACTTCAGAGAACTTATTTTACATCCAGTAAGATCAGCTCCTTTGAAATCCTATTTACCAAAGGTAAAACCAAATCACTTGATTTTCACACCTTTGATATATTTCCTGAATATATCAAATGAGGACCTAAAGTCCTTTTTATATAAGGTGATCAGGTATGTCTCCCGACCCACCTTTTCAACCTAAAATGGTTGACACATACACCTAGGTTTATAATATTTAATATTAGAAATATAATCATTTCATGATATTAAAAGTTTAACCTAAAGTATATACCTAGGTTAGCATATTTAATAGTAGAAATATAAATATTTCATATTATTAAATATTAACCTATATATTAGTGATGGACCCATATACATTAAGGGTTGGCCAAACCACTTAATCATTATGTTCCAAAACTCCCCCTTAATGTTAAGTGGGATAACATAACATATGCCAATAGATTACCTGCCCGTGGTACACTATAGGATTTACAATCTTTAAACCATAAAGGTTTTAGGCTAGCATATCGGTTGAAGGAATTATAACACCTTCATCATACTCAATTTACCTTTTGGTACAAAAGGATTTCGAATCCAAAAGATCATCCCATGATTAGTGAATAAGTATGATTTATGGATTTTATATGTTCTCATAGGTTCTCATAAAAGGTTATTGAACCCAAGCATATAGGATCCTTTTACAACCAAGGACCTCCTTAACAATATGTTTATACTAGATGTTTACTAGTAAACTCAATAACACTAAAGAGTTTACTGAAGACCACCTTTAAGATATTTTAACACTTCTTTCTAAAAAAGAAGTCAAGGAGGTATACATGCCTGAAGGTCTTTTTACACTTGCCCGAAGGTATTTTTACAAAAACCAACTTCCATTAGGAGGTGACATTGTCATGCACACTCCCCCTTAATAGCAACTCCGAAAATCTAAGATTTTCACGAAAGTGACAAAACTTTGCAACACTCAGGGACTTTGTGAAGATGTCAGTAACATGCTCTTCAGTCAACATGAACTTGAGATTTATCTCATCACTTTGCACCTTCTCATAGGTGAAGCGTATATGTATCTCAATGTTCTTTGTCCTATGATGTTGAACTGAATTCTTAATCAAGAGTAATATAACTCTGACCACCACATAGAAGATAAATACTTCCTATAGCTTCCATGTGTATCTCTACCAACAACCGTTGCAGCCACATGACTTCTTTACTTCTTCCATTGTATTTCTCTGCCTTAGTAGAAAAAATGGAGACTGTTGATTTTATTTTTTGTTCCAAGTAATGGTTCTTACAAAAAAAAACTTGAACACATCTAAAATATTTTATAACACAACATCAGTATAGTTAGAATCACAAAATCCATATAAGATAGCATTTTCATTCTTATTATAATGTAACCTATAATTGATTGTTCCTTTCAAATATCTAAAAATTTATTTTACAAGATTCCAATGATCTCTAAAAAAGGTTCTTGCATAAACCTTGAAGTAATTCCTTTTGTATAGGAAATATCTGATCTAGTTATAGTTAGATAAATCAAACTATCAACTAACAGCGTATATAAAATAGGATCAACCTTTTTCATATGTAGATTTATGATCAATATTTATTCCAACTTCCATTGAAGTAGAAAATGGTTTACAAACAATAATAAGAAACTTTTTCAATACAATGGTTACATATTATGTTTTGAAAAATAACAATAGAATGAAATACAACCATACAAATAACATAATGTGAGAAACCTAACTCATTCATTTCAAATTACTACTTCAATTTCTCTTTAATCCTATGAATTAAATCATAATTGTCACCAGACATAAGAAAAATATTAACATATATACATATAATGATAATATGCGAGCATTATTGCTTAATGAATATATCATTGTTAGAAGAATAATTAACAAAACCTAACAGTTTAAAGAAGGAAACAATTTTTTCATATTAAGCTCTAAGAGCTTGTTTTAAACCATACAAGGATTTCTAAACTTACAAACATAGTTTTCTTTACTAGTTTCTTCAAATTATTTAGGTTGAAACAAGTAAATTTCTTTTAAATCACAATTCAAAAAAGTATTTTTCTTATCCATTTGGTGGATTTCCCACCCAAATTGAGTGGTAATTGCAAATAAGGCACTAACAATACTCATTTTAGGTACATGAAATGTCTTAGCATAATCAATACCAAGTTTCTGAGTGAAACCTTTAGCAATAAGTCTAACTTTATGTTTGTTAATACTACCATCACCATTATATTTTAATTTGTATATCCATCTAGACCTTATAATACTTCATGGCTCAGGTTCATACAAGGTAATTAATGCATGGTACATATGATGGACTCTGGTTATTTTCCTAAGGTTAATAGGATTTAAGTTTTCTAACATAGATTGAACCCAATTTAATTTTTTATCTAGGAAGATAAGAGTTTCAGAAATATTTATAGCATCAAAACATCATCATGACCATTTACTAAATCAGAATCAAAACCATCATTTAGAAACATTTAATGAAGTAACTTCAAGAGAAAAAACCAACACATGTAAACCTTTCACTAGACTATATCTATACATTTCATATAAGATTCGATAATTAACATGTCCTAACCTTTCATTCCATTGTTTTGAATTATTCAAACTCTGAGATATAAAACAAGATGCAGAAGAGAAATCATCAAATATATATAGATCATTTCTTTGAATTCATTTAGCTATTATATTTTCATTACTATCCTTGATATACCAAGTATCCTTCATGCATAGATTCTAGTTGTGTCCATACCTCTTTTGGATGTTTGATATTACCAATTTGTAGAAGGTAATCATCATTCACATTGCATAGAAAAATATTTTTAAATTCGTTGCAAGAATGAATTCATGTTATCTATAGTTGCTTGACGACCGGTGGGAGAAACCTTAGATCTAGAAATAATCGTCAAGAGTTTCCTGGCCATAAATTCTATTTTGACCCAAATGTTGTAGTTGGTTTTATTCAGGATCTGGGTTTTGTCAAGACAGAAATAGTTAGACGTCATTATTTTCCTAAACCTGTAAAACAATGTACAATGTACCACAGAGTTAGACATATATTTATTGATAAAAATAACACTTTTAATAGAATCAGATCTAAAGAAACTATTTAATCATAACTAATTCTATCTTTACAATACATATTAATTAACCTCCCATGATCAAAATAATAACCCGCATTATAAAGGGATCTGCATTATACCCCAGATTTATATAAAAAATATTTCTGACTATATAGAAGTGAAGAAGAGACCCCTAAGAATGCATAAGAACTTCAAATTTCTGAAAAAATTAATGTAGCAAAAAATATGGCCATCTTAAATTTGACGTCTAAATGACCGTCATAATGGCTTATTTTTTGGTCTATTGTGACGGTCATTTGACTATCATATTATCTTATGTTTGGTCTTCCATGACGGTCATTTGACCGTCAAATTTAATGAAGCCGTTTTTTTTGTATATTTCCAGAATGTGAAATTCTAGAATTTCTTCTTTTGTATAATATTAGGGAGGTTATATTTTAACATATTATAATAATCTATTATAATTTATAATATAAAAATATATACACTTTTTTATAAAAATGTATATAATTTATAGAATGAAAATAAAAAACAACATATAGTTCATAAAAATTATAAACTATAGTATATTGTTTTTATATTAAAAAACACATAACCCTTATTAAAGGGGTTTAAAGGACATAGACCAGGTTAAAAGAATTTTACCGATTGCAAGTAGATTTATGAGAGTATAGATTAACTTGCATATTTTACAGAGGGAACAAGTAATTTCACCCGACCAATGAAATAAATTGAAATCCCCATTTTCATGAACCTTGTCTCCTCCCTTCATTTACTCTTAATTTACCCTACACACATTTAAAAGTATGGAAATATTGTAAAATATTTTATATAATTTCTGCAAGATAAAAACTTTAAAACTTTTATGTGGCTATAACTACCAATATTTTAATAAATATTTACCACACTTCACATGGACCACCAATAAACTGGCCCCCTTTTTTTACTTCTCCATTTATACTTGAGAATTCCACATTTATAACTGAGATATTATCTGATTTTATTCTCCACTCCCACTCTTATATAAAAGAAAACCTTTAAATAGGTTTATTTATATAGTTTTTATAAAATATAAGATCTAAATGAATGGGGCCGCCTCCTTACATGGATAATATAAATGGTTAGGGACACATGTTAGGTTTTATTTAATAAGTATTAAGATTTTAAAAGTAATCCCTTCATGGTCGAGAAATAAACATGGGCCCTCTTACTAAAAAAAGTAAGCACTTTATTTTTTTTTAAACATATATAAACCAAATCTAATAAATTTTTTATTTTAAACGGTTTAAAATAATGAATATATATAAAATATGATTCAAACTTAGGTTTGTTTATTTAAAAAAAAAACTATTATGCCTGGATTTCTAAGTTTAAATATTATTTAAACTTAGGCTTAGAATATGGTTTGTTGACTCTTCCTCAATCCCATGTAATTTTAATATGGTTTAGACTTTTAATATATAGTTTTTTTTTTCAAAACTATATAAATTTAATATGATGTTTATATAAATTATTATATAAATCTTATTCTATATTATATATATTTTATTTAAAAATAATAATATAGTTTTCAAATTATCTAGGATATAGTTATAGATTAACTATAACTATAGTTTTTCAAATCAATCCTTTTAGTAGGGGACCAAAGAACACGAGTATGAATTTACCCTTCAAAGTATTTAACTGTAAATTATAGAAAACATGAAAATTATTTCATAATTGATAATAAATCATTTCTTTTTCTGTATGTGACTTTTACATCATATAAATATTTGAAGCCCCTTTCACTGTGGACACATCCCCAATCTGCCAAAAATATTAATGCCATATAATTTAAAAATGTAAATGAAAGTAATAATCATATATTATTTACCATCTCCCCCCCCCCCAAAAAATTAGAGATTTAAAATTTAAAAACCCCTAAAAAAATTTACGGAGAGTTTAATTGCACAAATGTAATGCCAAAAAATATGGGAAAAAAAGAAATGGGACTGGATACTTTTAAATACCCTTTCGGGTTGGTTGAAAAAACTTGTACCAAATTAAATAAATAAATATACAAACAATTTGAATCTTAATTTTTTTAAATTTACCTCACTTTGGTACCCATGTTAGAATTTGAGGATTCTAATAAATATGGATTTAATCAACTTAAATATTATATAATGTTACAATAAATATTTAAATAAAGATTACATCATAACATAAGTAAATAAAGAAATATTTATGGGAAATAAATAACACAGGTGACACATTATTTATAGTGGAAAACCCCAATAGGGTAAAAACCACTTTGAAAATAACCATTTACTTCTTTAAAACCCTATTTACCAAGGGTAAAACCAAATCACTTGATTTTCACACCTTTGATATATTTCCCGAATATATCAAATGAGGACCTAAAGTCCTTTTTATATAAGGTGATTACGTATGTCTCCCGACCCACCTTTTTAACCTAAAATAGTTGACACATACACTTAGGTTTATGATATTTAATATTAGAAATAAAATCATTTCATGATATTAAATATTTAACCTAAAGTATATACCTAGGTTAACATATTTAATAATAGAAATATAAATATTTCATATTATTAAATATTAACTTATATATTAGTGATGGACCCATATACATTAAGGGTTGGCTAGACAACTTAATCATTATGTTCCAACAGTATTTACTGTGCTAAGGACCTGTTGTCTATTTTTGTACTCCTTACAAAATATAACAACTTGAACTGCCGCAAAATTAGAGTGAAGGTTGTGAAGAGTTGAAGTATGTTGCCAAAGATGAAATACCGCCAAAGTCTCAATAGGTTGCGAATGTAAAATAGAAGACCACAGATTGAAGAAAAGGAATTACAGATGATGATTCAAAGTTGTGCCAAACTACTAGAGGCTGTGGGTCACAATAGAGTAGTTGATGGAGCTGCGGGAAGAAGAACACAATATGTACTATAAAGAGCAAGGCCATAGATGTTTTAACAAGCTGCGAAACACTGAAATAGAAAGTTACAGGTAAAATCCAATCTAAAAGAATTATGTGGTAATTGACATGAAGCCACGCTACATCTAGAGACCATGAAGTGAAATAAATAATTTAGTAATAGTGTGAAACATAAGGAAGAACCGCATAAGGCAAAATCCGTGCAAGATTGAAAGAAGAAAGCCGCATATCAAATGAAAATGAAATTTTTTCACGAGAGACTAAAATCACCATAAATTTTGATTGAATGGTCCGATATTTACAAAATTTATATCAATGAAAAGGTCTTAGCATCCTTTATGCAATGGAAATAGGGTTTGTTAATTTTAGTGATGATAGATATACATAAATGTGGAAGAATTCTCCAACATGTAAAATATACACTTCTTGGTGGCACAACCACTAGAATTTAATGCACCATGGGAACCCAACAAGGAAAAAAGGCATGTGGCAGTGGATAATTAGAACCACCCAGATCTTTTAGGGCCTTTATTGCTTGTTTGTTTAGTGCTGGAATTTGATTTCAAGTTTCTTCCTCTCTTTCTCTCCTCTTCTCTTTCCTTCTTCTATAAATTGTAGAGCTAGCCATTAGAACTAACAAATCATCAACAATATACATATTAATGATAAGTATGACGAGCCAGTACTTAATGAATATATCATTGTTAGAAGAACCACTAACAAAAACCTAATAATGTTAAAGAAAGGAAAATTTCGCATACAAAATCTAAGGCTTGTTTTTAAACCATACTAGGTATTTCTCAACTACAATCATAGTTCTCTTTACTAAGTTCTTCAAATCCTTTAGGATGGAACCATGTAATTTCTTCTTTAAATTGTAATTAAAAAAATATTTTTCTTATCATTTGGTGGAATTCCCCACCTAAATTGAACGAAATTGCAAATAAGGCCTAAGAGTACTCATTTGAGTTACAGGAAAGTCTGCAACCCATAATCTAATGACAAGTTTTTAAGTGTGAAACCTCTAGCAAAAGTCTGGTTATGTTTGTTAATACTACCATCAAAATTATACTTTAATTTGTATATCTACCTTAGACCCTATAATCTTCCCCCACGGGTTAAGTTCATACCAATGTAATTAATGCAGGGTACATATGATGGCTTTTGGCATTTTTCTAGGTGAATAGGATTTGAGTTTCTAACATAGATTGCAGCCTAATTTAATTTCTTATTAGGAAGATAAGAGTTTTACAAACATCATAACATCCAAACATCAATAGCCATCCAAATATACCATTTCATGACCATTTACTAAATCCAGAATCAAACATCATTTAGACGCATTTAATGAAGTAAATTAAAGAGAAGAAGACAACATATTGTAAACCTTTCACAGACATATCTATACATTTCATAAAGCTTCGATAACTAACATGTTCCTAAACCTTTTAGGTCATAGTTTTGAATATTCCAAACTCCCAAGATATAAAACAAGATGCGAAGAGAGAAATCATCAAAAATATATAGACATTCTTTGAAATTCCTTAAGCTATTATATCATTACAGTCTTGATATACAAGTATATTTCATGCATAGATTCCGTTGTGTTCCCAACTCTTTCGGATGTCGATATGACCAATGGTATAGAAGGTACTCATCGTCACATCCATAGAAAGAGCATCTTACATTTTTAGTGCAAGATGGCTTCATGTTATCTACGGTTGTTTGACGACCAGTGAAAGAAAACCAATCTAGAAACAATCGGTCAGAGTTTTCTCGCCATATTAAATTATATTTTGACCAAATGTTGTAGTTGGTTTATTCAGGATCTGGGTTTTGTCAAGACAGAAATAGTTAGACGTCATTATTTTCCTAAAAATGTAAACAATGATACAATGACCACAGAGTAGAATATATTTATTGATTTAAAATAACACATAGTTTACATTAGAATCAGATCTAAGAAACTACTATTTAATCATAATAATTCTATCTTACAATACATATTTAATTAACCTCCCATGATCAAAATAATAACCCGCCATTATAAAGGGATCGCATTATACCCCAGATTTATATAAAAAATATTCGACTCTATAGAAGTGAAGAAGAGAGAGACCCCTAAGAATTGCATAAGAATTCAAATTTCTGAAAAAATTAAGTAGCAAAAAATATGGCCAGCTTAATTTGACGTCTAAAGACGTATAATGGCTTATTTTTTGGTCTATTGTGACGGTAAGTTGACTATCCATATTATCTTATGTGAGGTCTTCCATGACGGTCATTGCCGCAAATTTAATGATGAGCCGTTTTTTTTGTAATATTTCCAGAAATGTGAAATTATAGATTTCTTCTTTGTATAATATAGGGAGGTATATTTAACATATTATAATAATCTATTATAATTTTTAATATAAAAATATATTACATTTTTTATAAAAATTGTATATAATTTATAGAATTGAAAATAAAAAAACAAACATATAGTTCATAAAAATTATAAATATAGTATATTGTTTTTTTATATTAAAAAAACCACAAACCTGATTAAAGGGTTTAAAAGGACATAGACAAGGTTAAAAGAATGTTACCTTATTGCAAGTAGATTATGGAGAGTTAGATTAACTGCATATTTTAAAGAGGGAAACAATAATTTTCACAGACCAAATGAAAATAAAATGAAAATCCCCATTTTTTTTTTTTTTTTTCCATGAACCTTGTCTCCCTCCTTCATTTACTCTAATTTTACCTACACACATTTAAAAGTATGGAAATATTGTAAAATCTTCATATATTTCTGCAAAGAATAAACACACTTTAAACCTTTTATGGGGCTAGAACTACCAATTATACATTATAAATATTTACCACACGTCACATGGACCACCAATTTTAAAACTGGCCCCTTTTTTACTTCTCCATTTATTAATTGAGAATTCCCACATTTATAAACTTGAGAGATATTATCTGATTTTATTCTCCACTCCACTCTGATATAAAAGAAAAACTTTAAATAGGGTTATTTATATGTTTTTATAAAAATATAAGATCTAAAATGAATGGGGCCCGCCTCCGTACAGGAGTAATATAAAATGGTTAGGGACAATTGTTAGGTTTTATTGAATAAGTATATTAAGATTTAAAGTACATCCCTCATGGTCGAGAAATAAACATGGGACCTTCTTACTAAAAAAAGTAAGACATGTATTTTTTTAAACATATAAAACCAAATCTAATAAATTTTTTATTTAAAACGGTTTAAAATAATGAATATATATAACATATGATTAAACTTAGGTTTGTTTATTTAAAAATAAAACTATATATGCCGGATTTTTCCTAAGTGTAAATATTATTTAAAACTAGGCTAGAATATGGTTATGTGACTTCCTCAAATCCCATGTAATTTATAGGGTTTTAAGACTTTAATAATAGTTTTCTTTTTCAAAAACTATATAAATTTAATATGATGGTTTCTATAAATATTATATAAATTTTTTATATTATAATATTTTTATTTAAAAATAATAAATATAGTTTTCAATTATCTAGGATATAGTTATAGATTAACTATAAACTAATTTTTCCAATCAAATCCTTTTAGAGGGGACCAAAGAAACACGAGTATTGAATTACTTCAAAAGTATTAACTGTAAATTAAGAAAACTGAAAATTATTCATATATTAATAAATAATTTTATTTTTGGTATGTGACTTTTACCATTATAAATATTTGAAGCCCTTTCACCTGTGGACACATCAATCTCCAAAAAATATTGAATTCAATATAATTTACAAAATGTAAATTGAAATTAATAATTCATATTATATACATCTCACCCCCCCCCAAAAATTAGAGATTTAAAATTTAAAAAACCCTAAAAAAATTTACGAGAGTTTAATTGCACAACTGTCCTGCCCCCATACCTTGGGCCCCCCCCGGACAGGGATGGGATACTTTTAACTACCCTTTCGGGTGGTTGAACCCCCTTGTACCCCATTACCTCCATTCCCCTCCCCCCCACAGCGATGACAGAACCTTCTCTCAACTCTTGTTTCCGTTCCCCTCCCTTTGTGTGAGCACTCCGTTGGGTTCCTGCGGATAGTGACTGCGGCTTGTTCGTTCCCAGCCTATGGGGATACGGGGATTATTCTACTTGTGACAGCGGTCATCTGCGTGACGCTGGCTACGCCCCCCTCCCTCTTCAGCCATCCCTCAGCGGGATGCTGTCATTTCGGGTGTACCAACCGACGGCACCGTCCCTGTCCCCGTTCGTGACTGTCTTATATGGGGACGTCGCCCTCCGATCACCGTAGACAGGCCTGTTCCCCGCGGTTTGGCGCCACCGATTCTGATCTTGTTTCTCATACGTTGACCCCGGGCCCCGCAACTCCAGGTACCCGCCATCCTTGAAGCCGACACGCACCCCTATGCTGTCATGTTCTATTCATCTAGTAACGCGAGAGAGGGAAGACACAGGGTAGGAGAGTGCCAGCGACTCCGCACTAGATAGCGCTGTGATGTTGATATACAGCGAAGCGCTTGTTGCTCTCTTGAACGCACAGCGGACATTTCCTCACCCAGTGATGCGTGGCATCCGTGCGACGTGCGTGAGGTGCGTTCACAGGGGAACTGGGAGATGCATAGGGTCTGTATGCTCAGCCCAACCCACATCTTCGACACACTGTACCATCTAGGTTGCGCCACCGATAACCTCGGACGGTTATTGATATCGAAACGATATTCGTAGGAGATTGTTAGGATGAGGAGAGGTCAGTAGTGCGATTACTATTGATATGGACAAAAGTGTGTTATACATTACGTGACACGAAGCTTATCAGCGTAGGGGGTACCGCGTTTTAGATGACTCACGGCGCCAAATAGGATGAAGGGTGATTATGTCTATCTATTTTACCTAATATACCGTATTATATTTGTGATGGACCCACCTACAGACATAAGTGGTTGGGCTAGCTAGCGTACCCCAACTAATCAGTAATGTGTCTGAAACAGATATGTTAGCTGTAGCTAAGAACTCTGTTGTCTATTTTGTATCCGCCCTTACCAATATAAACAACTTGAACTGCCCCCAACACACAAAATAGAGTGAAGGTTGTGAAGACGCCTTGACGTATGATACGACAGTTGTTGGCCCGAACGTGAGGAAGGAATACCTGCCCATACAAAGTCTCAATAGGATAGCGGAATGTAAAATAGAAGCCAAAAGATTGAAAGAAAAGAAAAAGGAAGATTACAGAATGATGATTCAAAGTTTGTGCACAACTACTAGAGGAACAATGCTTCGTGAGGTCAAATATAGCGTAAGTAGTAGTGAGGGAGATGACCTGGGAAGAAGAGAAAAAAAGAGAAAAGAAAGGGAGAGGAAGAAGGGGAAGAGTAACAAATGAACAAGATTAACTATAAAAGAGCAAAAGCAAAATAGAGATGTTTTAACAAGCTGCGAAACACTGAAAATAGAAAAGTTACAGGGTAAAAATACCAATCTAAATAGAATTATGTGGTAATTGACATGCAAGCCACGCGCTACATCTGAGAAAGAGACATGAAGTGAAAATAAATAATTTAGTAATAGTGTGAATGAATGAAAAATAAGGGAGAACCGCATTAAGGCAAAATCCGTTGCAAAGATTTGAAATGAGAAAGAAAGCACGCATATCAATGAAAATGAAATTATGTTTCACGAGAGAGACTAATATCAATAAAATTTGATTGAAATGTCGATATTACAAAAATTTATATCAATGAAAAAAGGTACTTTGCATCCTTTTATTGCAAATGGACTGGAAAATAGGGTTGTTAATTTTAGTGAGATAGAGATATACAAAGATGTGGAAAGATCACCTGAAACATTGTAAATAACAATGTGTCTTGGGCAGCACACACACTAGAAATTAATAGTGCACCATGGGAAGCCCAACAAGGAAAAAAGGCATGTGGCAGTGGAATAATTAGAACCACCCAAATCTATTTAGGGCCTTCTTTGCTTGTGGTTAGTGGCTGGGGAAAATTTGAGTTCATAGTGTCCCTCTTCTTTCTCCTCCTCTTATCTCTTCTGCGAGAAATTGTAGAGCGTTAAGCTCATTTAAAAAGAAACTCCCTTTGTTACTTGTAATGCCACAATATTAAAAATGGTGGATGACTTACCATGAGTTTTAGATGGCAGTGACTTGGTCTCTCCAATGTATTACTGCCTCTTGCTATGAATGTGAGCGATTGGCCACCCGTGAAGCAGCAAATAGGTGTTTTGGGAACTATGTTGCCATTTTCTCATTTTCTACATCTTTCCTTCATCATGTTTTTTTGCCATGTTGTTCTTACACATTGCTTGGAAAACCATTCCTCATTTTTTCATGCCGTTTTCAAATAGCGAAGCACAAGTTACGGTATAGTTAGTGTCCCATTGTCGACGGTGTCATTTTGGTTTGGTAATCGTTACTCGTTCTATGACCCTCTCTCTAACTCAGGTTTCTCCTTCTGCCTTTTCGGTACTGTTCTCGTGTTGCAGACGATGATCGACTACTGTTTGTTCTCCCTTCTCTGCGCTTTCCTATTCCCGCCCTCTTATGCTAGATTTTACACCCTTTTTGTCTTTCATATTATCATTCTATCCATAGGCATTTGCGATAGTGCTTAGTTGTTGTTAGGCATGACATTTATAATTTTAGGAGTGAGTCCTCCTATTAGTCTACAAGCCATTTCCCTTTATGGAGATTGGTTATGTTGAGGGGATAACACATATCTTTCGCTTAGATTTGCGCCTCTATCTGTCTCCAGTTCTGATTATTTTGCGTCCCACTAATCTAAGAGATCCCTTGTCCTTTCGGATACCCTTCAAATACCCAGATTGTGCCGTGTTCTTTTCCCTGATCTCGCGGCACCAGACGGTCCCTTTTGAAATTGGTACATGAGATCACAAATCCAGTCTTCCCCCCTTCTCCTACAAATGTCATTTCAATTCTAGAACCTCCTTTTCTTTAATCTGCTATGACTTTATATTCTGTGGTACCTCCGGCCTTATATTGTCTGACATTTGTGTACCTACTTGAACTTTCTGAACTGTGGTTCTTTCCCTCTTGTACGCACTCTCCCCCCGATTTTATCCTTCAATATAGCCACTAGAATATTTTGCCGTGGTTGCATTATGAAATTACTGGCAATCAGTAGGACTTGTATATATCCCACAAAGTGTTTGCACCGCGACCATGAATGATCTTGTATTCAATAATGATGCTCCCTGTTAGGGTAGTGACCAAGTTGTCATGGTAGTATTTTCAGAAAATCACAAAGGCCATGTATTGGTAAACATACAATTAAGCATGCATCACACATGTGTGTTAGTCGCCACATTAACGCTATTTTAATACAACAAATAGAAGAATAAATTGATCGTCTCTCCACTTCTTTCCTCTTTTTCCCTATAGAATCCACCCAGTCATATTTTGTCCGATTTTCCCTCTAAATTGCCAGACCACAAAAAAGCTGGCTTCAACTAATCACTGGGACCCTGTATGTCCTACCATGTAGCCACAAAAAAAACCAGACGGTGACAAAGTGCCAAACAATCCAATAGACATGAACAACAAGCTACAATGTGAGATTTACAATCTCCTATAACACAATGGTACATTCGCGACAATGTTGTAATAAAAAATGAAATATATTACACAATAGCAAGAAACCATGTTTACACATATACAAAGTTTTGGCCTGTCGCCTAATCCATCCGTTTAAAATCATACCTATTATAAAATGACATGATTGGTGCGCAGCAACAGTAGGGGGATTGGTGGGAATTAGGTTGAGTCAAGGCTCTTCTGAAATCGATGTACCCCCGCCATCAACGGATTCACTTCTTAGCTAATTTCCGACCATCGAGTGCTCTTGACTCGGTATCTGTACATCTGTACATTATGTGTTTGGGCGCATGACACAATAATTTTGTACCTTAATGAGGAACACCATCGCTAGTGAAGTATATTGCAGGACAATATATGTACATTCGTGTTCTTGAGCAAACATTAGTCACAATTGATCAAAGAGACCTGTAGAGTGAGATGATAACTTTAATCAGGATTTAATATATAGGCTCTGTCTTTTCTTTGTCATTATAGAATTTTCTAGTTGTCTTCTAAGCACTCTCTTTCCTCTTCCTTCCCTTTTCTTTCCTCCTCTCTTCTCCTTTTCCTTTTTCTCCTTCTTTTTTCCTCCCCTTTTCCCCTTCCTTCTCCTTCCTCCTCTTCCCCCCCTCCTTAATGTTTCTGACATGCTTTGCAGCACTTATCATTGTCTATGCTATTGTTTAACTTGCAACTACGTTGTATGACTTTGTAGGTTATCTTTGTAGATATGGACTCCCATGTGGGGGCGTATTACTGTGGATAGTAGTGTCACAATCCATTAACTTATGAAAATTAACGTAATGGTATGTTTTTTCATTATGTTTTTGACGACGACCTTTTTTCGGCTTCCCTTTTTGTGTTATGTTTTAGAGAATCGTTCGTGATACCCCGGTTATAGCGCCATGTGGGTAGTTGAGTTGTAACAGAGTTATGTTGTTGTTCACACACGACTTCTTGATGGTGTTAATGATGTATGTATACAACTATTGTTTATGGTGAGATAATATAATGGATCTTTGTGGATGGATTTTGGTCATTAATGTATCTATTCATGATACATGTAGGGTATATATGATCTTAATTATTATCTAAAAATTTATGCTTTCTTTATTATGTGTGTTTCCAAACTGAGCTCATAGATCTAGCTATTGTGATGGAATATATTCTTGAGCTATGGTTATTATAAACATGCATGAAAACATATTTTCAAGTCAGTAACAAAGAGGGACATTATAGGCTTTGTGCACTTTGGGTGAGCACTCAGATCTGTCTGAGTGAAGTTCCAATGCACCTAGGCATCTGAGTATAAAAATAAAGACTACATTTTGGTTTCATTTCCAGGAACTCTTTTCAAAATGATTACCACTATGTTACATGATGATGGTGTATCAGTTTACTCTTATGGCCATTGAAGATTGGGTAATTGACAAACAAGAACAATTTACACAAAGATATGGTTCCGAAATTGATTTCAATGTGCATAGTTAGGTTGAAGAAAATATTTATCATGAGATTTATGAGAGATTATTTTGTTGCTTTCCAATATAGTTGTATGAGTGGTTGTCAGCATATGCATCAAAGAAAAGATGGAGTTACAGACCAAGGGTTTGGATGTAGGAAGAGTACCAAGATTTTTTTGATGCGGATGAACCTTGGATGTGTGTTGTAGATCATTGGTGGACTAGTGTTGTGCGTAGTTATAATTTTGAGTACGTTGTTTATACGTATTATTGTTCAGAAGTTACTGAGTTTAAGTGCTTGTGCGACCGCAAAGGATCTTACATCTATGTTATTCCTTTGGTAATTAAAATCTTGATGGTGGTGCTGAGTTTAGAGCACATACCCATGGCTAGCTAGACATACCATTGTGTGCAGGGGTAGGATTAAGTGTGGAGAAAGATAACAAACCTTGTGGTAGAAAGGTAGAGAGAGGAAAGAAGGTTTAAGTATAATGAAGTAAGGGAGAGGGAATTAGCGAAGCAACATAAAATTGAGGATTTTGTGGAGTTTTGGAGGATGATATCTCACAAATTATTTGACACTTATGTGGAAGACATGGATCTAGAGCATAAAACTCTCCCCCACTTAGTCAAGTGTAGTAGAGAATCCCCTTCAACTTTTGATGAGAGCACATAAAAGGAGGAAAGAGTAAGGATTGCAAGTACACATATGATCCCACCTGGTGGCTTAGACATTGCACCTAGCATTCCAATTCCATAAATAATCATTAATCAATAGGCAAGAGTAGGTAATATAGTACCCTCAGGTAAATTTCATTTTCCTTTGAATAAAAAAGTGCATCAGACAACACATTCATCTATGACAACATATACATCATCTAATGGTACGATGCCCACTACTGGAGGATCAAGTAGATCAGGAGGGTCGGGATCAAGTGGATCAAGTGGGAAAGGAAATACTGGTGGTGGTTCTAGTTCTTGATCTAGAGGATAGGGCCCATATCCCCAGCAAACCCCACATCAATACAACAAGTTTATTACAAGATGTCCCTCATCTTTCCAGAATATAGAGGTATTGAGGATGCTATATAGCATGTGAAAAAGTGCGAGCTGCTACGAAGTACTAAGGGAATCACCACTTTAGATAGGAAAGTGAGTCAGTTTGTTACTACTATTCAAGGGAATGCATATAGATGGTACAAAATGCATGACCCACATAAGACTGTAGTTAATTATGATGATTTACGCTATGTGTTTCTAGTTGAGTTCCATATTCCAGAGTTTGAATAGAAAAGTATCAGTGTGCTTAAGGACATAAACAGGGATTATTAGAAAGCGTTCAAGAATATGACACAATTTTTACTTTGTTGTCAAATATGTCTTATGACATACATCCTAGTCAACATGTAAAATGATTTGTTGGTGGCCTATTGACTCCATTTAGAAGAGCGCTATCTCATAAGACCTTTTTGGATCTGCACAAAACTTTGGAGGCAACTTTGTGTGCTGAGGTAGTTGGGAGTGTGGAAACTGAGGTAAGTTCATTTTTGGAGGCACAAGTTGTAGATATGGTAAAATAGTTGGAGAAGCTCTCTCATAATTCAACTCACAAGACACGTAGTGGAATATGTGTATAGATTGCGAGGTTGAAGGAAATACCAAAGATTCATGATTTTGGCAAACTCTAAATGTAGCCTTAGGAAAAAAATTAAACTTTAGTTCTGCATACCATCCAGAAACTGATAGGTATATTGAAAGAATAAATTAAACAATGGAATACATTCTTAGAATGTATTATATGGATCACAAGTACAAATGGAAAGAGTACCTTTCTTTGGTCAAATTTTCATAGAATAATACGTACCATTCCTCTCTAAAAAATGTCACCTTTCAAAGATTTATACGGACGAAAGTGTAGAAAACTTGTTAGTTGGGACAACATAGAAGATAGAGAGGTAATAGGACCTGAAATGCTTATTGAAATGGAACATCAAGTAAAATTAATCTGTGAATGATTAAAGGAAGCTGTAGATAGGTAGAAAAGTTACGTAGACCTGAAAAGAGTTGATAAGAAATTTGAACTTGGGAAAAAAGTCTTTTTAAGGGTGAATCCCAAAAAGAGTTTTATTTCTTTTAGAAAATCATCCAAGCTGTCACCTCGATATGTAAGACATTTCAAAAATTGTTGAAGTGATATGTCATGTGGCATAACGATTAACATTTCCTCCCACATTGGCATAGATATAAGATGTTTTTCATATTTCCTTAGTTAAAAAAATATGTTTAAGATTTGTTGCATGTATTAAATTGGAATTATTTGTAGGTCCAAGAACTAATAATAGTCATGGTTGAGCCCGTAAGGGTGCTGGAAACTCACAAGTTATACTTGCATAACTAAGAAATAAATCAATTCAAGGTCTAGTGGGACTAATTTAATGAAGAAAGTGAAAACCCAGAGAAGTTAAAAGATATGAAAACTGTTATTCCACATCTTTTTTAGCAAAAATATTTCAATTTTCTATGATACTTGATATATTTGTATTTGAAAACTACCTTGACATTTTGTTGTTTTCAAGTAAAACACTTAAATAAGTGTTGTTACATCCATAATGATGTTGTTATAAAATTTTGGAAACTCAAACTTCTACAAGGTATACTTTACTGTTGGAGTAATTGATGGTTGAATAAGTTATTTATTACATGTTTACTTAAAATATGTTGTGATTAAAGTTAATCATCGGGATGATGATACTTTTAAGGAGTGAGGTATGTAATACCCCTGTTGTTCTAATAGTTATACTTGGATTATGTATTGATTGGCATACATTTATGATGGGATTGAACTTTGTTTGATGATCACTACTGGACTGCATGTGAATGCTTTTTGTGGTAGCATTATTCACTTGATGATCTGAAAGACTTGCAAATTTTTATTGACAGAATATGTACCTAATTGTTTGATAGAATTGTTGTTACGCTTACCTTCGAGTTGCTGAACACTTTGATGAACTTAGTGACTCCATCTCTTGGATAGTATAATCTGGGTTCTGTAGCAGAGAAGTGATATCATTGATGAGGTAAGCTATTTTTTTATTTCCATTTAAATGCTTCTATTTAGACTATATTATTGATATGGTGATTTAGAATAACACCCTAGATCAATTTTAGTGATCCGGGCTATTATCTTCAATCATCATAATATTTTGACTATATTGGTAGGCATACTTAGCTTCATTAAGGCTCTTGATTATTATTTTTATCAGGCCTAAGGTTGATAATTTAATCTAACCTCAGTTTGTGTTTAGGTTACATTGTTCATTATGAAGGCTGTGATTATTTACACTAAGCCTTGTTCATATTGATAAGTATTAAGGGGCCTAATGTTGATGATTATATTATTTTGGGATTAGATGAATTCTAAACTATAAACCTATGTTAAATGGTTATGTTCTAATTCTAAAACCCTAACCTAAGTAAGGGGAAGGGTCACCTAAGTAAATGATTTGAATGCTTTAAACTTAATTAAGAGACCTAAGAGATAATTATGTGATTTCAAATTATTTAAATGGCCTAATCTAAATTTGTACGATTGGAGGTTAATGGGAATTAAGGACTACAAAGGATATGAGTTAGCATCCTTATCTATTGGTACCTTAGAATATTTATGAAGTGGGCATTAAATGCATCACCAATTATTTACAAGAGCTCCGCCATATTTTAATAGAGAAATCGGTTAAGTGGTGGTCTCACCCAATTATTTGGGATAAATGCAATAGTGATGGTTTAATATAACTATTTGTTTATCTGTAAAATCAAAATTTGGCAAAGTCAGTTGGAGGGAAGATAGGGTAAGGACTGAAAATCCTTCCCAACATTAATGACACCAAACCAAAATGGCCTTGGGGAAGGCAAAAATGGATTTTGGGGGAAAAATGAAAGCTTTTGGTTTCATTTTTATTGTTAGCCTATTGAGCTTATGGAGCTCTGCATGTCAATTTACCTATTTTCATTACATGGTTTAGGTATGAATATTTGCATGAATAATATGTAAATGCATGGAGAAATAAGTGGAATCTATTACTGGATTTCATTAATAAATAAAAGGAAGTGGTGGAATGGAAGAGTTTGAAGGTTTTGCAAATAAATTTCAGACTTCTGTGAAACAACTGACATTCAATCTTGAAGAAAGGATACTTGGAGAGATTAAAGGAGAAAGGAAGAGATCTACCAAGAATGATAGGCTCTAAATCTTTTAAATATATTGCTTTAAATAATAGTCTCATGAATGGAACTTTTCTCTCAATTAAAATGCATTTTAAGATATTGAGTTTTGTTGACTAATTCGAACTATGAATATGTACCGCATCTTGTGC
Organism: Taxus chinensis; assembly: GCA_019776745.2. Classification (NCBI taxonomy): domain Eukaryota; kingdom Viridiplantae; phylum Streptophyta; class Pinopsida; order Cupressales; family Taxaceae; genus Taxus; species Taxus chinensis. Next base: position 903,819,189 of record CM034146.1, read on the forward strand.
ATTTTTATAAATTTGGGACTGTACTATGACTTTGAAATGTATGGAAAAATCTTGTTTTAGTTCTTGTGTTCACATAATTGTTATTATTCCTAAATCTTATTTTATAAAGTGGTGGAAATATGTGTTGTAGTTTTTCATGCAATTCATTCGTATTAATATGTGAATTTTAAAAAGGTTATGGGTATTTCATTTTTTATCTTTTTAATCAACCTGGCTACTTTTTGAAAGATTTACTAAGTCTATTTAGTTGATATTGACTGTATACTGATCTTACTCTTGCATAATGTTAACGGTTTATCATGGTGGGTTCAATACCCTCTAAATATTTTTCATTTATATGTTTTCTAGGAGTGTAAACCCTAGAGTTTTGATCTGGGTATTGGTATGGCTTTAATATTTATGGTATTAAATCATCTTCATAGATAGTTTGAAATCTGTAAGGAATTTATGTGCATGAATGATTAAACAAAGTCTTTTCATTTTGTTTCCTAGATCTTACATTCTGTAACTAAAGAGAAATCTCCTTGGTTGTTGGTTTGAGATCATAATCATCATTATGTTAAAAATGGGACTCGATGTCTTATCACCTTTTAGGTTCAATAAGTTTATTTCTGTGATAAATTCCTTTTTCGTAGGTGTTAACAGTTTGGCCGATGTATAAGGCTGAACGACATTCCTAGATTTTTTATCTCTCTCTCTCTCTCTATGACTGTATCTTGATACACTAACCTTTCATTGTCACTGCTTAAGTGAATAAGTTGTTAGGATGTTTAACTCAAAGAGGATAACATGAATGAATGGATGACAATGTGATGACTTAGTTGATGGGGAAGTCAATTTTAGTTAACACTGAATCGATTACAAAGTTAAAGATAAAGGTCTTAAGTTAATAAATGTTAAGTATTGATTGATGATGTATCTTAAAACTAATTGGTATTTATTAGAATCTTAAGTCCATTCTCTATTCAAATTTTCAGATATATTCTCTAAAATGGTAAGTAGGTTTACTACATAGAGTTACTAGATGATAACTGGAGGACTTCTGAAAAGGTCTCATTCCCTGAGTATGAACCTATTCTAGCAGCTCTCTTAGAGGTAAAACCACAAACCTATGTTTAATCTATTATTGAATAACTATATGTAATATTAATATGAATGTTGTAATAAGAACTATGGAATCATATTCTCAATGTGATGAAGTTATTGTCTTACAGTAAGGTATTGTTTGTATGGATTATACTTGAGTGTTATATCTAGTTGTTGTCATATCAATTACTTGATTGTTATATCGAGTTATTGTCTGCATAGATGGAAATTGAATGTTTGATCTAGTTATTATTGTATAGATTATATTTTAAGGTTGTATAAGTATCATTTATATGTATCATACTTGAATGATGTATTTAAGTTACTATATATTCTTAAGGTTGGTATTTGTAATGCTCAAATGTCTATTTTGGATGTTTAAAAATGATGAGTGTTCCTTTTCAAACCTTAAAGTGATTTCAGCTTATAACAACATTCCTTTTTATGAAATTATTAAATAGTGCATGTTGTTAAGGAGATTTAGATCTTATCATGCCAGTTCTTATGAACTGACAGATACTAATAATTTTATAGATGAACTTCATGAAAGGTGAAAGAAGGAAGAAGTTTGCATTTTTTCTATTGATTGAAGAAAGATGATTTGTGTAACTTGATTGTATTATTTAATATTTTATGTACTTGTGTATTACGGAAATAAAAGGATAATGGCCCTTGTTTTGTATCTATCCCAAAAGGAGAAATTGTTGGATCAAGTTGTCTTAATGTATTTCTATAATTCTGATTTACATAGTTTGAGAGATAAATAAAATGGTTATTATACTTTCATCATTCTATAGATTGATTCGATGAGAAAGAGATGTTAGTGCAATCTATCCTTTACTGTTGGTGTTTGAAAAGTAATCTTGTATTAAACTATTACTTATTAAATGCACATCTTGAAGTTGTATATATTCTAAAGAATGCATTATATAGATAAATGTATTGCCTATTATATGTGCTGAATACTTAAGATAATTATGTTTACTTACTCAAGAATGAAAACATACAAAATAATGATAGTTATGTATAAACACATATGTACTTAAGGGGCACATGCGTGCATTTATAATAATGTATGAATGTTGTTACTACATTAACATAGCTAAAAGAAGGGTACTACACCTACCCATATATACCTAATTAATGAACAAGGTATGTTTTCATGATAAGGAATTATGCATTTTAAAATCTACAACCTGTAATTTATTGAATCATGTTATGCTATCCTTAATTAAAGGAAAGTCATTTTCGAACCCTCGTAGATCCTTATGTGCAAAACCTATCGAAGAGAGCAACATGGGTTAATAAGGATTGATAATTTGATAATTAATTAAACTAATTAACTTGTTAAGATAGGAAGTTCTGGTTAGTGGAACTTGACAGATTGTCGCAACATAGTCGTTATTGCATAGTACCTAGTTAATGATGTAAGTTATTAATTGGATACAATGGAAAAACTATTATGGTGTGATATTCCATCAAGATCTTCTAAACATAACTTTCGTAATAAAATGGATTCAAGTAAGTGATAGATGCTAATTCAAGGTAGTAGTATGGCTAAGTACCGATGCCATCTTATGATGACTATGGGAAAGGAAGTGGACCCGAAGTGACGTAAGTCAATTTGGATACGCTCACTTCCCCCTAGTCATTCTAAGTTGACTTATCAACACCTATCCATGCTTGTTGTTTTAAATTAGTACCTAACACGAACATTGGTAGTGATTGATGAAAATAAAATTAGTCCTAATCTAGACAACTATTTCGAGTGTATAGTGAAAGACATATTCCTTTAGATGATTATGCCATCTAGGAATTTAAGCATCACAAACTTATCTTATAACTTTGGCCAAAGTAACGTAAGTTGCTGATTTCATTTTCTAGATTTCATCTAGATTAAAGATGTAGGATATTAGATTGGTTATCCATAACAAATACACAGATATACACTTTAGAGATTGACACTTGAATGCTCTTGTTTAAATAAGGGAACTACAAGTATACTTTGTGTAGACACCTAAATTTCGGTTTTGCAATCTTATTGCTAAAAACACACTAATCACCCTCATTCTTACCATTTTCATTATAATTAGTGATTTCCAATAATTAACTAACATTTCTTACCATTTTGGTTAATTAAATATGCTTTTTTGATTACCTAGCCTCTTTCACATTCAAGATGCCAATTTACGACACATTGTAAGTCAAAATCCTCTTCCAAACAAAAAATTAGCAATAATTAGCTAATTAAGCCTATTTTGCCCTTATTTTGGTCAATAAACCCTATTATTGGCTTAAACCCCTCTTCCATTCATTCAAAATCACCCCATTTCCCTCCAAGATATCTCAAAAGGATTCAAAAGCTTATCTTAGCATGTTAATTGACACTAAGTGGTTGATTAAGGCTCTTCATATCCTAATCACTTCTTAGTTCAATAATCATGATTAACAAACCTTAATCTACTTTGTGCTTTTAGTCCCACATGCACCAAGATGCAAGTTTTCCCCAAATAGAAAAATATAAAAAGAACTAACCACATACCTATAAAATTTACACCATACATTGAGTTGCATATGATATAAGAAATACGATTAAGAACCCAATTTCCTCCTTGGAATGATTACTTAATCTTTGCCTCAAATATTCATGTTGTGACATAGCCTAGAATCTACTATGAATAACCCAGTTGTGTTAGCACATCACCCAACCTGAGCTGAGTGCTCACCTAAAGTGTGCAAAGGTACCAGGCCTCCCTTTAGAGTTACTTGTGCAGGATGCTAGTGTGATGATGATAAAACATATTCAGATCCATAATTAAACATAAACATTCCATAAAGCAATAATCTAAATCTAGATCTTAGATAATCATGAATTAAATAATAACTATAATAATATTAACCATACAAGAACTAGATTTAGTTATGTCTAATACCATTATCCAACCAATATACTCCATTGCATTAAACATTGTAAAACACATAATCTTCTTACACTATAAAATATCTCCATGAGTCATGTCCGCATCAGAACCAACAACATAACTCTACAATAATCCACTTGTCTCTAAACTACACAGTTCAATACATATTTATAGAGGTGGGGACTTACCCTTCACCACCTATGCACTTTTGAAAATAGGTCGCATGCTGATAATAGCCATGTTCCTTTACATTAGCATGCACAACATGCAAGTGTTCTAATAATATATGTCATATAGTTAACTCTAAGAAGGAATCCTATTATTAACTTAAACTATGTATGGCGCTTGTCATCCACTTGTTCCCCAAATAAAATTGTGAGTAGCGCAAGTCTTCATCTATATGTGTGCTCCGCACACTATCTCCAAAAACAACCCTTATCCACAAAAAATGGCTAAGTCTTGAGATAAAGTGTTATGGCACACATTTCCTTTCCTACCTTGTTGTGCCTTTAAATGCGCCTTTTCCCCACACGCGCCTTCTTTGTGTGTCTTCTACTTAGAGAAAAATTCTATCTACTCAAAAACCAATAAGGTAATTGGTTCAACTCAATGCACCAAAAGGTTTTAATCAAGACATGGGTATGTAACTAAAACCAAATTTAGTATAAATTTCTTCTATATTACAAATGGATATTACTTTAAGAATGGGCCTCTAAGATTATATCTAATATCCTAGAGAAACCTAGATGATAAACATAATTCCACTACGTAATCATTTAAAATATTGTCACACATGTGAACTAGTTGGTTATTCCATCTCTTTATAAAAACTTATAACTGCCTGGTCAATTAAATATAACAATCAACAAATAATATAATAACATCCACCATCTCTTATGAATAGTTTTTTATTAAAAAAAAATATTTTCTCTTGTTAGTTCTTCAAACTTTCACCATTATCTTATTTTCTATAAAATAAATTAGTCTATTGGTTGATGTTGTTTTCTAAATCCTAGACATAAAATTAGCTTGAACATACATAATAGAGTACAAAATAACCCCTCATTTTTAAGACCAGAAGCAATATTTTATTACTATCATACAATATATTAATAACTGTAAACACCAAATTTGGGTCATAATCCCTCTAGCCCCTTTCACTAAGTAATTAGACACATACACCAAGCCAGGATCCCTTCTATACATTAGTATTAATTTAATTACCCTTAATTAAAGTATTCATCACCCTCACACACCTTTATTATTTCAATTAATTTAATTAAACTAATATCCATCTTATTAAGCCACCTCACCTTTTCACCTCATCCTAGACATATTCATATCCTATTAATCTACCCAGAGCAAGTCTCCACTTATCATAACCAACTGGGACTTATTCTAACCCTAATAATTATGACCTATTATATGTCTAACTACTCTCCTGCTACATTTAGAGTTATCTCCTAGTTCTGACTTGGACCTAAAACTTGAAACATGCCAAATCTGAGAGCAATCAGTCTAATTTTAGCAAAATTGACCATTTCTCCTTAACCAACACATCCATGTATCTCCCACGAATGCTCGTCAAACAAAAACCACCTTCATATTTACAGGTTACCAGATAAGTAATTCATTCTTATTTTTTAAGCTTTTGTTTTGATATTAAGTCTTTCATTTACGTCTTTCATCTGATCCTTCTCTGCCCCAAATACCACCTTTCACATGTTTACCACCTATTCCATCAACCTGAACCATTTCTCCCATCCTAGCACTTCTACCATCCTTGTTGAGCCTTAACAAAAATCATATCATCCCTCCCAAACCCCCTCAACTCTTTGTGCAATCACAGAGAGACCTAAATCACCCATTTTTAATATTTCCACCATATTGCCCCTATTGGCATTAGTCACCCAACCGATGTCGGTCACTTGCCAATACTGACATCATTCGCTTAACCAATACAGGTCTCTATGAGTGGTAATTTTTCCTAGAACAATGAGCTTATAACTTTCACCAAACAACCCAGAACTGAACAAAACTTCACCTAGACCTTGCCTAATACCTTAGTGATCTTTTCTAACCATAACCATACCTCGCCGAATGCTAGATTATTTTGTATTTCAATTTTTGGCTTAATCTAGTGTGTTGATAATGTTTTGAGAAACCTAAATCAAAGTCTTAGCAATAAGACCTCTATTTCTCGCATTTATTTTTATTCATTTGATAAAACAATGGATTGACAGCCATTTAGGAAGTATCACACTTCCTGAAACTACCAGTTGCTAGGCAGGTCACTACCATATATTGATTTAGCCTAGAATTTCGTGATACTTGAACCCTATGAAACCCTAGACACGTTGGCACATCACTCAGCCTAAACTAGAAGCTCTCACCCGAATTTGCATCAAAGGTACCAGGTCCCTCTTTAGGGTTGTTATTAGTAGGATGTTAGCATGATGGAGACTTAACACATATAGTTCTATTACTAGCTCATCATTCTACAGAGAATACCAAATCTATATCTAAGGAAATAGAAGAATTAAGTACTAACCATGATGAGATCAAAAACATACTAGATTCAGATACACATAGTGTGTAACACTTAGATTCAGCCAATTTCCTCCATTATATTCAATGCAATAAGTTTACAGAAGCTTCATTACAATATCAGTAGTATGCATCGTAGCAGTTTTTAATAGCATAATCTTTGTATATCTTTTACATCCCCTCTAGTGAAAGATCATGTTTCTTATCTATTACTTATTTTACTACATTATAAGGGTGGGGACTTTCCCTTCACCACTTGGGTCCATTCCAAAAATAGGTCACATGCTATGATTAGCCCATGCATTAGATCACAAAACTAGCCACACATGCAAGTGCGCTAACAATAGACTACTACTAGCTAACTGATAGTAGCATAATCTATTTCACACTTTGTGTCCATGCAAAGTGCTTCCTATCCAATCCTCCAAAAATAGCCAATGCATGGTGCGCACGTCTCTACCTCATTTGTGTGCTCTGCACATCATCTCTAAAAATAAACCTTAATGAGTGAAATGGATAAGTCCCAAAAACTGAACTTTTCATTCAGAGTCGCCTCGCATATTCTCCCTATCCATTCGGGCCTTTGAATATGAGCATACTTCCCCACATAGACTTCTTATGTGCACCTTTGTCAAGTGTTCTTTGATCAACATTACCCCACACTAATTTCATGGCATCGCCCTAACAATGGTTATCTCCAGAAAAATCTGAAGTAAAGAATAGAAGAATGGAAAGAATTGATGTTGAAGAATGTTTTTACTCTGCAGTCTCTTCTTTATTTTTCTGAACAACTAATTCAGGATATTCCTGGTTTATTTGGCCTCCAAGGTCTACCATTCAGGGATCATCTTCCTCTACTTTTTCTGGAATTTCCATTTTCAATGGAATTATTCATCCTTCGCAATCTCCCCTTTTTCATTTTGCAAGACCAACACAATGTAACTGGACATTGCAGTCATCCTTCCCTCTAGTAAATCCATCTTCATACCAACAATGAGCTTCCCAAGTTATCTTCCAATAGATTCTTCATGTGGTTCTTGGGCTTCTGTCAGGGCCTTGATTACTTCTATCTTAACCATTGATAATCTTTCTACCATCAATAGGCCCAATGTTTCATCCTTCATGTATACTTTCTGGACCTCATTATTCTCCTTTCAGGGTTTTTATGTTAATAAGACCTCTGGAGCTGTACAGATGTTCAAGGCTTGGTCTGCCTTCTTTAATTCTTCTTGTAGCACTTGCAGATAGTCCTTCATAGGATGTAATCTTCCGCATCACTGAAGCCTTCTCTCATTCTGCCTCTTGTGTTGGATCCTTTGGCGCTGGCATGCGCAGAGGCTCATCTTCAAGCACTAGGTCCACCAATTTCCTACATAGTGTATTGCTAAAGGAAATGTCTACTAGTACCTTTGGCTCCAAGTGTGGCCTAGCTCTTATGACATTATCACCAATCTCCTCTACAATGCTGATAAATATAGATTTCTTCTTCTACTCTAAGTCTCTCTCCTGCGTTAGATGCATGCTATTTCCCCATCCTTAGTTTTGATCTCTTCCCTTAGCACCCTAATTATGGCAGCCTTGTCCATATTCCACCTCACCACCTCTATTGAGACTTTACCAATGCATTACTCACCTGTTCATCTGACATGACAGTAGGCTTTACCTTCATGTGTCTAGCCTAAGGTGTTTTCAAATTCAACCTCCTTGATACGGCATGACTCCTCACACACATCAAAATTTGGCTCATCCATGTGTGTGTGCATGGACCATGATAACTGCTTCCTTAGTGCACACTATAGCCATATCTTCATCCATTAGTTCCCAACCATATAATTCCTTTTGTGACAGAGTGCTCTGGAAATGGGCACAGACAATTTTACCTATGTCCTCTTCATAACCCATGGCTAGTGGAATGTGCTCTCCACTTGTTCTTCTTAGACCAGAGGTTGCTTAGGAACTTGAGCTTCCAAATTTGGGACTTGTGTCTCCATGTCTTGAGCCAGTCTCTGTAGCTGTCTCATCTGTTCCCTTTTCCTCCTCTTCTCCTTGCTTCATTTCTTCATCTTTTTGTTCTTCTACATTCTCTAGAGGTGTAGGAGAATTAGGCGTTCTTTCCTCTGACTCTTTCGCCTCCTCATTAAATTTTAGTTTCCTTCTCCTTTTCATGGTTGTCTCCTTTTGTGGAGAGAGTCTAGGTGATTTGAACTATTTGCAAATTAGCACCTTGGGTCCTTATTCTCCTGAATACTCTCTTAAATTTGTGCTCTCCTTGGACTGCATCCAAGTCCTCATCATCCCCTTCTTGTGGTTGAGGTGGTGTAGTGGCACGCTCAGCTTCATCCTTGTTCATAGGATGTCTTCTACCTCTATGCTCCAAACCACCACTATCCTCGTACTCATCCTCCTCATCCTCTACTTCTATTGGCTCTGTGGGCTTAGGCATTGGGACGTTCTCCATTGTATGCTTTCCCTTTGGTGGTGCTGGAAGTGCGAACTCATCTTCCACATACTTGTTGTTCTCCATCTTGGGCTTCAGTTAAAGATACACGAATGCTTCTCCAATATCTCCCATAGCCCAAACTTATTGGTTTAATGCTTAATACATCTGAAATGAGCCTTTCAATATATGCACCCCATCCTGGATACACATATTTTTTCCTTAGTGTGTGGTAGTCACAATCTACCTTATCCACATTGAACTTTAGGCAGTCACGCATCTGTGAACCTATGTACTAATGCCTGGAAGTACCTTGTTGTGAAGGCATATGGAAACTTACACCAAGGGCTCCATGCTCCATCTTTCATGGTGAACCGCACTATGTAAGAAATGCTAGTATACAGTGAACTGAACTACCTTTCCAACCACCAAAGGTAACTCCTTGGGGATGCGCCATTCTTCTTCAAAGGCTGCGCAAAGCCTATCATACCACTTCTCAGCCCTTTACTTAACCTGGCTCTTTCATGGATCCCTCACATAAGTATTGTTTGAACCTGTTTTGCCAGGTGACTTATGTTCCATGGGATACTCCCATATATTCTCCTTTGGTCCATCAGGTACTCTAATCTCCATGAACACCAATGAAAATAGAATAACTCCAAAGCTGATCTTTCCTCCTGTGTGATGCTTCCTCAATGATTGTTTCTGCAATGTAACATGAAATGTTGTAGACTACCCCTTCGAGACATCTTTTTGGCAATGTGCAGCCACATGGTATTCACTTGTGACCACCTTTCCATGATCATTTAGCTTTGTAACAAGATGTGGCTGCTTGCACCACTGGATACTTCTTCAATTTATCGATGTCCATGCCGCACAGACCCTTTATGTACCCCAACTCCTTTTTGGTCTCCAATATTATGGCTTTATCTATTAAATCATCTTTTCAAATCTTCTTTTGTGCCCTTTCAATCCTGTTACCATGGAGATTAGCACAGCTGAAATTCTGGCTTGCATCCTGCAAAGTAGAAAAAATATTCATGCACTCTGCTCATGAGCCACTGGTACAAGGGCTCATATTTCCCAAATTAAGGGAGCTCATATAGCTTGGTAAACTCCAATCTTCTTTAAGAGCTTCTCGTCAACATCGTCATACACTGGCATGTCTTCATACCATGCGTTTATTTGTCTTCATGTTCAACAATGCGCATCAATATCCTTCTTATTCTCTGTGGTACGGTGGTTGTACTCACTCATCTTACTTCTCCTTATGTGAGAATCCCACTTCTAGCCTACGATAACCCCCTCTAGATATTGCATTTTTGAAAAATTACTTTCGGGAGCCATCTCCTCTTCTTCTTCTACCACCTTCTTCTTTCCCTTCACTCCTACTGCAACTGCTTTCTTGGGTGCCATTCCTACCTTGAAATCCTTTGTAAATACTCACCTCTTGAATTATTACAATGTGTGAATCAAACCCTAACTCGATTCAACATGCCCTAGGTGAAATTACGTGCCCTACTCTTCTTTGTTGCCTTGCTTCACTCAAACCCTTCACACTATGGGACGTAAGCTCTTTATGCACATAAATCTCTTTGTCATGAGTGGTTACACACCTCTCGCACCTCAATACAATCACTTGGCTCTTCACACTTAGCTCCTTTTCAAATACTCTTAATCGCAATGGTAAAAATGAACTCGCATCCCATCCTTATCAAGATTTTCAAATTTTTGATGCATTTATTCCTCCTTCACCTACCAAATATCCTCTCATTAATTGACCAACTTTGTTATCATTTCTACATGTTACATCTTCACGTGCCCCATTTATAACCTTCTAGTGTGCCTTCCTACCCTCTAGTCATAGACTTCTCTTCATCATGCCTTCCTTGCACCTGAGTACCTCATCATTGCACCTTCTTCTGGTAGTTTTTATGGCCTCTGCTTACCTCATGTTATATTGTTCCTTCATTCATCTCCATCTTTGGTCACTTTTTAGAAGCAATCCTTTGAATTGAAAAGAACCCGTAGCAGTTTATTCCTTTCACCTTTCAATTCCCACAATTTTGTACCTGGATATCAACAACCACCCCACACTAAAAGTATGTGCTATCCTCTGTGCATAAACATGCTTCATATATTAATTAGCTTCATGCACGCAAGCGCACTTATTACAAAAGAAAAAAAACTAAATTAACAAAGCATAGTGAATAGGAAGGAAATACATAATTGAAAACCTAATCTAAATGGCAATACTGCCTTATTATAAAAACCAAGAAGACTTATTTATAGTAGGGCTTCATCCTACTCCCGTTAAAGTAATTGGGTAGCCGTGTTCCATCAAGTACGTCTAACTGGAAAGTGCATGTTTCAAGGATATAAGTGATAACATATGGCCCCAACTAATGTACCTTAAGTTTTATTTGGATGGCACAAGAACTTAGAGTCATAGAGAAGTACCATTTGTCCAATCTCAAACTTTTTGTCCCTTATGTTTCTGTCATGCCATGTTTTCTACCTGGCCTTTTCTTGCTTCTGACTCCAATGTGCTATGGCTCATCGCTCATCTAGCTTAATTATCTTTTCGATATTGTTCTTCTAAATATTTCTCATCAGCTAGACCTCTAACGCATGTAATACGTAGAGAAGGTAACATAAATTCTATAGGAAGAACGGATTTTGTGCCAAACACTAACTGAAATGGTGTGGCTTTGTTCAACCTTTTATATGTTGTTTAATATGCCTAAAGTACTACAGAGAATTTATCATCCCAATCCTTTCTTCCAACATCATAGATTTTTGTCAATGTCCTGGCTCAAAATTTTGTTGAAAGACTCAACAGTTCCATTTTCCTGAGGATGGTAGGTGAAGTCTTATGGTGTGCAATCATGAACTCATCCAATAAAATTCTGATTGTCTCATTAAGAAAATGTGTGCCTCTATCACTGGTCAAACTTAAAGGCCATTTATACCTTGTAATAATATTTTCCCATAGAAACCTGAGTTGCTAGTAGTCGTTGTACAATCCTTTGTGGGTGTTGCTTCTGCCCACCTTGTTAGATAGTCTATGTAATTTATGATGTAACGTGATCTAGTTCTGTGTGCAGCTAGTGAAATAGGACCCACATAATCTATAGCTCATTTCTCATATGGTTCTGTGCTAGTAATAGATCTCAAAGGCATTTCATCATGTTGACCTGGTTTTCCAAGACATTGATAATGATCACATGCCTTACAAAATTCCTTACAATCTTTATAAAGGGTATCCTACCATATTCCAGTAAGTATAATCTTGCATGTTGTGGCATCACTGGCATAGTGGCCACCTGCAATTCCACCATGAGCTTCTTCCATAATGCCCATGTGCTCATGTTCTAATACACAATGGCATAATACTTCATCTCTGACCCAATTTGTACAAGTCACAACTAATTAACATATAAGGTGTAGTCACATATAGCAAGTTGTTTCTTCTCCAAGGATTTCATTCCTTCTGGTGTCATCCATGTTTGTAAAAAGACAACAATGTCCTCTAGTTCTGATGGTGTGTGTTGTAACTTGTATAACTGTGCATCTGGCATGGTATCCTCAATTACATGTGCTTCTTCTCCTGACTGTATTCTTGATAAATGGTCTAGTCTAGAATTACTTTTTCCTAGTTTTACCACAACTATGAAATCAAATTCTTGAAATAAGAGCACCCATCAACATATGTTCCCTTGTAAAACAGGTTTATTTACCAAATACTTCAATGCCATGTGATCTGTATAAAAGACAAATGGTGTAGCTAGTAGGTATTGGTGGAATTTATGCAGTGCATAGATCATTGACAAAGCTTGCACTCTGTAGTTATGTAATTATGTTCTGCAGGAGTTAGCTTTCTACTAGCAAAGCAGATAGGATGATCTATAATACCTTCTCTAGGTTGAGCCAACATCATGCCAATGGTCATGCCAGAGGCATCAACATGTACATGAAATGGTTTGTCCCAAAAAGGAAAATGCACAGAATAGGTGTGGTAGTAAGTTTCTCCTTTAATGTCTCGAATGTGCGCTAGTTGTTGTTCTCCCCAGTAGAATGTACCTTCCCCTTTCAGTAACTCTTGTAATGGTGCAGAAACTTTGGCATAACCTTTGATAAATTTTCTATAATATCCTGTATGAACCAAAAATCTGCATGCACCTCACTTTGACTGGTAGGCTCCCTTAGGCCTATAATGACTGTAACCTTTGTTGGATCAACCAACAAACCCCTCCTTGCAGATTATGTGTCCTAAAAGTATCCCAAATGGTGTAGCAAATATGCACTTCTTGATGTTCAAAGAGATACTCAACTGTCTACACTGTTCAAACATTAAGAGCAGATTGTCACAGTGATCCTTAACTAATCCATACACCGTCCAATCATCTAAATATACATGTAAGAAGTTGTGAATAAATTCCTTGAACGCTTGGACAACTATGCGTGAAAATACAGCAAGCACATTTTTTAGACCAAAGGGCATTACAATATAGGTGAAAGCTACCCCATTCAGTAGTAAATGTAGTCTTTTCTTGATCCTCCTGGGAAATCCTAACCTGATGATACCCTAGAGAACCCATTTGTAAACGAATATATTTTGGGCCCTTGTAACTCCTTCTAGTATTTCCTCAGTGAATGGCATAGGAAATGGATCACTTACGCATGTGGCATTCAGCTCCTTGTAGTCCATACATATTCTAATCCATCCATCTTTCTTGATACTGATCACCATTGGACTAACCCATTCTGACTCATCAAGGGGCTTGATAATTCCAGACTTCAACATGTTATCAATCTCTTCTTTGACCTTTTCGTGTAAATTGGGGTTCATTCTATAAGGTCTCTTTCTAACTGGGCACGCACCCTCTTTAAGCTTTATCTTCATCTCCCCTAATGATTCATGCATGCCTTTAAGTTCATGTTACCCTCTAGGAAATAAGTCCTAGTAATCCCTTAGTAACTCTATGATTTTCTCCACTTTAGAGTCTGACCAATAGTCTCTAATTATGGCTTCCTTGGGCTCGTTATCTATCCCAATATTCACTCACTTTGTCTTCATAGGTTCATGATAGGTGCATGTGGCCCTTATCCACACTGTCCAGTACCTCATGCCTCCCTGTTAAATGGTTTACATCCAGATTCTTTACTTCTTCTTCATCCACTAAGTAGACCATTTTTCCTTTCTCTTTCTCAAGGCAAGCATGTTAAAGTAATGTTACATTAGCCTCTAGTTCATCATCAAGATGTGCTCCTGAGTCCTTTGTTATCTAATAACTCCTAAAGGAGTTCTTCAACCTTGGAACTATCCCCATAGTTAAGCACTTGATAACATTTCAATTATTCTTCTACCAAAGGCTTTGTAGAGAAGAAGTCAAATGTCTGGGTCATTCCTGCAATTAAATTCTACCAATTTCTAGTTTCTCTATGGATTTTTGCATATACATACCAAGCACGTGTGTAGCCTTGTAAAGTCGAATAAAACCAGTGCACCCATAGTGAAGGTGGTAAAGCTTCCTGCCCTTCTGTATAGCGTCTCTCACACTTCTGAATGTGGTGCTAAATAGGATGATTACTGTGATAAATACAGATTTGATTAGGTGCATTGCTCCTGAAGAACCTAGTAGTAAGAGCAATCCCAATTTCATTCCATTCAACAAGATTATCCCTATGGACCACCCACCAGCATGTTGCTATCCCCCGTAGTGTATATTGCTAGTATATTGCTTCTTTCCAGTGGGTCTATCCATTTTTCTTCCATAGCGCATAGGAATACCATGGGATTCCCTTCTCCTATGTAACAAGGTACCGATTTGTTACCCATCCTCCTAACATAACGTGGTTTTGTGCCTCCAGGAAATATGCCCTTTACTTCACGCCCTACCAACTCATAAGTGTTATGAGCCCAATTAGCACAAGCAATATTTGTAGTATCGCTAATATATTGTGCATCCTCCCACTGAATAAGTCCTTCTTTGGTTGGTTTAGTCATCTCTGGATCTCGGATGGCACATACATAAATCCTATTCATATGGTTCTTTACTTAAGGCCTCAACATAGGGCACATATTGTCCATTTGTTAAAGGGATAATGGAACATCCTCATTTTTATACATTAGAACAAGTATAAAAAAAAAAATTGATAAATGCTTCCTAGTTCTAAATACATAATTTAGAACTCACAAATCAAAAACAACCATTCCCACAACAGATAACCATATGCAGCTGTAATGACTCGGAGCACCTCCGATCTATTCATTCCATGATTCGGTAATCTACCGATCTATTCATGAGTATTAAGAGTTGGCGTTTTTATTTAACACATCACTCTTGTGGTTCTCTTCCCTAATCTGGGACTCAGAATGCTTTGTCCAAGGAACCTAACTGAATAATTGTTACCATTACTCATCGGCATCTCATCCCTTAGACTAGGTGACTTAGGACAACGCAATCAGCAGCTTGCGATACTTTGGCCAAAGATTTGAAACATACTGCTTATGTCTCGTGTTCCTTGATGGCATACTCGTCAATCTGGTATACGTCCTTCACCCCATTCCTATGTTATGTAGAATGTCTTATACTGACTTTTGTCAGACTCTCTTGTCCCAAGTTATTCACTCAGGAACGGATTCGTAAGATGACAACGTTATAGGGATGCTCCCGAGGACTAGGGATACGCTGACATACTGGGTCAACCCTAGTTAATCCAGTGTGTCAAGATACCCCGAGTCTCCTAGGCAGCCTTAAAACGTGACCACATTCCTAATCAGTCCCAGAGTAACTTGCTCGAGTTTAAGGTGTAAATCTTAATGATCAATGCAAAGGGTGTCGTCATAAGTCACCTGCATTGTTGTATCTTCGAGAATATCCTAATCTTCTCGAAGGTACAACCCTGCAATTGACTTGTGCCGTCAACCTTTAAATCCACCTCGAAAAGATCTACTTATTGATAAGTGTTACATACGTTGAGATAAAATTATACTATAAGACACTCCCTTAAGGTTAGTCTTCCCAATCCCTGGGTTCCTCACCTTAGAATTACCTTCATAGCGAAACCCTTTACACAAGAGAAGTTATTAAGACTAGCGGTCCCCTCCCAAGGAGTTCATAGAATATACATAATTATAAATCATGAAATTGGACAATAACCCTCAACCTTCACATGAGATTGCTAACCAAACCCTTTTTAGGTTTATATCATTTCTCTTAACTGAATTTATATCTTACTTATTAGTATCGAGATATAGTGATTAAGAATCCAATTAAACGTTGTCTTGACTTAGATCAAGACTAGGAAGTAATAATTTATTCAGCTTGTTTAGCTTCCTACTCAGGTTTATTTTAACCCTAGCTTTCAGAAAGACAGTGATCTAAATTCCAATTTAGCTTTAGATAGAACATACTAGAACTACTAAACAATCATAAGCATCCAGTTACATAATCTTGCAAGTATACTTAGATAATCACAAAAGTCTCCAAATTATACAATAATAATAATGCTCTCAAGATCATTCGAACCGAAGAAGGTCAAACCATCAAGATATGAATACAAACATATAAGTAATGAATATCTCTTTTCATTCCTTTCAAGCTAATCAAATACATTTTATGCATTCAGCATATTTGATACAATACTCAACAGCAATGAACATCTTTCTTCAAGTAGTATATTTAGAGAATCAAGGCTGTAATTCATCATAAAACCAAATTAAACAATCTAAACATCCTATCAGATCTGCATACTTTTACCACTTACGGCAACCATCTGCAAAAATTGTCAACACGGGTCAGTTCGATGAACTGAGCATGATAAGCACTAACTCTTAAAACAATTGCAATCCACCAATTGTTTTCATTAAACAACCTGTTTAAATGAAATCATTTCACCAAACATGTAAACATATTTCAGACTATGCTCTCTTGTAATACAAACACGACTATAAACGTGTAACTCATATTATAGTTACTAAATAGTCCTAGGTACTTTTCAGATATTTCATCATAAATATTAGTGACCAAGAAGAACAAATGTATCCAAAACAACTATCCATCTAAATCCCAAGGACAGCAACATCAGACAGACCATTACATTCAACAAAATAAAATGAATATCATAATAATTCATGATTCCATCAGTATGTTAAAACAATTCCAACAGTTAGATAAAAATATATCAACATATACTTTACAGCAGAAGAGAAAGAAACTGAGACATTCAGATGTCCCTTCCCAACATGCTCATGACTGTACTGTCCACTTAAGAGTAATGCAATCACATTATACACCTGCGACTAAGCCAGTCGAGACCACAAGAAGATCTACAGTTCGTCAAAATACACAAATAGAAATTGCCATCTAACTTACTGAACAACACAGCAGCTCTCGTGACAAGGCAGTGATAAATATCCATCAAATAGACTCCACATAACCTTCCATATTAATCAACAAACGAGAAAATATCCAACGCCATCGCTTATCAAGGTACAGTTAATAGCTCTTTACTTCAGTCAAGCACACGACTAGATAGTCATGATAACAGAAGACGTAATCATGCACAAACACAAGAGCAATCCCACTGAGTCGAAACACTCAGCAACATACAGCTCAATCTAATCCCCACTAACACAGCAAGGACTTAAATCCAAGGCTGAAATCAAAAGAATAACCTTTTTATCACAGTCAAACAAGAGGCTAGATAGCATTAAAACAAATGACGTTTCTATATGCATACCTAGTGACATTCACACTGAATCCAACACAAACCTGCACAGCTTCATACAACTGAAAGAAATCTCCACGTAGTTATACAACATGGGTGTGAATTAGAAGACGCTTACCGGAAATAATAACCTCAACAAGGTCTTCATAAAGGTCATCGTCAATTCATTATTTTCAACAAAGTTTCATCCAAGCCGTGATAGTGCAAATATAGAAAGGACTCATATCAGAGTTGAGTTTAAAAAGAAAACACAGCAATGGACAAGGTCAGTAGCCGAATTCCTACGAAAGCATTCAAGGTTTTCCACTAATTCAACACCAGCAGTTTTCACAACTAAATTTCTACAAAAGTCTAGATACAAGATATATATTAAGAACTCAAACAGAGCCAATATCAATAGGTATTCACAACCAAGCTTATACAGAAGTTGAATCACTGGTTACATTTCCAGATCTCCAACTGAGTCAATAAGCACAATATTCACAAATAAACTTCTACAGAAGTAGTAAGATAAAAGATACCTATAAAATTCGAGAATTCCAACCAAAAGAATAACATACCGTAATCACAACTGAACTCCTTCAGGAGTAGAAACGTATGGCATTCACGACTAACTTCTACAGAAGCCGAAATACAAGATATATATATATTAAGGATTCCAACCAGTGCCAATAATAATTATTCACAAACAGGCTTATACAGAAGCAGAATACTGGTTTCATAACAAGGACTCCAACTGAGTCCAATACAACAATATTCGCTCTAAGCTTATACAAAAGAGGAAAACATAATATACACTTCAATATTTCAAAAGGATTCTAACCCAAGTAATATTCTCAATCTAAAACTCCTTCAAAGTCAAATACTATCTACTCAAGGATTCCAATGGAATTCAATAACATAATGTATTCACGACTGTCTTTCTTCAGAAGCCAAGACATAATTTCATTTCAAGAAGTTCAACAGCATCAATAACATATATTAATCATGACATAACTTATACAGAAGTTGAAGTATCATGTACATTCAAGAATTCCAACAGTATCCTTTTCAACAAGTGAAAACAGCAAGGTATTGACTGAAGTCTGAATCAAACAAGAAAACAATTCATGGACTCCCACAGAAAACCGAATTCGTGTATTTTCCTTGCAAGTGTTTCTACAAAATCTAACTGAAATGCAAAACACAGCAAGATAGTGCAACAGATCGAAACACAATACACACCCATCAAGGGTTCACTTGAAAAATTGAGCCAGTAAGAAGATACAGCAACCAAATCACACAAAGCTACCATAAAAACCAACTGAACCCAAAAATCATCTGAACAGAGTTGTTTTAATGAAATCATTTGAAAGAAAGCAATATTTTTAAAGGTTAGGGCCTAACATGCCTGGTAATGTTGCTTAAAAATCTGAAGAAGACCACTGAAAGAGCTCGAGCCTTCTCCTCTTTTTCCACGTTAGATTCAACAACAATAATTTGTTATTTCCATGCTTTATAAACTTTCCTTGACAGAGAAAAGAGCTGAGTTACACTCATATTTTCCATGCAACACCAAGTAGACTGGTGCGAAGAACCAGTGATCAAACAGAGAGTAAACCGAAGCACATGAAAAACCAAACAAACTACCAGTTTTCCATTTTGCATGTCTTCCCGAGAAATCCGAGCTCGAAGACCGAGTTCATTAATTGTATTAACTCCAAAATTCCCACTCAATCTCCATTGCCACTGACCGCCATAGTTAGCGATGGACAAATGCAAGTCAAAGACCATTTCTAACTTTGGTGACTCTGCCACGTCGGCCTCACTAGCCGTTTTGAAACTTCCACTAAATCCATATCCTTCATACTTATCCATCCCATTTAATGCCATAGAAACTACTGCCCATGGCTCGCACCCCTTCATAGGTCCCCTTCCTCCACTAACATTTGTTAGGTTAGAAGCATAGGTTAGGATTTAAGATGATACTTAGTCTAACCTCCGGTAGCGCTAGGTCACTAACTTTAGAACATTAGTTTATAGCTTAGGCCTAGGTTAGCACTAACCTAACCCATAGGTTATAGTTTAGGTTTAGGTTAATAACCTTATTAAATCTAGTTTAGGTCTAACATTTAAAATGTGCAGAATAAGAACCTAAAGACATACATTCACGAAAAGGATTCACTCCAGCACTGCCAATAGGCTAGTTGAATAAATGTATCTGAATTTATTACCTGGTCCACAATCAAGACCTTCCTGATATTACGATATCGGGAACCAATTCATTTAACACGATCAGCCTGAGTTAGACTCTGGAATAGCTTATTCAATGCATTCAGACCTTGCAACCTGCGTAAGGTCTATAATTTTTGTTCATCCCGAATAAACTTAAAGCATCTCTTGGATCAATGCCATTGATCCAAGACTGGGTCTTATAGATGGATAAATCCACAATTCATTCCGAGATCAAATTGAACTCAGGTGTAAAATGAAAGAAATAAAAGAGTCCAATCATATTCCTACTCAGTCAAAGATCTTCAATTACAAAGAAGATACAGTCCATATCAAGCATGACTTCACAATCAAGGAACATATCCTTTTACATAAGAAATCATATGTCAACACTTGAATGCTCATGAGGAAGTAACAACAGTTCAGAGTGTTATAGATAATAACTCTTTCCTCTTTTTTTTCAAAACTTGATATAGTCCTTGTTGAACCAAAGATCAGCATTATTTGCATAGCACCAAGGTATGCCCCAATAAAGTTGGGAAGCTATATGACTCTGCCAGTGCTAAAATGACTCTGCCAGTGCTAAAACTTCAAATTCTCCAGTGAACTTGGCTCCTTATATGGTAATGGATACATCCTTCAAAACTCCGACAGAGAGTGGCCTTAGTCCAATTAGCCTAGAATAATACATTAAAGGATGGTTGAAATGGGGGGTCTTCCCATTTGTACCCATGTGTCCAAGATAAGAACATTGACTTTCGCACCTGTATCAATCAGTATATTACTCAATAGCCACCCATCCACAATAGCATTCAGAGTGATTTCCTTTTCATAATCTAGGCTATGAGAGGGATATTTGCATGCAAGACCTACCATCCAGTCTCAGTACTTACATGTAGATTGTTTCATTTTAACCAACTCCCTTAACATTGGAATGATTTTTTCCTGGCCGCAACATTTTACACACTTCCCTCAAGTCAGCTATATCATTTTAGACCATCTCTGATGCTTTCTTTTTCTCCTTTAAGTATTGTATCTCACCCTGAAGATTCCTTAGAAACTCCCATGGTTTCCTAATAAACCTCCTTCTGATAGGCAGGATTAGGGTACCATGCATGAAGAACTTCTTCTTTAGTGATGGTAGGTTTCTGCTCTAATGCTTCCCTAGCAGGTGCCACCTCAGCGCGGGTCGTGATCTTAACTTGTAGTTCCTCGGATTATGTTTCCATCTTAGGCATCCATTGATTTTTAACAGTGCATTGTATCCTAACCATCCCTGCACCTTTGTTTTCTTGTTTATGTTGCTTACTTAGATGCTCATATAAGTTAGGGCACTCCTCATAGCTATGGTTCTTTCTGTAGAAAGAACATGTAATATTTTGAGGACATTCAATGGCCTGTAGTGGTCAAGAGATCTGTAAGTATAACATGTTCCGTGAGGAAACTCACTTCTTCTACTACCACGACCTCATCCTCTAAATCCACCATAGTATCCTCAACCTCTGCCACGACCGCCTTCAAAATGCCCTTCTTTCTGATCATAGTGCACTTGATTATGATCCCATCCTGATGCTCATTCTTACCCTTAGATTTATCTAAAAAACAATCTGTCATACACCAATATCTATAGCATCATGGATCTCTCCAATTAGCTGGCAATCTTCCGTGTCATGAGTCGTGGACCTGCAGATTTTACATTAGCTTGAAACATTATTCCTTATCACGCGTTGTAATAATGGGAAGTGGCTAGCATCATGGTTTAAATGGCATATTTCACAATCCATCATCAATGAGCATACTATTCTATGAGGACAAATATCCTTTGTGTGACCTTTTACTTCACAATTTTTGTGAGCCAAATCCATGTGAATTTGCTGATAGTTTCTCCAGCTATTTTGCCATGGTTGTTATTTGTGCTTCTAAAAATGAGCTCACCCCCAATATCTATGCTTCCAACTGCCTCAGTGCACAATGCTGCTTCAAGTGCTTTGTGCGGATCATTGTATGTCTTATGTTATATGCCCTCTTAAAAGGGGTAATCAAGCCCCCAATGAACCATTGTGCATGTTGGTTTGCATGTATGTCATAAGAAATATTTGATAACAGTGTTTTAAACCATGCATCATACTCTCTACACACTTTCAATAGTGCCTTATTTTTATATCCTTGAGACACTTATACTCTTCTGCTCAAACTCAGGGATATGAAACTCTTTAAGGAATGCATCCTTTATAATATGTATAATCTACGTAAGTCTGATCAGGGTCAAACTTTCTATACTAGTTGTGTGCATGCCCTTGTAACGTAGTGGAAAATTGGCTTTCTCTACACTCAAAAGTCATGATTCCTTTCTTGTGCCACAAAATTTCACACATATACACATGTTTAGCAGCTATCTTCTATGCCCCTATACTCTGGAAGATGAAGAGACATTTCCATGTAAATATTCTGGGGTTGGTGCAGACCTTACCCAACTGATCCAGAACCTCCTGTGTTTCCCCTACCTCCAGAACCTCCAAATCTACCTAAACCAGAGCTACATATGCCTCCTTATCCTGAACCTATAGCTGGGGTCGGAACAGAAGATGTACTTCCCTATGTCCCAATAGTAGAACTGAACTATACCCCGACAGTCTACAAAGTGTTACCGCTGCTAGAAGTCAATCCAAAAATTTGTGCGCTTGTATTTTGTGCTGATGATACACCCGAAAAGGTACTCCCATATAACAATGAATCCATTTGTGCTGCCATGTGCCTCTTATAATACTCGCTCCTACTCTCCCACTACTTGAACTAGCTTATTAACTGCTTGTTGTACTAGATGTTGAAAAACCAAAATGCAAGGGAAAGGTTACCAAGTGGATTCAGATGCGCACCTGCAGCCTAGGTAGTATTTGTTGGCACACTTCTGCATGAGGCCGAGGAAGGATCCCTATCATGCTTTCCAAGATGGGGGAGTTCCTAATGCTCTAGCTCCACGTATTTTACGTGATCTCCAAATCCTTCATGAGCCATCTCTCTCCTCAACTCCATCTATGATGTAACATCACATTGCTTCTCTATCTCCCTCTCGCACACCTCATTATACTTAAGCCTCATTTCTTCTCTCTGCCCTTGCCGATGATAAGTCCATCATCCTTCACTAGTACTATCCCTACCTCCACATGTGGTGGGGTTTAGTTAGCCATTGGTTTAATCTCTAGGTTCAAAGTTACTGTCAGGATCTTGATCACTAGTAGAATTCCTTGTAGGTAAGCTCCCCATGGATGTCGTAAGAACTAGAACTCATCTACCTCTAGACATGTAGTCATTTTTACCCCCATCACAAAGAAAAGAAATCCCATGCGCACTAGCCTATCACCCAGCGGGTGCTGGGCACTCACCTGAGGTACGCATGGGTACCGAGTCTCTCTTTTATGTGAGTTTAGTGGGAAACATCATCTATGACCCGTGTGTAAGAGATTTGAAAGGAAGTAAGACATACAAGCACCCTAAATCTCAAAACAGCTTCTAGATCCTTGCAGTTATTCCAGACAGAAAGTGTTTACTGATTATAGAACTTATACTAAAATAGAAAAAATTTGTACAAGCATCCATACTTAGTCATAAACATAAATGAAAAAGAACTATGAGAGAGATGTATGCATCAGAATCATCAATGTTCATATTCATATAAGCTGGTAACCTCATTACATTCATAGAGCCATTACAGAATGCCATGGATAAGCAGACCGCAGTCATGCATTATAACTAGACTTATGTAGCTATGCTCTCAAAAGAAATTTTATACCACCCCCATACCCTTGATACATCCTTTCCTAGCATAATTACCCAACTAATAGAGTTCTTGTAGTATTTATGCAGAGCTCCGCCTCTCTCTATTTCTCCCTATCTTTACTTCTACAGGAACTTGTATTTATAGCCTTTATGAACTGCCAATTCATCCTCCAGCGGCCTCAGATCTGATGCCAAGTGTCTAAATGTGGTCCTCCATGTGAGCATTCTCCTCTAGGCCCAAGTTTTCCACTTTTTACCATGATGAGCTTCTAGAAGCTTCTACAACAGGCATGCTCCTTCCTGGGCCATCCTGTCACCAGACTGACACCTTATCCACTCCGCATGCATAGTCAGGTCATGCTTTTCATGCGTCCTACCCAAAATGCTCAATATGGCTAAGTCCTAAACCCTTGGTTCTATCCATGCGTGTGCCACGAGTTTCCTTAAACTCTTCCTTAAACCTTACCCTGCGTGCTTTATCCTTATGTGCCTTTATTCAACTAGGCCTTGTGCACCTAAACACCTTTTTGTACTTAGCCAATATTTTAGGGGCCTAACAAGACATGAATAAGTGGAAATTGAGTATTCCAATATATAACTATTCAAGACACCATGAAACCACGTATCCATAACTCGATTCCAAATTAGATCAACATTGTAAAGGGCCTAGAATTATTCCTATGTCCAGACAAGTGCACAATACCTCCAATTCTGTTTAGATGCATAAGCAACCAGCCACTCATATAATTCTACTAGAAAGATAGTGAAAAAGATCTCATATAGACTGTCATATAGATTTTGTTCCACCTAAGTGTGTGTGTTAAACTTAGATCCAATGCTAAACCACCGTGTGTATTCATCTTCTAGATCACGTAACCATTCTTCAATACTTGCTAAGGTCAACCGGTATGTCTTCATTGCAAACCATCTTGAAAATACCTGAAAAAGAGGTCCTGACAACATAACCAATGATGCAACCTAGAATTCAATGATATGAACCTTATGAAACCCTAGACGCACTGACACATCACTCAGCCTAAACTAAGAACTCACCTAAAGCGTGCAAAGGTACCAAGTCCCTCTTTAGGATTGCTGTAATAGGATGTTAGAATGATGGAGACTTAACATATATAGTTCTATTACTAGCTCATCATTCTACAGATCATACCATATCTATATCTAATGGAAAGTAGAATTAAGTACTAACCATGATGAGATCAAAAACATACTAGATTCAGATACACATAGAATTAACACTTAGATTCAGCCAATGTCCTTCATTATATTCAATGTAATAAGTTTACGGAAGCCTCATTACAATATCAGTAGTATGTGCGTAGCAGTTTTAACAACATATCTTTGTATATCTTAATCCCCTCTGTGTGTATATCTATTACAAAATTTACTACATATATATAAGGGTGGGGACTTTCCCTTCACTAGTTATCCCTTCCAAAAATAGGTAGCATGTTATTCTTAGCCACACACCTTTACAAAACTAGCCACACAATGCAAGTGCGCTAACAATAGACTACTAATAGATAATTGATAGTAGCAGATCTATATCTGGCTTGTGTCCATGAAAAGTGCTTCGTATCCAATCCTCCAAAAAAAAGCCAATGTGTGGCAAGCACGTCCATACCTCATTTGTGTGCTTTGCTCATCATCTCTAAAAGTAGACCTTAATGAGCGAAACGACTAAGTCCCGAAAAATGAAGTTTTGTTCCACGCGTGCATTCTCCCTATCCATTCTCACCTTTGAATATGAATCACTTCCCCATGTGGACTTCTTATGTGATTTTTTTCAAGTGTTCTTTGATCAACAGTTATATTAGATTTTCTTATTGTATTTGGATGAGATGCCTGAATCATATCAACTACAATAGGATTTTGTTTATTTAGTTTATTTCTTACATTAAATTATATTAGAGAGTGGGTTGACTACCACTAAAGATGTACCACACTTCTTGGATCTAGCACACGTTAGGCAGCCCACTGGCATATATTGTTTAACTCTCTTTTGTGGTCTTGTTTTGTATTTCAGGTAGTTCCTCCTAACCAAAAGGAATCTCTCATAGTCAGCAGTGGATCAAGAAGTCAGAATGCACACAACACCCTTTAAACTAACCATAAAAACATGTATTCCTCCTTGGCCCATACCCTTATCTGTTTCGTTAAATACACAAAGAAAATGGTGAAACATTGCACACACCACATGTTTTGTGTGCGCCTATGAATCTGACAAACTTTTGACAGCAACATCTTTTTCTATACAGTTGTGATTAGTATATGCCTAGACTTGTCAGATAATTGTTGATGTAGGCTACTATGCTATAAATTCAAATTTTAATATTTGGTGGACTTGGTAGATGAGAAATGGGAAAATGTCTCTCTGAGAATTAATGAGAAGGTTTGATTGCTCCAACCATCCAATTTGATATGATCCACCCTCTCTTTCTTCTTCAAAACATTCCAAATTGACCTTGGGATGTGCATTTGATACATTTATAGGAATATTTGCAGGAATTGAATGCTTCTTGTTGGTGGTTACATTTCAAATTCATATTTTCCATCCTTCTTCTCTTCTTCTTCCATGCATTCATTTATAAATGTAAGAGTTAGAATCATATTTAATGTTGGACATTTTTTATTCTTACGCACTTTGCCAAGGACTTCATATTTTTTGTGTTTTGAGTTACAGGCCTCTAGATCTAGCTCTTGCATGTGGATATCAGCTTCTTTCACAATTATAACAAATATGTGCATTTATAGAAGTAATAGAAGCATCGTTTTATGACTATTCTCTCTCCTAATGTGTTTGCATTATTTCTTCTTGCCTTTTCTTTTGCATTACATGTCTGTTGTGCCATTTCACGTCCCTTGCAACTCCTTATTTAGTTGTGTTCCATTAAAAACTGATATGGTAAATATGTTTTTAAGTCTTACAACACATGTCTAGCCTTATTTCATGCATTTCCTTTCATATTCACTCATAATAGATAGTGTTCATTCCTCTTTACTAGTGCTATCACCTTTTAGTGTAGCTTCCTTTCATTTTATCCTTTTATCCCTAGTCCCCTTGGTATTATTAGCTTAGTTTCCCTTTCAGTACTAGGTGTAGAAGTAACAGTAGATTTAGATAGAGGAACCGGCCTTCTCTGGAGATCCGTCCCAAGTGCACAAGGTCCCACATTTTGGGGATGGTTCCATTGTTGTCACAAACAACTCGGCTCTTCCAGATCTGAGATGCGGGTGTAATTTTAATGACCTACAGTTTCTGGGATGCCCAGTGGGACAAAAATGAAAGCTTGAATTTCATATTGCTAAGTTCTAGTTTGTGGACTTAGTATTTCATCCTTTGGAGTCTTATTTCAACACATCTAATGACTCCCAACATTTACATATCTCTATGTTAGCAACCCTAAGCACCTTTCATGAGAGGAGTGCATATAAGGAGAAGTGTAGTAGTTGAAGACTCTTTCAATTACTTCCAACTATCCCCAAGAAGATTTCGTTCTAGAAAGCCTACATGTTCATCTCTATCTCTAGCGTGTCAAACCCATTAAACTCCTCAAAACAAAAAACCAGCGCATCCTATAATGGTGCATCAACCACCTCCTCCACTAAGGTACTTTGCTAACTTAACTGGAGGAAGTCCCCTGGTTTTGGCTATGTAACATGATATGCCAAATGGTGAACTCAAAATTATTCCATACTTTACTGGTGAGAATCAAGTCACACCTTAGTAGCATATCCAAGATGTAGCAAACGTATGTTCACTCTATTTGATCACACATGATGATGTAGCTCTTTTTTAGTTTTCTTTATGTTATTGAGATGAAATAATAGGGATAAAGGGCTAAGGAGGAATACTTGTTTATGTTGGTCATTTGATGGTTGTTGCATGCGTTTTCACTTCTCAATCCAATATTGACTGTGAGAGTTTCCTTTTGTTTGGGAGGAACTACCTGAAATAGAAAACAAGACCACAAAAGAAGAGTTAAATAATATATGACAGTGGACTGCCTAGCGTGTGCTAGATTTGGGAAGTTTTGATACTCCCTAGATGGATGTCAATCCACTTTTTAAAACAACTTAATGCGAGAAAAAAAGTACTACCATAGTTGATATGTTTTAGGTATTTAATTCAAGCTCAATGTGTAAATATAACATAACAGGCTAGGCTATAGTCAGATCCGAAGGGTAGGTAGGTGTCAGGGTGTTAGAACTGCTCATGGTCAGGTTCTAGGTTGTTTGGGTCACTTGGTAGAAGGTAGGTTGGCTTTATTATTGGCACATGTGTAAAACATAGAGATCGATGTCAGTCGGCTATAATTGGCGATGATTTAGAAGGGACCGACGATGATCATAGGTAACTAGCGTCGGTAGGGTTAGGGTGAAAGGAACTCAATGAGATATGATTGTGGGGATTGAACTAAGGCCAAACAGAGATGGAAGGGTGAATAGGGAGGTCTATAAAGGTCTCTGGTATACTCAGAGGTGTGTAGCAGGTGAGTATGGGTGACTTGGTGGTGTGGGTAGAGGAATGGTTGAGTCTACAAGTAGGTAGAATATGGGAAATGAACATGCACCATATAAACTGATAACAAAAGTAACAAAGGCTATTATACTGAAATAGACTATGTTAGTAGAAGATACAATTATTGTGATGCAAGTTTGATGGCTGAATGGTGATAACAGTTGATTAGAAGAATGGTGTTTACTGCCACGATAGTGGTGCCTGGAATGCTTTCGTGAGTGCAATGCTTTAGGATCTATCCTAGTGCTGGCTATGGATGTCTGTAGACATGAAAATAATCTGGTTCTACTTGCATGTAGTTCTCTTCTCATCTCCTTCTTCTCAGAATGTGCCAACCCAAAAATAAGGTTGCTGGGGTGAATAAATTTAGGGGTGACCGACGTCGGTTAAGGTGGGATTCCCTAGGTTTACTAAAAATGACATATTTCACATCTTTTGGATCAAGGTTTGTTCCTTTTTTTTTAAGGATCCAAATGGATGTTACCTCTTTTTATGAGCGGGAAGGTGGTTAGAGGGATAATAGGAATTGATTTTTAGGGTTAAACTAAGTCTTAACTTATTAAGGCAAGTAAGATTAGGTCTTAGTTAGTTATGGAAACATGGCAAGAATAGATCTTGGGTGAGGTGGCTAGATGAGGTGGAAATTAGCTTGATTAAAATAATTAAGTAATGAATATTGTGAGGATGAGTATTAATTAAATTAAATTAATATTAATGTGGGGTATAAGGGTCATGGTTAGGTTAATATCTGTAAGCTGGTTATTCGAAAGGGGACCAATGGAAGTGTTACCCAATTTTGGTGTCTACATTTTTCCCCTTTTTGTTGTGTAGCTTATATTGGTAAGTGACGCTGATAAAAATAAGATGCGGTTGCCTCATGTGTGGGTGAAGGTGATGTTTCCCTAAGCGTGGGTGAAGGTAACCCCCCTCAAACTACGAACCAATGAGGTGATAGAAGGAAACTGTGAGTGGTTTGATAAAATGAGGAGGTGGGTGGTTTGAGAAAACAAGGTTAGGTGTGAAGAAGGTTATGGTCGAGGGTATGGTGATTGTAAGAGGTAAGGTAGGTGAATAGGTAGAGCATTCCGATGTATGCACATGTCATGAAATGCCATGAGATACCAAGGTTTCTCAACATAACAAATGTACATTAGATAGGGTTGTAAAAGGTCATCCAAATAAGTGTTGTTGAGGTTTGGTATCCAGGGTATAGGATACGGGCTGGGTACTCAATGAGGTAAGATGTAGGAATGTGTAGGTGTGGTTCTGGTACATCTAAAAGGGTCAAAAGGTTAAGGTTTGTTTGGATAAGGGTCATGACCATAGGAAAGGTAAAGCTATTAGGCTAAGAAAAATAGGGACCATAATCATAAGATGCAACATGTGAGGACATGGGAATATCCACTTAATCAATAATTAGCTAGGTAGGTGTGTTTGTAGGTGGAGGTAAAAAACAGGTAATGGGGTAAAGGTCCAATCGGAAAAAAAGGGAAATGGGCCAAGGTCAAAGGTAGTGACAGTCAAACACACACACACACACACATATAAACTATGGTACGATACCAGAGTGAAAAGCTTGCAAACTCTACATCATCCAAGGTCAATAGGTCTATCCAAACAGGGTTGAAGTGATTTTGATATCCAAGGTATAGGATATGGTGCGGAAACACAATGTAGGTCAGGTGTAGGAACGTTTAGGTATGTTTTGGTACACCAAAGTTTGGGTCAGGATAAACATCATGACAATAGGAAAGGTAAGGTTAGTAGGTAAAAACAACACGAGTAACATCTCCGCAAGGTATAACGAACACATGGGTTTAAAGGTCATGAATAGTGTTCTGGGTCAAGACATATATGTCATAGTATAGGTATGACCGAGGTACGAGTAAAAATAATAGGTCCCTAAATGTAATTTAGGATGGGTGTAGGTAAGATGGGTGAAGGGGTAGGTGGCAATAAGGGTGGGTAAGGTCAAGGAGGTGGTGGGAAGGGTAAATTTTTTTCAGAATAGAGTAAAAGTTATTAACAGGAGTATGATAGGTAACTGATGCCGGTTATGTAATGACTGACATACCGGTTAGGTAGGGCATAAATTGACCATTGTCGGTCATGTCAATTTGGGTATAAAAATAAAAAATATGTATAATACAGATTCATTTGTACGTTTTGACTTTGGGGAAAATGATAGAGCGTTAAACGAGTTATGTTTTGTTGAGAGAGAAGTAAAAGGAACGATACCCTGTTGAGGTGGAGATATCCGGTTAGAGAGGAGAGCTAGGTAGATGGGTCCATGAGATTAGGTAGAGAAAGGTGATTCGTAGAGATAGTGGAGTTAGATTTGGCATGGAAGAGGTGGGAGAGGGTTTGGGTGTGCCTCCGGTGTAGTGGCTAGACGTGTCACCTTTGAGGCGATGGTGAGACGAGTAAGAGCTAATCATTTCAACATATTGGGTAAAGGAAGAAAGGAAAACGGGTTGGGAGGGTTGGGTAGGTTAAAAAAATAAAAATTGTGGTTAAAATGATGTAAGGAGGGGTGGGAGAGGGTATGGATAGGACAAAGAAGGGTGGTGAGGGATAGAGGTGAGGATTGAGTAGAATGAGATAGGTGAATAGTGGGATTTGGTATGTTGGGGATAGAAAAATAGAGGTTTTAGGTTTGGGTGTGGTGACAGTGACTGACGCTGGTCAAGTTATGGCTGACGTTAGTCAATATAAGCTGACGTCAATTAGGTATGGGGAACTGATGCCGGTTATAAAGGACCGGTGTCGTTCAGTATTAACCGGTGCCCAGTTAGGGTTAAAGGGATAGTGGTGAAGGATAGGTAAGGTGATTAAAATAGATAGTGGTTGAGGGGTGGGGAA
Organism: Taxus chinensis; assembly: GCA_019776745.2. Classification (NCBI taxonomy): domain Eukaryota; kingdom Viridiplantae; phylum Streptophyta; class Pinopsida; order Cupressales; family Taxaceae; genus Taxus; species Taxus chinensis. The sequence goes on from CM034146.1 coordinate 903,850,306, forward strand.
GAAGGTGAGTAGTTATGGGGAATGTTGGGTAAAATCAAGATTTAATAATGTTTGTGATTTGTTGAATGTAGGCCAGAGAGAAGCTACAGATGCGAGATAGGGTACTTCCCTTGCTTGTGGAGGTGTGAGGGAATGTGATATTCGATGATTGGCACCATGTCGTAAAGGTTGGCTTGATTGGGGTTAGATGCTACCAGAACATAGTATGGGAGTCGAGTTTGATGGTTTCCCTCATCGACAGATGGGACTCGATGACCAATACCTTCCATCTACCGATAGGTGAGATCACAGTCACCCTAGAGGATGTGTATAAGATCTTGCAGTTACCGATAGTGGGGACACAGGTGTATTCAATCTCCTCAAAGGAATTTGAGGAGTTGATACTGACTGTGTTTGGCAAGGGATGATGGAGTTGAGGTTCCATAGCACCAATATGACCTACGGAGATATGTATTAGGCCCATCTGGAGGAGATGAGGTTAGTGGTGTTGCTAATGGAGACAGTCTACTATTTTACACTACTAGATGTAGAGGGTATGAGATTCCCATGATCATTGATGGGGGTTCTACATGATATGGTGGAGGAAAAGACTCATTTTACATGGGTGGCCACATTCTTGGTACAATTATATGGAGAGCTATGGGCTTATGGGTGGATACAGAGGTATAGCCTGTGTTGTACTTTCCTACTTCATTACAAGGCATATGAGCACATTGTGGGGTGTGCATATAGTTGGTATGCCCTGAGCTAATGCATTTAAGCCAGGTTTGTATTGGGTAGGCTTCAGGAGATGGATTCCTATAATTGGGGAGCACCGAGTTATTAGAGCTACACATGATGTAGCTTATTATAGGCATTTTCTAGAGGGGTTGTCTGACATGGACATCATTGGAGGTTATATGTGGGCTTCCCATCATATAGGCATATGGTTTGAGGAGCTACATGAGCTAAAACTGATCCAATGGATAGAGGGGTGGCGTGTAGGAGAGCACAAGATGATATCTATAGATAGGGTCCAACGATAGTTTGGGATACTTCAGGATATATTCCCACCCTTCCCATAGTATAAGTGGGATGATGTGGTGAGGCCTCTACCTATATTACAGCCAATGGTGCTGACAGGGAAGGAGGATCAGGTGATTGATGATGCTGGGATTACTGATAGATACATACAGTGGTGGGATGCACATTTACGAGCAGTATCGCAAAGGCTGGGGTAACCATATTTAGTCACCATCACAATGTAGAGAGACACCCTACAAGGTCAGGTGGCTACCATGATTACATAGTTAGGGATAGTGCAGGGGCAGTTGATAGGTTCAGAGGCATAGGTTACCACTTTGTAGGCATAGGTGGCCACTCTATAGGCCCATGTAGTGCAGGGATAGGCACCCGTACAGGGTGGAGATGGGGATGGGATACAGGTGGCCACCCTACAGGTCTAGGTTATAGGTTTACAGGGCCTTTTGGCCAGTACACAAGCATAGGTTATGGCCCTTCAGGCCCAAATATAGGTAGGGGCGGGAAAAAGTCCCTCAGGATAGGCACATGCATAGGGACAAGGTCCCTCTTTACAGGTACTAGCGGGACAGGGTCCCGAGAGCTAGGTACAGGGGCTGAGACTGATGAAACCTCCGTAGACAGTTCCTATGGCTAGGTTCAGGGATGCCCTAGGAGAGGCACGGTATTACTAGGATCACTTGATGGATATCGGGATAGATGTTCCATCCTATGCAGAGAATAAAGCATAACTTGCCTTAAGTGAGAGGACCAAGTCTCGTATGCATAGTGTAGAGAGTACAGAGGGCTAGCAAGCCCCAAGACAGGGTCAGGGTGAGGCCACCAGTGTATGGAGGCTAGCTCTAAGTGTGGTACCAACTGAGGGAAGACTGAGGCCCATGGTGGGTGGTGAGATGTTAGCTAGACATAATACAAGGGTAGAGAAGGAGGAGGAGATAGGTGAGATGGATATGGAGGATATCCAAAGGGGGGATATCTGATAGTCGTACGTCCCTCCATTTTGTATAGGTGTTTATTTTTTATATATACCAGCCTACGTGCTAAAGAGAGTGAGGATGTATATGAGAGTATTTTTATTTTTGATCATATATCGGCCCGTGTGCCAAAGATGGTGAGGCTGTATATGAGAGTTTTTGTATTTTTGACCATATACCAGCTTGCGTGCCAAAGGTGGTGAGGTTTTCTATGAGAGGTTGGTTGAGATACTGGTATTTATTTATATCCATCTACACATGTATGTACATGCAGACTTTCCAATTTATATCTGATGGCATTTCTAACATGGATGGGGTTATTGATTTTAATTTCTGTTATTATGTGTGTATGTGATGGAAACTAGGTGGATTAGGCATGATGGAGTCAGGTCGGTTTAGGTATGATTGAGTTAGGTTGGTTTAGGAAAGATTAAGTTAGGATGGTTTATGTATGATTAAGTGACATTAATTTAGGTATGGTGGAGTCAATTCAGCTTAGGCATTATGGAGTCAGGTCTGTTTAGGTATGATTGAGTTAGGTTGGTTTAGGCATGATTGAGTTAGGTTGGTTTAGGTATGATTGAGTCAAGTTGATTTAGGCATGGTGGAGTGAAATCAGCGTAGGTATGATGGAGTCAGGTTTATTTAGGCATGGTGGAGTCAGATCGTCTTAGGCATGATGGAGTCAGGTTGGTTTAGGCATGATTAAGTCAGGCTGGTTTAGGTATGATGGAGTTAGGTTGATTTAGGCATGATTGAGTTAGGTTGATTTAGGTATGATCGAGTCAGGTTTGGTTAGGCATGATTTTACTTAGGTTTTATGGTTGATTGAATTTCTAATTCATTATTTTGTGTAATTAATGATGGTATGGATCATGGTAATATGTTTTGTACGAAAATGTATGATTATGGTAAAGAAATGGTAGACGCGATGAAATGATTGTATGTGTTATGATGGTAAAAATGCTTAGCAATTGTTTCATGTTTGGTTTAATTTCCAGTTATTGATATAGAATGGAAACAAACTAGGGTAGAATGTGAATAATAAATTGAAAGGGGGTTTTGGTTAGGGTTAAGAATGGCTGAGCTAACCTCCAAGGGCCCCATGCCCTCAGATTGTTGCCTACATAGTCTCGATGAAAAGGGACGTCAGGTAGATGTAGTTCTCCCATAAGCTAGGGAAGATTATGATGAAGTAGAGGAATGGTTTGGTAGGTGTTAGGCATGGGTGAATGTAGGTTATAGGCATGATTGAATTTAGGTCATAGGCATGGTGGAGTGGTTTGTAAATATAGGTGTCAATGATTTGGTTCTGTATAGGATAATCAATAAGTAATGAGGAAGGTGAAGGGTAAGAGGGGGTAAAATACCCACTTGATTGATAAGAACCTTGATGAGTCAACCTATAGACACCAAATTTGTGTCTTACGACCCCTTGTGACCCACATCTCATCTCACAACCTAACCTCATCACCTAAACCTTACACAATTATTTATTAATTACCTTGTAATTGATAAATCTACATCATCTCACCTACCACCTCATTTTGCCACTTCATCATGACCTAGCCCTAACCCTAAACTAACCTAATTAAGACCTATAACTTGGTCTACACCTACACCCATGACTAATGACCCCTTTCTCGCACCCAAAACTGACCTTCTAGTCACTTGACCAAGCCCACAACTAATCCCTCGGGAGAAAAGCAAGGAAGGTGGGATATTTTACTAAAAATAGCCTACTTTTTCCTTACCGATGCCAGTTCCTACTCGACCGCCGTCGGTTACGCAACCGTCATCGGTTCCCTGTAAAATGGGCTCCCCAAACCAAAAACAAAGGATCGGAATTTCATTTTGGATCGGAGGTCGAAGGATTTTTGAATGAAGAGAGAGCATCAGGAGCGATCAAGAGAATCCGGATCTTTACTTGACTGAGCAAAGACAAGTGAAGAGACAAGAAGAGTTTACAGCAAAGGAGATCAAGCCAAAGACTGCAACTGGATACCAGAGCCCTGTGATACTCAGCTGATTTGATCTGCTGTGTGTCAGACCATCCTACCTCAGTTCTGCCTTTGCCATCAGAGTTCTTGGACCTGCATCTTCGTCAATAACTAGTAAGTTACATCTTGCATGTCCTTTTGATAATACTTCTTAGACTTTTGAATCATAGTCCTCACAAATCCATTCCTAGATCCACTACCCAACGTGTCATTGAATCTAACCATCATTCATTTACCTCTCATCATCTCATTACCTAATATCACCCATATACCAGCCTTAACAACAACACCGTTACCCTACGACACAACCACCCGATAAAACAACCAACCTACAGATCCTAGACCCCACCGGTATCGGTTATCAGTGACCGCCATCGGTTATTGTGGTTCAAAACCAGAAATCAGCCTTTCCCCTACCTGTTTCAACAAAGCAACTTAATTGATATTTTACAGTCTTTGGTGTTAATTCATATTAGCAGGGAAACTAACCACCTTCGAAAGGAAGTTTTATATTTCTTGGGCCCAAGGCAGTTTCCTCATTTATTGTTTAATCAAAATCTTGTGGTCTTATGTTCTTATTTACAGGTAGTCCTTCCAAGACAAAAAGGAGTTCTTTGCAGTCAGCCTGATCTTTCTCTACGGTACGCGCACACCATCTCGACATTCAACAGGTATTCCTCCTAGCCCCAACCCTTATCCGTTTCTAAAAGGAATGAAACATTCCGAGTGAAATATTTTGGCACGCCAGGAATTGATCCTGACATTGCCGTCCATAACATTACACTAAAACCTGATTCCAAGCCAATTAAATAGAAATTGAGAAAAATGCATCCACGCATTGCTCTCTTGGTCAAAGAGGAGCTTCAACGACTCTTTTCTGTTTCTTTCATTCTGCCTATTGACTATCCTCAATCGATTTCTAACATCGTACCTGTCACTAAAGCGACGGGGGGACTTTGGATATGCACGGATTTCTGGGATCTTAACCTCGCTTGCCCTAAGGATGACTTCCCCCTGCCTAGCATTGACCAACTTGTAGATCTCACTGCAGGCCATGAGATGCTCTCTCTCATGGATGGTTTCTCGGGATATAACCAAATTTTGGTTGCCCCCGCCGATCAACATAAAACTGCCTTCATAACTCCTTGGGGAACCTTCTGTTACCATGTAATGCCATTTGGCCTTAAGAATGCTGGTGCAACCTATCAGTGGGCTATGACCTACATTTTTCATGACATTATGCACACTATCCTTGAAGATTACGCCGACGATCTTCTTGGCAAATCTAAACATCATAGTGAACATCTCGATGTTTTAACCATTATTTTTGATCGCCTGTTACAATATTCTGTCCACCTTCAACCAAAGAAATGTGTCTTTGGTGTCCTTTTGGGGAAACTTCTTGGCTTTATCGTCTCTTTGTGTGGCATCGAGGTCGACCCATCTAAAGTCAAAGCTATCCTAGAAATGCCCCCACCTACCAATCTCAAACAATTGCGTAGTTTACAAGGTAAGCTCCAATCTATCCGACGTTTCATCTCCCAACTCTCGGATCGATGTCAACCTTTCCATCACCTTCTTAAAAAGGACATTGATTTTCAATGGAGCGAAGAGTGCCACCTAGCCTTTGAAGCTCTCAAAACTTATCTCTTGCAGCCACCCGTGCTTATCCCACCTCAGGACGACCGCCCTTTCTACCTTTACCTTTCCGCCACTGACCACGCTGTAGGGGCCATGCTTGCACATCATGACTCCGAGAATCGAGAACAAGCTGTTTATTATATAAGTCGTACTTTGGTGGACTATGAGACTAGGTATACACATGTAGAAAAGTTATGCCTAGCCCTATCATTCGTGGATACCAAACTCTGACACTACCTTTTGAATCACAAAACTTTCGTCATCACCAACACGGACCCCATCCATTACATGTATGCCAAACCTCATCTAAACCAACGCATCGCCAGATGGCTCATGCTCCTCGCCGACCTCGACCTTGAGTTTGTCCACCAGAAATCAATCAAAGGACAAACCCATCGCAGATCAACTCGCGGAAGCCCCTCTACCAGGGGAACAATTTACCAATTTTACATTCCCAGACGAACTCATCGCTACTCTTTCCCTCAAGGAGGAGTCGTATCCAATGACCCTCTTCTTCGATGGATCCAAATGCCACCGTGGTGGAGGAGCCGACATTGTTCTCATTCCTCTCGACGCTGAGCCCATGCCTCTTTCATTCTGACTCGATTTCCCTTGCACTAATAATACAACGGAATATGAGGCCCTTGTTCTGGGTCTCCAAGTTGCGTTACACTTAGGTATCAAATCTATCAATATTTTTGGCGATTCTCAATTGGTAGTCAATCAAGTTATGGGCATCTACCAATGCAAAAATGAGGAACTTCAAAAGTACAAACACTACGTGGATTCACTTCTAGCCTTATTTACTCACTATTCTATCTAAACCATTCCCCGCTCCACTAACAAATTTATGGGTACTATGGCTTGCTTAGCCTCGCAAATTCCATCTTCATCAACTGACTCTGACATTTTCGTCTTGGTCCAACAACTCTTTGCCGCATCTTATTCAGCCCCGGTTGCTTGTACGATAAATACTGTGTCTGCTAACTCGCAGGATACTTGGTATCACCAATTCCATGACTACCTTACAACCTCTGTTCTCCCTTATGACCTTACTAGTACTGGCAAATGCGCTTTTCTTAAACATGTTTCTCGTTATGTTGTTATGGGGGGACTCCTTTATAAACGCGGCTTTGATGGCATCCTCCTTCGATGTCTCACCGGCGTGGAGGTCACCCATACCATCCAACAGGTCCATGACGGTATTTGTGGCGGACATTTTAGTGGCCTTGCCGTGGCCAAACAAATCCTTTGCCTTGGTTATTATTGGCCTACTCTCAATAACGATTGCTACGAATATGTTAAGCGTTGTGTTATGTGTCAACAACACGCCAACCTTCAACATACTCCTAGCCACCCCCTACAGGTCGCCCGAGATCTTTGGCCTTTCTCACAATGGGGTTTAGACCTTATTGGTGAGATTTACCCGTCCTCTTCGCAACGTCACCGATGGATTATCACATCAACCGAATATTACACGAAATGGGTGGAGGCTATTCCACTCATTTCAACCAAAAAAGAAAAAATTGTAGAGTTCATTAACCACCACATTATCTGTCGTTTTGGGTGTTCCTCATCGCCTGATAACAGATAATGGAAAATCTTTCAAAAATAAGTTATTACAAGACCTTTGTGACAACTTTGGTATTAAACTTAGCTTCTCATCACCCTACTATCCACAAGCAAATGGAAAAGCCGAATCCTCTAATAAAAACCCTAACCAAAATCCTCATGAAAGTTGTCAATGAGTCTGGAAGAAATTGGCACGATCACATCCCCTTTGCCCTTTGGGCTTATCATACTAGCATTCGTACCTCTACTAATGCTACACCTTTTTCTTTGGTATATGGTACCCGAGGCTGTCTTGCCTCTCGAAATACAAATACCCTCCCTCAGGATATCTCTTCAGGATATTCTCACCAATGATGATTTCTGCCAAGAGCGGTTAGCCCAATTGGAGCTTCTTGACGAACGTTGTCTTACAGCTCTCGATCACCTTCAAATCTATCAAAAACGTATCAAGCGTGCTTATGATAAGCGACTTCATGAGCGTACCTTTAAGGTTGGTGATCTTGTCCTCAAAGAGAATCAACATGTAACCAAACTAGAAAAGAGAAAACGTGGAAAATTTGCTCCTAATTGGATTGGGCCTTATATAATCACTCACACTTATGGATCAGGCACTTATCGTTTAGCTTCGCTTAATGGTAAACCTGAGCCTAAACCCCTTAATGCCTTGCATCTTCGACCATTCTACTGTTGAATTTAGTGTTATATCACTTCTTATCTACCTACTGCTTGTCCCTTGAGCTCATTTACCGCTACATACACTTTGTTTCCTACATCTCCAAATAAAATCAAGCTCACTTCTCACCTCCCCTCAACGATGCCTTCCCCTTTTTAGTCTAGTCCATGACTTCAAAGTATTAAAATAACACCTTCTTATGGGATTTTCTTGAGTCAAACTTCCTACCAAACTAGATGCTTCACGCCAAAAGAACATCTAGCTATCTAAATTATATATAGACTGCTCCCTCGAAGGACAGCTATATGCCAAATTATTGCTGCTATTATATATAGACTGCTCCCCCGAAGGACAGCTATGCACTAAAATCATATCTGCTACTATAAATAAACTGCTCCCTCGAAGGACAGCTATACATAGTCAGCCTTTATCAGAAGCTTCTCGCATGGATCAGCTTTGTGAAGACCTCAAGAATATCCCTTGTAGACTTCCCACATCGATTAGTCTACATTCAATAAATAAAAGCCTCATTCAAAAATTTTTTTTTGCGTCATGGACTTGTCTATTTAGGGTAGGTTCTCTTTCGTCAGAACACTCACTTTGTAATAAGTTCTCTGTACCTTAGCTATACCATTCACCTCACCTCACCTCACCATTTGTTTCAACTCAAGGGACATAACGTACACTCGATATGTTGTGATCATACAACTCTTTTCACCTATTGACTTCTCATCTATGCATCGGTACCTAGGGCTTCAAGCTCGTTCTACGTTGTGTGGTTTGTTTAGCTCTTTTCACCTACGGAGCAATCTTTCCTCTTTGCCTCGCATCTAGGATTGTGTGTTGATCTTAATCAGGGCATGATTCCCTACCACTTGGGTAGGCTCACTTTCGCTTCCCTTATACCTTTTACAACATCACCAATTCATTACCAACACCCTCAACCTTACCTTACCAACATTAATATCAACATTTTTACCAACCAACCAATTGCCTAATCGTACCAAATTGCCTGAATTCACCTCTCCCTGATCCTAAGGGAGAACTACATCGGTCTGAGGCCCTTCCTTGCTTTGTGCAATGGGCTATGTAGGCAGCACTTAGGAGACATGGGGTCTCCCAAGGTTAGCTTGACCATCCCCTACCATAACCTATCATGTGTGGTAAATATAAATATTTTTGTGTATTTCTATTTAATCACATTCCTCTTTTATCCTTTTTCAAAACACCAACAGTCAAAACGAAAGCATTCTTATTATTATCATAACTCAAATCAACATACATATTCAGTCTTATTTAGATGTTAAACAAATACATCTCCTCTATCATCGACACGCAGGTTGGCATCCTTATTTATTCTTATACCTTGCTAACATTTATTCAGACCCTCATGCCTCATCCCGCACCAGGTGATGACCATGATCGTCAACGCCTCTCACCAGGCCTCTCTGTCCTCAATGGTACCACGGCTATTGGTACCACCCACTGATCTACCAATCTCTCCTGTAACATATGAATACACTCCCTCGCATGGAGAAGTTCAGCCTCTAGTCTCTCCGCCCGTGACTCCACAACCGCTAACAATCCTCTTGTCTCATTCACCTGTGTTTGAAGCTGCTGAACTAAACTCTGCAGACGATCTCTCTCTGATGTAATCATAGCTATGTCAGGACGATCACGTACACCTTGCAGTTCTGCTACCCCACCATAATCTATAGGCCTCTGTCGTTCCTGCATCCATCACACTGCGATCGGCTGCTATCTCCTCTGGCCCTTCTGGAGGTGTTGGTCGGGGAGGTGAGAATGCTGCCTCGGCATCGATCCTCATATATGGTCTATAAGCCAGGGGTATATCCTACACAAATCCGAATTGTCGCCGCACGCGATCTATAGGAATCCTCTCATACTCACCTGGCCTGTGCCCTGCGATCCACCTCAATCACTCTACACCCCTAAACTCCTCAGCTATATTCTCTGTTACCATATAGTTCCCGTAAGGCCTCCAGCAGATATCAGCAATCGTCACCCTCTCCCATACCTGCCTGCAATACTCAATGTCACCCGTCACGGCCTGAGATCTTGCCTCTTGTTCTGTCTAGACCCATCGTCTGAATCCCAACCTCTGTACTCCGGTCTCTCCTGAGTGGATGGATCGGCTTACTGGTCGCACACAAACAATGTGCTCATAGGCCCAACAGTGTAATAAGTATGAACAATCCAGTGTCGTCCTGTGATTTCGCCTACAAGCCCATAAACCCCTGTATAACTCCGCCAAATATGCAGGTGCCCATGCAAAAGTCACGTTCCTTTCTATCATCTCCCAGATAACACACATCAATGCCTTTGGAAATCTTCCCCCTTCTGCCCTCAGTAATGCATAATACCCTACCGCTATCATTAATATCACTGCTAACCTTGTCTCCTTAGGGTGTGCTGCATACATTATCCCATATGTGAATGACAAACCTCGTTGTGTCAAATCTCGTGCGTATGGACCAAATACTGCTGTTATCGATCCCCGCGCCACGCTAGGTAATGCCTGATATACTGGTTTTCCTGTAATAGGGAGCCTCAAAATACGGAACACATCTTCCAATGTTACTGTCATCTCCCCTGTTTGGCAGATAGAACGTATTCTTCTCTGGATTCCATCTTTCAATCAACGCCTGTAACATAGTATGGTTACGTGTGATTCGTGAATAATAGAGGATTCCACTTAACCCCAAACGATTTATCAATGTCCATTCCGCTGGTGTTACATCCGCTCGGATTCGTGACAACAGCGTTCGCACACTATCATTCATCCTCAACCCTGCCTCTGCCTGAATACATCAAAACAACAAACAACCATTCAATCCATCAAATCCCTAAGGGTTTTTCTCACATTCTAGAAATTCCTCCAGTAACCGGTATCGGTTATAAATAACCGGTACCGGTTCAGTAACCGATACCGGTTCCCCTAACCGGTATCGGTCACTGTCAATTACATACACCTTGCCTAAACAACCACCTACGACAATAAATCACTCGTTTATTCCTCTCTGTATACACAGACATACCCAAAACCCTTGATTACCTACCACGTAACACTCACCCTCATTTATAACCCTTGCTATCATGTTTTCTTTCTCATATCTACCCACCTACTCTCCCCCATCTTATTCACAAAACATGCAGTAATCAAATCACAACCAAAACGTTTACCTCTTGAGTTGCAGCAGCTTGAGGTGGCCCTTGTCTTCCCTCTCGTCCCTGCCTGCTGGATGCTTCTCCTCATTCTGCCATGATCACCACCCTTTTCAAATTCACCTTTCTGCCTTCTGAATCTCAGAACACATTCACTTTCCCTGTCTCTTTTCTCCTTATCACTCAAATCTCTCATGTAATTACCTGTCTCAGTCGTCAAAAAGCGTCGCGTTCGCATATTTAACTTCTTGCATGGCTCTCAAAATTAGAACTTAAGTTGCCACCCTAGCTTTTCTATTTTTAGAAAAGCTCATACCTAAATAACCGGTATCGGTTACGTAACCGATATCGGTCTACTAACTACCCGCCGTCGGTTACCTAACCGATATCGGTTACACACCTGCCTTTTTGAAACATAGTTCTTTTCTTCATTTTTCTACCTAATTTTTTATCACGCCCGCCTCTTTTCCTGCATAACAACACCATTATCCATATTTGTCCATCCAATCCACTTCTCATTACGATTTCATCCATATCATCTATCTACATTACCCAAAACAAACATGCCATCATCTAAGGATATCAAAAAAAACTATCAATCTATACACCATTTGGATCCAACTCATCAGATACATATATAACAATGTCACCAAACCCAGCAACAAAACATGCCACATTTCATCATATAACATGTCATCCATATATACGTGCAAAAGACATCAACATCATCAATATAGCAACATGTCAATTAAACTCATCATACAACCTATATCACAAACCATTGACGAAATACTTAAAAACATTTTGAACACAGCATGTGGGTCAAATCATCATATCTATATATATATACAAGGTTTCAAATATACAACATGCCCTGCAGCGAGGCCTCTGTGATCTCATAATACAACAACAAAGTCGGCACGCAGGCCGCAATAAATGACAATAATCTCGACTCGGCTCGTAGGTCGGTCCCTCATATCAAAAATATACTCGGCTCGCAGGCCGGTATCAACTATATAACCCGTACTCGGCTCGCAAGCCGGTATACAATGAATGAATAAATGTAGGCACACAGGCCTCTATCACCACAACCGGTGCGCAGACCGGTGCCCATGTCCATATACAAAAACAATGCAGGGATCCCTCAGCTCTCCCCATCGCCCTCAGCACCTCTCCCTGCTGGTCCCTGTGGTGCCTCTCCTCCTGCCTGTAACAGACACGCCGGCTTTGGCTGCACCTCCCTGCGATCTCTAACTATGGGAGGTCTCTGCTCTATAAGATGCATATGGCTGATACTCAGCTCTGGTACCATCAAGAACATCTTGATAGTACCAGGCCTCTGCTCTCACCTCCATATATCTGTCCCGTGCCACCGTAGGTGCTGGGGCTGGTCCCCGAACTCCTACTACCAGTGCCCCCTGTGCCTGTGATGGTGCCGCTGGTGGTGCCTGTGGCCGTGGTGGTACCTGTACTTGTGCCTGGGGCTATGGCTGTGGCTATACCGCTGGTGGTGGTGGTGCCTGTGCCTGTGCCTGTGTCTATACCTGCGCCTGGGCTAGCTGCCCCTGTAAAACACCTATCTATGCCTGTGTAGCAGCAAGCTGCCTCTGTAATAACTGTACCTGGCCCCTGAGCTGATCTCGCTCTGCTGTCACTGCTGCCAAGTCTGGCTGTGCAGGCTGTGCTATCCTCGCTACTCTCTGACCAGCCCACTAAACCATATGTGCTCCCATACAGCCAGCATCATCTACAGTGTCATCTTCCGGCCTCTCAGCAAACCCAATCTCGATCCACGGGCTGAGGTGCAGGTAGTGGGGCCTCTACATCATCCCTCCTGTACTGAGGGAAGGGAGGTGGCTCGTCCTGTCGTAGCCCTATCTACCTGCGTACCCTCTCTAGGGGTATCCTCTCGTACTCTCCCGGCCTCCGTCCTGCTATCCAGAATGTGTACTGAATCAGGCGCAACTATAAGCGGGCTCCTCTGCGAGGGTAATGACCTCTGTAAGGTCTCCATATGATATCTACCACTGTCAGGCCCCTCTAACAACTGTCTATAATAAGCAACATCCCGACCTGCAAGCACTTCTTGTGGCTGCCCCCATGACCCCCAACCACCTCTGAAAGCCGTATCTGTATATGACCTGTGGCCCTGGCTGCTGGGGTAACCCTACTAGTTTGATGCATATGATGTGCTCATATGCCCAACAGTGAAGTAAAAATTTCGAACAAATCCCGAATCACCTCATCCGGCGATAGCCCCCACAACTCCCTGTATAACTGCACCAGATATACTTGTGCCCAAGCATAACAGGTGTGCTCCTCCACCATCTCATGAAGCATCCCCATCAATTCCTGTGGAAAGCGGCCTCCCTCTGAGTCCGGGAGGGTGAAGCAGGTGATCCCGATCATCATCAACACGGCAAGCCGTGTCTCATGTTAGTGCGCACGGTACATATCACCATACCCGATACTCACGCTGTGATATGTCACTAGCGCAGCTGCATCCCCGAAAACCTGTAGGATGCTGTCCATGGCTGTCTCTGCATCCACCTGAAAGACTGCCTCTCCCTCAATTGGTAGTCGAAGGATACGATACACATCCTCCAATGTGATGGTCATCTCTCCAGTCGGGAGATTGAACACATTGGTCACCGGATCCCATCTCTCGATGAGGGCAACCATCAAACTATGATCTCTGTCGATCGCTCTATATCGCTAGACTCCGCCGAGTCCCACCTCACGCATGATAGCCCAGTGCACTGCGGACACATGTGGTCGCATCCGCTCCAATAGCGGAGGCATCCTGTCTTGCATTGTCAGCTGCTGACGTGCCTGTAAAACCCCACCCACTACATTAGCCCTACTCTTCATCACGATATCTACCTATACCCCCCTTTTATCCCCCCGACCACATCCCGACTCTCTAACCCACCCCTTTATACCCCATTTTATCCCCCCCGACCACACCCCAACTCTCTAACACCCCCCCTCTAGCCACCTATCTTCTCCACTATCCCCCTCCCTCTTCCCAACCCAAACCCATACCATAACCAACCCAACCCAAACCCATACCATAACCAACCCAACCCAAACCCATACCATACCCACCCCAAGCCCAACCCATAACCCACCCCAAACCCACACAAACCCCAAACCAACCCACAATACCCAAAACCACCCCACCGACGCCGACCGATATACGACCGGTGCCGGTCAGCAACAAAACACCCTGCCCCTGAAATTTGCAACCACTGCCAGTCGCTTAGCAACCGACATCGGTCGCTGTAAAAATGCGGAGCCGAACCTGACACGGCCCCCCCAAACCTATTTTTTGCCTATTACTACCCTTTTACCCCATTGAAAAGCCCTACAAACCTACCCACCCTACCGTTTTAGCCTAACTACCCTACCTACCCTCTCTATTTTCCAAACAACTTCCATTTATTCATTATTTTATCAAAAACTTGGATTCATACCCAAAACCCCCAATTTAGCATAATGCAATAAAATGAACACAATGAGGGGTTTCGAACCTACCCGTACGATGACACGTCGTCGTGGTGGGATGGGTGGTGGTGGTCTAGCTGGTCCAGCCCCTCCTGCTCCTCCTAGCTGGGCCTTGGCTCCAAATGTCCTCTTCTGGGTCCTCAACCAATCAATTACTGCCTCCTCCTCACTCGGGCCCGCTACCAAACTCACTCCTCCAGTCCAATAGTGCCACCTCAGCGAACAAATGCACCAATGTCAATATTCCACCTCAGACAACTTAATTTGATTTCCAAATTGACAAAGTGACAATGACCAGCCATATTTTTCTTTTTATAGGTTTTTCACATAGAACCAATACCGGTCAAATTGTGCCCTAAGGAACCGCCATCGGTTACCTAACCGGTACCGGTCATAGATAACCGATATGGGTTATTTTCTTTCCTCACCCAACTTTTTGCCCTTATTTACTATTGCCCCTTTTCCCACCAACATCGCCTATATCAACCCTTTGATGCAAACATTATTAACCATTTGGCCCGACCCAAGGCCTCACCCTACCCATTTAGCCAGACCCAAGGCCGCAACCTTAACCATTTGGCCTGACCCAAGGCCTCACCCTACCCATTTGGCCCGACCCAGGGCCGCAACCTTAACCATTTGGCCCGACCCAAGGCTTTGCCCCAACCATTTGGCCCGATCCAAGGCCTCGCCCCAACCATTTGGCCCGACCCAAGGCCTCGCCCTAACCATTTGGCCCGACCCAAGGCCTCGCCCTACCCATTTGGCCTGACCCAAGGCCTCACCCTACCCATTTGGCCCGACCCAAGGCCTCACCCTAACCCATCAGGCCCGACCCACGGCCTCACTCTACCCTTCCGGCCTGACCCAAGGCCGCAACCCAACAACTTGGCCCGACCCAAGGCCGTACCACTTCGATACCTCGCCCAACATCAACACCATACACTTTTATCCACCCATCATGTAGCTTTTTGTTCCATCGAGCTCACCTGTTCATGTTTTAGCATGATTAGGGTCCTTGACTTGATCTATCGACCAACTTTGCCTAGACCTAGACCGTGACGTTTATCTCAACCAAACCAACCATTTGGTACTGCCGAACATGCCTAAACGTTCCTGTACCTTACCTGTTATATACCCTGGAGCTACTTCCTATGCCTTGGATACCAGAATTATATCACCCTTGTTTGGATAAACTATCGACCTTTGCCTATGCATTGCTGGTTTGCTCGTCAAATCATGTACCCTAGTCGTACTATTGCATTTCAACATGCGTCTGCTTCCTTGGACCTACCCCACCACCTTACCATCCTCTCTACAACATTTACCCTTTATCAACCCTATCCTTGATTTCCCGTTCACTCAATCTGTGATAGATTTGAGGGGGATTACCTATATCCTTAACAAGAGAAACCACTTCATATTATTGTCCGCGCAGCTTTACAAAACAAGCTACACGACAATAAGGGGCTAATGTAGACACCAAATTTGTGTCTTACGACCCCTTGTGACCCACATCTCATCTCGCAACCTAACCTCATCACCTAAACCTTACACAATTATTTATTAATTACCTTGTAATTGATAAATCCACATCATCTCACCTGCCACCCTCATTTTGCCACTTCATCATGACCTAGCCCTAACCCTAAACTAACCTAATTAAGACCTATAACTTGGTCTACACCTACACCCATGACTAATGACCCCTTTCTCGCACCCAAAACCGACCTTCTAGTCACTTGACCAAGCCCGCAACTAATTCCTCGGGAGAAAAGCAAGGAAGGTGGGCTATTTTACTAAAAATAGCGTACTTTTTCCTTACCGATGCCGGTTCCTACTCGACCGCCGTCAGTTACGCAACCGTCATCGGTTCCCTGTAAAATGGGCTCCCCAAACCAAAAACAAAGGATCAGAATTTCATTTTGGATCGGAGGTCGAAGGATTTTTGAATGAAGAGAGAGCATCAGGAGCGATCAAGAGAATCCGGATCTTTACTTGACTGAGCAGAGACAAGTGAAGAGACAAGAAGAGTTTGCAGCCAAGGAGAGCAAGCCAAGGAATGCAACTAGATACCAGAGCCCTGTGATACTCAGCTGATTTGATCTGCTGTGTGCCAGACCATCCTACCTCAGTTCTGCCTTTGCCATCAGAGTTCTTGGACCTACATCTTCTGTCAATAACTAGTAAGTTACATCTTGCATGTCCTTTTAATAATACTTCTTAGACTTTTTTGAATCATAGTCCCTCACAAATCCATTCCTTGGATCCACTACCCAATCGTGTCATTGAATCTAACCATGTCATTCATTTACCTCTCATCATCTCATTACCTAAATATCACCTCATAGATAGCCAGCCTTAACAACAACACCGTTACCCTAAAACAACAACCACCCGATAAGAACAACCAACCTACAGATCCTATACCTACGACTCGGTCATCAATAACGTATCGGTTATCAGTAACCGGCCATCGGTTATTGTGGTCTCAAAACCAGAAATCAGCCTTTCCCCTACCCAGTTTCAACAGAAGCAACTTAATTGATATTTTACAAGTCTTTTGTGTTAATTCATATTAGCAGGGGAAACTGACCACCTTTCGAAAGGAAGTTTTATATTTCTTGGGCCCAAGGCAGTTCTCCTCATTTATTGTTTAATCAAAATCTTGTGGTCTTAGTGTTCTTATTTGCAGGTAGTCCTTCCAAGACAAAAAGGAGTTCTTCGCAGTCAGCCTGATCTTTCTCTACGGTACGCGCACACCATCTCGACATTCAACAGGTATTCCTCCTAGGCCCAACCCTTATCTGTTTCTAAAAGGAATGAAACATTCTGAGTGAAACACAACCATACCTAAGAGGGGCTCAAGAACCTAAGACCCTAAAGGTGTTACATAATGGACCATTCTTAGGGTGAAGAAAGTCACATAATCACAAAATATTGTGTTTGCAACAAGTCCCTTAAGTAAATGGGAAATTAGGCTAAAAAAGGAAAGGAGGTGAGAATGGGAAGTTTTATCATAACTTAGTGTATGATAACATGTTCTTCAGAACAAGAAACCTAGGATCAAAAATAGGCAAGTTCATGACAAAAATTTCATATTCTTCTTAATTTATTTATGTTTAATAGACTAATCAATGCAGAAAGTCTATATGGGATAGGTATATTATCTCCTTGAGGTCTTCATGAAGTTGATCGATGCGAGAAGCTTCTTTATATTTTTATTGGATTTGTGAAATAACTTGATATAGCTGTCCTTCAAGGGAGCAGTCTATTTAAAGTGGTGGAATTTAGAGTGAAGAGATGTACCTTTCAAGGAAGTCATATTTTCCTGGAAGAGGAGTTGTATCCCTTTTTGTTTTTAGATGTTGAAGTCATGGACAAGACTATTGAAGAAGATGAGGCTCTTGTTCAGAAGACAAGATCGTAACACATAGAGATTAACTATGAAAGAGGTGGTTTCAAGTGATGAACAACCATGGGATTCCATCTTGAAGAAAATGAAAATTATCCATGAGAATCATGCTATGAGTAGAGCCTTGGTACTCATATTGAAGATAAGGCTGAAAAGGTGACAGGAATCACATGATTCTTTTTTAGTTGTGGATCCTCAAAATGGGCATTATGGAAGATGAAAAGGGCTCAAGGGATGAGTGGTCAACTAATAGAAAGTGGTATATAATTGGATGTTAGTAATAAAATGGTCGAAGATGTAAGGCATTAAGGGGGTTGGGTTTAGGTTTACCTTCGAGTGAAGGTAAACAATAAGCACCTGATCCATAGGGCATGGGTAACAATATAGGGTCCGAGCCAATTAAGAGCAAATTTACCTGGTTTAATTTTATCCTCTTTGGTTACATGTTGATTTTCCTTCAGAATGAGGTCACCGACTTGAAAGGCTCATTCATGAACACATTTTTCATAGGATCATTTGATACATTTTTGGTAGATTTGGAGATGGTTAAGAACATTAAGATGACGTCCATCTAATAAATCAAGTTACGCCAAAGGATCTTGGTGAAAGTCATTGTCATTGAGCATGTCTTGTAGTGAGATGCAGATAGATGGAATTTGGACTTTGAAAGGCAAGACAACCTCGGTAACCATAGACCAGAGAAAAATGTGTGGCAACAGTCAAAGTGTGAATACTAGTGCAATAAGCCCACAAGGTGAAAGGAATGTGTGTATGCCAATCCTTTCCAGTATCGTTGACTACTTTTATGAGAATTTTGTTCAAGGTTTTATTGGTTGATTCAGCTTGACCATTGGTTTGTGGGTAATAAGGTGATGAGAAACTAAGTTGGATGCCAAAATATTTGCATAATTTGTGTAGGGTTTTGTTTTTTGAATTGCTTTCCATTATTAGTGATGAGGAGGTGAGGAACACCAAAGCGATAAATGATGTGATGGTTGATGAATTCACATATTTTCTCAGCTTTTTTAAAAATGAGGGGAATGGCCTCTACCCATTTAGTGTAATATTTAGTAGCGGTTATGATCCATTGGTGGTGTTATGAATAATGGGGGTTGATCTCACCAAAAAAATATAAAACCCTTTGAGATAAAGGCCAAAGGTCTCGTGTGATCTATAAGGAATGACTATGCGTGTGTTGGAGATTAGCATGTTGCTGGAATTTCACGCAACATTTGACATAATCACAAAAATTGTGGTTTAGGGTTGGCCAATAATAGCCTAGGTGAAGAATGCATTTTGCGACAGCTAAACCACTAAAGTGACCTCCAAAAATGCCATTGTGGACTTCTTTAATGGTGTAGGGAATTTCAAAACTTGTAAGGCATCATAAGAGAATACCGTTGAAGCCGGAGCTTATAAAGAAGACTACCCATGATGACATAATGGGAGAATTTTTTTAAGAAAGACATGTTTTCTATTACGAGTGAGATCAATGGGAAGAATGGAAAGGGAAAGATAGTATGCATATTGCTTATACCAAAGGTCACGTGGATCAGGGGAAACAATTCCGATGGAGTAGACCTCACAAGGTAAATAAGAGGGTGATTGTAGCTTTTGTATTGTGACAAATATTTTAGAGTTAGCAGGTGAAGCAAGTATCTGAGAAGCCAAGAAGGCCATGGTATCCACAAATTTATTGGTAGATCATGGGGTTGTTTTAAGTTCGTAACTATCAAAGGTGGTCAAAATTATGTTTATGTGATGCTTATACTTTTGAAGTATCTCATTACGACACTGGTATATACCATTGACTTGGTTTATGACCAGCTGAGAATCACCAAAGATATTGATTGACTTAACATCTAAGGCATAAGAAGCCTAGATACCCAATACGAGTGCTTCATATTAAGCAATATTGTTTGTACAATCAAAATCGAGTTTGAAATACAAAGGAATAGGTTCACCATCTATAGGAATGAGGATAACACCAGGCCCTCCCCCACAGTGACACTTGGAGTCATCAAAGAAGAGTTTCATTTAGTAAGCGAGTTTGTCTAGGGAGAGGGTAGCTTGAGACTCATCTGGGAAATCAAAGTTAGATGGTTGATTCCTGGAAATAGGTGTGTGCACCAGTTGGTTAATGATATCCTAGCCCTTGATGGACTTTTGATGAATGAATTCGAGGCCCAAGTCAGCGAGAAGTATAAGCCACCGTGTGACATGTTGATGTTGATAGGGTTTGGTGTACATATAGTGTATTGGGTCAGTATTAGTAATGATGAAGGTTTTGTGGTTGAGATGGTAATGGTGAAGTTTGGTGGCAACGAAAACTAAGGCTAAGTAGAGTTTTTCGGTGTGGGTATATCTAGTTTTGTAATCTAGAAGGGTATGGATTATGTAATAAACTGCTTGCTCTCGGTATTGGTCATCGCGATGCGTAAGCATGGCCCCTAAAGAATGGTTAGTGGTGAAGATATATAGGTAAAATGTTTTAATTGTTTTCTTTACGTTACTGAGACAAAACAGATAGGGGTAAGGGCTAATGAGGAATACCTATTTATGTTGGTCAGTTGATGGTTGTTGTGCATGTTCTGACTTCTCAATCTAATGCTGACTGTGAGAGCTTCTTTTTGGTTGGGAGGAACTACCTGAAATAGAAAACAAGACCACAAAAGAAGAGTTAAATAATATATGATAGTGGACTATCTAGCATGTGCTAGATCTGGGAAGTGTGATACTCCCTAGATGGATTTCAAATCACTGTTTAAAATAACTTAATGCAAGAAATAAACAAAGTCCTACAATAGTTGATATGATTTAGGTATTTCATTCAAGCACAATAAGCAAATCTAACACAATAGGCTAGGCTATAGTCATATCTGAAGGGTAGGTAGGTGTCAAGGTGTTATAACTGGTCAGGGTCAGGTTCTGGTTATTTTGGGTCACTTGGTAAAAGGTAGGTTGGCTCTGTTGTTGGCATAGGTGTAAAACAAAGACATCAATGTTAGTTGGGTGTAACCGATGATGGTTTAGAAGGGATCGGTGAAGGTCATGGGTAACCTACGTCGGTAGGGTTGGGGTGAAAGGAACTTAATGAGATCTGATTATGGGGATTGAATTGAGGCCAAACAGAGATGGAAGGGTGAATAGGGAGGTTTGTAAAGGTCTCTGGTATACTCATAGGTGTGTAGTAGGTGAGAATGTTTGACTTGGTGGTGTGGGTAGAGGAATGGTTGAGTCTACAAGTATGTAGAATATGGGAAATGAACATGCACAGGATAAACTGATAACAAAAGTAAAAAAGGCTATCATACTGAAATAGACTACGCTAGTAGAAGATACACTTACTGTGATGCAGGTTTGATGGCTGAATGGTGATAGAAGTTGATTAGAATAATCGTGTTTGGTGCTATAGTAGTGCTGCTTAGAATGCTTCCATGAGTGCAATGCTTCTGAATATGTCCTGGTGCTGACTATGGATATCTATAGGCGTGAAAAGGCTCTGGTTCTTACATACAATTCTATTCTCATCTCCTTCTTCTCAGAATGTGCCAACCCAAAAACAAGGTTTCTAAGGTGAATAAATGGTAACCAACGGTGGTTCTGGGTTGGCCGGCATCAATTAAGGTGGGATTCCCTAGGTTTACTACAAATGGTAGATCTCGCATCTTTTGGATCAGGTTCATTCCTTTTTCTGTGGATCCGAATGGATGTTACCTCTTTTATGATTGGGAAGGTGGTTAGAGGGATAATAGGCATTTATTTTTAGGGTTAAAATAAGTCTTAGATCATTAAGGCAAGTAAGATCAGGTCTTAGTTAGTTATGGAAACATGCCAAGAATAGGTCTAGGGTGAGGTGGCTAGATGAGGTGGAAATTAGCTTAATTAAAATAATTAAGCAATCACTATTATGAGGATGGGTATTAATTTAATTAATTAAATTAATATTAATGTGGGGTATAAGGGTCATGGTTAGGTGAAAGTGTTTAAGTTGGTTATTCAAAAGGGGACCAAGGGGAGTGTGACCCAATTTTGGTGTCTACAGTAGCAGTTAGGTTATTTTCAGCCTCTTTCAAAGGTAAAGTGCTTCAATGGTAAAAAGGTTTGAGACTTGGATGTATATCCACTGGGATGAGCTTGCAATAGATCTTTGCAATTATTTTGAAGATAAGTCAGATCACCTATATTTGGTGGAGAAAATGAAAAAAACCAAGGAGGGCACTCAACAAGTAAATGACTAATTTTAACATTATATTTCAGAAGACTTGGGACATAATCCATATTGTGGTAAGACCTATAACCCAACATGATTTTCTATATTATCTAAAGGTGTTGAACAACAACATACAAGTCATGATTCATTCTATGAGAGGTAGAAATTTACCATCTACTTATAAGATTGTAGTAAGGGCAAAAACTAGTCTTATTCAAGAAAGAAAGATAGCTCCTAGACCACCTATGCCCTTGCTCTTAGAAATGTCACAAGCACCACAGCCTTCAGTTGCCCCTATTTTTGTCCCTAAAAGAAGTGCTCAACCTGTTGCATCAACATCCTACTCTCTAGAAAAATGGAAAGAAGATGAACAATTGAAGAACCTGATTAGAAATTTATCAAATAAGACCATATCATTAGAGAAAAAATAGGCACCTGCCTATAGAGGTAGTTCTAATCAGGCACATAGCCAAAGTAGTCAATCTTGAAAAAATCAATATGGCAATCAAAGATACGTACCCAACTGGAAAAATGATAGATGCCATGCTTGTATCAGTTTTGACATATACAAGCATGTGTTTTGATTATTATACTAGCCGGTGTGCTAAAGATGGTGAGGATGTACATGAGAGTTTTGAGATTTTGAGCTTATACCAGCCTACGTGCCATAGATGGTGACAATGTACATGAGATTTTTGGAGATACTGTTATCTATTTGTATATTTGTATATATGCATTGATACATAGATTCTCCCATTTATATAATTGATGATATTTATTGGATGTATGATGTACCTATTTTTTAAAGTTTCATTGTTATTTTATATTGATGGAAACTAGGTGAATTAGGTAAGATGGAGTCAAGGCCATGTAGGTATGATTGAGTTTTGGTCACTTAAGCATGGTTGAGTCAGATATAGGTATGGTGGAGTCTAGATGAGTTAGGCATGGTTGAGTCTAGGTCAGTTAGGCATGGTAGATTCTAGGTCATTTAAGCATGGTTTGGCCATGTGTGTGGTGTTTGATTTAATTTCCAAGTTGTTTTAATGGAAAAATAAATGATGATTTATGATATGGTGATGTAAGAAATAAGTAGGTAAACATGTTTATATACTTGTATGTTTATTTAATTTCCAAGAACTATATAAGATGGAAACAAACTAAGGTAGAGTATGAATAGAAAAATATGGGGGAAAACTAGTTAGGGTAAAAAGTGGCTAAGCTAACCTCCAAGGGCCCTATGCCCTCGGGAGTACTGCCTACATAGCCCCAGTGAAAAGAGGCCTCAAACTGATGTAGTTCTCCCATAAGCTAGGGAAGAATAAGATGAAGATAGATGAATGGGCAAATAGGTTTTAGGGATGATTGAGTCTAGGTCAGTTAGGCATGGTTAATTCTAGTTCATGTAGGTATGATTGGGTTTAGGTCAGTTAGGCATAGTGATGTTGGTGAAAGATTCGTTGTTAAAGTGTAGGTGTTGATGGTCTAGTCATGTATAGGAAAATCAACAAGTGATGAAGAAGGTAAATTGTAAGAGGTGACCAAAAGAGCCACCTAATTGGAAGAACCATAACAAATCTATCATACCAAAGGTGAGATTATGAACATAAGACCCTAAAGGCATTGCATGATTGACTATGCTAAGGGTGAAGAAAGTCACAGGATCACAAAATGTCGTTTTTTTATGACAAGTCCCTTGAGAAGGTAGGAGATTAAGGTGAAGTGAAATGAAGTGAAAATTATTGGTTTTAGCGTAACTTGGGTATAAGACAACATGGCCTAGTTGGCAAGAGGACCCAAGATCAAAATAGACAAGTCCTGTGAATTTTTTGTTATCATTTTCTCTTTTTGCTCTTGTTTTTTTTATAGATTGATCGATCTGGGAAGTTTATGTGGGATGAGTATATTATCTCCTTGAGGTCTTCATGAAGCTGATTGATGTAGGAAGCTTCTGAATATTTGATTTTGTTTGTGCAAGGATAATCCCCTTTTATGATAGACTATGTGTAGTATGGCTAACTTTGTATAGCTATCCTTCGAGGGAGAAGTATGTTTTTAGTGGAGAGATAGAGACAAGAGATGTCCTTTTTGAAGGAGTCATATTTTTTCTAGAAGTTTGACTCACAGAGTTGAATCCCATTGTGATTTTGAAATAATTTTACTTTTAAGTCATGAAAAAGACTATAGAGGAAGATTAGGATCTTGTTTAGAAGACAAAACCATAACACACATATATTAACTATGAAAGAGATGGTTTCGATTTATAAACGACCTTGGGATTCCATCTTAAAAAAGATGAAAAGTATCCATGAAAATAATGCCATGAGTAGAGCCGTGATACTCATATTGAAGATAAGGCACAAAGGTAACATGTAATCACGTGATTCTTGTTTAGTCGTTGACCCTAAGAATAGGTTATATAAAAGGTGAAGGGTGCTCAAGGGATGAGCTTGAAATAGACAGAAGGTGATATAGGACTTGATTCAACAATAGAACGATAAAAGATACAAGGTGTTTAGGGGTTAAAGTTTACCTTTGAGTGAAGAAAAATGATAAAACACTTGATCCATAGGTATGAGTAATGATATAGGGTCCAAGACAATTAAGAGATTTTTTTCCTCTGTTTACTTTTCTCTTCTTTGGTTACATGTTGATTTTCCTTTAGGATGAGGTCACCAACATGGAAGGTTCACTCATGGACATGTCTGTCATAGGCACATTTGATATGTTTTTGGTAGATTTGGAGATGATCAAGAGCATTAAGATGATGTTCATCTAATAACTTAAGTTGTGTCAAATAGCCCTGGAAAAATTCATCATCGTTGAGCATGTCTTGGAGTGATATGGGGAGAGATAGAATCTAGACTTCGAGAGGTAAGACAACTTTGGTACCATAGACTAGAGAGAAAGGTGAGGTAGCAGTTGAAGTGTGAATACTAGTAATGTAAGCCCACAAGGTGAAAGGAATGTGCGTATTCTAGTCCTTTCCAATATCGACAACTACTTTCATAAGAATTTTGTTTTAGTGTTTTATTGGTTGATTCTACTTCGCCATTTGTTTGTGGGTAGGAAGGTGAAGAGAAACTGAGTTTAATGCAAAAGGCATCACAAATATTTTTTAATGTTTTATTTTTGAACTTCTTTCCATTATCAATGATGAGATGGTGAGGAACACCAAAGTGACAGATAATGTGATGGTTGATGAATTCACAAATTTTCTTGGATTTTATAGAAATGAGGGGAATGGCTTCAACCCATTTAGTGTAGTATTTATTAAGGGTTATAATCCATTGATGGCATTGTGAAGAATGAGGATTGATCTCTCTAATAAGATCCAAACCCCATTGGGAGAAAGGCAAAAGGTCTTATGTGGCCTATAAAGCATGACTAGGTGTGTGATGAAGATTAGCATGTTGCTGGCATTTCACACAATATTTGACATAGTCACATCAATCACAGTTTAGGGTGGGCCAATAATAGCCCAGATGAAGAATGTATTTAACAACATTTAGGCCACTGAAGTGACCTCCACTAATTCCGTCATGAAATGCCTTGACCTGTTGTAGGGATATTTAGAACTAGTAAGGCATTGTAAGAGAATACCATCAAAGCCACATTTATAAATAAGACCACCCATGAGGACATAGTGAGAAACACTTTTGAGAAAGGCATGTTGTCCATTATGAGTAATATTGGGAGGTAGAATGGAAAGGGAAATGTAGTTTGCAAAGTTTTTATACCAAAGGTCACGTGGGTCAGGTACAACGATTTTGATGGAGTTGACATCTTGAGATAAATAAGAAGGTGATTGCAACCTTCGTATTGTGACAAAGATTTTGGAGTCGGAAGGCGAAGCAAGAATCTGAGAAGTTAGATAGGCCATGGTATCTACAAATTTTTTAGTAGAATGTGGTGTGGTTTGAAGTTCGTAACGGTCAAAGGTAGTCAAAAGTATGTCAATATAGTGTTTATACTTTTGAAGTATTTAGTTACGATGCTGGTATATACCATTTACTTGGTTTATGACCAATTGAGAGTCACCAAAGATATTAATTAATTTAATGTCTAATGCGATGGTGCCTTAGAGGCCTAATACAAGTGCTTCATATTCGGCGATGTTGTTAGTGTAATCAAAATCTAGTTTGAAAGATAATGACATAGGTTCACCATCAAGAGGAATGATGATAACACCTTCACCACCCCCACATTGACACTTGGAACCATCAAAGAATAAGGTCAATTAGTAAACAATATCATCCAAAGAGAGGGTAACAATGGATTCATCAGCAAAATTGAAGTTAGAGGGTTGATTTCAAGAGATGGGTGCATTTGCAAGTTGGTCAACGATGGTTTATCCCTTGATATATTTTTGATGAATGAATTTGAGGTCAAGGTGTACAAGAAGCATGAGCCAACGTGCAACATGTTGATATTGGTAGGGTTTGGCATATATGTAATGTGTTGATCAGAGAACACTTGATAGAACTGACCACAAGAAGTCCATGCGAGAAAACATGCCAGGTTTAATGGTGTGAATGGATACGAAGAACACACGCATGGAACAGAAGTTCAACATTAAGTACTTAGCCAATTTTGAGCATGAAGACCTATTTTTAGAAGATGGCGTGCGGAACACACCAACAATGTAGAGACGTGTGTGCCATGCATTTTCTATCTTTAGAGGATCAGATCGAAGCGTATTTCATGGAGGTGAGCCTAGAATGGGATTGTCACTTCAATTAACTATAAGAGGTCTATAGATAGCACACTTGCATGTGTGGTTATGCTTGTAAATGGTGTGTGGCTATTAATGGCATGCAACCTATTTTTGGAATAGATAAGTGGTGAAGGGAAAGTCCCCACCCTATATATATTATGTGAATCACATAGTAGTATAGAGAGATATATAGGTATATGCAGAGCGCAAGAGGTAAGAATAGAGAGATATATAGGTATATGCAAAGCGCAAGAGGTAAGCATAAAGATATATATAGGTATATGCAGAGCGCAAGAGGTAATCATAAAGAGATATGTGCATATGACTAGATTACTGTATCAAATCCATGCACGCATAGGTATAGAATGCCATTATTGTAAGGAGATTCTATGTTTATTAATAGATGGAATTTATTAGCTGAATCTAAGTGTCATTCATGTGTGTAATTGAGTAGTGCATGTTCTTGATTCAATCATGATTATTGTTTAAGATTTTTATTTCATAGATATGAAGATGGCATGCATTGTAGAATGATGGATTAGTGTATGGATCTATATGTTTCTTCCTTCATCACACTAACATCCTACTACAGCAACCATAAAGAGGGACCTAATACCTTTGCACGCTTTGGGTGAGTGCTCAGTCTAGGCTGAGTGATGTGCCAACATGTCGAGGGTGTTATCTAGTAAATTCTAGGCTGTATCATTGGTTTTGTTTCTAGGACCTCTTTTTCAGTTGTTTTCAGGATGGTTAGTGATGAAGACATACCGGTTAACTCTAGCAAGTATTGAGGAGTGGATACATGATCTGGAGGAAGAATATGCATGATGGTTCAACATTAGATCTAAGTTTAACACACGCACATGGGTAGAACATAATCTGTATGATAGTTTATATGAGAGATTTTTTGTTATCTTTCTAGTACAATTATACGAGTGGTTGATTGCTTATGCATTTAAGTGGAATTGGAGGTATCGCGCACTTTTTTGGACATATGAAGAATTTTAGGCCCTTTATGATGCTGATCTGATCTGGACTCACGTTGTGGATACGTGGTTTTTGTGGTGTTCTAAATAGTTATATTCTGGAATATTCAATTTTGACGTATTCTTGCTTGGAGGTAGCTGAATTCCAGTTTTTGCGGTATCCTAGAGGAGCATATCTACAAGGTGTCCCACTTGCGATAAAGATCTTGATGATAACTTCAAACTTGGAGAGTAAACTGATGGCTAACTAAACCTCACCATGCACGAGGGAAAGAATAGGTTTGGTGAAAGATGGTAGACCTAGTGGCAAAAAGGCATAGAGAGGAAAGGTGGCTTAAGTATAATGAGGAATGCGAGAGGGTGATAGAGAAGTAGCGTACCATTGTAGAAAGTATGACATTGAGGAGAGAGATGGCTCGTGAAGGATTTGAAGCTCACATAGAAGACGTGAAGCCAAGGCATTAGGAACTCCCCCATCGTTGAAAACATGACAGAGATCCACCATTGGCTTCACACAGAAGTGCACCAACAAAGACTACCTGGGCCATAGGTGTGCATCTTAATCCACTTGGTGACCTAGCCCTTGTGCTTGGTTTTCCAGTACCTAGTATGACAAGTAACCAAAAAGCTAACTTGGGAAGTAGGAGAGCAGGAGTAAATCAGGAAGCAAGCACATCAATGGTAGGTCAAACGGATTCATTATTTGGAGGAGCCTTTTTAGGCACATCATCTACATAGAACGTGAGTGTGCAGAATGTTGGATTCACCTTTGGAAGTGGAACTACCTCACAGAATGTATGAGTTTA
The DNA here is from genome assembly GCA_019776745.2 of Taxus chinensis. NCBI lineage: Eukaryota > Viridiplantae > Streptophyta > Pinopsida > Cupressales > Taxaceae > Taxus > Taxus chinensis. The sequence goes on from CM034146.1 coordinate 903,879,016, forward strand.
GTATAGTACTACTATGGGAGCATAGGGGAGTACATCTATAGGTCATATTCCAACTACAGGTGGAGGATCAAGAGGTATAGGTGGTTCTATTTTTGGTGGATTTGGTGGTTCTGGAGGTAGAGGAAACACATGAGGTTCTGGATTAGGTGGTCAAGGCCCACAACAACCATAGAATATCTATATGGATATGTCTCTTCATCTCCCAAAGTATAGAGGTATAGAGGATGCCACCGAACATGTGCATATGTGTGAAATTTTATGGCACATGAAAGGGATCATGACTTCTGAGTGTAAGGCAAGTCAATTCGCTACTACCTTATAGGGATGAGCACACAGATGGTATAGAAAGTTTGACCCTGATCAAACTTGTGTGGATTATGCAAAATTGAAGGATGATTTCTTAAAAGAGTTCTATATCCCGGGAGTTTGAGTAAAAGAGTATCAACACGCTCAAATTTATCAAACATGGCACTATTGAGAGTGTACGTGAGTATGATGCCTACTTTAAGACACTTCTATCTAAGTTGTCTTATGATATTCATGCCAGCTAGCATGCAAAATGGTTTGTTGGAGGATTTATTACACCGTTTAGAAGGACATTGTCGCATAAGACATACATTGATCCATGCAAAGCATTGGAGGAATCCCTACGTGCTGAGGTAGTTGGGAGCATTGACACTGGTGTTAGTCCATTCTTAAAGGCTCACATTATAGCCATGGAAAAGCAGCTAGAAAAATTATTGGAAAATTTAGCTCATGAAACACGCTAAGAGATTTTGTGTATACATTGTGAAGTGGAAGGTCACACCAAGGATAGTTTCCCTTGCAGATCTATACGTTCATTGTTTTTAGACTATGAAATGTGTCATTTGAATCATGATGCTAGCCACTGTCCTTTGTTACAACGTGTGATAAGGAAGAATGTATCTTTCTTTTACAATATTTGCAGGTCCACGAACCATGATACTGAGGATTTTTGATTGATTGGTCAGATCCATGATGCTATAGACATTGGGTTATAATAGACAAGTGTAATGGATAACTCTAAGAATAAGAACAAGCACCAGGATCAAGATCATAATCAACCACACTATGACAGGACTGAGGGCCATTTTGAAGGAGGTCATGGAAGAGGATGTGGATATCAAGGTGAATATGTAGGATGAAACCATGGTGGAGGAAGAAGCAATTTTCCTTGTGGAACGTGCTATACATGTGGATCCCCTGATCATTATAGGTGTGAATGTCCCCAGAATGTTACATGTTTTTTCTATAGAAAGAATCATATCTATGAGGAGTTCCTAGACTTATATGAGCATCTCAATAAAAAACATAAGTAGGAAAACAAAGGCCCAGGGATGGTTAGGATCTAGCGCATGGAGGAAAATTAGTGGATGCCCAAGATAACACCAGAACCTGAGGCCTTAACTGTGAAGATTACCACACGTGCTGAAGCGACACGCGTAAGAGAGGCATCATACGTAAATCCTAAAATCATTAAGGAGGGGGTTTTGCATATGCAAGGTACCTAGATCCTGCCCATCAGAAGGAAGTCTATCAAGAGACCATGGAGGTCCTCAGAAATCTTCAAGGCAAAATACAATGTTTAAAAGAGTAGTCTAGAAAGATGGAACAGAAGAAAGAAATAAGGAAGGTGCCCTCTAATATTGATGACATCAGAGAGGTGTGTAAAATGCTGTACGCCAGGAGAATATTATTCCATTATTAGGGAATTGGTTGAAGGGGAACACTCTACGCAAAAGCACTGAGAATGAACGAAAGATCCTACATGCAAATCTTCCCCTGATAACATTGACTATGATAAAGAGATCACTCTGAATGCTGTTGTAGATGGATGGTTGTTGAGTAATATTTTGAATGATACAGGTGTGGAAGTCAATGTGCTTACTTTAGATGCATGGGTACAAATGGGGATACCTCCATTACAGCCATCATCTAATGTGTTGTTTATGGCAAATAGGACTAAGGCCACTCCCATAGGAGTTTTGAAGGATGCATCTATAACCATACAAGGGGCCAAATTCACTGGGGATTTTGAGGTATTAGCACTTGCAGAAGTAGACAGTTTTCCATCCTTGCTTGGACACCCTTGGTGTTATGCGAATAATTTTGATTTGAGATTCAATAAGGGGTATATCAGCTTTGAGAACAAAGAGGAAAGGGTTGTCAATACCTTTGACAAATGGGAAGTCTACACCATATGTTGAGCCTCTAAGTGAGGAGGACTTAAATAGAATCTATGTACGTGTTATTCAGGACCCAAAGGTCAATGAGCCATCAAAGGAAGGAATCCTACAGTGATTCTCACTCTATTAGTGATACTACAAGTATTTCTTGTGACAATTGGGCTCATGGTACATATGAACTAGTAGGATGCAAGGTAAAAAGCATGGTTGTGCACAAGAATGGATTTCATTTTGTTTAACGGATAGGTAGCACAATGCCTTGGTATACAGGAGCAGAAGATCTTCCCGTATTCTTACAAGCCATGGAGGCATAATGGATAGACTAGGTCAGGAGAAGAGACATGTTAGCATATATCTTGCGTGGGATAGCAGTGCGCTGGTGGGTAGTTCACAGAGATAATCTTATGGAGTGGAAGGAGATCAAAATCACCCTATCTACCAGGTTTGTAAGAAGCAATGCACCTATGTAAGATTTGTATTTATAATGGTGATCAACCTATTCAACACTACATTCAACAGTGTGAGAGAGTCTAGATAGTAGGACATGAAGCATTACCACCTTCACTCTAGGTGCATAAATTATATTCCACTCTACAAGGGTGCACACATGCTTGGTATGTATACACAGAACTACATCGAGAGACTGGAAACTGGAAAAATTTAACTACAGGAAGGATCCAGACCTTTGACTACCTTTTCTTCCCAACCTCTAATAGAAGAGGCATTAAAAATTTTTCAAGCGGTTAACCATGGGAGATAGTGCAAAGGCAGAGGAACTCATACATGAATTATTTGGCAAGTCAGAATCAGTGCACACATTTTGAAGAAGAAGGAGAAGAATCCATATTGCTTGAAAGTGCTTTCCTTGAGAAAGAAAAAGTAAATATGGTGTACATTATGGATGATGAGGAAGTTAAAAACCTGGATATTGACCATTCACAGGGGGTGCACGAGGTCTTGGATAGTGCAAGATAAGGATACACAGTGCGCATACCATGAACCAATGAAGACAAAGAAGGTCAATATAGGATCGGAGGTTGAGCCTAAGGAGGCCATAATTGGAGACTACTAGTCAGACTCGGAGGTGGCAAAGATTATTGAGTTACTATGGGATTACCAGGACTTATTCGCTCGAGGGTATCATGAACTTAAAGGCATGCATGAATCCCTTGGGGAAATGAAGATAAAGCTTAAGGATGGTGCATGCCCAGTTAGAAAGAGGCCTTATACAATGAACCCTAATTTGCATGAAAAGTTCAAAGAAGAGATTGATAACATGTTGAAATATAGAATTATCAAGCCCCTTGATGATTCATAATGGGTTAGTCCAATGGTGATCAATATTAAGAAGGATGGACGAATCAGAATATGTGTGGACTACAGGGAGATGAAGGGCTATGCATGTGTAACAGATCCATTCCCTATGCCATTTACTGAGGAAATACTAGGAGTTGTAGGGCATGAAATATATTCCTTCACAGATGGGTTTTTCTGGGTATCATTATGTTAGGATTGCTCAGGAGGATCAAGAAAAGACAAATTTTACTACTAAATGGGGCAGATTTGCCTATACTGTGATGCCTTTTAGATTGAAAAACACGACCTGTTGTATTCTTGCACGCATAGTTGTTCAGGCATTCAAAGATTTTATTCACAACTTCTTACAGGTCTACCTCAATGATTGGACAATATATTGGCTTGTTAAGGAGCACTGTGACAATCTGCGACTTAATGTTTGAACGGTGCAGACAATTAAGTATCTCTTTAAACATCAAGAAGTGCATAGTTGCTACACCTTTTGGAATACTATTGGGACACATAATCTGCAAGGAAGGATTATTTGTTGATCTAGCTAAGGTTGCAGTCATTTTAGGCCTGGAAGCGCCTACCAGTCAAAGTGAGGTGCACGGATTTTTAGGTCACATAGGATATTATAGAAAATTCATCAAGGGATATGCAAAAATTGATGACACCTCTGGAGGAGTTACTGAAAGGAAAAGGTACATTATATTAGTGGAGAATCGCAGTCAGCCCGCGTTTGAAACATTGAAAGAGAAACTTACTACCATGTGCCTATCCTACATTTTCCTTCATGGGAAAAACCATTTCATGTACACATGGATGCCTCTGGCATGACCATTGGTGCAAGATTAGCTCAACCTGGAGAAGGTATTGTCGATCATCCTATCTACTTTGCTAGTAAGAAGTTGACTCCTGCTGAACATAATTATATAACTACATAGCGCAAAGCTTTGTTAATGATCTATGCGTTGCATAAGTTTTGACAGTATTTTCTAGCTACACCATGTTGTATTCTATATGGAGCACATGGCATTGATGTACTTGGTAAACAAGCTCGTTTTGCATAGGGGCACATATGCAGATGGGTACTCTTATTTCAAGAGTTTGATTTCACAGTTGTGGTAAATCCAGGGAAAAGTAATTATGGACCAGACCACCTATCTAGAATTCACTCAGGAGAAGAGGCACATATGATTGAAGAAACCATGCCATATGCCCAGTTATATAGGTTATAATACGCGCCATCAGAATTAGAAGACATTGTTGTCTTTCTATGGACTAGTGTGGCACTAGAAGGAATGAAGGCATTAGAAAAGAAACAACTTGTTATACGCGCAGACAACGTTTATGTTAATCAGTGGTGACCTCTCCAAGTTAGGTAGAGATGAAGTATTATGTCGTTGTGTATTAGAGCATGAGTGCAAGTATATTATGGAAGAAGCCCATGGTGGTATTGCAGGAGACCACTATGCAGGTAATGCAACTGCCTAGAAGATCCTACTTGTTGGATTATGGTGGGAGACATTGTATAAAGATTGTAAAGTGTATTGCAAAGTGTGTGACAATTGTCAACGTCTATGTAAACCAGGACAAAGAGATGAGATGCCTTTAAGACCAATTACTAGTGCTGAACCATTTGAGAAATGGGTCATCGACTTCGTGGGACCTATTTCGCCAGCCACACGTAGGACTGGATCACGCTATATCATTACTTGCACAAATTATCTCACACGGTGGGTAGAAGCATCACCTACAAAGGATTGTACAACAACTACAACAACTAGATTTCTATAAGTAGAATGTTCTTACAAGATATGGATGTCCTTTAAGCTTGACAAGTGATAGGAATACACACTTTTTTAATGAGACAATCAAGATACTTATTAGATGAGTTTATGGTTGCACACCATAAAACTACACCCTATCATCCTCCGGAAAATGGAACTGCTCAGGCTTCCAACAAGATTTTGAGCCAGTCATTGACAAAAAAATTTGTGATGTTAGAAGAAAGGATTGGGATGATAAAGTGCCAGCTATTATTTGGGCATATAGAACCACTTATAAGATATTGAACAAGGCCCACACCATTTCAGTTGGTGTTTGGCGTCAAAGTCCGTTCTTCCTATAGAATTTATGTTACCTCCTTTGTGCATTACGCGCACTGGAGGTCTAGCTGATGAGCAGGCTTTAGATGAGCACATTGAGAAGATGATTCAACTGGATGAACGACGAGCCATTACACGATGGAGTCAGAAGTAGAAAAAGGCCAGGCAGAAAGCATGACATGACAGAAACATAAGGGATAAGAAGTTTGAGATTGGACAAACGGTACTTCTCTATGACTCAAAGTTCTTGCACCATCCAAGCAAGCTCAAAGTACATTGGTTGGGGCTGTATGTCATCACTTATATACTTGAATTAGGTGATTTCTAGTTAGAAGCACTTAATGGAACACAGCTACCCCAGTTACTTTAATGGGAGTAGGTTGAATCCCTATTATAAATAAGTCTTCTTGGTGTTTGTAATAAGGCAGTATTGCCATTTAGATTAGGTTTTCAATTATGTATTTCCTTGATGTATTTCATTCATTGTCGTTATGCTTTGTCAATTTAGTTGTTTTTGTGTAATAAGCGCGCTTACGCGCATGAAGCTAATTACTATGTGAAGAATGTTTATGCACAGAGGACCGCACATACTTTTAGTGTGGGGTGGTTGTAGTTATCCAAGTACAAGACTGTGGGAATTGAAAGGTGAAAGGAATAAGCTGCTACGGGTGTGCTTTAAGTCAAAAGAAGATTGCAATTCTCAAAAGTGACCAAGGATGGAGATGAATGAAAGGAAAATATAACGTGAGGTAAGCGAGAGGCCATGATAACTACCAGGAGAAGGTACAATGACGAGGTATTCAGGCACAAGGGTACATGCACTAAAGGGAATTTTGTGACCAGAGGGTAGGAAAACGTGTTAGAAGGTTATAGCTGAGGTGCATGAAGATGTACCACGTGGAACAAACAAATTTGGTTAATGAATGAGAGGATATTTGGTAGGTGAAGGAGCAATAAATGCATCAAAAATTGAAAAATTATATAAGGATGGGATGTGAATTCATTTTTTACCATTGTGACTAAGATTATTTGAGGAAAGAGCTAAGTGTGAAGAGCCGAGTGATTAGGTTAAGGTGCAAAGGGCGTGAAAACAAGCATGACAAACATAGATATGTGTGAAAAGAAGCTTGCGTCCCCGGTGGTGAGGGGTTTGAGCGAAGCAAGGCGATAGAGAGGAGTTAGGGCACGAAGTTTCCACCTAGGGCACGATTGAATCAAGCTAGGGTTTGATTCGTAAAGTGAAGAGTTATAGAGGAGACGATTGTGGGGTAAAAATGGCACCCAAGAAGGTAGCTTGCAGTAGGATAAAAATGAAAGAAGAAAGTGGTTGTCAAGGAGGAAGAGCTGGCACCCAAAAGTAAGTTTTTTAGAAATGTAATATCTAGAAGGAGTCATCATTCGGCCAAGAATGGGACTCACACATCAGAAAGAGTAAAGTAAGAGAATACAATCACATGACCTCAAAGAATAAGAAGGAGCTCAATTCCTTGCTCACTACGGGGACGAACAAACGTACGACTGGATGACATGTCAGTTTATGATGATGCATGTAAGCGAGAAGCTTCTTAAGAGAATTGGGGTCTACCAATTATATGAGCTTCCAAATTTTGGGAAGTATGAGCCCTTGTACCAGTGTCTCATGAGTAGAGTGCATGAGGACTTCTTCTACTTTGCAGGACGCAGAGTTAGAATATCATCCGCGCTTATCTCAACAGTGACATGTTTGATGGCCACAAGAGAGGATATAAATAATGATATCACAGATAAAGTCACGATCTTAAAGACCAGACATAGGAGTTGGGGTACCTGAAGGGTCCACACGGTATGGATATAGACAAGTTGAAGAACTGTCTGGTTGTGCAAGTAGCAGCTCACCTTATTACAAAGTTGAACGACCAGGAGTAGTGGTCACAGGTAAATACTATGTGGTTACATGTTTTGCACGCAAGATGTCAGAAGGAGCAGTCTACAATATTGCAGGCTACATTGTAGAGCAAATAGTCAAGGAAGTGCGCACAAGAGGGAAGATCAAGATTTTGTGGTTTGTTCTATTATCACTGGTATTCATGGAAATTGGAGTAGCAAATGGGTGGAAGGAAAAGGTATGGGAATACCCCATGGAGAATAAGTCACCAGCTGAAAGGTTCAAGCAAGTACCTATGTAAAGGGTCCATGACAAATGATGTTAAGTAAAGGGCAGAGAAATGGTACAATAGGATCCATGTGACATTTGAAGAAGAATGGCGCATCCTGAAGGACCTACCATCTGTAGTGGGGAAACAATTCCAATTTTTTTATATATCATCATTTCTACATCACACACTTCCCAATGAGAGATGGAGTTTAGAGCCCTTGGTGTAAATTGCCTTACGCATTCACTGTACAAGGTATTTCCAAGCATCTGTTCACAGATTTACAAAAACATGATGACTGTATTCAATGTAGATAAGGTAGACTGCGACTACCACATGTTGAGGAATAAGTATGTATATCCAGGAAGAAGTGCCTATGTCGAGAGGCTCATTTCTAAGGTATTGAATATTAAACCAATAAGTCTAGCTGTAGAAGATAGGGGAAATATTAGTGTATCTTCAGCTGAAACCCAATATGGAGAAAAATAAGTATGTGGAGAATGAATTCATGCTCCTAGGGCCACTGAAGGGTAAACACAAAATGGAAAACATACTGGTGCAAAGGCCCATAGAAAATATTGAAATAGAGGATGAAGAAGAGGAGCATGAGGATAGTGGAGGCTTGGAGTGCAAAAGAAAGAAATCATATGACAAAGAAGAGTCACAATGCACTACCACTCCACCTTTGGGACAAGACGAAGAGGAAGATATGGAGGTTGAGCAGGGGCATCATAGATTTAAAAAATTATTTAGATGCACAAGGACTCAAGGTGGAACTGTTGGTGCAAATTCACAGCACCCCCAAAATGACCTATCGATTTAATTTTCTAAGGTAATGTCATTTGGTGTGAATGCACAACATTGAGCTTTCCCAAAGTGTGGGAACTTTGCAAATGGGGAAAGATCTCCAGAGAAGGCTGGTTCCTCTTCCTAAACTACCTACCACAAGCTATTATAGTGCAAGCAAGCTAATATAGTCCTAATCTAACTATGCCAAGGAGACAGAGAGAGAGAGAAAAGAGGAAAAAATAGATCCTACACTAAAACGGTGATACAATATAGAAGGAAAATGCTGAATATTTATCAAAACTACCATGAAACAAGAAGAGGTGAGCAATGGAAATGATGGACAAGTGCATCACTAAACCAAGGATAAATTTCACACAAAAAATGTTCCAAAAATCTATGAACATAGCTCCAAAACCTACAATGAACATTCAAACATGAAAAAATACCTGCAATGAAGAGAGGCAAGAAGAAGACAAGTAAAACAAGCAAGGATGGACAAATGCATCACAAAAACACGTTTTTTTATTGCTCCATAAGTTTGCACAAAACATCATTTTACTAGTAAGAGGCAAAAAATTCCATTACAGAGCAAGGGAGGAGGTTCAAACTCCATTTTCAACCCTGGGGAATAGAATAAGGGAGAGACAAAGAAGAATCATGAACAACCATTACAAATGAGCCAAAATTGGATTTTTAACCATGAAGCAGAATGGAAGAAAGGAGAAAACGTGGGAAAAATATGATTTTGGACTTCAACCATTGATAAGATTCATTAAAACAATAAAGGGAACCTCTACAAATCCACTTCCCAATGCATTTGATCCTGCAAGAAAAGAAATTGCCCATACCTCATTAAATCTGGTAGATGAAAATATGATTTTTTGTCTTTTCTAGTGTCAGGCACATTTTTCCAAATTTCTCCCATGAATCTTCACCAAAATCCAAATTTGAGGGATCCTACATGTAGATAATTTCACTAGATTTCCAGTGACATAAAGAACTCGAAAAATCAAGCTCTGGATCAAAAGATATGCCCCTTTGAAAATTTAGGGCAAAGATGGCAAAAAATAGGGTCAAAATTAGGTCAGTGGGGTCAAACTTTAAAAATTTTCCTTTTGAATTTTTTTCCCAAAAGCCTCCACACCTCTGCTGCTCCGGGACATGTTTCAGCCCCTAATTTGCTGATGGGATTGTGGGCTAAATCTACCTTTTTCTCCCTTGATTTCATTTTGGGAAAAATTCCCGAAACACCCCTCACGCCCCACTCCGTTGTTGCCATGTGTCGTCCCCTTATTCATACGTGGGCTCAAATTTCCTTTCTCCCCCCACACCTCCGCCAACCCTTCTCCTTCTCCCTTGGCAGGCCTATGGATTGTTTTTTCCCTTTTTTACCTTTTTGCAATTTTTGTAAAAAACCCAAAATTCCTCCGCAGCCTCGACTTTCGCCACCACGAGGACACGTGTTGCTTCCACATTCGCTATGGGCCTTTACAAATTTCCTTCCCTTGTCCTCAGTGGGCCCGTGGGCTGGCTTTTTCCCTTTCACCCTCCGCTAACTCTTTGGCAATTTCTTCAACTTCGCTATGCCATCCCAAACCCCCCCCCTGCCGCCACGTGGCACATTCTCATTGGCCGCGGGCTTATCTAGGGAAATTATCCCCAAAAAAATATACCTGGCGATAACTTGAAAAGTCCAAGGAGTTAGAAGGAAAATTTTACCTTTCTAGAAAGGGGAAGAAAAATACTATCTGATGAATCCATTTCTAGAATATTTTGAGTGTTTGAAATGTGTGAAAATTGAATTTGAAGCACAAGGAAGGAAAGAGTGAAGGCAAGTTAGCCAAAATAAGCAGGGGGTTCATTTTGGATAACAATTTTGGTGACTCAGAGGGGTCATCTTCCTGCTAGATGAAGTGATCAGCTACCTTGAAGAATCCATTGGGCATGGAGTCATGAGTAGTAGCCTACAAACTGATCTAAAATTTGAAAAATTCCCTTTGAGCCACTTTGAAGCCTACTGAACTCAAGTTGTTTTCACCAAAATTCCACTGCCATGGACTGTGCAAGAGAAAAACCAACACCCACAAAAACTATGTACAAAATTGATAATCATACATGCTCCAAATGGAACATGTAGAGTGTGCACAAGCACTTCTTCTGTTGAAAGAAAACCTACCTACTCTCCACTAATTGGAAGCAAAGGTAAGCTAAACAAACCCTACAACTGGTTGTGCAAAATAGCTTCCTTTCTTCAAATTGGGCAGCCATGCAATCGATTTAGAGTTGATCATGGCTATTAGGATGAGTGGAAAATCAACAAGAAGCTGGTCTTCTACCCAAATCAGCAAGGTGTAAACTGAAAGCAAATCTAATACCTCTTTTAGTTGCTCTGCATTTGGATTGAAGAGGCATTGCAATTGATCCTTGACACTTTGTAGCTCATCCTCATTCTCAGAAGCAAACATGACTGGTTGTGACTTCTCCTTTGGCTCAAATGAAGCTAAATACCTTATTGGGTAAGGTTTGATCCATTTGATATGCCCATTTCTCTAAAATTCAGCTCCAAAAATGGAGTCTTCTTGTGGCCCTTCTTGGATGGATGGTGTGGAAGAAATGATGGAACTCTTCTGTTGTTTTCCTTCCTCTAATGAAGAATATGGAAGATTTAAATCTTCTAATCTTGATACCAAAGAGTTGCTATAAGATGTAGGATGCTGCAAATAAAAGTTCTCCTCCATGACAACAGGCTCAAGTGTTTGGAATGTGGATGATGAAGAAGAAAATGGTGTGATTTCAACCGGTTCCTCTTCATCAAAAAAATCCTCCAAATCTGATAGATAAACTACCTCATTTCTATCTTGCTGCAAATGTTCAACCTCTTCCATGGTGTTTAACCTCTGCCATGGTGTTCTCTTGATCAGCAACTTGATCACCATGGTTTCTTTCATCCTCCAACATTGAGTTTGAGATATCAAACTCTTATTCAACACTATAACTCAAGAGAGATGAAGTAGAAATAAGAACTAAAGGTTTTTCTATAGCCTGATTTGTGCTCAAAGCTTTTGGATCTGTACTTTTCTCCCCCACAGCTGGAATGTTCTCCTCTTCTTTTGGATTAGAATATCTTCTCCTTCCTCTACTACTTGAAGACAATCTTTCTCTTGATTGAACTCTTCCTTTAGCATGAAGTTTGTCAAGTTGAACTCTTTAATCTACTACTCTATAGGATGATTTGGGGCTGTAAGATATATTTTAGAGCTTTCCTCTTCCATGGCTGATTGTGCAACTTGAATTAGATCAACATCTTCTTCAAGTAGAGTGCTAACATGGACACTACATTCTGACCAAATTGATTGCTGATTTGCCTCTTCTTTTTTCTCTTCTTCTGCTACAACAAAATCAGTCCTAACCACCACTTGTTCTTCAACCTTTACCTCCTCTGTAGGCTTCACCAGCAAAGGAATTTTATCAATCCCATATCTAATAGCCAAACTTACTAAGCTCTTAATCATTCCTTCTTTTCTTGGTTCTTCCTCTTGCTGTTCTTCATGAATGATTTTTGTAATTTCTTCTTCCCAACATGGATTTGGGAATGTAAGAGGAGGGGTGGGTTATGACTCAACCATTTTTTCATTTCTTTGTGGTGGTGGAAGAGATGAAACTTCTTGTTTCCTTGGAGTGGAAGGTATTTATTTTTTCTCTTGTGGAGGGGATTTGGATTTGGAAGGGAAAAGGATAGAAGAATTGAGATGAGGTGGAAGACTAGGAGATGGAGAAATTGAATCAACTCTCGGGGCAACATGGGCCAGATTTGAAATTTGGCATTCAAAATGACATGGTGCTGCTTGAGGAATGGAAGGAGAAAAAACTAGATGATGGCGTAGAACTTACCCATTGAAAAGGTTGCTCAGGACCAAATTTATAGGCCTCTATCTCCACTGTCCATTGTGCAAGATGGGGCAGCATCTCCATCATGAATTATAGCTTCTCCTCAGGGATGAAGTGTCTTTGAAAAGGGCCAAACCATGGACAAGGTGCCCTGCAACCAATTTTGAAATCCTTCATTTGAGTTGTTGCTCTTGATTGCACCATGCCAACCTCCATTTTTTGGATCTTCTCCACAAAATCAGCATCTTCCATTTGATTGTCTTCATTGTTTACATACTCCTACTCTTGGAAAGAACCATAGCCAACCTGATTTTGGCACTGCTGCTCATATGGGTATGCATACTGATCTTGAATCTGCTCAAAATGTTGATTTGAAGGAGTTGTAAAGCATGTTGGAGGTGGATTTGGATGACACTGCTATTGTAAATGTGAATTCTATGATGGAAATGAAGTCATGATTGTGCAAATTCATGGGATGAAAGAAGATGGAAGAGATGGAAGGAAGAATGGATGAAAAATGAATGAAAATGAATGAAAAGGAAGGTCTACAACTTTAGAGATGGGTTGTTTACCAGATGGATTCACCAAATGTGTTTGGAATTGCCTCCAAAGGCTTAAATCTTCACAGGAACACACCAGCATGTAAAATATGAAGTGGAATACCTCTAAGGTCCCACCGGGGCATGCTAAAACTATTAGTGCAAATTCACAGCACCCCTAAAATGACCTATGGAGCTGCTTTTCTAAGGCAATGTCATTTGGTGTGAATGCACAACATTGAGATTTCCCAAAGTGTGGGACCTTTGAAAATGGGGTAAGCTCTCCAGAGAAGGTTGGTTCCTCTTCCTAAAGTACCTGCCACAAGCTATTCCAGTGTAGGCAAGCTAATCTAATCCTAATCTAACTATGCCAAGGAGACAGAGTGAGAGAGAAAAGAGGGAAAAATAGAGCCTACACTAAAACGGTGATATACCAGAGAAGGAAAATGTTGAACATATATCAAAACTACCATGGAACAAGAAGAGGTGAGCAATAGAAAGGATGGACAAGTGCAACACAAAACCAAGGATAAATTTCACACAAAAAATGTTCCAAAAATCCATGAACACAGCTCCAAAACCTACAATGAACATTCAAACATGCACAAATACCTGCAATGAAGAGAGGAAAGAAGAAGTAAAGAAAAATGAGAAAGGATGGACAAATGCATCACAAAACATGTTTTTTATTACTCCATAAGTTTGCACAAAACATCATTTTACTAGTAAGAGGCAAAAAATGCCATTACAGAGCAAGGGAGGAGGTTCAAACTCCATTTTTGACCCTGGAGAAGAAAAGAAGGGAGAGACAGAGATGAATGATGAACAACTATTACAAATGAGCCAAAACTGGCTTTTTAACCATGAAGTAGAATGGAAGAAAGGAGAAAATGTGGGAAAATTTGATTTATGACTTCAACCACTGACAAGATTCATTAAAATAGCAAGGGCATTGTACGTACCTAAAATTATAGGGTACTGCACCACCGGAACGATGTTACACATGCCCTAATGATGATATAGGTCTCCTTGTAAGGTGTTCGGAATCCAAAAAGGCTCACCATGTAAACGCTTGTACCTTGCATTCCCTGCTCAGCCTCCACGTGCCTTCTTTTCCCCCTTTTCCTACCCTTTTTCTTACAATTTTGTCTTCACTAACAGAATCACCACCCTACCTGGGTGGCAGTCCTATGACCACCACCTAGGACAGGGTGGCAGTCCCGTAACCACTGTCCTGCACAGGGTAACGGTTTTGATCGCGTTTTCTAGATTCTTCTGACGATCACATCAAATGTAAAATCTTCAAATTTACATGCACTTTCTTCAACCACTTTAGCTTGCATTAATGTTTTTTGCTCCCTGGGAATAGTGTTTTTTCCTTTGTTTGTACTAAAAGAGATCAAATGGGAGTTAACCTCTGGTAAATGCATTGGTTATAAATAGCCAGCTTGTTTTCAAGCAAATGGCCCCTCATCTTCTCAATTGTCTTATTCATTCTTTGAATTTCTTTCTTAGAATTCTGTCAATTCAAGTTTTGCTTCCATTGTTGGTCTTTTAGAAGTCGTATAATATCTTTGTTTCAGTCTTGTTCCATTGTTGCTACATACAATTAGTTTAGCATAGAATAGCTTCATTTCTAGACTAGAATCCATTAAAGTTGTACGTTTTGTTTTATCACAAGGATAGTTTCTAAAACTCTTGGTACACTTGTGTCATATTCCCACAATAAATCTTGCTAAGGAATTGCATAGTCAAGCTCTATTCACTTGCGATATCCCTCTCCTACTCACATTGTATTTGGTCTATATCCAAAGTTGTCATTGTTCGATTGCTATGTTCTGTTCGATGCTATCATATACACAATTTTTGGATTCATGAGGACACAAAGGAACAAGGAGATCACACTGAGGGGACAAAATCACAAACAACTGGATTTACCACTATTATGTAAATGCCAGGTTTAAGCTATTAAAGTTCTAATTACAAACATCTCAAATAGAGTAGTGAATTATTTCATGTTTCAGTTAAAGGTTCTGCTCTCGATATCACCAGGGAAGCTATGGGGATTGATAGTTTATGAGAAACTATGATTCAATCCTCACTTATGAGGTAGGATTGAGATCCTTTCAGTTTAATATGTTTAGTTGCTTAGATATTTAGGATAAAATCACAACTACATAGGCAAATAGGCATACCAAGTTACTTTGCTTTTCTCTTATTACTATTATCTAGATTATTTGTTCAAATAATATAAACATACTAGAGTAGCTACTCTTCAATTTCATTGAAATACATCATTTAAAAAAAAAACAAAAAAATAGAAGGATGTTTGCATAGTGTAAATACCTCTTTCATAATCAGTTTGTTAATTTTAGTTGAAAGTTGAATCATTTTGTATGACAATCACAGGACCTAGAGAGCCTAGAGAGTATATATTTGAACCCATAGTAACTCAACCAAATCTATCCATGACTTTAGCTTATATAGATCAGGGCCTTAGGATATAGGTCTTTCAAGAAACAACAAACTTACAAGAAATTAGTGAGCAACTAAGAGGACT
Organism: Taxus chinensis; assembly: GCA_019776745.2. Classification (NCBI taxonomy): domain Eukaryota; kingdom Viridiplantae; phylum Streptophyta; class Pinopsida; order Cupressales; family Taxaceae; genus Taxus; species Taxus chinensis. The sequence goes on from CM034146.1 coordinate 903,894,538, forward strand.
GAATATCGAATATGAAAAAGCTTACACATTCTGGTCAAACCATCCAAACTATAGATTTCCTTGATAAAACACCTGAGTGACCGTGCAAGGGTTTGAATGAGAGAAAACATTTGGTTGTGATCCTTTGGTTCCACAGCCTAATGTGGGAGACCTCCTCGTTGACATAAACGCTAGCTTATGTATTCAAGTTGAGAACACCTGTTTGCTACTCCGAGAAAATCATACAACTTATAGTTCTGAACGTAAAGGATGAAAAGGCATACGATTACTGGATAGTTGGGAGAAGGGATTGATTCTTTACATGACCATAACAGGTCCACAACAACCATGAACTCATGGTTGTGATCCCCAAGTCCCATAACCCAACGGGCCAATAAACCATTCAATTATTGACACCGGCTTGTGAACGCTGGTATTTAGATCTTCACCACTCCCACCAGATATTGTAGTACAATTCTCCGTATTAAATATAGAAGCCAATAAATCTAATATTTTCTAGGCTAGACTAGAAACCCACCCATAGTTCACTACAAATCCACTAAACCCCCTACCACCATTTTATGACCTTGTCTCGAGATATATACGAAGCTCCCACATGTCACTTTCCACATATCCAACAACCAAGAAACAGAATCTTGGTAGAGCTTGACATTGATTGGAGCGTCTGAACAACTATTATATTTGAATGAACCATTACACCAATTCAGGTTAGAAGGGCCTTCTTTGCCTTAGATTCATAGATTCCATTATTACATATTGAGGATTTAAGATTACCTGATTAGCTTGTTTGTATCTATCCACATTTAAAATTCACTGGCTGTCTCGACATGACCTTGAGAAGTCGGGTACAAGGAAGAGGTACTTGTAGATTCTCATGCTCACATGTTACTTTTCCATCATATAAAATTGGTGAACCTGACATGAAATGAACTAATATCCCTCTTTTTGTTTTCATTTCTTCCATCCACCTTCATTATTCTCTTTCCCATATGTCGGGATACGATGCATATGGTAGACCTCTCTTAGGTCTTAAAGTAAACTATAGTCAAACAAATAGACAACCATCACCCTCACTTTCTACATGGGCTGATAATTATTCGAGTAATTACTTGTCATCTCAAACTCCCCCTCAAAAAACTAGTTCTATTTCTTCATTCCAAATTGAGGAGTTCAATCAGTTTACACAAACACAACAGCCAGAGCCATCAGGTTCTAACAATATGACGTTTACTGGATAATCCACTTCATCTCCTCAGGTATTGTTCAGACCACAGATCAGTTGAAAATCAGACCCACTCCCCTTTTTGGATGAGAAGTACTTAGCACGCTTTGCTAAAAGTGAAAAACGCTTCCAAAATATGTATCCACCTATAGGGAGTTTACAAATACAATCTGATGCCCTATTCTAGGAGAACACCCCCATAACTCCACCTGTGGGAAATACACTCAGTGAAAATTGGCAGGTTAATGACCAATTCATAGCAGGGTATCATACCCCTTTACAACCTCAAGCTATACAACAAACACCCTTAAGGAAAAACACTGCATATTCACCGATGGAGGTCATTTCAGCCTTAGATGAGAAGGTTAGAGGGCTAGAACTTGCTCAAGAAAACAAAAATTCATATTTTGGGCAAGCAGGAATCCCCAACCCTCTACATCATCCCAGTTAGGTTGACCTCCTTATAGGAACAAGCACATTAGGTATGCCTCCTCAAAAATCCTTATACTTACCCACAACAAACACTAACTAGGACCATGTTTTCAAATGCCGCTCCAGTTGAAAGCATGACACTACCCCGGCTTGGCACCAAACAACCCATACTAGAACAATGCTCCTCCTTACTTAACCATTTATTCAAAATCACCACAAGGAGACATGTTCTCTTCTCCCGAGATGTTCGTTCAACCACAGGGATTCCCTTATGTTCCTACAAATGCATATGTTATGTTGTATCAACAACCCATCCTCCCTCAACCCCCTAAGCAAGCTTCATCAATGGTTGAGGCCTACGTAGTAAGGACTTACTCAGAATATTTGAAATAACCCCTAGAATTCACCATACGAAGCATTATGCTTCCAAGACCTCTTCCTGATTTACCCAAATACAAAGGATAAGGAGACCCAAATGCACACATTAAGGCCTATGCCACAACCATATGGGAGTTACTCCCTTGGGACGGGGTTTTCACTAAAATATTCCCTAAGACCCTAGAAGGTATTGCCCTTGATTGGTATTACAAAATACCTGCATCTTCAATACACTCATTTAAACAACTCGTGTCAGAATTCATCAAAGCTTTCGACATGAAAAAATTGTTAAGAATGGGAATCAGGGAGTTCTTACATATCAAACAAGAACATAATGAATCCACCACTCATTTTATCCAAAGATAGCATATGGTTTTCTACTCATCAGTGAGTGCTCCAAATATGGATCAAATGGAACTATGCATTTATTCCTTAATTCACTCAATAGAGAGATAAAGGAAGAAGTCCAAAAGTTCCCACTAAGAACTTACAATGAAGTACTTGAGAGTGCTCTTTGAATTGACCAAGCAGCGATTGATAGTGGTCATAAGACATATGGGACAAATGGGAAATTAAACACTCCCAATCAAAACACCACTACCTATCCTAATGCTGGGAACACTAATCAAGGACCTAAGATCCTTAACAAGAACCATGCGGTTACAACAGATGGAGTAACTAACAAGGCTAAAAGGGAAAATGTTGTAAACATTTTGCCACCTATTAATAATCAGTGAAATAATAATTTTACCCCAACAATCAACGCGGTGGATTTTAATTGTCCACCACAGCAACAACAATAACAACAACAACAACAGTGTCAAATCTAAACACAAAGTCCAAATCGAAACCCAACTGGATATCATGGTCAAAACAGAAGGCAACAGCCTCAAAATTTTAACTCTAACAACCAGCAACCTTATCAAAATGTCAGGTCACAACATATTTAAAATCAATAGCCTCGAAACTATAGTCCTAATCTATATTGTGGTTTCCACAAGATTCAAGGCCACGATACTAGGACTTGTCATGAATACAATAAATTTCATGGCAGAATTTACTAGAAAATCAAAAGAAACTCTTTATAGATATGGTTTTTAGCAAATTCTGTAGTACCCACACCAAACAGCTTATGAAGGGGTAGTTTCCCCTCAAAATGCATCCACTCAAGATCTTTAATGACCCTCTCCCAAACCATTCTAACAACAACAGGTTAGATCCTAACATGGACACAAACAAGCGTTTTATGACAGGAAACAATGATCATGAAGCTTCAACTTCATTAAATCCACCAGTTGCACCCCACTTACGAACTCAACATCAAACTAAGATAGTTGGTTTAGTAGAGTTAGATGCCGAGCTACCCATAGAAACCATAACAAGAACGTGGGATTATTCTTCTCAGCCAACTCCAAGTTATTCATTAGAGCTAGAAAACACTCAACAAACATTGGTAAAAACTATAGGCACCTATGATATAATTGATGATTTAACTAAAACCTTCTCGCACATCTCCTTCTTAGATTTGTTAAGAGAACTCTCTTGCCCATAAGGCTTCCCTCTTATAATTGCATTAGGCCTTGCGTCATTTCATCAACATCACTCCTCCACTAGAAACGTAGGTAAACTATGTGGATTTTGACGTTATATCCTCTGGGGCAGCCAGATAAGGATACTGAATTTATATTCGATATAAGTAAAATTCCAACAGACACTGAAATTACATGAAGAGGTGAACCATATTTATATTTATAAGTTTGGGGTCTACAATAATTATGTTAAACGTGAAATGGTTGAAAATGGCGGTAGAAGTTTAACATAGTCCCCCTTCACTTTCCTTCAAAATTTAGGATATGGAGAGAAAAAGTGTTCCATTGACGTGAAACATGCTAAGAGTTTATGATAGCCTCAAAGCCACTTTGATTGGAACCATAGTTTTACCAGTCACTTTAGGACCCAAGACTGTCCTCACTGATTTTTATATTATAGATCAGCAAAACCAATTATAATATGATCCTTGGTCAGCCATGAATACATCGCATGAAGGCAATCCCTTCCACGTTATTCCAAGAAATAATATTTCTACACTTAGGGAAAATATTTTGTGGCACAAGGTGACCTAGAACCCTTTGATATACACCTATCTGATTTGAAGAAAAGACCAAGTGTTCACTCTAAGTTTGAACTTCTAACAAATCAACTTGTCAAACCAACCTAATTCACAAACCAAAAGAAAAGTTGATACCCACCACTGAGTTGAAAATTTCAAATTCCAACTAAGGACGTTCCAGTACCCAAAAGTGAGATGAATGCTATAAAGGTAGTATCACTAGGGACTACCACAAAAAATTATCAAGTTGCTGGAGAAAGACTTACCTATTCTCCTACCATTTGATTCCATGGGTATGGGACACACCTTGGGAATCACTTCTCTTCCATCAGACAAATTTTTTATGGCAGAGGTAACCGAAGTAAAAGAAACAGCTACGACATATATCCCAACAACCATTTTTCTAAGCGAGTATTGCACTTTCCACTTCGACGGGAGCTAGATGTCATTTTGGAGTTGGGGTGGGAGTGATCTTTACTTCACCTGAGGGAAAGTTCCTACCTTTCACCTTTAAATTAAAATTTGAATGTACAAACAACGGGGCTGAGTACGAAGCTCTCCTCCTTGGCCTCATTATAGCCAAAAGAATGGGTCGTCCACATGACATTAGAGTGCTAGGAGACTCGCAACTAGTTACAAACCAAGTCTCTAAGGTATATGAAACTAGGGTTAAAACACTTGCAAAACTATACAAATACAATGGTGTTAGGTCTAAGCAAGGGATTCAAATTCATATCAATTGAAGCAATCCCACAAGATCAGAACCTTCTCGTAGAGTCAATAACAACCTCAGCTTCCTGTTTTATACCCCAAACAATGATTTGGAGGATACAAATTTCATAGTATCACTTCATACTGAACCATTAGTGTGTAAAATACCAATAAACTCACTCTTGAGCTCATGAAGAAGATGAGGATGGTTTTTCTATCATGGATCACTTTGACGATGATAGAATCACTCTCAAATATCTAAACACCTATGCGAAGCTACACCTTGCTCACCGTATAGTTGATATTTCCCTAATAGTTTCATTCCTCTTCCTACTTTGGAAATCCCATTGTAGAGTCTCCTCCACAAAAGGATCTTGATATCTACGAGATAGAAAACAGAGAAAGCTTGGAACTACCTCCAGCCCCACCTGAATTTGAAGAAGGTAACGCTTCTTTGATAGAAGAAACCATTGACATAAACATTGGAACGGAGGAAGAAAAAAGATTTTTGAAGTTGGGATCATCGTTAACTCCTAGGAGGAGATAGAAATACACACCCAAATTCTCAAAGGAGCATCAAAATTCTTTCGCATTTAAGTATAAATAAATGATGGGCATTGCACCACATGTTGTGGTGCACAATCTTGTCACTAAACCGGATGCGAAGCCAATTAAATAAAATTCAAGACCAATGAAGCCAAAAGTGGCTCTCATGGTAAAAGAGGAAGTAATAAAAATTCTCCAAGTAGGATTCATCAAACCCATTGACTACTCACAATGGGTATCTAATATCATTCCCATTCCTAAAAATGAATGGGAAAATACGCATTTGGCATAGGATTTTCAGGATATTAACAAAGCTTGTCCCGAGGATGACTTCCCATTACCATCCATTGACGTTATCGTTGATGCAACAGATAGGATTTGAACTGTCTGTCCCTCATGGATGGGTTTCTCAAGGTACAATCAGATTAAAATATCAAAATAGGATCAAGCCAAAACCACATTCATAACTCCCTGGGGAACATATTACTACATTGTCATGCCATTTGGTCTTAAGAATGCTCGGCGCTACATATTAGCGGGCAATGACTTATATATTCCACTGATCTTATCCATAAAATCATGTGAAATCCTATGTGGATGACTTGTTGGCCAAAGCCAAGAAATGTTTTGATCATCCATAAGTGCTCTATATCATCCTCTCATGACTAATCAAATATGGTGTCACATTAAACCCAGAGAAGTGTGTGTTTGGTGTGACAGGAGGCAAACTTCTAGGCTATGCATTATATCTTCACGAGGGATTGATGTTGCTACAGCAAAAATACGGGTTGTTCTCAAAATGATCCCACCATCAGACGAGTCTAGAATCAGGTCATTTCTTGGGAAACTCGATGCAATCCGACAGGTTCATCCCATATTTAAGTTTTGCCATTCATCTATTCAACAATCTATTGAATAAAGATTATAGCGTTGATTAGAATGAGGAATACAGTGAGGCGTTCGAATCAATTAAACACTTCTTCTTGTCTCCACCCCACACTAATGCCTCCTAACCCAAACCACCCTTTGATCCTATACTCACAAGCCACTCATGTCTCACTGACTTGCATGTTGGCTCAAGAAGACAATGATAAATGGTAACGCATGCGGTCCTATTTCATTAGTTGAACATTGCTCAATTATGAAACATGTTACACACAAGTAGAGAGAGAATGCCTTACCATAATTTTTGCAACAAAACATTTGAGGCATTACATGTTAAACAAGGAAACAATGGTCATTGTAAAGTTACGGACCATTTACGAACATTTCTCACACAAGGATCTTTATCTAAAAAGGTTGGCCGTTTCATAACCTTAATGGGAGAATTCGAGTTAACGTTCGTGAACCAGAAATATATTAAGGGAAAAATTATTGTAGACTATGGCTAGCTGACAATCCACTAGATGGAGGTGAGCTGGTAAATCTAGACTTTCCCAATGAGTGTGTATACTTCGTCGAAACTAGGCCCCCCCATCTCTACATGTCCCTAGTATACTGATATCATCAATTTTATCATGGACCATACATACCTGGAAGGTGCCACGTCATAAAAAAGAAGGTAGGTTACGCATTATTACCGCTAGATATGTTGTTTTAGACCATGGGTACTCTATCGTAAAGCCTTCAATGACATGCTTCTAAGATGCGTCGACACGGAAGAATCCAAGAAGATTCTTCATGAATCGCACAGTGGGATATGTGGAGGCCACTTTGGTGGTCATGCCATCTGCTCGTAAAATACATTGGATGGGATATTTTTTGCCCACTCTCAAGCATGATGCACGATGGAATTTGTGCGTAAGTGCCACAAATGCCAAGAATTCTCTTATGAGATTCACAGGGCCAGCACAATCCCTCCAACCAATAGTGACCCCGTGGCCCTTCTCCACGTGGGGACTAGACTTGATAGGGAAATTCTCCCCCCTCATCAACTGCTGGTCATAATTTTATAATTACACAGCCACGGAATACTTTACCAAATGGGTGGAGGCCATGCCTCTCACCACCATACTAGGTTACGGTAATTACCAAATTCATTATAAACCAAATTATCTGTAGGTATGGTCGTCCCATAAGTCATTATCTCATATAATGGAACATCCTTTAAAAATGATGAATTCCATGAGTTATGTAGCAAATTCAAGATAAACCATCATACGGCCTCTCTTTACTACCCTCAAGCCAATGGGCAGGCCAAAGTGACAAACAAAATGTTAAAAGCTATTCTCCTCGAAATGGTCAAGGAAAACAAGTGAGATTGGTATATAAAACTATATCCGGCCTTGTGGGCCCATCAAACCTCAATAAGAACACCAACAAGAACAACTCCTTTCTCACTGGTATTCGAGAGCAGAAGTAGTTCTCCCACTTGAGGTTGAAATACCCAGTTTTCTGTATCTCATTATAAGGGATTTTGGACAATGAAGCTTACAGGGAGGGCACACCTCTCTCAACTAGAAAGCCTCAATGAGGTCAGGTTAAACGTTTGAAAAAGTGATACAGATCCTATGCTCGACCGGATGTGCTGACAGTACAACAAAAAATTCTCTGAGCGAGAAATATATTACGGAGATCTAGGTCTAAGACTAGACAACTAGATTGATAAGAAAACCAGAAAAAGGAAGAAATTTCTGGCCCAAATTGTTAGAGCCCATACTGGGCCATGAAGGACTACGGAAATGGTGCATATCTTTTTGTGTACGCTAGAAGGTGAGGAATTTGGTGAAACTATCAATTCCTTACATCTTAAGCGGTTTTACGCATAAAACATCAAAGTCATTACTTGTACATTATAGCTACCTACATTACATTAGTCTTTTAGCTGTTTCATTCTACCCATTTCGTAAAAGTGGGTAGTCCAGGAGCTTACTCTTAAAATAATTTGTTACAAATTTATAAAAATATTGGCAAAAACATTCATATCACATCTCTTCAAACATCATCAACTATTTTCAAATCTTATCATCAAGTTTGATAGACAAGCATTGACAACGGAAAAAATACCAAGGCTTGCATACTTGGCTTTTCTCTTTCTTTCTAACTAGGTAAAGTTTTCCTTGCCTACGGTTTGTTCTGGAAGCTTCTTGGTGTCACATCTATCCCTCTTAAATCTCTTTGAAATGAAAGGATATCCCAAATTTATAGATCAGAAAAGTAAAAATCAAATTAAATCAAAAGCACTAAGTGAACAAAATATTTTATTTTACACACTTCTTTTGCCCCCATCAACCTTCGGTGATAAGCCCACATCTCTTACTAGCGGTGTGAGGTTGGGAAAGGAAAGAAGTTCCCTTGCTCACCTATATCTTGCCTTTGGTGACAAACCCGTGCTTCTTACTAGTGGCGTGAGGCAGGGTCGTAGGGGGTCCAGTCACACAAATGAATAAATCTTGGTATGGTAAAAACAAAAATTCAAATCCTATTAAGAGAAAGCAAATATCCAAATATCCAAATTCCAAAGAGATCAAATCCCTCAAAACCATATTTTTTCAACCAGATTTCCATTTATGAATCTAAGTCTAGATAAACTGAGAAAGTAAGTGGCCTTCTGAGCTTGGTGGTAGTTCTAGAGTAGGGTAGGTGTGTAAGTCCAAAATTTGTTTCTTGTTATTGGTTTGTCTGTCTCTCTTATCATTGCATTCTGTCAAAACTCATACAACTTGTACCCTTCCTGACTCTTGGTGTTGATCCCTCGCATCTTACTAGTTGCGTGGAATTGGGATTCAGGAAAGTTCATCTCTTTATGACTATGCATTCATCACGTTTTTCCAACATAAGGATAAATCACTGACATTTCCCAAAGAGTTCAAAATTTTAGTACTACCATATGTTAGTATATCATCTCATATCAGCATACTACAAAAATATACAGAGTGAAACATTCTATCTACTATCATTTGTTATCCATTACATACATTCTGAAAACATGAAAATAGTATTCTAAAAAGCATCTAAGTATACATGTAGAATTGAGTCACAAAATTCAAGATGACAAGAGTCTAGATCCAAAGAGATACATATATAAAACAAAGCAAGTTTCATATACAATGCCATCATGCTCTAGGCATGGTCAAAACGCTCAATGAGCTTGAAAAGTACAAAAACACTCATATATAAATCTAGACAAAATGCTACAAAAAATAGTCTCTCAATCCCTATGGAATCCCTTAGAGGGGTGCACAGACCATGCTTAGGACTCCTGTTATGTTGGTGCTCTGAATACACTAAGAGGCTCCCAATCACGACTCGGTAGCTGTCCATCTCACCATGAGAATGGCTCCTCCTCATCAAGTGCTTGGCCATCCTATATCTAACTACCTTGGTGTGGAGAGAATTCATGATCTTCGCTACATGCTAGACAGAGGAAAACACATCAGTGTGCCTATCGACTGCTGAGGGCTCCCCCATGTCCCACGAAAATCTTAGTATGAGTGTTCTTCTAAGGGGAGAAGCAAGGTATCAATACACACTCAGTGAATCAAGTCTCTCCACTCATCACCAATCACTGCAAAAAAAGGAGAAAACAACAAGTTAGAAAATGATTCAATGATAAAACCAAGAGTAAACAAAATAAAAAGAAATAACAAACTAAGAGGAGTCTAACGAAAACAAATGTCAAGGAGAAGAGTGACAACTCACTCAGGATTTCCAGGCCTCTAAGAAGGATCTCTAGGATCCACACCCGCCACTGATGCCGGCATTGACTGGTGCCCCTCATCCACGTCTAGGGCAACGTGATGGCCTGCAATAGACTCACCATCTCCACCTAGGTCCTGAGAGAGAGTAACTTCTCCTGAAACCAGAGTCATCCTCTCTGCGCTCCTCTCCGCCCTCTCAGCCTGCAGGATCTCCTGGGTGTCATACCACTTAGGATCACTATCATCCACCCCACCCATCTCACTGATCTCCATGTCCTCTGTCTCCTCCTCGGTCTCTATCCCCCAGTAAACATCCTCAGATTTTAGAGTCCATATCAATGGGCTCATCACTGCTATGAGTGGGACCAACAGCAATCCGATGTAAGGGTGCCCTGAGGAGCACTCAGCTCTCCCTCGTACATTTACCCACCCTCCTAGCCAGTAATAGAAGTACCAGGTGTTACAATATTCCAACCCCAGCCTCTAGGACCTCCTTGAGTCTCACAGATAGATCTATACACTGAGCATAACTAGAGGGAGAATGTCACTATAGGGGAGGCTAAAATACTGTGGAACTCTGTCAAAGGGGTGTATCTCTAACTTCCCCGCCTTGTCTAGCAATTGGCTGGTGGTCTGATAGGTAATCAAAGTAACAGTATCCTCTCCCCATACCCCCTTCCATGGCCTAATAAGAGAGTGGCCTCCATGTCTGCAGTAGTTAGGGAAGCCTCTGGCTGGTGGGGTGATCTAAGAACTATCATCCCCATCCACCTCCCTACCCTGACAGCCTCGAGAGTCCTCCACCTCTACACCTCTCCCATATGAGATAATGTGCTCGTACACCTAACTCATGACAAGATTTTGGTGGCTCAGTGACTGCCTCCTGTAAATGGACTACCCTGTATAAGTCATGGTAGGTAGTCCCAAGGATATCTGATCCCCAAGCGTAAACATGGTCCATCGGCCCTCAATTTGTGCAATAATAGGGGCCCAGAAATATAAGATGGTGTCCCCTCTCCCTTGTCCCTAATCATTCTGGATGCAAGGATGCCCATGATGGCCTTACGGAGCAAGGGAATGTCTGACTCAGTAATAGAGCGGATGTTCACGGCCCTTCTTCGACCCCATCAATACAATTGCATCTCCCATGTAGGTGGTCCACTAAACCACATGTGATCTAGATACTATTGTCTTACGAGACAGTTGTCGCCTAAAGATTAGAACCCCCAGTATACGGTAAACATCCTCCAGGGTAATGGACCACTCACCCCTAAATCCTGGCAATTGGAAGGTGTTCCAATCCACATCCCAATATAAGAACAACTCACACAATATGTGACTGTCAGGTGCAACATGAGGAACCTGTACAATCCTCCATATACCAGCCCTCTGGAGAGTATCCCGCTCTACCTAGGAGAGTGCCTCCAACACTACTGAGATCCAATCACACTCCGTCTCCCCTGACTCCATTTGATGTACTCCTCCTCCTTCTACATACACCCAAATACATAAAAAGGAGTAATTTAGTACTGAGATCCAGTTGAAAAAACTAGTAAAAAACATGTAAAAATTATATACATGCAAAAACAAGTTATACTTTGCATTGTTTTTGTCCTCTATCGCAGACTGCACACCGCCCTGTGCAGAGCGGTGGTTCCGTAACCTCCGCCTTCTAAGGTGGCGGTCCTGTAACCACCACCCCTACATAGGGCGGCAGTCATATCTCACAAAACCAAATGGGTCATAAGCCCTAAAAAAATTCTTTAAAACAAAAAAAAACACCTTTTTAACAAAAAAAGAAACCTACCCTATGGGTGCCCTCCCCCTAAAGACACTTTATTCAAAACTAACATTTTCAAAAATAATCCCCCCAAGTAAAAGATTTCATCATTTCCAAATTTTAGGTTTAAAAATGATAAATTGAGAAGAACTAACCTTAGACTATTGTGGGTCGATGTTCCACTCTCGGAGGCATGATCACTATCTCACCACAAATGTTTTGACTATACTCTCATTGAAAACCATCACCGTGGGTCCCAGAGCTCAAAAATCTATCAAATGAATCTACATAAATGAATAGTAAAATGAATTTGTTTTATATAAATAACCCTCTTAGTTTGATTCTCAAATGTCTTTTACAAGGTCAAAGCACCAACGGAGGTATGTTTTAAAAACCCCACATAGATTGTCAAGTCCTCTTTTCATGACAATTCAGTCTTATTTCTCAAATTGTTTTATCTATCTGCACTTGAGCCCCCTTTTCATTTTTTGCAGGTAGAAGGATCTTGGATGGTGACTTTCCAGCACACGGGTGTGTCAGGTATAGCTCTTAACTCCCCATTTCCATACTACCATACTTGGATCCACCGTTTTACGCCTCTTCATGGCTAAAACGCTTGTCTGAGGGGGCAATATGTATGTACCCAAAATTGTAGGGTACTGCACCGCCAGAATGATTTTACACATGCCCCAATGATGATACAGGTATCCTTGCAAGGTGTTCAGAATACAGAAAAGCTCACCATGTATACGCATGTGCCCCGCATGCCCCGCTCAACCTCCATGTTCCTTATTTTCCCCTTTTCCCCCCTTTTTCTTGCATTTTTGTCTTAAGTGACGAAGTCACCGCCCTACTTGGGCGGCGGTCCCATTACCGCCACCTAGGACAAGGCGGCGGTCTCGTAACCTTCGCCCTGCATAGGGCGACAGTTTTGTTCGTGTTTTCCAGATTCTTCCGACTATCACGTTAAACGTAAATCTTCAAATTTACACAATTTCTTCAACCACTTTGGCTTGCATTAAAGTTTTCTGCTACCTGGGAATACTATTTTTCGTTTTTTATAGTAAAAGAGATCAAATGGGAGTTACCCTCTAGTAAATGCATTGGTTATAAATAGCAAGCTTGTTTTCAAGCAAATGTCCCCTCATCTTCTCAATTCTCTTATTCACTCTTTCAATTTCTTGCTTAGAATTCTATCAATTCATGTTTTGCTTCCATTGTTGGTCTTTTAGAAGTCGTATAATCTCTTTGTTTCAGTCTTGTTCCATTGTTGCTTCATACAATCAGTTTAGCATAGAATAGCTTCATTTCTAGACTAGAATCCATTAAAGTTGCAGGTTTTGTTTTTTCACAAGGATAGTTTCTGAAACTCTCGGTACACTTGTGATGTATTCCCACAATAAATCCCACTAGGAATTCCATAGTCAAGCTCTATTCACTTGCGCTATCCCTCTCCTACTCGCATTGTATTTAGTCTATATCCAAACCTGCCATTGTTCGATTGCTATCTTTTGTTGATATTATCATATACACACTTTCTAGATTCAGGAGGACACAAAGGAATGAGGAGATCACACTGAGGGGACGAAATCAAAAACAACTGGATTTACCACTGTTCTGTACATGCCATGTTTGAGCTATCAAAGTTCTCAAATAGAGTAGTAAATTATTTCGTTTCAGTCAAAAATATGCTTTCGATATTGCCAAGGAAGCTATGGGGATTGATAGTTTCTGAGAAACTATGATTCATTCCTCACTTCTGAGGTAGGATCGAGAGCCTTTCAATTTTATATAATTAGTTTCTTAGATATTTAGGATAAAATCATAACTGCACAGGAAAATAGCCATACCAGGCTACTTTGGTTGTTTTATTTTGTTATTAGATTAGTTGTCCATTGTTATAAATATACTAGAGTAGCTTCTCTTTAACTTCATTGTAATACGTCATTTAAAAAAATACAAAAGAATAGAAGGATGCTTGCATAGTCTAAATACCTCTTTCATAATCAGTTTGTTAATTTTAGTTGAAAGTTGAATCATTTTGTATGACAATCACAAGACCTAGAGAGCCTAGAGAGTATATATTTGAACCCATAGTATCTTAACCAAATCTACCCATGACTTTAGCTTATATAGATCAGGACCTTAGGATACAGGTCTTTCAAGCAACAATAAACTTATAAGTAATTAGTGAGCAACTAAGAGGACCAAAGACGACAAAGCTTACACATTCTGGTCAGACCATCCAAACTATAGATTGCCTTGATAAAACCCCTGAATGACAGTGCAAGGGTTTGAATAAGAGAAAAATTTTGGTTGCGATCCTTTGGTTCCACAGCCTAATGTGGGAGACCTCCTCATTGACATAGACGCTAGCTTACGTATTCAAGTTGCCAGAACACTTGTTAGGTACTCCGAGAAAATCATACAACTTCTAGTTTTGAACGTAGAGGTTGAAAAGGCATACGATTAATGGATAGTTGGGAGAAGGGATTAATTCTTCACATGACCATAATAGGTCCACAATAACCATGAAATCATGGTTATGATCCCCAAGTCCCACAACCCAACAGGCCAACAAACCAGTCAAGTATTGACACCGACTTGCGAACGCTGGTATTTAGATCTTCACCACTCCCGCCGGATATTATAGTACAATTCTCCGTATTAAATATAGAAGCCAATTAATCTAATATTTTCTAGGCTAGACCAGAAAAACACCCATAGTTCACTACAAATCCACTAAACCCCCTATCACCATTTTATGACCTTGTCTGGAGATATATACGAAGCTCCCACAGGTCATTTCTCAAGTATCCAACAACAAAGAAATAGGATCTCGGCAGAGCTCAACATTGATTGGAGCCTCCAAACAACTATTATATTCAAATGAAAAATTACACCAATTCAGGTTAGAAGGGCCTTCTTTTCCTTAGATTTGCATATTCTATTATTGCATATTGAGGATTTAAGATTACCCGATTAGCTTGTTTGTATCTATCCGCATTCAACATTCACCAGCTGTCTCGACACGACGTCAAGAAGTCAGGTACGAGGAAGAGGTACTTTTAGATTCTCATGCTCACATGTTACTTTTCCATCATACAGGCATCTCTATAAATCCACTTCCCAATGCATTTGAGCCCGCAGGATAAGAAATTACCCATACCTCATTAAATATGGTAGATGAAAATCTGATTTTTTGTCTTTTCCAGTGCTAGGGATGTTTTTCCAAATTTCTCCCATGAATATTTACCAAAATAAAAAATTTAGGGGTCCAATGTGTAGATAATTTCACTATCTTTCCAATGACATAAAGAACACCAAAAACTGAGCTTTGGATCAAAATATATGCCCCTCATAAGATTTAGGGCAAAAACAACAAAAAACAGGGTCAAAATTAGGTCGGTGGGGTCAAACTTTAAAATTTTCCCCTTTGAAATTTTTTCCCAAAAGCCTCCACACCTCCATCACTCTAAGAAATGTGTCAGCCCCTAATTTTGTGATGGGATCATGGGCTAAACCTTCCTTTTTCTGCTTTGATTTCATTTTGGGAAAAATTCCCCAATCACCCCTGCGCCCTGCTTCGCCGCTGCCACATGTTGGCCCCTTATTAATCCACGGGCTCAAATTTCCTTTATCCCCCCACACCTCTACCAACCCTTCTCCTTCTCCTTGGCGTGCCCATGGGCAATTTTTTTCCCTTTTTCCATTTTTGCAATTTTTGTAAAAAACCCAAAATTCCTTTGTGGCCTCGACTTCTGCACCACGGGGACACGTGTTGCTTCCACATTAGTCACGGGCCTTTGCAAATTTCCTTCCCTTCTCCTTGGTAGGCTCGTGGGCCAATTTTTTCCCTTTCGCCCTCTGCCAAATCTTTGGCAATTTCTTCAACTTCACTCCGCCATCCTAACCCCCGCCACCATGTGGCGCATTCTCATTGGCCGCGGGCCTGTCTAGGGAAATTCTCCCCAAAAAACTCCGTCGTGCCATAACTTGAAAAGTACAAGGAGTTAGAAGGAAAATTTTACCTTTCTATAAAGGGGAAGAAAAATCCTATTTGATGAAGCCATTTTCAGAATATTTTGAGTGCTTGAAATGTGTGAAAATTTTAAGTTGAAGCACAAGGAAGGAAAGAGTGAAGGCAAGTTAGCCACAATAAGTAGGGGGTTCATTTTGGATAGCAGGAACCCCACAAACGGTAAGGAAATCACCTCATCTCTCTCTACACAAGGAGGCCACTGAGCCAAAGAGGAGAAGAAAGTTGAAGTTAGATGAAGAAGCAGAGGAATCAGGGGATAGAGAGCATGCATCTCCTACCCCACTCGAGCAAGAAGATGAGCCACAGAACGAGGACGAGCAAAAATATGAAGAGATGAAGGAAAGAGATGAAAGAGAGAAGAAAACCTCCAAATCCACACATATGACTACTCAAGGTGTAACAAGACATGCTCCTAACCTTGAAGCTACAATTCACAAAGGTCCTAAATTGAAGAGGATGAGTGGGGAACACAGTGCACCACTCATGGGCTATGTAGAGGACACCTAAAAAATTATCTATGCATGTTTCTAAAGCACTGTAGAAAAAAAGGATTTATTTGGCTAGGAATTAATGGATGGGGATATGACGACCATTTGAACTAGAAAGTAACTCTAATGGTCAATGCATACCCACATGGATAATCCTAAATTTGATGTATGTGAAGAGTCATCCGTTTAAAGACAACTGAAGAAGGCACCCCAAGCTAGACATATGACAGTAAAACCTACTGTCATGTTAGATGAGCAGGTCAACAATGCATTGGTGAAGATTAATACTAAAATTGTGAGAAGAAACATGGACAAAGATACAACGATAAGAGCATTACATGAGGAGATAAAGACAAAGGATGCAGAGATAGTGCACATAACGCAAGAGAGGGAATTAACACAAAAGAAGAACAAAGCATTTATCAGCATCACAGAGGAGATTGGAGACAATGTCATAAGAGCTAGGCCACACTTAGAGACCAAGGTACCAATAGAAATTTCCCTCTTCATATAAATTATGTAGGAAATTTGGTGGACCTGGTATGTGAAGATGAACCTCTACGCATGTCAGTGCCAAGGAATCCAGAAAAAGAGGAAGAATGAGAGAAAGCTTCAGTGATGTGAAAAATTGCATCCTCTAAAGGGATGTTGCAAGTGCTACAAGAAGAATTGAAGAAAGAAGAGCAACATTTGAACATCTACACAGCTTCAGAGGTGCTTATCAACATAAAGATCCTGGAAGAAAACAATGAGGTCCAGAGATCAATGAAGGATGAAACATTGGGCTGCGTAGAAAGATTGTCAATGGTTAAGCAAAAGTGTGAGGCCCTGACAGCAGCACAAGAGCTACACAAGACTCGACTGGAAGAGTTTGGGAAGCTCATTTCACAAAAGATGGATATTCTAGAAGGAATAATGACCTCAATGTCCAAGGTTGTGTTGGTTCTACAAAATGAAAAAGGGGAAATTACAAGGGATGAATTGGAGTCCATTGTTGTGGACATTCCAGAAAAAGTAGAATAAGCACTTGTTGAATGGCAGGCGTTAGAGGCCAAAATAAAGGAGGAGTATCTAGAGTTGATCCTTCAAACTGATACAGAGGAGGCTACCTCATAAAAATTCTTTATTCATATACATTCTTTCTTATTCTTTCCATTCTTCTATTCTTTACTTCAGTTTTTGGAGATACCCATTGTCAGGGAGACAATGAGATTAGTGTGGGGTAATGTTGATCAGAGAACACTTGACATAACTCACATAAGAAGTATGCGTAGGAAAACATGCCAGGTTTAAGGGTGTGAATGGATAGGAAGAACACATGCTCAAAGTAAAAGTTTAGCATTAAAGACTTAGCCGATTTTGAGCATGAAGACCTATTTTTAGAAGATGGTGTGCGGAACACACCAACGATGTAGATACATGAGCGCTGCACATTGTCTATCTTTAGAGGATTGGAAGAAAGAGTTTTGCATGGAGATAAGCTAAGAATGGGATTTTCACTTCAGTTAACAATAAGAGGTCTATAGATTGCACACTTGCATGTGTGGTTATTCTTGTAAATGACGCATGGATATTAATAGCATGTAGCCTATTTTGGAATAGATAAGTAGTGAAGGGAAAGTCCCCACCCTATATATATGACATGAATCACATACTTGTATAGAGAGATATATAGGTATATGCAGAGTGCAAGAGGTAAGCATAAAGAGATATATAGGTATATACAGAGCGCAAGAGGTAAGAATAAAGAAATATATAGGTATATGCAGAGCACAAGAGGTAAGCATAAAGAGATGTATACATATGACTAGATTATTGTCTTAGATCCATGCACACATAGGTATAGAATGCCATTATTGTAAGGAGCTTCTGTGTTTATTAATAGATGGAAGTTATTGGCTGAATCTAAATGTCATTCATGTGTGTAATTGAGTAGTGCATATTCTTGATTTAATCATTATTATTGTTTAAGCTTGTTCTTTCATAGATCTGAAGATGGCATACATTGTAGAGTGATGGATTAGTTATGGATCTATATGTTCTTCCTTCATCACACTAACATCCTACTACAGCAACCCTAAAGAGGGACCTGGTACCTTTACGTGCTTTGGGTGAGTGCTTAGTCTAGGCTGAGTGATTTGCCAACGCGTCTAGGGTGTTATCTGGTAAATTCTAGGCTGCATCATAATGTAAGGGGTCAGTGTTAGTGAAAACAAAGGTTTTGTGGTTGAGTAGGTAATGAGGAAGTTTAGTGGTGACAAAAACTATGGCTAAGAAAAGTATTTCAGCATGGGTGTACCTAGTTTCATAGTCCAAAAGGTATGACTTATGTAATAAATTGCTTGATCTCTATTTTTCTCAGCACGATGAGCAACCATAGCACCTAGGGAATGGTCAAAAGTAGAAATATATAGGTAAAAGTTTTTTTCATACTTAGGAGGAATGAGCACTTGTGTTTGAAGAAGGTATTTTTTAAGGCATTGAAGGCTTTGTGTCATTCATCATCCTATTGGAAGGATACATCATTTTTGAGGAGGTGGTGAAATGGTTGGTAGTGGTCAGAAAGTTATAAAATAAACTGACAAATAGATTGCAAATTACCTTACAAAGTTCAAATTTTTTGGACATTAGTAGGTGGAGGCATTTCAAGAATAGTCTTTACTTTAGCAGGATCAAATTCTATGCCCCACAAAGAAATGATGAAACCAAGGATATTTCCTGAGAGTAAAATGAAGACAAACTTCTTAGGTTGAAGTTGAACACAATACTTGATGAGGAGGTCAAAGATGACCTTAATGACTATAAGGTGTTCGGCCTGATGTTTGGATTTAGTAAGAAGGTCATCTACGTAATCTTCCAATATGTGATGCATTATGTCATGGAAGATATAAGTCTTAGCTTGCTGATATGTAACACCAATGTTTTTAAGGCCAAAAGGCATGATTCGGTAGTAGAAGGTCCCCAAAGGAGTGATGAAGGTGGTTTTGTGTTGATCGTCTGGGGCGAGTAATATTTGGTTATAACCTGAGAAACTGTCCATGAGTGATAACATCTCATGAACAATGGTGAGATCAACTAGCTGGTCAATACCTGGTAGAGGAAAGTTGTCCTTGGGGAAAACTAAGTTAAGGTCACACAAATCCATGCAAATGCAAAGTCTCCCTGTCACTTTTGTGATAGGAACAATGTTAGAAGTCCATTGGGGATAGTCAATGGGTAGGATGAAGGAAACTGAGAGAATGTGTTGAAGTTCCTCTTTGACAAGAAGGGCAATGTGAGGATGTGTTTTCCATAGCTTCTATTTTATGGGTTTGGCTTAATGAATGTTACACTATTGTGGACCACAATGTTTTGGTCAATATCAGGCATATCAGCATAGGACCAAGAAAAATCATTTCTATGATCCCAGATGATAGAAGAAAAATCTTCATGTTCAACAACATCTAAAGATTGGCCTATCTTTAGAATGTACGGGTCATCCTTTTGAGTGTTACTAGTTGATTTCGATAATGAATTTATTTAACATGGCTTGCATCTCAGAAGGAAATGACTGGTGAATATAAGTATCCTCCTCACCAAGGTAGGATAGGATAGACTCATCATTTTGACATTGAAAGACATTAATAGAAGGTCTATCATCATCGATCATGTTAGGATATAGGAAGGGAAGAGAAGAGGGAACCTCACCTTCATGTTGATAAGTCAAAGGTCCTAAGGAAATGGTGTTCATGAAAAAAACATTTACAAGGAATAGATTTGGGATCTATGGACTTTGTGGGTGAAGGTGGTGACATTGGTGAACGGGGTGGAGAAGCTTTATCATCCTTAATGAGTTCAATGTGTCCCTTCTTGGAAGAGGGTTTGGAAAAGCCAATTCCACTATGATATCTATGTCTACTGGTGGTACACGGGATGGTGGTATGATGATCTTATTCATAAAAACCAAAACCAAATAATTTTCATGCACAACGGTGAAGGAAAGTGTGGGCGAAGAAGTAGTTAGTGAGAGATTGGAGGTAAGATGAAAATGGTCATGTTTGGGATGGTGGTTTGAGTGAATAGGTGGAAGTATCAAGTCCCCCATATGTTAAGTTGGTATAAAGGTGGGGAGAACCATAAGGGAAGACCTCTCCTATGTGATAGTCATAACAAAGATGTTGGCGTAGGTTACCATACTCTTGCGAAGTAAGGAATGTGTTCATATTGTAAATGTGGTACTCCCCCAGAGTGATGCATTGAAAAACACCCTCTAAGGGATCAGTAGTAGATATGTGGGTAGCATGGATAGATGAATTACTTGGTGATTGGGTAGGAGGGGTATCCATTTTTTGGGAAGTATATGGGCCAACTACAAATGCTGCGACAACATTAGGAATAGAAGATTTGGGTGTGGAAGAGGTGGCATCAACATTGGTGGATGGGTCTGTGGGTGAAGGAGAAGTGGTGGTAGTGGTAGATGCTTGAATTGGCATCAAGGACATCATTAGGTCGCTACAACATGTTATAATTTTTGAATGGTGATGGGTCAACTAGGATGGTATAGTTATGTCCTTCATGTTCAAATTTTACACAACGGTGTAAAGTTGAAGGAACACAACCCATGACACGAATCCAAGGTTGGACAAGAAATAGTTTATAATCAAACTCCCCCTCTAGGACATAATAACAATTTTAGGATAGTGCAAGGGCCCATACGTGACATAGGGTTTAAAACCCACAAGCAAGGATCACAAGGGACAATGTGCACATCAACAGACATGCGAACGACAACGCGAAGAGATCTCGGGAGGAGTGAGCATCAACTGAATGTGCATGCAAAGATGTGAAACATGGGTAGAACCTGGTTAAGCCATAAAATTATCCTCTAACTCATAGATCAAATGGGGTGTACATGGGGTGTACATATAGGAGGTGTTGAGTAACCCCCAGTGCTGCAATCATGACAACTCGAGTAGAGAGGGGGAGTTAAATTACCATAATAGAAGTGTAACTCCCAATGACGCATATGACACACTGACATACTAACACGCTGATGTGTAAGAGAATCTCATAATGACCCCTAAATGACACATGGACCTATGATCTCACCTAAGTGAGATGACTCACCTAATGATGTGGAAAATAACACACACCAACACCCCCCTTCATCGTAACTTAGGATGAGGTGGCAAGTCAGAAACAAGAAATGGGTCCCAGCACAAAGCCTGATGAGGTACCCATGTACAAGAAGTAGTCCCAAGTAGTGAAGGAAAACCCAGTGGGAAAAACATCCACCACAAGAGAAAAAAACACTCTCTAATCTAAGAAAGATGCCAAAAATGGGTCACAGCCATAGACGATCCTGAAAAGGTACCCATGTACAAAGAGGCAATCTCTCAGAAAGAAGAAGAAGAGAGAAGAAGAGGGAGATGAGAGTAATGTAGAAGATGCCATGGATGGATCTGAACTCTACAGCTCTAGGAGGTCTCCCAGAAGAATGTCGATGATGAGATCCTCTGCCTCTGGACTGAAGAAGAGCCACCCGCACCGAACTATGTGCCTACCCTTAGGAAGGACAAAAATGACGTGCTGGAAGTTTACCCACTCCACAAAGGAAACTGAAGGCAGCAACATGAAGAACTCTAAGTCTAGTGCACTGAAGTGTGACATAGGTCTAGTGAGTGAGTGCCAAGGAACCAAAGGTAATGCCATGTGCATAGAACTGTCAGAGTGAAAAAGAGGAACACCCGCAAGAAAGGATGTCCAAGTGATTTGAAGGGAACAAAACATCCTCCACAACAAAAAAGGGATCCACAACTGAGGGTGGATCAATGAAGGTCTTTGGAAATGCTGAAGTGACATGATTCTCGAAAGGGGAACTCCCAACAATAGAGATGATGAACTCCTCTGAAACACCTGTAGATGGATGAGGGAACTATAGTGCATCACAAGTAGACTCTGTGAAAAGATGACTAAGGTCAGGCAGATACTTGTCCTAATGAGGGGGCTCAACAAAATAGAAGAGTGATGTCAGATAGGTATGAATCATCCAATGAAGGTAGAGGAGTGGAATGGGCCTCACACAATAGAAGTGGAAAGGAGGTAGGTGTGATGACTGTATGAGACTGAGAAGGAGACTGCTCGATATCTGATGAGATGTGGGAAGTGTCAACACTCTCTGGAATAGTGAAAGAAAGAGGAGAAGAGTCCTCTGTAGTACTCTCTACATCAGAACTAGGTGCACAATCCTCATCAACAGAAGTAGAATCAAGTGAGTCTGTATCAGTGGTACTATCATCACATGAAGAAATGGAGACAACTGAATCAGTAGTAGGAACAACAACTGCAGTATGTGAAGGGTCTCCAAAGAAGGACTGAAGAATGCTCCAAACATGGTGAGGTGGATCTGAGTCTGCCACGTGAAACTAGAGAGAATGAGAGACATGCATCATCATGTGACCAAAGACATGGTTGCAACTGTCAAGAAATTCCTCTAGGTGACGATGATCAGTGGGTGTAGGAACTAGCCCAAGTAAGAAGGGTGAAAGACCCTCGTGAGCGAAGTAACATTCCATGGAAGCACGCTAAGCTGACATAGTTCCCTCTCCTGGTGAGAAGTGGTGGAGACTGTAAGGTGATCCTATGATACTCAAGTCTGGAAAGAGCACTCTCCATGATGAAAAATGCAAGATGCACAAAAGAAAGATGTCAGACTCGGCCGATAATGCGTCTACATGTTTAAGCCCAATAGTACAGTCAACCCCCCAGAATGCAACACTTTATAAAAGTAGTGCGTTTACAAAATTGATAATTCCATCATGTAGAATGTGAAAAAAACATGTAACTTTGACTAAAGAAGTGCTCAAATCCGAGCAACGAGTCAAAAGTTATAGCACAAAACAATTCCTACAACTGATGAGAAAATGTACTAAATGCTACAAACGCATTACAAAAAGTACCCAAAATGGGTGCAAAGGGTATCGTGTGACTACTCGTTGGAAATGACATGGAATTTTAGTAGGGGTTTGTTTTGACTATGAGGAGGGGTTAGCCTCCTACCAACCCTGGACCTCACCCTTCGTCTTCGACACTCAAAGGAAGGATGATAAAACAAGATAAAAAATAACCTTAAAGATTATTACATGCCATGAAAATGAAATGTTTTTTTTAATCACTCTAAAACATTAAAAAGGAAGGTGATGAGAGGAGGAGCCCACGTTTGGAAAGAGTTGCTCTTAAGGGAGTTGGAAGCCACATGGAAGAGAGCTGGAGGTTGTTGTTCCACTCAATTTTGACAACAAAAAAATGTGCCAAGCAAACAAATAACGTGTTAGGTTATGAGTTGTTGAGCAGATGCGTGGAACTGGGAGGGAGGTGGAGTTGCTGCAAGTTGTAGGAAGACCCCAAATGCCAAAAAAATGCCAAAAAAGCCCCAAAATGGCTGAGCACGAGTGAAACGGCCACGAGCAAGTCTGCACATGGTGGAATGTTGAGTTGATGTGTTGTAGGTTTGGGAAAACCATGCCAAGCAAAGACAGAGCCACTAGAGTAGGTTACAAGTGCTAGAGGATGGTAAAAAATGCCAAGGAGGTCGTGGAGATGTTGGAAATGATTCCAGCTGTAGGTTTGAAGAGAAAATGCAAGTAGCTATTGGAGAAACCATGTGACTGAAGGAAGCAACGTGCCAAAGCTGAGCAGAAGGAGAAACAGCTGAGAAATATTCCAAACGTAGGTAAAACGTTGAGCAGAGGAAGCACGAGATGAACCACAGGAGGAAACAATGATTGATACCTATATGGAAGCTCTGAGCATTGGAAGCATTGAAACCAGTAGTTAAAAAATCAGCGTTGGAAACAATCTTTGTAGCATGAGCAAAAAGATCACGCCAAACACCTACGAGAAAAACCACGAACAACACCACTGAAAAACCAGGGAATGAGATGTCTAAACCATAGATCAATGTAGAGAGGCTATGATTCACCAGGAGGGGGATGCATGTAGACAAGAAAGGTGAGCAGGTGGAGTAGCTTGAAGACAAAACTCTTAAATTTGCAACCCGAAGTCCACAAAACATACATACAACCTTAGAGAATCAATCGGTCAAAGACACTATGTTTCGCGTAGAATTTCTAGTTCCAGAATAGAGTTACTTCTATTTGTTCATTCTCTTGAGAAAAAAATAAGGGGTTAGGTCTAGGAGGAATACCTGTTGAGTGTTGGGAGGGTGTGCGCGTACCGTAGAGAGATCAGACCGATTGTGAAGAACTCCTTTTTGTCTGGGAAGGACTACCTGTAAATAAGAATGCAAGACCACCAAATTTTAGTTAGACAATAAGTAAGCGAACTACCTTGGGCCCAAGAAATACTAAAATTCCTTTCAAAGGTGGTCAGTTCCCTTTTAATATAAATTATTTCAAATGATAATAAAGAAGCTATTGCGAAATCACGATTTAGGTACCTCGTTACTAAAAGCAATAGAGACTAAACTACCCATGATAAAACGTCATTCTGTTTGTTTGGTCACTTGTTATTGATACATTTAGATCAAGTTACAGGGATAGACCAGGCTGAATCTAAGGTTGTTAGGGGATAAATAGGTGAAAGGTTGGTTTTGGTATAAGTCACAGTGACCAATGTCGGTCACTGGATAACCGACCACAGTTATAAAACCACTACTGGTAGGGGATAACCGATATCGGTAGGTGCAGTGATTCAGGGGCTTCTGGGTAGAGGTTGATTATAGGGTTTTAAGGTTGTTAGATGGTTAGGGGGGATAATAAGGCAATGGAGAAGACTCAGAGAGTGAGAAAGTTGTCTTCTGGGCAATATAGGGATGGATAAATGAAGGTTAGGTGTAGGGTGCTACCGGGGGTTAGATCCAGAGGTGAGTTTATAATTACTATCAATCAAAGGTTCACGAAGTGGAGCTTGGAAGCATACAAGATACTACTTACTACTTTCTGACAAGGATATAGGTCTGAGGAATGCGGTGACAAAGGAAAAGCTCTGGTGGGATGATCCGACAATCGAAAGTGAGCTGATGAATCTATCTTCTGAAGATCCCAATGCTTGGATGAGTGTGACTGTGATCTCGTTGATCAGTTACAGTCTTGTCCTCTATGCTCCTCTCTGTAAACATATTTTCTCCTTCTCACTTGTCTATTTTTCACAAATGAATCCGGATCCTTGCATTTTGGTTGGGGTCGGTCATTTACAGGGAACCGATGGCGGTTGCATAACCGACGGCGATTGAGTAGGGACCGGTGTCGGTCAAGTCAAAGTTGGCTATTTTTACCAAAAATAGCCAACTTTCCCTCCTTTTCTCCTGAGGGGTCAGTTATGGGCCTGGTCAAGTCATTATTAGGCTCGTTTTGATGCAGGTGAGGGGTGATGAGTCATGGGTGTGGGTCTAGACCAAGTCATAGGTCTTAATTAAGTTAGTTTAGGGTTAGGGCTAGGTCATAGTGAGGTGGCAAGGTGAGGTGGCAGGGTTGGAGATGTGGATTTATTAATTATAAGGTAATTAATAAATAATTAAGTGTGTAAGGTTTTAGGTGGTGAGGTAGGGTTAGGTTGCAGGATGAGATACGGGGTACAGGGAGTCATAAGACCCAAATTTGGTGTCTACACACTAAACCCGGGAAAACACCAGAAACTCAAACAACAACCTTGAACACCTGAGCAAGAAACCAGAACCCACAAACATGAATGGAGGTATGAAAATTCCTAAAATTAGTGCAAGTAGAGCACGATCGGAATCACCATTACGAAACACGCAACGAGAACTAGATATCATGCCAGAAATCAGAAAACACACACAGAAACACTAATGAGTGCACAGATTCACAAGATCTACTATGATATCATGAAAGAGGGTTTAAAACCCACAAGCAAGGATCACAAGGGACAACGTGCACATCAATGGATGTGCGAATGACAGTGTGAAGAGATCTCGGGAGGAGGTGAGCATCAACTGAATGTGCATGTAAAGATTTGAAACATGGGTAGAACCTAGTTAAGCCATAAAATTCTCCTCTATCTCATAGATCAAATGGGGTGTACGTATAGGAGGTGTTGAGTAACCCCCAGTGCTGCAATCATGACAACTCGAGTAGAGAGGGGGAGTTACATTCCCATAATAGAAGTGTAACTCCCAATGATGCATATGACACACTGACGTGCTGATGCGTAAGAGAATCTCATAATGACCCCTAAATGACACATGGACCTATGATCTCACCTAAGTGAGATGACTCACCTACTGATGTGGAAAATAACACACACCAACAATACGAACGTGAAGAATAATGGTGCCAAGGGTGGAAGTGATGGCATCATTGAAGGAGCGCAACATAAATAGGTTATTATGCATACAATTTGAAGGGATGTGCATTTAATTGTACTCTTGGGAGGAGATGATGTTGATGCTAGAACCACCATCAATCATAACATGTCATACATGCATATTATAAAAATAGACAGAGATAAAAAGGGTGGGATCAAGGTCATCTGATTTGAGAGGTACGATCTCCTCATCAGAAAAAATGAGGGTGATTACCTTGATGAATGGGTGTGGGGGTAGAAGAAGGAGATGATTTGGTAAGAGAGGCCACGTGGTGAGGGGTGATAATGGAGACTACTAGTGTGGGGTTGTTAAGTCAAACCTCCATGAGGGCTTATCGATGAGATTCATAGGTTTGGATGAGATTGTACAAAGATATTTTTAGAGGGGATTAGTGTAATTGTTTTATCATTGTGCGATGGATGACCCTGTCAGAAATAGGGTATGTGGGTCCTCGAATGGTGATTTTTGGTGTGGGTGTAGATGGTATATTGGGCATGGGATTGGTTAATGGGCTAGTTGATTTTTATTTTCCTTTGTTCCTTTAGGGCACGAGTGGCAACTTGGATCATGTCATGAGTAGTATAATGACATGATTGGTAAAAACCTAATGCAGGGTAGGAACCCTACAAAATGAGTAGGGAAAATTGGTATTTAGGTGGTGGTTTGGACAACTCTCTAATACAGACCATGTTGGTCTCAAATTTTGGAGGTGGATAAAAGGGTTGTGGTGGTGGTGGTGTAGGTCACTGAATAGGTAGTGAGTGGGGACGTATGGTGATAGGTGAAGATAGAACATGGTCGTCATCAATAAGATCATCTGTTGTTGAAACTTGATTTAGGAGGACATAATTAGAGGAGAATAGTTTTGAGAGCCTTAAAACCCTCTACATCTTGTCCTAACACACAATGGTAGGCATAAATTTTAGTTTCATCAAACCCTTTTAGTTTGGGTTTGAGGGGGTCGTAAGGTCTAAGCAACGGTAATGTGATGACTGAAGTCTTTAAGAGGTTGGCTAAAATGTTGGCGTAGGACCCTACCAATGGATCAAAGTGGGAAGTGAGTGTGGGTTTGGGTAAAGACATAGATGATTGTGGTGGAAGAGGTGTTCTAGGAGGTGGAATAGGTTTGAAAACTAGTTTTGTAGTTGGTACTATCTTAAGATTTGATGGTACATGTTTGGGTAAGGATGTGGTAGATGAAATAGGAATGGAAAGCATTATTGGTTTAACTCCCCTATTTTAGGGTAGTAGGTTCTTGTCTTTGGATTGCACCTTCTTGGGTAAAGGTGAGGTTGGAGCATGTGATGCAGAAGGGAAAGCATATGGTGGAAGAGGATGGGTTACCCATGGGGACAATAGATTTGTGGTGGAACTAGTTATTAGAGGTTGGCTGGAAGGTATGGGTTGAAGTCCTATAGGAAAATTTGGGGTTATGGTAGTTGGTGGAGGTATAGGTGGTACAAAATGTATGGGTGAGGGCGAGGGTGTGTTTTGTGCAGGTAAATTGGATGTAACAAAAGATCATGATGAAGAAGTAGGTTTCCTTAACTTTTGATTTACCTAGGGTTTGGGGTTGTTTGGCCAAGGTTGATGGGTGAGGTCCTAAGATGGACGGAAGGGGTGAAGGTGACAAAGGTATGGTAGGTGATACTGGTGTATGTGGCCTCGAAGGTTGGGTCTTTCTTTTAGGTGGAAGAATAATTTTGGTCTCGGGTTTGGGAAGAATTGAAAGGCTTGATGTTGACATGACACCAAAGGTAGTTATGGGTATAAATATAGACGAAGATGTAGGTATGGGTAGGTTCTTAGGTATAGGAGTATGGTTTTAGTCATGGGTAAAGGTTTAGATGTAGGTAAAGGTGATGAAGAATAATTCATTTTGACACACATGATCAGGGTCGATATGGTTTCTGGAAATACATGTGGATAGATCATGGAGGGTATCTATACGCAACATTTGCATTTGAGTCGAAAAGGGGATTCGAAGACATCCCCAAAGCATGGAATTATCAATGTAATACAAGCGATCGAACCAATCGTGAAAATGGAATTGTTGTAAGAGGAGATGTAGTTGGTTCAGTGGTAATCCCTATAAAATATGTCTGTGAGATAGGGAATTGGTTAGCCTCAAACTCTATGGGTAAAAGAGCCAAGACTAGATCAACGGGATCCTATAATCCGAACGGGTAATTTTCCCTAACAAGTAGTGGCATTTATAAAGGATATCCCATGGGTAGGAGAGATCGTAGGTGGGGTGAGGCAGATTCTTGTTTCAGTGGAGAAGAAAGCGATAATGATTATCTTGCGGGTAGTGGAGTAAAAACCATTGTTTGTTCGATAGGTTGTGCGGTAGATGGTGAAATGAGATCAGCAGAAATTGTGGCATCCTCTAGGGGTGAAGGCGGAGATGTAGAAGAATCCTCTATGGGTGAAGGATTTGATGATTTATGTTCCTCTGCGGGTACAGGAGCTCGTGCCATAATTTCCTTGATAGAAGGAATAGGTGGAAATTGAGGAACAACTGGTACGATATCAAAAACAATGCGGAATTCACGAACTTTGTTATCGTTGGTTGAAGGTTCACCACTTTGATTAGGTGATGGTGTATGGTTAGAGAATGACTTCTTAAATAATGTAATTTTTGATTTGCTGGTGCGTTTGGGTTTTCCAGGATGAGATGTCCATTATCTAACATTTCTTGGATAATATTTTTAAAATTTATGCAATTACCATCACTATGACCTTTAACGTGATGATAATTACAATAGTGATGTTCCTTATACTAGGAAAGCATAGGATGAGTGGGATCAAAACCGATATGAGGTTTTCTGGGGGGTAGAGCAATGGCGCTAGCCTTAAGAAACTTTTCCAAGGCCGAAGAATAGGGCTCTCCAATTGGAGTGTACTTTTGTTGTTCCCATTGGAACTAAAAAGTATGAACATGAGAAATATTGGAGGAAGGCTTGGCTTAATTAGATGGATGACATGGACCAGATTTGAGAACTACCACGTTGGTAGATCCTTTGTCTTTTGAATAATTATTTTGGTGCTTCGAAGATGAAGAGGTGTCATTTTATTTGAACACGGTGTTTTTACTGCACAACTAAATTTTCTTTTCTTTGATGGACACAAATTTCTATTTTTTGCGCCATGGTAAATGCTTTGTTGAAGGTACAGAAAGTTTGTACCTATAGATTTAGTGAGATGTGGCTAGAAAAAGCTCCATTGAATAACTCTATAATCTCAACTAGAGGTAACTGGAATGTTAATTGGTTGATAATAGTTCGCTAGAGAGCAACGAAATATATGATAGATTCGTCGTCATACTATCATGTCAAGTATAGGTCAGTCATGGTGACATTTTTGATGATATTGATTTAGAAATGGTTTAAAAATGCTTCAACCACTTGGTTAAAGGAGTAAATGGAATGTCTAGGTAAACTACTATACCAATCTAAGGTGGGTCTTGTCAAGGACTTGGGGAATGTTCGTAGGAGTAAAGCATCATCATGGTTAATTAGATAACACACATGTTTGAATGACCACAAATGTTGTTGCAGGTATTCTTTACTATTGAAATTCTTGAACTAGGGCATTTCCCAATGCAATGTGTATGGATGAATGGGAATAGATGGATGCATAGGCTCATTACATATTTTGTCATAAATTAAGGAGTTATGAGAGATTGAAAATGATGCTTCTAATGTTTTCATCTTTTCCATCACCATCCTAATGAGTTCATTAGTGGGTTGTGAGGAATGGGTGCCTCCTGTAGTAAAGGGAGGTTGATGATGGGTGTATGATGTGGATGACATCCCAGTATATGGAGCTTCTGAATTTGAAAACTATGAAGGGGGATAGATGGGGTGGAAGATATCCCAAATAAGTGATAGACAAGATTAGGGGTTGTTGGTGATGCATGTAAACAAGTGGGGTAGTCGTAATGACTCTCGTGGTAATTGGGGGTAGAGACTGAGGGATGGGAAGGACAAGGTTTTTAAATGGGGTGTGGGTTGTCGACACCAGGGGTGGTTGTGATGTAACTGGTATATACGAGGAAAAGGGTGCAGATGGGGCCATGCTTAAGGCAGTTGGTGAAGGAATGGTCGACACCATGGGTGCTATAGATTTTGTTGGTGTAGTAGTTATGGAGGATGTGGGGTCCCATTTAGACACCACAAGTGGTAAAGTGGACGAGGGTAGTACCAAAATAGTAGTAGCTAATGTGAAAGTGGGTGTGAGGGTAGGAGGGATAGATACAAGAATGTCGTATACTAGCTATCCTGAGGATTCTCAGGTAGATGAGTGGGTAAGATAGTATTGTAAGGTTGTGGGATTGTTGTCAAGGAGTCCTGTAAACTCCTCATCACTGGTATTAATGGTGATGAGCTGAGTTGGATCCATACACGATAGGATGGAAGGAGGTATGGGATAGGTTGGAGTGGCTGAAGGCTAGCATGAAATACAAGAGAATTGGTTTGGCTGTGAGTCAACACCATGTGAATTAGCATTGACCTGGTAAAACTGTACTCTACAAATGACACAAAAAACAATA
Source organism: Taxus chinensis (assembly GCA_019776745.2). NCBI lineage: Eukaryota > Viridiplantae > Streptophyta > Pinopsida > Cupressales > Taxaceae > Taxus > Taxus chinensis. The sequence goes on from CM034146.1 coordinate 903,925,766, forward strand.
GAAATGGAGAAGGATGAATTACAGGAGGTAAATATGATCAGTGTTTTAATTAAAAATAAAACACAAAAACTGATAACTGTCAGATTGGCCAATAACGGTTATGATAACCAATACTGACTACTGTGGGGAATCAACAGTTCTTCAAATGAGCCAAAATTGATGAAAATAAAATAATGGAAACTATACTAGGCTATGATATGAAAGTTGTGGGTATATGATGATGTTTTGAGAACTTCAAATAGAACAACATATTTTTATGAATGTTATCTTTTGGTAAAATGACCAAAAAGAGCTTAAACTGACACCGATTAGGTAAACTAATGACAATAAGATATAAACCAATGACGGTCATTAGACCGACGCCGATTACTATGAAATTAGAAGAAATGAAGAAAAATATATATTTTTGTGAATTAAGTCAAATGAAAAAGGATGATGGTATTAGACCTTGCCACACTCAAAAGAAATTAGAATACTCCAACTATGATGGCGGAGTGTGACATGAAGAGGAAATTGGAGAACGTAACCTCACAACTTAAAACATAACATAAGAAAAAGCTGATAAAAACACGAAAATCCTATAAGTGAATTTTATGTGTTCAAATTATGCGAATTAAGACTAACTTGTGAATTTAGAAAAAAAAATTGGTTGGGAAGGCATCCTATGAAGAGGAAAATTCTAAAGGGTGGTTTCAGATTATGTTTTGGCAGGGCCGGTCATTTCTTTGAGATAATGAATGGGTGCCCACTATCAATCCTCTAATCATGTGATCGTTGACAACTTCTTTCAGGTAAGGTGTTGTTTAAGAAGATGTGTGAATTTTTTATTTGTGTAGTTTTACAAAGAGAGAGAGAGAAGATAAATTTCTTTGTATGATTCAATTATGTCAACCATCAGCTGGGCATGACTTCCATTGTATAGGTTGCCCTTAGTTTTAAATGTGAGCTAATAATGCAGCATACAAGGATGAAATGCAACAAATTTTATAACACAAATCGATAATTATATTCGATGTAGCAAGTGATGAATAGGTCAAGAACATGCTCTTTCACTATTATACAAATGCAGGAAGAAAGAAATAATTCATTTTAAACACCAAATCAAAAATATCATTTAGAAAATTAGAAGAAAAGAATGTTACTAGGGAGAAGATTAAATGTGTATTTTTCAAAAAAAAAAAAAACACACAAGATTTCCCTATATAAAGAAAATGCAAAGAACCCAAGAGAGGGTCCCACCGGGCATGCCAAAATGTTTCACCAATAAGTTGCATATGTATGAGAAAAATAGATAAGGTAATGGTGAGGTGGAATACCTGTGAAATGAAGGCACAAGGTCGAATGCACACGTTCTGATTTCCCGATCTAGTGCTGATTGTGCGAACTTAATTTTTACTAGTAGGAACTACCTATGAATGCAAAAAAAGACCAAAATAAGAATATTAAAAAAATATATGTCAGTGGACTAACTAATGTATGCTAGATCTGAGAAGTGTGATACTTCCTAGATGGTTGTCAATCCACTGTTTATCAAATAAATGAAAAGAAATGCAAGAAATAGAGGGCCTATTGCTAACAAGTTGATTTCAGTATCTCAAGGTATTAATAATATATTAGATTAAGTCAAACATTGCAATACAAAATTAGATCTAGCTGAGGTTGGGTTATGTTTTAGGATGGGTAGGTAGCCAAGGTGATTAGAACAGGTTAGGATCAGGTATTGGGTGATTCTAGGTTATTTGGGTGAAGGTTATTAGGTCACTGTTATAGGCAGGATTACCAATTACAGAGATTGACATCGGTCTAGTATGACCAATGACGGTTTAGAGGGAAACTAATGATGGTAAAGGTGATTGGCGTCAGAAGAGGCAGAATGGTAGAAACTTAATAAAACTTGGTTTTGGAGGTTCTCTTGATTACACAAAGAATAGAAGAAGGACAACTAGGTTGGTAAAGATGTTGAGAATGATCAGGGATGTCTAGGGGCTGAATATGGGGAGCCATAATGTTATGGGTGGTTAAATGGGTGGATTGACAGGAAGGTGAGGATGATAGGATGCAAAAGAGAATAGGATTTTAACAAAGAAAGCTAAAGAAATGATGATCTAAGTAAGTATGGAATGATGCAGATAAAAACACACTTATTTGTATTTGTAGGCCTGATAGTTGGATGAAAGTGATGGTTGATCTGTGAAACTGGTGGTTAGTGCCATGGGAGTGCTTTCTATAATGCTACCATGAATTCCAATTCCTTTGATCAGTTTTGGTACCGCCTAGGGTGTGTATGGATGCATGAGAGGGATATGGTTTGTGCTTACATGCAAATCTCTCTCTCTCTCTCTCTCTCTCTCCAAACTCGAATAATTTCTTTCCAACCCCTAGGAAAAGGTTAACAACATGAATATATGGTAACCGATGATGGTTTAGGTTAACTAGTGTCAGTTTAGGGTTAACTGACGTCAGTTACGGTGGGAAATCCTACGTTTTCTAAAATAGCAAATCTTGGCTATCTTTTGGCCAATTCTTCCCATTGTTTCGAGCCTAAAATGATATTTTCCACTTAAGTAAGTGGGAATGTTGTTAGAGAAAGAATAGGCATCTAATGTTAGGGTTAGACTGAGTCTCATTTAGTTAAGGTAAGTAGAAATTGATTCTTAGTTAAAAGAAACATGCTAAGAATAGGTCCATGGTGAGGTGTCTAGGTGATGTGGATAGGTGAGGTGGTCAAGCGGGGATGTTTATTAAATTAATTAAAGTAATTAACTCAATTAATCATGTGCACTATGGGATATGAATATGTAAGCTATGGTAAATTTAATTAATGGGGTTATAAAGGTGGTACAACATAATTTTGGTGTCTATAGTCAAACCCCATTTTTAAACAAAAAAAGTGATGTTCAAAATAAATGTATACTGATAATATGGAGAGACTGAGAGAGTACAAAATTTGAAAGCACTATTGATTGATTTAGATATAGATATGATCAAAACAACTGAAAATCAAATGTACTTGGTCTAGTTTGACAAGCCTAGACTGTACAAGGACAGGTCAATGGTGACTTTGGAGACCGGATCAGGAAAGTAAAAGAAATATGTAGACTGTGCAGGATCATAATGCATTCTGGAAGCTGTAGAAGCTTGGAAATGCTGAAGTCAACCTGTAGAGAAAATATGAAGGGATGGAAACCATGGAAACAATAGAACATAGGGATTAAGGTAGGGTATTGAAACCAAGACCCTGATCAACGTAGAATGGGTGTAAACTAGTTGATTTTATTGGGACAGAGAGATTTGGATGGATTTTATTGAATTGAAAAAAAGGCTAAACATATGTAGGGGTTGGGGGTGATTCTAGAATAGAAAATAAAAGGCTATTGAGGCCAAGTTGATGACAACTTGTCAGGATCGACGATGATTGTGACAGAGAAGGATAAGGAAGTGAAAAGGCATGGTTAGATGAGAAACTTGTAAATATAGATTTGTAGAAGGAATTTGATGATGAAGTTGTGATATTTTTTGCTAATGTTTTAAACCAACAAAACGGTTAGATACAAGATAATATGATAAATATGATCAAAGCAATGTAAAATGATGACAATCTCACAAAAATACCGATCATGATTAATGCATGTACATTGAAAGGAGGTCTGGGTTGTTTATAAGTGTTTCTAGACTATTTATGCATGAATGATTGTTTGTAGGATATGAGGAATGCTTCTGATTCACATGCATTTGTTGATGAATTGAAAAAAGTGCTTGGCTTTATAGGGTCGATGGCGACTAGGCTGGGTCGTCACCGATCACGAGGAAAGTTTTCTTAATGGAAATATTTTCCCGTTTATGGTGTGATTTATTGTTTTTAGGAGTTGGTCAAATTATTTAAATCATTAGATAGGAACAGGTTATTTGGGGATGAGATGTAGATGATTTGGAAATGGAGATAGGGTGGAAAAAGTGTAGGGAAAAGCATAGGTTTAGATTTAGAGTCAAAGTATTCCAAAATGGAAGCTGGTTAGGGCATGATTAATTGATTAATTAATTAATTTTGATTAAATAGGACTTAAAGATGATGTACATTTAATTAATTAAAGGGGATAAATTAATTAAGTGGGTATTTGATTAAATAAAGGGGATGAATAGAATAAAATATGCCCACGCAGGCGATGAGGGTATATACACCAAATTTAGGTGTCTACATTTTTTTCCCTTTTTGTTGAGTGGCTTGGTCTAGCAAGCCATGAGAAAAAAATAAGAAGGATTGGATGAGGATTTTCAAAACAAATGGTGATGAACTACCCCTTAAATAGGGGATCGATGACTTCAAGGGAAATCAATGATGCATTTGAAAAAGGTAGATGAAAAATGGATCGTGGGTGAAGAAAGGATGGGTAAAATGACTACCAAGGCAAGATGCCTCAGGAAAAAAGATCACAATATGATTAAAAACTATGTCGGTGACTCCAATATCACATCGATAGGGGACAATAACAGTCTCAATGGAGACGGAAAACACCATTCTATGAACCAGTGAGTGGGTCAAGATCATTGGTGTATGGATATAGGATGGGATGACCAACACATCATGGTAAATTCATCAAAATATGTGCAACTATATGTGAAAAGGTATGCCAAATACTTCATACATGAGGAATCAAATGAATAGCTATGCTTCCATAAGGGACAAGGATGAAAGGTATGGTGTCTAATAGGACACAAAAAAATGGATGAGTAGGAAAAATGAAGAAGCAAGTGATGAAGTAATATGCTCCAAAGGGAGAAAGCATATGGTGAAGTCAAATATGCAACAAGTGGGGAAAGGTGTGGCCATAAAGTGGGATTTGTGCACAAGTTGAATAGGATTGTAACATAAAATGCCCAAGGAGGGAAAAGTATGGCCTGGTAGGAATTTGAATGCATAAATTAATGATTTGAACATATAATTTAAATTCCTAGAAGGAAGATGAACATGTCCATAGATGTGGACTTCGAGATGATAAGGGGACGATGTGAAATAGTGAGATAAAATTCCCTAGAGGGATAATAGATATGGCCTCAAAGGAGGAATTGAATGTTAAAATGATTAAATAAGATCAGATGAGGTGTGGGATAAGATGTGAATTTAATAATAACAACCTATGGGTATGAATGACACTACATCATATCAAGGAACGTGCATGAAAAATATGCCTCTAACCCTATTGGAGGTAAAAAAAAGGGGATCCAGGTAAGGCATGACACATGTGACCAAAGCTAATGCTATCAAATAACCAATGATAGTTAGTCATTTCATAGATCATAAGGAAGAAATGGATGAGATGATCTCATAAACCTAATGTTAACATGACAAAATAGGTTTGAGATGAAACTTGTACAGAGGAAAGAGGGTTCCCTAAAAATATACCCAAGATATAGGAAGGGGAAAGATAAAGTTGATCAATCTGGGAAGCTTTCTTCGGTTGCTGATAAAATGGAAGGCTGATCAATGTGGGAAGCCTTCAAATTCCATATGGAGTAGCCATCCTGTGAGGGTATGGTATAATTTATACAATACATACATGGAAAGAGTAAATGATATCCATCCTTCAAGGGATCACTCTATTTATTTGATTTCATGCTTTTGATTTCTTTTTTCATGCTTTGTTTTTTTTTATTGAACAAGTGTCCTTTGAGGGATCAGTCTATTTTTTGATAACTTTAATTTTTGATTCAAGCATCCACGAATTTTTATTTTACATGGGGGAGAGTTGGGCCTAACTAAATAGAACACTTAGGAGGGGATAATAAGTGTACAAGAGATATCCCTAGACCCTTTGCATGGTTCCAAAAGGTGAATGAGATGATGATGGATTTAATGATTGTGGAATTCTCACCAAAGGGGAGAACCTATCCATAAGGAACATGCTACAGAAAGAGCCGTGGTGCCCATATTTAAGGTCACATCTAGGGAGTGACAGAGGACCACATAGTTCCAAATGATCATGACAATGTATGGAAGGGGCTGAGATGGAGGAATGATTTGAAGACATGGCTAAGGGAACATTGGTAAATGCAAAAATAATAGAATGGTCACAAGTGCAATGTGTTAAGTGGTTCCACTTCTAGTTTACCATTAAGGGAGGCCAAACAATAGGCTCCTAGCCCATACTTGTGTGTAATAATGTATGGTCTGATTGAGTTAGGGGAAGCATTTCCACGTTGGATCCTTTCTAGAGTAGTGAAATTATGATTTTCTTTAAGGATGAGGTTTACAACATTAAAGTCACATTCCTTAAGGAGATTATTGTAAGCACATTTAATGTGCTCTTGATAAATGTGATGGTGTTCAGGAGTGAGAAGATGATGCCCATCTAGTAACTTGAGCTGTGCTAAATGAGCTTGTCGGTAGTATTCATCCGAGATGAAGTCATGAAGGGATACACACAAAGATGGAATTTGAACTTCAAGAGGAAGGATGACTTCAAAGCCATAAAAAGGGGAGAAAGGCATAGCCTCGATGAAGGTATAAATGCTAGTATGACAGACGTAAAGGGTGAAATGCTGGAGATGCCAATTACGACCTGCTTAATAAATGGTTTTCGAAAGAATGTTCCTAAGGGTTTTATTGGTGGCTTCGGATTGGCCTTTATTTTAGGGATAATATGGAGAAGAGAAGCTAATATGGATGTCGAATGCATTACAAATTTTCTTGAGATGTTTATTTTTAAAGGACTTTCCAATGTTCATAAAAAGCTTATGGGGAATGCCATAGTGACAGATGATGTGTTGATAAATAAAATTAATGATTGGGCCAGATTTAGTTGAGTTGAGTGGGATTGCTTCCAACCATTTGGTAAAATATTTGGTTGCAGTGATGATATAGTTATGTTGTTGTGAAGAGTGAGGATTAATAAGACTGATAAGATCAAGGCCCCATTGTTAAAAGGGCCAAAGACTCTGAGCTGACTACAAAGCTTGACTACAAATATGAATAAGATTGCAATATTGCTGAAATTTTTCACATTTCTTAACATACTCATATAAATCATGATTGAATGAATTCCAATAATATCTAAGATGGAGAATGCGCTTGGTAATGACTAAGCCATTAAAGTTTCCACCAAAAATACTGTCATGGACTTCTTGGATGGCCCAAGGGGCTTCATGAGATTTAAGACATCGGAAAAAGAAAAACATAAAATCCACATTTATAAAGGATTTTGCCAAGGATCACATAGTGCTGAGTGCACTGAAGAAAGGACCTCTTAATGTTTTCAGACAGATCAGGAGGAAGGATGGATTGGGATAGGTAATCAAATATTTGCTAATACCATTGATAAGAGATAATTCATGGAAAGGTTGATCATGGTGATGAATGATGACAGGGAGTTTAGACTCCTTTATTTTCCATGGGATGAGATTCACGAGGGACGTAATTATATTAGCGAAAAAATTGTTCAATCAAGGAATAAATTAGATGGTGTAGGAATCAAAATATTCAAGGAGAAGATGAAGGTTGTCATAATATTTTTGAAGGGTATAATTTTTACATTGATACTCACATGTGGCTTGCTTGACTATAAGTCCAGAATCCCCACAGATGTCAAGAATTTGAACACCCAAAAAGATGGAAGTTTCAAGACCCAAGATGAGGGTCTCATATTCCGCCATGTTATTAGTACAATGGAATTTTAGTTTGTATGCAAGGGGAATAGGATTTTCCCAAGGAGGAATGAGAAAAATGTCAATGCCTCCCCCTTGTTGACATTTTAAGCCATCAGAGAAGAGAGTAAATTTAAGAGTGTCATGTTCGTGATGAAATTGATTAATATATTCATCCTAAAATTGCTCATGGGGTAAATGTGTGTCAAGAAGAGGAGCTTCCACCAATTGGTCACCAATAGATTATCTCTTAATGTATTTTCAAGAAATAAAATCAAGGTCAAACTTTGTCATGAGCATGATCCATCGAGTAAGGTGATCACTATGATAAGGTTTAGAATGTAATGTCTTGAGAATATGAATGATAGTAATAACATAAGTGTTGTGATTGAGAAGATAATGTCAAAGCTTATATGTAGTGAAGAATAGGGCACAACACAAATTTTATTTTTCAGTGTAGTGGGTATCACAGTCATGAAGATTATGACTGATGTAATAAACAACCTGCTCATGAGCTTGGTTATCCTGATTTGCTAGCATGACCCCTCAGGCATGACTAGTGGCAGAGATGTAAAAATAAAATGGAGGTGTGAGAATTGGTGGATATAGGAGATATTTTTTAAGGTCATTGAAGTATTTTTAGCAATTTTGGTCCCAATTTAATTTTGTTTCCTTCCAAAGGAGGTGAAAAGGTTGACAATGATCGAAAAGTTGTGAAATTAAATGATAGACAGATTGAAGGCAGCCTTGAAGGCTGTGAAGTTGCTTAAGGTTATAAGGAGGAGACATTTCAATAATTTCCATAATTTCCATGGGGTAAACTTTAATACCCATATTAGAGACAATAAATCCAAGGATTTTTCTTGTTAAGACTCCAAATACACACTTAGTTGGATTAAGATGAAGAAAAAATTGAATGATGTAGTTGGAAAGGACTTTGAGGGTAGACATATGGTCACGTCAATGCTTAGATTTACCTAAAATATCATCAACGTAATCTTATATGGTTTTATGGATAAGGTCATGGAAAATATAAGTCATGGCTGATTAATAAGTGGCATTGGCATTTTTTAGAATGGAAGGCATGATGTAATAGCAAAAGGTCCCCCAATGGGTGATGAAAGATTTCTTGTGTTGATCTTCTTTTTCAATGAGGATTTGATTATAACTAGAGAAATTTTCCATGAGAGAAACAATTTCATGGCTTGTGGTAAGATCTATAAGTTGATCAATGTTCAAGAGAGGGAAATCATCCTTAGGGAAAGTGAGATTAAGATCTCAAAAATTGGTGCATATGCACAATTTTCCTGACACTTTAGCGATGGGGAAAATGTTGGAAACCCATTGAGGATAATAAATGGGGATGATGAAATTAGCTGAAAAAAGGTGTTGCAGCCCCTCTTTAACAAAGAGGGTGACGTGAGGGTTCATGCAACCAAGTTTCTACTTTACCGGTTTAGCATTGGGATAAGTGAAAATATTGTGGATAATGATAGAGGGGTAAAGACCTGACATGTATGAATATGACCATGCAAACACCTGACTACAACGAGAGAGGAATGTGGTAAAAAATTCTAGCTCATTTGGATCAGGAGATTGGTCCACTTTGAGAATGCAAGGTTCCTGCAGAGTCCCTATATTGACATATATGGTGGCTTTGTTAAGAAGAGCATGTGAATCAGATGGTAAGGTCTTCTGAAGATAAAAGTGTTCTACCCGCATGTGGGAAAGGATGGCGATGTTTTCAACACATTGAAGGAAACCAATGGTAGAAGAATCTTGTTCTATCATCTCTGGAAGGAAAAAAGGAGGGGACCTAGTATGGTTATCACACTGATAGGTGAGTGGTCCCAAATATATTGTGGAGACTAAAAACCAATTCAAAGGCAATGGAAATGGTGTCATCTAGTTAAATGTCCTCAAGATTTAAGAAACATGGGGAAGGTATGTTCATGTCCTTGATATTCAAAAGCGATGAAGAAAGTAAATAATGTATGTCCATGTCTTCGAGCATGTCTAGATCCTCAAGGGATGGAAAATATGGATAAGGTAGAGAAGATACGCCCTCATCTTCAAAATTTAGAAAAGACAAAGGAGGTACAAGAGGCATCTCCATGAGCATCTTAGATAGTGGAACAAGATCAGGGGATCGCTCCTGGTATCCTAACCCAAAATTTTCATAAGGTTTACGACATTGAAGGAATAAGACCATGCAGGCCATGTTCATAATGGCCTAAGTTAAATCCATTCCATGTGTAATGAATGAAATATTTGTAGGTAAAAGATGGTTTGTTAAGAAAGCTAAAGACACTAGTATAAAGATTGGCATGTGGAATATCATCGATGTGGGAAGAGGGGGTATCAAAACCACCATAAATAATATTCATGCAATGATGTTGTTGACCAAAAAGGAGAACATCCCCGATGTCTTGTTGGTACATAGGTGCCTTATTGGGTCTATCTATATGGTGAGGAGTAAGAAGGGTGTCGATCATGAGAAGGTGATTCTCTCCCATTGTAAGTTTATCAATTACATTATCCATGGATTCCTTTTTAGGGAGTTTGGATGAGGGAATGGATGAATTGGTGGATGGTGTAGATTAATCATCCTTAGGGATGAGCACATTATTTGTTCTATAAGTCATGTTATATCCTTGGAAGGGAGGAGCGTCCCCACGAAGTGCTAGGATATTTATCTCATGCTCATACTCAAGGGAGCGATGAAGTGTTAATGGGATGCAATGCATGGTGAAGATCCATGGTCATTTGAGGATGAGGAGAGCATTATATTGAAATTATCCTTCAATGATATAAAAGGTCTGAAATGAAAATCAGCTGGAAGTAAACAATATTCATAAGATTATCTAGGAAGTTGTTTCTACTCAACAATATTTTGTCTCTGAACTAATTGAATTGGAGAAGGTGGATCCCAAACAAAGAGAAAAAGATACATCTGTGCAAACTCTTTCCAACAAAGGAGAGCCTTTCAAGGTTACACCAAAAGAGAAAAAACCTAGTTCAGGGAGACCTTCCAAGCAGTTTGCAAGGAAAAATAGAGCCAAAAGGATATAGATGATCAAACTTAATCTAAACTCGATCTTCAAAGATTTAGAATAACTAAGAACCAAGTGGTAAAATGAATATTATATCATGGAATGTAAGGGGGTTCAATAACCCTATTAAGTGGAGGATAATAAAAGATTTGGAGGTGACTCACAATTTTTATATTTTGGTTCTGTAGGAAACTAAGATAGAGGAAGGACCTTTCTTGGAAGCTAATTGTAGGTATTATAAAAAATTTATTTGTTTTTCTGTTAGTTTGAATGGATATGTAGGAGGAATGGCAGTTATTTGGAATGATGAAAAACTCCAAGGTACAAAGCTTCTTAGTAGAAATAATCATATGGCTTTGTTATTTCAAGATAAGAAGTCTAAAGAATTTTTGTATTTTATCTAATATATACACCCCTAATAACAAAGGCAAAAGGAAAAATTTCCAGGCTAATATTTCTAAATTCAAAAAATTATAAAAGGGACTAAATGGGTGATTTTGGGTGATTTTAACACCCTTTTGAGTCTTGGAGAAAAGAAGGGGGAAAATATTGATTTAACTTAAAGCATGGAAGATCTTCAGGATTTCATAACTCTCAACAATCTCATGGATATTGAGTTGCATGGTAGTAATTTACTTGGTCTAATAGAAGAAAAGGAGATCAGTTGATTCAAGTCAAACTTGATAGAGCATTGACTTCCTAGGGATGGTTAAATAAAGAAGCTGGTCTCTTATCTCTCCCCCTCATTGGGTCAAATCACAATCTAATCCTCTTTCAAATCAAAGATAAAGAGAGTAGAAGAGTCCCTTTCATATTTGATAAGATGTGGCTTCAAGATGAGGAAATTTTTGGTTTATTTAAGGGCTAGTAGAATGAGAAAATCAAAGGGACAACCTTATTTAGGATTGTTAAAAATATTTCTTATGTTAAGAAAAATCTAAAAGGATGGAATAAAATAATTTTTGGTAATATTTTTGAGAAAAAGCAGTCTCTGGCTAATGAGATCTCATCCCTCCAAGTTAATATGGAATCTCTTGATGATGACAATTTTTAGCTTGAACAAAAAAAGAAGAAGGAATTATTAGCTGATTATTATAACATTCTTTTGAAGGAGGAAATTTTTTTGAAACATAAATCTAGGGTTCAATGGCTCAAATAATGTGACAAGAGCACGAAGTTATTTCATATCTCAACTTTAAAATGAGGAGTACTAATAGAATTATCTGTATTAAAGGGGCAAAGGGTGTACTGATCAATGAAACTAAGGAAATCCAACAAGCTGCTATTTCCTTCTTAAGTAGGCTTCTGTCTTCAGCTAGATTTTCTAACAACATTAAGGAAGAACACTTTTTGGACTGTATTCCTTAATTGATTAATGAAGCTAATAATAGCATGCTCACCAAAATCCATTCTATGGAAGAAATTGAATTTATGCTGAAATATCTAAAACCAAGAAAAGCTCTAGGACCAGATGGGTTTCCGACTCTCTTTTTCCAAAAAATTTGGGTGATAGTTAAGGAAGATACTTGCAATTCTATCCAATAATTATTTAAGAGAAAAAAAATTCTTCAAGAGTTAAAAAACACCTTTCTAGCCTTAATTCCCAAGAATCATAATCCTATGGATTTTAGGAATTTCAGACCTATTATTCTATGTAATTATGTTTATAAAATGTGTTGCAAAATCCTTTCTTTAAGAATTTATCTTCGTTATACCTTCGATCATTTCTGACCAATAGGGAGATTTTGTTATGGGAAGATAGATCTAGTATGGTATAGTCACTATTCAAGAGACCCTCCATACAGTTAAGTAGAATAAAAAGGAAGCCATGTTTATCAAACTTTATATGGAGAAAGCCTATGATAGGGTCTCTTAGCCTTTTCTTCTGAAAGTTCTTACTAGGTTTGGTTTTGGTGAAGACTTTAGGCTGATGATTCATTCGTGTATTTCCACAACTAAGTTCTCGGTCTTGATTAATGGTACCCCTTGTGGGTTTTTAACAGCACGTGTGGATTAAGACAAGCTGATCATATTTCTCCCTTTCTATTCATAATTATGGAAAAGAACTTCAGTAGACCTCTTGATAAGGCTTCCTTGGAAGGGAGAATTGGAAGTATTTCTACTGCTATTAACTGTACTAATGTTTCTCACCAAATTTTTGTGGATGAAACTATGTTGGATGGTGAAGCCACTATCCCAGAGGCTATTGAGTTCAAACAGATAATGATTGATTATTAGGTGGCTTCTGACTAATTGATCAATTGTGGGAAAAGTTTGGTTTATTTTATCAACACCCTAGAAAGAATATGTAATAAAATATCTGGAATTCTTGGTTGTGTGACTAAAACCTTCCCAACTAGGTATCAAGGCATGCTTATTGGAATGGAAAAACCTAAGAATACTGAATAGAATTTTTTGATTGACAAGTTTCTTAAGAAAATAGAAGGTTGGAAAGGTTCAGTGTTATCCCAAGCAGGTAAGGCAGTCCTCCTCAAATACTTGATTCAGAATCTACCTATTTACTTAATATCTATTTATAGATTACCCTCCTCCATTTCTAATAAGTTGGAGAGTATTCAAAAAATATTCCTATGGAGTGGCTCAGAACCAAAAGATAGAATTCCTCTTATTGCTTGGGAAAAGGTTTTCTCACCAAAAAAATCATGGAGGTCTAGGTATCATAAACTGGACCAAAATGAATAAAGAAATGCTGTCAAAAATGATATGGAGGCTGGTCAAGGAAGATAGTGTTTAGACATCTATTAGCACGGGAAAATATTTGTCAACTCTTTCTGCCAATGAATGGTGCTTCTGCAACCAGGTCTCTAATGGTTCTTCTTTTTATGGAAATTGATAAACTGGGAAAAACACTTAGTCTCTGAGGGTAGTAAATGGATGGTTGGCAATGGGAGAATGATTAAATTTTGGGAGGATAAATGGTTAGGGGACCTTCCTCTTAAGGCCATTTATCTCACAATCTAAAGAGATTTAGTGGACAAATACGATGACTAAGGTCAGCGATTATTTCAAAGTTGATGAATCCCTTAGCCAATGGAAAACAATATAACTTGAAGGTTCTAAAAACATTGAGACTACCTCTATTAAAAAAAATTTAAGAGGAGTTATTGTTAATACGGAGAGTTTATAAGATGATAGTATTTACTAGTCAAAGGAGGATCGTGGAATCTTCTCAGTTTCAAGTGCCTATAATTATTTCTTTTCTAATGTTGGGGAAACTGATAACTTCAATTGGGGAAGATTTTGGGTCAAATAATTAACTCCCAAGATTAATATGTTCTGGTGGTTGGTTATCCATGATAAGATCCTTACTATTAGTAACCTAAACAAGAGAAATTTCCAAATAGTTAACAGGTGTCTTCTGTGTGAAAGAGAAAGTGAATCCTCACACCTTTTCCTCAATTTTCCCTATTTGGTCTCGGTTAGAAATACTATTCTTAATCTTATTAAAATCAAGTAGGTTTTCCCCAAATTCCATTAAATAGTTGTGGTCTCAATGGGCTAGTCCTTTTAGAAGCCAAGGTTTAAAATTTTTGTGGACATTTTATATTATGTGTTTAGCGTGGGAAATTTGGAAAGAGATAAATAGAAGAATTTTCAAAGGTAAGAAGGATTCGATCAAGAATGTTGGATCTTGGTGTGTTAGTACTACCCATGCTAATTTCTCTAATTTGGCCCCTCATAAGAAGACTATCCTTCAAAATGAAGTTAGATTTTTTTTAAATTGGGGGTTGGGGTCCTCAACTACTAGTACTCCTATTCAAAACCCTAGACTCAAAGGTTAGGTGAAACCTGACAAGGAGTGTATTAAGTTGAAATTTGATGGCGCTTCTAAAGGAAAACTTGGAAGAGTTGGTTGTGGCAGGGTGTTCCATAATTCTGAAGGCATATTTACTCTAGGTATCATCACAATCTTGGCACTCAAACAAACCATGTTGCTGAAGCAACGGTGGTTTTTTAGGGGGTTTCTATATCTCTTCAATATAATTTTGTTAGATTGGAGGTGGAAGGAGACTTTATGAACATTATCAACAACATTTTTTGGGAAAGGGTCTACTTTAATTTCCATCCAAAAATCTATCAAGAGTATAAAGGAAATGTCTAAATTGTTTAAAATTATAACTTTCAAGAATTTCTATAAGGATGCTAACTTTGTTTCTGATTATTTTTCTAACATGGGGGTTAATTGTAATGAGTTGACACTTATCTAGGAATTTGAAGCTCTTGATTCCAAGGTGCGAGGACACCTACATAATGACTGAAATGGACAGTTCAAAAAAAAATGTCAGGTCATGGTGTGTCAACTTAATCATGTTCATATGTTGTATGAATAGTGGTCATTTATTTCTAAATGATGTGAATATCTTAGAGAGGATCCACTCATGTTTTTTGAAATCCTTTTTTATCGTCCATGCCTGGAAAAGTAATATCTTCGGGCTTTTGTGTAATCTTCTATCTACTTAGAAATTGGGCTCTTTAGCAAATTGGTTATTGTGCTACCAAATGGGAGAAGATATGGCTAGAATGGGACATATAGACCTTGAAGGGGTGACTCTTGAAGCAATGGAAATGTTTGAGAGAAAGGGTTTTTTTACCCTTAAAATTTTCAAAGGCCAATTTGAAAATCTAAGTAAGGATTTTACTAGTACTTGGAAGACCACCGAAAAAGGGGCGGTAGTTGAAATGAAAGGGATTAGCATAGAGATATCTATGGATTCGGTCACTAAAGTGATGGGTCTTCCTACTGCTAGAAGGGAGGTCTACAAACCCAAAAAAGAAGCCTCCAATGAATTGAACCTGTTTCTCATAGGTAAAAAAAATATCACTCCCCACTTTGTTGGTTATCTCCGCTTGTCTTTACCAAAACCTTTTGATGATGTGGCTCTCACCCTTCTCAATCTTTAGGGCCATAAAAAATGCATTTACTCCTATCACCTGCCTATGCTTAATCACTTCTGGTGCAACCATGATTTTAGCTTCCCCTACTTTCTTTAGGGCCATAAAAAATGCATTTATGCCTATCACCTGCCTATGCTAAATCACTTCTGGTGTAACCATGATTTTAGCTTCCCATACCTTTTTCACTCTCTGAGCACTTCAATTTCTCAGTTTAAAAGTAGAAAATTCTCTGTTCCACTCCATCAGGGATTCATTATTACTCTTGTTAAAAGATCAGCTCTGGATATTGATAATTCTAGTTCCCTTACTAAATCCTTGGAAGCTTATACGGTTGGGGCTGACTTCGATTCAGAGGAAGAAGACTAGAGTGATGAGTCTGACTCTTAGGAAGGTGACTTGGAGGAGGATAAAGATGTCATTGAAATTATTGTGACCCAAAATATGAGAGAGATTAAATTAAAGCATGTTCCTAGTGTTTTTTGTTAATACCAAAGGGGAATCTAGTAAATAGGATGTTCAGGATCATGTTAATGTATAATTAGAATAGTATTTTGAGGCTATAGGGCATGTTGGGCCTGTGAAAGTTGAGAATCATCTGGCCAAGATGGTGGTGGACATTGAAGAAGTTAAGGGAGATATGAGGCTCACCAAGAGATCTGTGTAGTTATTATTAAATGATTGGCATAAGATGAAAGCATGGTTGAGGAAGATGTAAAAAATGGGAATGGTGGAGGGTTTGAAATTCTAAAAGCCAACTATGGTTTCATATCCAATGAGTTGGACCATATTAATGCTATTATTCACAGCTAAATGTAGTGGAGTGTGGTCATGGTCAAATCAACACTGATGCATCTCCAGACTCTGGGTCAACTCACAAATGCTTATAGTGTTGTGGACAATCAAGGAAAGAAAAGAAAGGTAACACTTGAATGTCTCAACTTGGTGTCATTGGCTAGAAACATAGTTTCTTTGGATAAGGAATGGGAAAAAGTAGTGGAAGGGCTTGAAAAAGCCTATAAGTGATCTGGGGAGGCATGTTGTTTATTTACTGTCTTGTTTCTTTTTTGCTATTAGTTATACTGTGTTGTTAGTTTTCTCTATGTTTTTTCTGTTGCTTTTGTTTAGCCACTCTTTACTTTTGCTCTTGTTGGAGATTGATTATTATTATGGAATTTTATAATATCCTTTTTTTTGGCTTGTAATGGTTTAATGTGCTCATATGGAGCTTTGAATTTGTACGGGGTAGGGACCCCTCAACCCTTTTTCACCTTTTATCAAAAAAAAATATAAAAGGTCTGATGGACGTGCTTCTCACCGATATGGATGGGAAGAATGACCTTTCCCAAGGTGGGAGTGATGGCTTTGTTAAAGGTGTGAAGGACTGTAGGTTTCTGATAAATGCATTCCTTTGGAATCTTAAGTTGTTTGAAATTATGTGAAGGGATGATATTAATGCTTTCCCCTTTGTCAATTATGGACCATCAAATGAACATATCATTGATCCTAACCGTAATAAAGAGGGTAAAGTCATGTTCTTCTAGTGGGATGTCCAAAATTTTAGTTTCATTGAATGATATAGCAGTAAAAGTAGTAAGTTCTCCTATGAAGGATGCAAAGGGTTGAGCTTCATTATCAGATGTCTGAATGTGCTTTAAGATTTTGATAAGATCATGTCTATAATCTAGTGACATTTGGATGAGCTTGTAGAGTGACATTTTTGATTGGGGCTTGATGAAGATGTCTAACGATGCTCTGTTTAATAAGCTTAGGAGCTGTTAAAATAAAAACCTTTGGTTTTGATGATGTGGCCAACTCCTAAGGAGGAGGGATGACAATGAAGGTCTTGGATTTTGGCTCTGAGGTTGATTTGGGCTCACATGGTTTAGATCGAGTAGTCACCCAAACTACATTGATAAATAAAGAAGGGCCATCAATGGGTGAGTCATATCCTAAAGGAAAAATAGCTGATGTCAGACTAGATGTGAAAGGAAGGTACTAGATTGGTCCCAGGGAAAGTCTTCCCTCTTCAATGAGTCTATGAATAATGGTTTGGAGCACTCTATAATGCTCAGTATCAAGTCTGGGAGTACAATGAAAGTCACACATAAGTTTGGAATTAAACCGTAAAGGCTTCTTCCCTTTTGGGTCAAAGGCCTTGACAGGAGGAAGCATATTTCTAGAATTTTGCAATAAGTGTTGGATTTTTTTATATATGTTCTAACTGGATCACTGGAATATGCCTTATGAGATACTTCAGATGTTTGGGGTAAAACCTAAGTGTATTGATGTTTTGATGATCTGGTTTTTATGTTGATCAATGTTCTAGTGCTAAATGCTTTTGGATTATTGGGTTGAAATGTTTGAGGTTCTAAAATAGATGATTTTGGATTGGACGGTTTAAACTAGGAAGAGTCATATATTTTTTATGTGGGGACACACCCTTGAGGGGAGTGACGACAACCCTAACTGGGGGTCAGATGGTGATGCCATAGTTGGTTCGGGTATAGGAAATAAAATTTGTCTGAGGCGATCTATGGAAGGTGAAGATTGATGGGATTGTGTTGATGACATGGAAGGGACATCTTAGGTCATTGAAAGGTAAATTTATTTTAAGAATTATTCAAATTATGAAGTTGGAATGAAGGAAGAAGGTGGTGCGGATGTAACCACAATAGTTGATGTGGGTAAAAGAGTGGGAGGAAGAACTAGTATAGGTTCCACAGACGGTATGAAGGGAAAGGGTGGAATAGATATAGGTAAGGTGGTCAAGCCTAATGGTTTGGATGAAGTAGATGATGAGATTGATAAGGAAGTGGACAAAGGACCAAACTAGATGTGGAAATAGGCTAAAATGGTTGCTTCATGAATGTCTGTAAGGGCATAAATGATATATTTTCCAATGGGTTTCTGGTAGTTTTAGAGGTGGGAGTTGACGCCGAGATAGACATGGGAATTACAGATGTAGATACGATATCAAAGGGAATGTATTTGGTCAATGATGAAGTTTTTGATGGGATAGGTTCTTGATTGGCAGCATTCAAGGTGTTTATAGTATGAGCATTACGTGCTTAGGTTATAGTAGAAGTAGTAAATTGGCTTGTCAATGTATTATTTGGGAAAGGTTGTTTGGAAATTTAAAGGGGTTGATTGGGTGAAGCATTTAGATTTTCAACTTGAAGATCACCCTGATTAATGATTCTTTTGACCACATCCTTGAAAGTATGACATATTTCTATGTCGTGACCTCAGACATGGTGGTATTTGTAGTAATGGTCTTCATGATACCATACATGTTTTGGTCTTGATTCATCAACTAGTCAGATAGGGGGAAAAGTGAAAAGGTTTGTTGTCATTAATTTGTGAAATATTGTATTGTGTGAATCCCCAATGGGAGTGTAGTTAGGTGTTGGTTGAGTCCATGTGCTAGATGCAGATGTAAGCAATGATTTGACAACTACAACATTATCCACCACCTTTGATTTATCATTTGGTGTGGATGGATTAGTAAATTTGTGTTTGGGATTATTTGATTTCAATTTTAAATGGCCCTTCTCAAGGGAACATTTTTCAAGTTTGTGGGCCAAAGTGAAGGCTTCATCAAAGGTTCAGAATGAATGAATTTGTAAATTTTAAGATGTATGCTTCGCACATAAGTGCGAGAATATTTCAATGAGATCAGTTTGTGGAAGAGGAAAGGATTATTGGCTTATAGTGAGGCATCATCATGTGATGAAGTCTATAATATATTCATCTTTAAATTTTCAGATGTTGAATAAATATTTGATGGTTATTTTTCATGAAATGTTAATCGAAAAAAGTCCTAGAAATAACTACGTGAGTTAGGAGAAAAAAAATATTGAGTATTGGCGGATGTTATTGTACCATTCCAACACGGTACTAACCAAGGACATGGGGAAAGTGTGAATCATCAAGTATTAATCATTTTTAAATACATGAAGCTGTTATTGTAGATCCTCTTTTATATTAAACTTAAACAATTTTGGTAATTCCTAGTGTAGATGATATGGTATCATTGGTATGGATGAGTGAATAGGCTCATTGCATATTTTATCATAGGATGATGATACCTTGGTTCCTAAAGTAGCATCTTCAAGGTTGGATAACCTATTTACAGGGGCATGCATGGGATCATTTGAAAGAGTTTGTTGGGAGATGAGAGGCGGTGGTTACATGTAAGAAGTTGTTGGATGAATTTTTTGTTAAAATTGCAGATGTGTTGGTATTTGAGGAATTTGTTGGTGGTAAACCATGGGTTGTGATTGAAAGGGTGGTTATTGAAAGAATGGTTGCTGAGTGATAGGAACATGATAGGATTGTTGGGATTGGGTAGGTTGTTGCGGAAAGTGTTGAGTACGAATGTGGGTATGAACATGTTGCTAATGTTTTTAAAAGGGGTTAGATATTGCATAATGTAGAACACCCATGAAAGGGGGTTGAGAAGTATTGATAAGCATGCAAGATGTGAGAAGATCATATTTTTTGGATAGGGGGTATGATGTTAGGTCATATTTACTTGGGATACTAGTGGGACTAGTGACTGAAGAGGTGAGGGGAAGAGTAGTGTTAATCATTGTGTTGATTAACAGGAGGTTGTGAGGAATATGTGGGATTATCTAGGTAGTTTGATGAGTAGAGGGATTGGTGGAAGAGGAAGCAAGGTGGGATACAAAAATCTCATTAGCTGCAAGATGGGTGGTTGGGGATTGGTTTGATAAGGATATTTTTTTTGGAGTGGTAGTCCATCTAGGGGAATTAGGGTTGATCTCTTAAGAAGGTAATATTAAAGTGCTACTGTATTGGAATCCAAAACATCTTGAAACATGGTATCATCGAGAGGTACCTAATGTGGTCTAGAGGGTTCTGATTGAACTGATAGTGGGGTGGCTAGCCTAGACAGGATAAATTGATGGTAAAAGAATGGGTTGGTATCACCTAAAGTTTTAGTGTGTGAAAGAGGTTTTGGGTGAGAGATGTTGATGAGAGTTTAAGTGCTCAAAAGTATAGATGAGGTGGCTATTGTAGAGAACATTGTTGAGATAAGGGATCATTCGAAGAAAATTTTTATTCCATTCTCTTAGCTACTAAACATGTGACTACGAGCATGAATTTTTTTTTACCCAAGAAAATAAAGAAGACGGTTCTTTTTATGTTCTTATTTTATTTAAGAAAGTATATAAAAAAGGGGATGGATAACCAGGTACCTATGAAAAGATAAAATATGTTTGGTTTCAAGTTTTTTATGTCTGGGGTGGATTTCTGTTGGTTAATAAAATCCCAATCAGTCTACTAGGAAAGGGGGATGTTTTGATATGTTAATTTGATTTGTGATGTTTAAGGTTGTGTGTGATAAGATGTGTGATGCAGAAGATTAAACCCCTACTTAAGTTATGTGGGAAATAAGGATGCAAAAATAATGTTCATTTTAAGCCCAAAACAAAATGGGATGTTGGATGAGGACATAAACAGGAATGAGAAATTATGAAGTAAAAAGGAGTAAATAGGGGAAAAGTGGAATACTTGGATAATATTTTTCCTATTTGTCTACACTTCTTGGGTGATGTGTGATCCAAGCCACAAAAAAACATGAACAAGCAATAAAGTAGAACCTCATGCTATAGTGTTAGTGGAAGACAAAAAAAGAAAAGATAAAAAACTAATAAATGCAAGAGATCACCTAAAGGGTGGTTCCACCGAGCGTGCCATGAATGTTGTCTAAATTTCTCATTTGTACAAAAATTAATTGACTAACTACTAAAGAAATTAGCAACTCAGAAATGGAGGGTTTATGTTACCTTAGATGTGATACAGGCATTAGATAGCTAATTCTTGCTGCTGCAAATTAGATAAAATCTACAAGAGAGGCTGCAAATAATTTTGATTAGATGATTTGGGTTGGGGTTTCCCAAAAAATTGGACCCAAGAAGTGTTAAATTCCTCAGTGGATGTCAACCACAATTTTTTTTAAAGTGATGTAAAAAAGAAATGTATACTGATAATATGGAGAGACAGAAAGAGTACAAAATCTAAAAGCACTATTGATTGATTTAGATATAGATATTATCAAAACAACTGAAAATCAAATATATGTAGTTTGGGTGGATAGAAACCCAGGCCTTTCAAGGACAAGTTGATGGCAACCTGGGAGACCAGATAAGGAAAGTAAGAGAAATATGCAAACTATGCAGGATTGGAATGCAATCTGGAAGCTGCAGAAGCCTATAAATGTTGGAGTCAACCTGCAAAGAAAATTTGAAGGGATAGAAACCAGGGAAACAATAAAAAATAAGGATTAAGGTAGGGGACTGAAAGAAGGACCCTAGTCGATGGTGACTGGGTGTAAACTGGCTGATTTTGTTTTGATGAAGAGATTTGGATAAGAGTTTATCAAACCAAAACAGAGGCTAAGAATATACAGGGGTTTGGGATGATTTTGGAACAAAAAAGTAAGGGCTACATAGGTCGAGTTGATGGAGACCTGTCACGGTCAATGGTGACTGTGATAGAGAAGGATAAGGCTATAAAAAGGCAAGGCCATATGATCAACCTGTAAATATAGATTTGTATAAGGAAGTTAATGACGAAGTTGTAATCTCTGTTACTGATTTTCTAAACCTACAAAAATGTTAGATACAAGAGATATAAGATAATAAGTTAATTTTATCAAAGCATGTAAAATGATGACAATCTCACAAAAAGGCCAATTAGGATTGACACATTCACATTACAAGGAGATCTGGGAGGTCTATAATGGCTTCTGGAATATTCATGCATGGATGTTTGTTTACAGGCTATAAGGAAATATTCTGATTTGTATGCATTTCATTATGAATGGAAAGAAAGCACTTGGATTTATAGATTCGATGGCAATTTGGCTAGGTCATCACCGATCATGGGGAAAGATTCCTCAATGGGAATATTTTCCTATTTATGGTGTGATTTCTTGTTTTTTAGGAGTTGGCCAAATGCTTTAAAGTATTATGTGGTAAATGGTTGTTTGGGGATGAGATTGATATCGGTTGGAAGTGGAGATAGGTTGGAAAAAGCATAGGAAAATCATAGGTGTAGATTTAGAATAAAAACATTCAAAAATGGAAGCTAGTTAGGGCATGATTAATTGATTTATTGATTAATTAATTGATGTTGATTAAATAGGATTAGGGTATTTAATTAATTAAAGGGGATAAATTAATTAAGTGGGTATTTGATTAAATAAGGGGGATGAATAGAATAAAATATGAGCATGCAGGCGATGACGTTATAGATACCAAATTTAGGTGTGTACAGGAAGGGAAACTAGACTAATATTGTATAAGGATAAAATACCTCAATAACAAGCTTTGAGGTGTATCCCACTAACTGGAATAAGAAGTGTTTATCCATCAAACATAGATAGGAAAAATGAAATTATCTCCTTACAAATTGTGATTAAGTATCGCCCACTCTAGAGAGCATCAAAATTTACATGAATTCTTAGATTATCCCTGTCTACATCCTATTTAAGGACTAGATATCCTTTGTGAAAAGACCCATGAGCTTATTTCTTGTCAAAAGTCTTCTTGGTCTGATCTTAGTGCAACTCAAGAGTCTTCATGGATTTTTTTCACATTTCCTCTAATTCCATAAGTTCAGTAAACTGTACTGTCATAGGATCACTTTCCATCATTTCCAACTGATGAGCTATTTCCAAAGATGACAACTCCAAAGATATAGGAATATTCCCTTCCCTTCCATACACTATCATAATATGGAGAATTCTCAATGTCCCTTTTCGGGGTGATTCTATCCACCCATATATCAGTATTAAGTTGTGTGTGTTAGGTTTATCAGTTGCTTGCCATTTTCCTCTTGATGATCTGCATCAGATTCTCATTACTAGATTTAGCCAAACCATTACCATGTGGATAATATTTTGATGAGGTTTTTATATAAACAATATTTTTCACAACCCATTCAATAAGCTTTATACCTATGAATGCCTTGGTATTGTCTAAAATAATTGTCAAGGGCACATTAAACCTTGTCATAATACCTTCGAGAAAAAAATGGATTTATCATTTCCTTTCATTATTACTATTTTCTCCATCCATCGAGTGAAGTAGTCAGTCGCAGTTAAAACCCACCTATGACCATCACTTGATGGAGGGTTTATCATTCCAATAAAATCTAGGTCGTATTGTATGAAAGGTCAGCCTATTTATTTTTTATGGAGAGGAAGAGAAACTAATATTTTCTTCCCTATGAAAAATGCAGATTCCTTACATTTTATTACCCATATGTGGGCATATTTGAATAGATCCGACCAATAATAATAAGCCCTCGTGATTTTTGTAGCATTTTCCTTGCTAAGTAGTGAGCTCTCAACAACCCATTATGAAAATTTTCTAATAGTTTACTAAATTTATTTGGCTTTATACACCTAAGAGGAAATCCATTTAAATCCCTTCAAAAGATTACAATATCTATGAGAATGTAGGGAATGGATTGAAGTCGGAAGATTCACCTCTGAGTTCTATTCAAGCTGGGAGGATACTCACCTAATAGAAAAAAATATTCATGTTAGACATCCAATCAAAAGGAGTATGAATTTATTCTTGATGACGATTGTGTAATACACTATCACATCCTTCTTTTTTTTCCAAGTTAGCAACAAAATGTTGAAACATACCTTTCCCTCTGACCAGTTTGGTTACTTTATATAGACATTGTATTCCATGACTTTCGTAATCCATCTAACTCATTTTTCGTTCATGTCTTTATTTAACAAGAAATCCTTAACCCCTAGATGTGATACCATCAACTTAATCTTGTTATTGGACAACATATACTCAAATTTCATCAACACTTGAATGACAATAAAAACTTTTTTTTCAAAAAATGAATACTTGAGTTCGTAATATTTGAGGGATTGGATAAAAAATCAATTGGTTGTTCCATCAAATCATCATTCTGTTGAATGACAATCCTTGAGATATTTTCCGATCCTGCAAAGGCATTGAGGATAAAATCCTTTTCATAATTAGGATTTACCAATATGGTATCCTGTGAAATGGTCATTTTAAGGGCCTCAAAACTAATCTTACCCTCTTTAGTCTGATTAAAAGGTATGTTCTTTTTCAACATAGCTGTGAGTGGCTTAGCCAAAGTGGAAAATTGAGGTATAAACCTCCTCACGAAGTTAATATTCCCCAAGAATCTCTGGAGACCCTTTTTATGACTTGGAAGAGAAAGGGATAAGATGGCACAAATTCTCTCTAAGCCAATTTAATTTCCATCCACTGAAACAATGTGTACTAACAATTTCCCTTCATGGACTACAAAAATACATTTCTTTAGGTTCAACGAAACCCTAAATCCCCTACACATTTCAAATACTTTCCTCAAATGGTGCATATGGTCTTGTGCATGCTTAGAATACACAATTATATCATCTATATAGATGAGGATCATGTCATTTATAATCCCTTTGAAGGCCATGTCCATAGTTCATTGGAAGGTTGTGCAAAAACTTAAAATATGACTACACAGTTTCAATACCAACATTGCATTAATTTTCCCATTTCCTATCATTTCCATTATAATTAGCAATTTCCCATTAATTAACTAACGTTCCCCTTCGTTTTTGTCAATTAATGACACTTCATTAATTAAATAACCTTTCCTTCATTTTGGATGTAAATTATTGACACTTCGTAAGTTACAATCCTTTTCAAATCAATTAATTAACTATTTATTAGTTAAGTAGGCCATTTTAATCAATAAACCTTCTTATTGGTTGAATCCCCCTCCAAAAGGCTCCAAATTCTACCTATTTCCTTCTAAATCATCTTTAAATAGATTCTTAAGCTTATCTTGGCCTATTAATTAATACTAATCAATTAACTAAATCTTCTCCAACTCCCATGAGTTGCTAATCACTAATTAATTACATCAAAATCATTCTCATCCCTTTCTAATTCTACTTTATATTTATCCCACATTCTCTAGGTTTCTAGCTTTTCACAAACTGAAAAGCTATGTAAAGAACCTAATACCTCCCTTCAAATATTACACTTGTGTTTTATGTTCATACTATATGCACATGATAAGTGAATTTCTACCATTGAAAAGATTATTGATCTAACATCCATTCTATCCTCTACTTACAAAGAGCAGTAAATGAAGAACCATTCATAGAAATTTGAGCTCCATATTGGTGAGATACTTTCCTCTTCAAGGAGATAGCCTTCCTTTGATTGCTTGTAATCAATACCAGTTCATTTATACTAAAATTTAAAAATCCCATAAAAAATAACAAGGGATGGCTAGGTATTTTAAATTTTAATATGGATGCATTGAATAACCTTTTACATTACATACCTTTATCATGATGTTTTTGGTGAATTAGCTTAGTTATAGGAACTACTTTGTGTTAGTTTCTAGTTGTTAATATAGACTACTTTTACATGCATAAATATGGCATTCCTGGTGGGAGAATACTTTTTATCATGCACATTTCTTAGGTTTTTGTAGTTTAGTTTAATTTTTACATACTAACCTCTTGTTGCACATGTTACAATAACTTGGATTTATTAAATTTTTTGTAATATTTCATGTGTTGTGTAGTCCTTGAATGTAAGGAGGTAAGATGCTACCAATTTTGAAGCTAATTAGCAAACATTTGATCTTTTTGACATTTTTCGAGTCAAATCCCTATGTTTTTGAAGAGACACATGATCCCTACGAAAGCATTGGTCTTTGTGTTCCTGCGGTGCTCTTCGTGCACTAGCATCACTATCAATGTTTCAATGTTAAGACTCTCTGTGCTAGAATTGTTGTCTATGCACTAATGTTGCTTCCTCTTGCACTACCGTTTCTATAATTTTTCCTTTTTCTGTAACGAGGGTATTCATGCGCTAGGATTTTTCTCCTTACATTTATATTAGCATATATACGCTAGCATTGGTCTCCCTACGTCTTTGTTAGCATCCCTGCGCTAGAGATTATATCCCCATGTTTGTATTAGCATCCTTGAGCTATCATTGATATCCCTACATCTATGTTAGCATCCTTACGCTAGTGTTGATATCTCTACATTTCCGTAACTGCCTCTACGCTACTATTCTATGTAAATTTTTGGCTCAGATTTTAATATTTCTAGAATCTGAATTTTTGGTGTTTTCTACTATTTTATAGGTTTTCAAACTTTGTTTTTCAGGTTTTATTTAAAAATCATTTTTTCTAACACATGTTAATGATTATAACAAATTATTTTTTTCCATTTTATTTGAGTTAGATCAAATCTTTTGTATGATCTTATCTTCTTCCTTTTGGTGATCTTGAGAATGACAAAAAAATTTGGTATTCTTTTCTATACATTGTGACTAACTTGGAAATTTCATCATTTAAAAATTGTTTTAGGGAATGAATCTTTTACGAAAATATTTAATGGTCATTTCATTTTAGTTTTTCCATTTCTATTTAATTGGATCAATTTTTTTCTATGATATTGTCTTGCGTATTTTGACGATCTTGAGAATCAAAAACATTTTTGATCCTCTTTAAACATTAAGTTTTATAAGGGAGATTACTATATATTTTTGTGCGCATGACATATATGCTTGTCAAAGAAGCAAGATCTAACCAAATACTAACTACACTTTATACAGGTTACCAATGGTGTGCTAAACCACATTTTTAATCAAAGATAAAAAAGAAACCACTTTATTCAAAAAATTGTATTTGAAGGTTCATATATGGGTTAAAACCTGTCCAATTTAAAATGTATGAAGTATCTTGGCATAAGTCATAAAAATCATTATGAGGATTACCACAGGAACCCCATAGTAGTCCAAACCTTGACAAAACTGGTGGAGGAAAAGAGAAGTGCCCCACTACCTAGTTGACTAGAAATACCCGTGAGAAATGCTTCAACTTGTCCGTATGAGGTGTTTTTCATTAAATTGATTGTGGGGTAATGGTCCTTCATCTAGGAGTTATCTAGCAAAGTGTATCTCTCTTAGACAAGTATTGGTGAGTGTTGAGAACAAAAGCATAGGTAGCCATTTGGAATTGGTTAATTTTTTTCCTTATCTAATCATGTTCTAAAGAGCCTTCAAAAAGTAAATTTTTTTGGAGTCAAAGCCTTGTTAGTCGAATAAGGGGATAGTTCATTGAATTTTGAGCCACATGTTATTCATCACGAAACTTACAAAAAAAAACTTTTTTCCTAGTTTCTAATTTTTTTATAAAACAAGGAGAAACTCTGCCAAAGTTATGCTGCATATTTTTCCTCACCACTTGTACTATCTCCCTTATTTTTCTTGATGATATTTTTTGGCCAAAATAAAGTAATACAAAGTGCTTCCATAATCGCTTCCACCACTTTTGCACCTTCTTACATCCTTCCTTAATGCAAGTACCATAGTAATAATTGAAAGTGTGTTGGTACGTATTCTTATTTTGGTAGCCTTGTCTTGAAATCTATATTGATACATCTCATGGTAGTTAGATGATCCTATCTTCATTTCCCTTTGAGTCATTACGTTGTTTGCATTATACCAATACATATTTTTTTCTGAAACTTGATATAGGTGTCCAAATTGTATTTTTACATTGCTCGTGTGTTGTGTTGACTCCTTGTAATACTTATACCTTATTTTTTCTAGAACATGCCTTGAGTTTTGGAAGGTTTTGTAGCTATGTTGCTCACATTATGTCAATCCGTTTCTGATACTATTATCTTGTTTTTCCTAATTTTTTTTAAAAGTATCCAAACTGTATTCTTGCACTGCTTGCTTTTGTAGCCTCCATTTTCAGAACCTTGACTATGTTTGTATTAAAACTCATTTAAGTATACCATGTATTAAAATAACTTCAACCCCTTTTTAATACTTAAGTTTTGTTTTTCCAAAAACTTGATTTAAATATTGAAATTGTGTTTTCATATTGAACAAAATGGTCTTTAAGACAAAATTTAAACATATGGAGTAGGTTCTTATGTGACTAATCCATTGTTAATAGTTTTTCTAGATTTTCCTTGGTATCTTTCATTGTACATTTTCATATCCTTGGAAAATTCTTTGTGGCATTTACAACTGTTATGTTTGTTGAATTTTACCTTGATTCTTTTTTATTCTTTAGGATTTGTTGTGATTATTTGGGATTCTTGGACATTCTTTGTGACATTTACAAATGTCACACTACTTGATTTTCCTACATTTATTGGAGTACTTCTACACATTTATCAAAACCTAGAATATATTTTCCTATTATGCCTCCTATTACAAGAATGGGACATAAATTATTAGGATGAAATTGTTTCCTCAATAAAAATTTAGACCCCTTGAAGATTATAAAATTTGTTGACCATAGTGGAGACGAGGGGATCTCTCCTTGGGATCACTTCGAATTTGACATTGCCCACATGGATAACTTTATCTTCCATAACAAAGATCACTTGCGTTGGTACAAATTGTAGAATTATGGGCTCAACTACCACATAAATTTGACCATACTCTCCTTTAAAACATGGTTCATAGAGAAGAAGATGAATACTGTCCATTTTAATTGGTTAATGCCATATTACATCTGGGACATGATTCTACTTCTGATCAAATAAATGAAGAAAACGAACCTCCTACAAACACAAGTGGTTATTACATACCACTCATGTAAATTAACCATACAGGTAGAGTGGAGAATGAATATCATGAACAACCCCCTCTATGGGAAAATCAGGAAGAAACCCAAAATGACAAGGTCACTGTTCATCAACAATTACAAGCCCTTAGTAGTCAATTGGAAAGCTTATCTTCCCATGTTCATAGAGACACAAGTAGTGCTACGCATAATGAGAAACCTAATGTTACATATAATGAAATTTATACTGAAAACCATAGTGGTGAGACATTCAAATCTAACCCTGTGTATATGCTTACCACACCATCACATTGCCAAATATTTGACCAAGAGTGGTACTCTATGAAAAATGATCTCACAAGTCTATAAGAAAATAAGGTTGGAAACAATAAAAAATAACAATTTGAAGAATTGTGTCCATATCCTTTTGATCGAGTGATGTTACGGAAACCTTTTCCTCCAGGCTTCGACTTCACTGTATTTTATAAATATAGGAGTAATGGTGATCCATATGATCATGTCAAATACTTCTTTATTGCTTGCTAAGAAGTTGTATATAGCGACAATTAACTTATTCCCCTGTTCCCACAGAGTTTTGGATGCCAATCTCTTGAATGGTTTCTCCATATACCCAAAGCATGTATCTTCACATTTTCCCAATTGGCTGAAACTTTTGTGTGCCACTTTACATTCAATATGGAAAGTGACATTACCATGTTAGACTTAGCAACACCAAAAAACGTAATGGGAACTTCCATAGATTCCTACAATGATGGTAAGGGTTAGCCAGTTGCTTCCCTTGCTCCATTATGGAGAAACACATTGTTATTACTTTAGTGCCAAAATTACATCCCAAAATTTCCTTTCACTCGAAAATGCATTGTGTGAGCACTTTCAAATAAGTCATCGAAAAAGGAAGCCAAATTGAGAAGGATTTATTAGATAAAGGGACTTTGAAACCCTTTTCAAGAGATAATCATGAGTCCAAACCTGGAGAAAAAACCAAATTCTTTAACAAGAATTTTTTTTTAGAAATAATATTCAAAATGTGTTCAAGCGGTCACTAATAATGGTCCTTTAAAAATTTCCAAAGGAACAGTTGCATGTAAAGTTTAACGTTGAGTGTTCACTCACCTTACAGATTCTTCGTCATCAATATTGAAATAATTAGATGCATTAAAAGTAGTTAAGTTTACTAATACTATGCTATTTACAGATCATGCACCGAAATCATCATGGTACAAAGACCATGAATATTGCGAATATCATTGTGTTAAAGGTCATACCACTGATAAATGTTTGAAGTTGAAAAATTTCATTCAAGATCTTATAGATAGCAGAGATGTTGAAATGGATTCACCTGAACCCAAAAAAAGGTCTAATAAACAATTGAGAATTTATAACTAGCCATTCCTAAAGCATAAACAGGTGGATAAAAATGCCAATCATGTTGTTTCTGAAATGACTAATCCTTTTGATTCCCTTATTGGTTGTGTTCATCCTTCTAGTGAGCATGTGAATTCCATTAAGATCAAGAGATGAGAGTTTTTCGTTACAACACGATGTGCTCGTCTTGTTATTCCAAAACCTCCTCTTCAAACCCCTCACGGTAGTCATTATGATCTTATAGATTAACTTGAGAATACTACTGCCAATATTTCTATATTATATCTTCTTAAGATATCCAACGTTCATAAGTACATCCTTTACAAAACACTTCAGGTGTAAGGAGTTTCAACTGATATTTATCCTTCATGCTTTAAAGCCTTGGTCTCGTAGATTGTTCCTTATGAACACATTAACTTAGCCAACATGATATTCTAATGGATGATCATACAAAAAATCTACCATTGTACATTAAAGTGATTGTCACTCGTAAGAAGATAAAAAGGGGTTCTTGCGGAAAATGGATTTGGCCTAAACATTTATACCTTTAATCTCATATCACCATTAAGGCTTACGATAATGAGGAATGAAAATCAGTTGGTACAATAAATTTTCCAATGGAATTTGGGACTACTATTCATGATACCTAATTCCATGTCTTAGACTTGGAACTACCTTACAATATGATCCTTGGTCACCCATGGATACATGCCATGGAGGTCGTTCCTTTAACATTCCATCAATGTATCAAACTGTACCATGAAGGATAAAATCTTACCATTCTTAGGGACCCCTAAACCTTTTCCCATTACATAGTGTTGTTAGGTTATCTCCCCATTGAATATGAATGTCCTTCAATTGAGATAGTTGTTTAGGCTCAATTTGAGGCTCTCACCTCCCGTCTTGATATAGATACATTATGTTCTTGTGATAATGGTGTTTCTACATCTGTATCTCCCTTTTCTTCATGGGATATGAAGGTCCTTGCAACTGGCTGCGGAGAGTACAACCTCCAACATGATATTCTAATTTCCAACCTCCCTTATCACCTAAGACACATAGTAGGCCTAGTTCTAAATATTAATAGTCTCGAGAACATTTTAACATTGGCACTTTCATTCCTAGTGGCCTTATGGAAGATGAGAAATTTCTTGACACTTTTACATCCCAAACTCCTGACGATGAGATGTCTTCATGTTATCAAGATCCTGAATATGCCATCCTTAACAAGATGATGTATGCCATGAGTTATCAAGGATATGGATGTGGTGTAGATGGGAAAGGTGTGTAAGAGCCTCTTCCAACACCACATCAAAAGTTCGAAAAATATGGTATTAGTATTCAATCATGTTGGTTCTATCCTACTGAGGTTAAAACTACCTCTTATGAACGTGATGATAGTTCTTCTAGTTATGATAGCGGTACAAAGTCCTAATGTAGCTCTATTAATACCTTTCCTCCACGAACATATTTCCCAACATTGCTATATAAAATGTATCCTCTTCCACTACAAATTTTAATATTGTTCACCCTTCTCTTGTAAACTAGGACCAAAAACAACACGTACTAATTTATTTCTTTGAGAATGACAAATCTATTAGTGAGTTTATGGGTTTCCGTGATGACATTCCTATTGGAAACCACAAAAAGGGATTCTCCATAAACCTTGACGCATATGTGTATTTTGGGGAGGAGGCTGAGTTATGTAGTTAGAAAAAAAAAAGAAAATGAGGGAAAGATATCTTCCAAAAAGCCTTGATAAAATAAAAATTCCAAGTCCCATAGTGAAAACCTCTTCGAGGCACTAGAACACAAAAAAATTGAAAATTAACGAACATAAAAAGTGAATAGTCTAAGGGTGAAATATCGTTGAGATGCCCTTAGAGAAATATCTGAATCTCCCCCCTTATCTGACATGTATGGAAGATGAATCCAAATTTATAGTGGAGGAGACTATTGATTTAAAAATTGGAACAAAATATGAACCTAAAATGGTTAAGTTGGGTGCTTCCCTATTAACACAAGAACAAAAAACATTTTTCATGATTCTTTGGGAATTCTCAGATATATTTTCTTGGTCCTATGTGGACATGTCAGACGGTATCCTTCTTTTGTATTGCATAACCTAGTTGTAAACTAATCAACAAAGCCAGTTAAGCAAAAGCTTCATAATATGTGTCCTCATGTCGCTCTATTGGTCAAAGAAGAGCTTGAAAAATGATTGAAAGTAGGATTCATCATGCCTATTGACTACTCAGAATGGCTTTACAACATAGTACCTATTCAAAATAAACCCATTGATATCAAAATTTGAACTTATTTTAGAGACATCAACAAATCATGTCCAAATGATGACTTTCCTCTTCCAAATATCGACATGATTTTTTATTCAAGTGTAGGTTAAAAAATGCTATCCCTCATGGATGTATTTTTAGGTTAACACCAAATAAAAATTGTAGAAGAGGATCAACATAAGATTGTTTTCACTACCCCTTAGGGGACATTATGTTACCAAGTCATGACTTTCAGCCTCAAGAATGCAGGCACAACTTATGAAAGAGCCATGAATTTCATCTTCCATGACATGCTGGATAATATTATGGAGGCCAATGTTAATGACATCTTAGGTAAGTCCAAGACTAGAGCAGAACATCTTGAAATCCTATGGCATATCTTTCAACATCTAAGAGATTACAAGGTCATGCTTAACCCAAAGAATTTTTTCTTTGGTGTGATTTCATGAAAATTACTATGTTTCATTGTTTCTAGAAGAGGAATTAAAGTGGACCCCACAAAGGTCACAAAAATTCCTCCACCCAAAAACCTCAAACAACTGCGTAGTTTGTAAGGTAAAATCCAATCTTTCCACAGATTCATTTACCAATTCGTACATAAATTTTGTTCATTTACTCATCTTCTCAAGAAATATGTTGAATTTAACTAAAGTCCTAAATGCCAACAAGTGTTCACCTTACACAAGGAGTATTTGGCTAAACCAAATGTTCTTATGCCATTTACCCTAGGAAAACCCTTGTTACTATATATATCAACTATCAAATTTTCTATAGGCACACTTCTAGCTTAATATGATCTTAATACAAAAGAGAAATCCATCTATTACCTTAGCCGTACATTTATCTCTTATGAGCTTAATTATCCAAAAATTGAAAAAGCTTTTTTGTTCATTTTTTTTTCTTTCTAGAAACTTCGTCACTATATTTTAAACAACAAAACCAAGCTTATATCCAAAGTTGACCCACTTAATTACCTGTTATATAAACTTACACTTACTGGGAGGACAACCAATTGGATCATTTTTCTTAGTGAATATGATACTGAGTACATCAGCCAAAAATAAGTCAAATGGAAAGTGTTTACGAATCAACTACTTGAAGCCCCTTTTCCATGAATTGAACCATTGATTCTAGACATTCCAGATGCTTCTATGATATATATTGAAGAATAAATTAAATGGAAAATATAATTTGATGGATAATTTACCTTTCATGTCTCAGAAGAAGGAATTTTTCTTATCACTCCTACATGTGATTTGATTCCTCAGGATTTCAGACTTAGTTTTCCATGCATTAATAATATAGCTGATTATGAAGCCCTCACTGGAGGAGTGAAAATTGATTGTTATAGGTGATCCTCAATTGATCATAAATCAAGTGAATGATGAGTATAAGGTTAAGGATGAGAAGCTCATCCCTTATAAGAAACTCATAGATACTTTGAAATAATTATTTGTGTGAATCACCTTCCAACAGATACCCAGAGGATAGAATCACTTGGTAGATGCCTTGGCTACAATTGGATCTTTGTTACACATTCCACTAGGTAATAACGACATGCTATTATTTTTAGAAAATTTGATGGGACCTGTTGATGCAAAATCACAGCACCCCTGGACGCATATCAGGCTTCTACGTTGATGTTTCAGGCATCCAGTGTGATTGCACAACATGGAATCCTTTCTCCAAGTGTGGGACTTGCAAACATGAGAAAGGAATCTCCAGAGAAGGTTGGTTCCTACTCCTAAACTACCTGCCACAAGCTATTCCAGTGCAGGCAAGCTAATCTAAACCTAATCTAACCATGCCAAGGAGACAGAGAGAGAGAGAAAAGGGAAAAACAACAAAAGCCTACACTAAAATGGTGATACACCAGAGAAGGAGAATGTTGAATATCTATCAAAACTGCCATGGAACAAGGAGAGGTGAGCAATGGGAAGGATGGACAGATGCATCACAGGCCCAAGGATAGATTTCACACAGAAAATGTCCCAAAACTCCATGAACACAGCTCCAGACTTGCAATGAACATTCAAACTTGCATAAATACCTGAAATGAAGAGAGGCAAGAAGAAAAAAAGCAAAAAATGAGCAAGGATGGATAGATGCATCACAAAACACGTTCTTGTTGCTTCAGAAGTTTACACAGAACATCATTTCAATAGTAAAAGGCAAACACGCCATTACAGAGCAAGGGAGGAGGTTCAAACTCCATTTTCAACCCTAGGGAAGAAAAGAAGGGAGGGCAGAGCTGAAAAGATGAACAACTTGTAATCTCCCTTAGAAATGAGCCAAATCTGGCCTTTTACAATGCATGGGTCGAGCCCAGGAGAGAGAAAATGTAGGAAAACATGCAAGCAGCCCAACCATTGACCAAAATGCATTCTTCATTAAAATCGGTGGTTGAAACATCACTTCTGGCCATGCTGAAGAACAATATGACCCATGTGCATTAAAACTGGTTGTTGAAACATTGCTTCTGGCCGTGCTGAAGAAGAACGCGAACCATGTGCAATAAATCAGTTGTTGAAACATCAGTTCTGGCCATTACCACGCACCAGAGACGTTTCTCTATTTTCTCTCTCCAAACTGAACCAAAATGTAAGATTGACTTTGGAATTGTGTAGATAATTTCACCAAATTTCCATTGATATAAAGAACGTGAAAATCTGAGCTCTGGATCAAAAGTTATGGTGATTTGAAGATTTTAGGGCAAAAACAGGCAAAAAATGGATTTTGAATTTTTTCTCGTGCTCTGCCACCTGGACGACACGTGTCAGGCACTGATTGGATGAGAAATTCTCTCTCCTTACCTTTTCTGCGGGTTTTCCTCTGAAAATTCTGACTTTTCTTACACTTCGGAAAATTTTCCATTTTTTCCCTGTGCCCCTGCCACTTGGGACACGTGGCATGATCTGATTGGAGGACAGGGGCGCGGGGTCATCCTTGTCTTTTTTTTTTTGGCCCAAGAATTTTGCTAAATTTTCTAAGTCCTCCCCGAGCTCTGCACTTCCCCCGCCTTAGGACACGTGTCCTGCTCTGATTCGTTGGCGGCTTTTCCGGGTCTTCACGTCCCTCGCGTATTTTTGGCCCGGATGTCCCAAACCATCTGGGACAAATTTCTCTGATCTTCCCGATTCATGCTTCCTTGTCCCTCTTTGAGGTGAAGACACGTGGCACATTTCCATTCGCTCTCGGCTCTTCTGGCTCTTCACGTCCCGCGCGTACTCTTGTCCCAACTGTCCCAGACTACCTGGGACAAATACTTCTGAACCGCCCGAAATGTATTGACTTGCACCAAACCGGCCAATCCACGTCTTCCACATACTTTTGTCCCAGATGTCCCAAACTCTGCGAAGCAAGACTTAGGCAATTTTCTTCATTTTCCTGGCCGGTTCAGCTTTTCGCGCCCCGCGTGTCCCGATGTCCCAACTGTCCCAAATGCTGTGCGAACCGCCTGGAGGCTTTTCGGTCGATTCACGCCCCGACGTCCCAACTGTGCCAAGGACTGCCTGGACTAGGACTTAGCTGATTTTCATGATTTTTTCTACCCCAATCTTGTTTTCTGTAATTTCTTCCATTTTCTCGACTTGTTGGGATTTCTTCTTGGACAGGAGAGTTAGAAGGAAGCTGAGGGGACCCCAGAAACATGATTTTAGGCCTTGAATCATTCTACTTTCTCGGGACTGACAATCTGATGCATGTTATCAAAATTACCTTGGGGGGAATTTTTGACAATAGTTTTGGTGACTCAGTGGGGTCATCTGCCTACTAGATGAAGTTACCAGTTGCCTGAAGCATCCATTGGGCATGGAGTTGTGAGTTGTAACCTGCAAACTGATCTGAACTTTGAAAACTTCCCTCTGAGCCACTTAAAATCCATTGAACTTAGAGTTGTTCTCACAAAAATGCCATTGGAAGTGAACTATGCAGGAGCAAAACCAGACACCACCAAAAACTATGTACAGAACTGAAAATCATACATGCTCCAAATGGAACATGCAGAGTGTGCACAAGCACTTCTTCTACTGAAAGCAAACCTACCTACTCTACTTCTAACTGGAAGCAAAGGCAAGCTAAAAAAACCCTACAATTGGTTGTGAGAAATATCTTCCCTTTCTTCAAAAGTGGCAGCCATGCAATTGATTTGGAGCTAAGCATGGCTATTTGGATGAGTGGAAAATCAACAAGAAGCTGGTCTTCCACCCAAATCATCCAGGTATCTGCTGAAGGCAAATTCAATACCTCTTTTTTTTTCTCTACATTTGGATTGAAAAGGTATGACAGCTGATCCTTGGTACTTTGTAGCTCACCCTCATGCTCAGAAGCAAGCATGACTGGTTATGGCTTCTCCTTTGGCTCCAATGAAGCCAAATACCTGATTGGGCCAAGGTCTGATCCGTTTGATATGCCCATAGCTCTGATTTTCAACCCCAAGAATGGAGTCTTCTTGTAGACCCTCCTAAATGGATGGTGTGGAAGAAATGGTGAAATTCTTGTGTCCTTTCTCTTCCTCTAATGAAGAACATGAAAGATTAAAATCTTTCAATCTTGGTTCCAAAGAGCTGCTATAAGATGCAGGCTGCTGCAAATGAATGTTCTCCTTCATGACAGCAGACTCAAGTGTTTGGAATGTGGCTGATGAAAGAGAGAATGGTGGAAACTCAACCGGCTCCTCTTCATCAAAATAGTCCTCCAAATTTGACAGATAAACTACCTCATGGCTGTCCTGCTGCAAATGTTCAATCTCTCCCATGGTGTTCTCTTGATTTGCAACTTGACCACCATGGTTTCTTTCACCCTCCAACATCAAGTTTGAGAGATCAAACTCCTCTTCTGTACTAGAACTTGAGAGAGGTGAAGTAGAAAGAAGAACTGAAGGTTCTCCTATAGCCTGCTTTGTGCTCAAAGCCCTTGGATCTACACTTTTCTCCTCCACAACTAGAATGTGCTCCTCTTCTGTTGGATATGGAGCAGCTTTTCCTTTCTCTACTACTTGAAGACAATCTTGCTTTTGATAGAACTCTTCTTCTAGCATGAAGTTTGTCAAGTCAAACTCTTCAATCTGCTACTCTAGAGGACAAGTTGGGACTGCAAGATCTTCTTCTGAGCTTTCTTCCTTTATGGCTGATTGTGCAACTTGAATTGAATCAGCATTCCCTTCAAATAGAGTGCCAACATGGACACTACTTTCTGAGCAAACTGACTGCTGATCTGCTTCTTCTTTTTGCTCTTCTTCTGCTGCCAAAAAGTCAGTCTTAACCACCATTTGTTCAACCTTAGCCTCTTCTGAAGGCTTAACCATCAAGGGGATCTTTTTCATTCCAAATTTGGCAGCCTAAACCCTTAAGTTGTCTGTCATTTCTTTTCTATTGGGCTCCTCTTCTTGCTGTCCTTCATGGACTGATTTTTGCAATTTCTTCTTCCCCACATGGAATTGGGAATGCAAGAGGAGGGATGGGTTGTAACTCAATTGATTTGGAAATTTTTTGTGGTGGTGGAGGTAGAAACTCTTGTTTCTTTGGAGGAGGGGGTATTTCTGTTAGCTCTTGTGGAGGGGATGACTGTTTGGAAGGAAAAAGGAAAGAAGAATTGAGGTGTGGTGGAAGACTGAGAGGTGGAGACATGGGATCAACATTTGGGACAGCAGATGGGGAGTTTAGAATTTGCAATTCCAAATGAGATGGTGTTGATTGAGTAAGAGGGAAGAGAAAGACCAGATGATGGTGTAGAACTTACCCATTGACAAGGTTGTTCAACAACAAGTGTATAGGCCCTCTATTTCTGTTGTCCATTGTGCAAGTTGGGGCAGCATCTTCATCATGAAGTCCAGCTTCTCCTGAGGGCTGAAGTGTCTTGGAAAAGGGCCTCCCCATGGACAAGGAGTCCTGCAACCAATTCTGAAAGCTCTCATTTGAGCTGTTGCTCTGGATTGCACCATCTTTACCTCCATCTTTTGGATTTTCTCCAACAGACCAGCATCTTGCATCTGATTGTCTTCATTATATGCATACTCTTGCTCTTGGAAAGCTCCATAGCCAAACTGATTTTGGCATTGCTGCTCATATGGGTATGCATGTTGATCTTGAATTTGTTCAAAATGCTGATTTGGAGGATTTAAAAAACATGTTGGAGGTGGGAAACATTGCTGCTGTTGTTAAATGTGAGTTCCATGATGGAAATGAAGTCATGATTACACAACTTCATGGAATGGAAAAGAATGAAAGAGATGGAAAGAAATATGGATGGAAATGGATGAAAAACAGGTCTGCAACTTCAGAAATGGGTTGCTGATCAGATGGAGTCACCAGATGTGTTTGCAAGTGCCTCCAAAGGCTGAAATCTTCACAGGAACACACCAACCTGCAAAAGATGAAGTGAAGACCTCTAAGGTCCCACCGGGCGTGCCAAAACTATTGTTGCAAAATCACAGCACCCCTGGATGCAGATCAGGCTTCTAGGTTGATCACTCTAGCATCTAGTGTGATTGCACAACATTGAATCCTTTCTCATAAGTGTGGGACTTGCAAAATGAGAAAGGAATCTCCAGAGAAGGCTGGTTCCTGCTCCTAAACTACCTGCCACAAGCTATTCCAGTGCAGGCAAGCTAATCTAAACCTAATCTAACCATGCCAAGGAGACAAAGAGAGAGAGAAAAGGGAAAAAATAGCAAAATCCTACACTAAAAAGAGTGATACACCAGAGAAGGAGAATGTTGAACATCTATCAAAACTGCCATGGAACAAGGAGAGGTGAGCAATGGGAAGGATGGACAGATGCATCACAGGCCCAAGGATAGATTTCACACAGAAAATGTCCCAAAACTCCATGAACACAGCTCCAGACCTACAATGAACATTCAAACATGCACAAATACCTGCAATGAAGAGAGGCAAGAAGAAAACAAGCAAAAAATGAGCAAGGATGGACAGATGCATCACAAAACACGTTTTTTGTTGCTTCAGAAGTTTGCACAGAACATCATTTCAATAGTAAAAGGTAAAAAATACCATTACAAAGCAAGGGAGGAGGTATTCGAACTCCATTTTCAACCCTAGAGAAGAAAAGAAGGGAGGGACAGAGCTGAAAAGATGAACAACTTGTAATAATTTTTCTCCTTTCAGAAATGAGCCAAATCTGAGCTTTTACAATGCATGGGTCGAGCCCAGCAGAGAGAAACACGGGAAAACGTGCAAATAGCCCAACCATTGACCAAAACGCATTCTTCATTAAAATCGGTGGTTGAAACATCACTTCTGGCCATGTTGAAGAAGAATGCGACCCATGTGCATTAAAACAGGTTATTGAAACATCAGTTCTGGCCATGCTGAAGAAGAATGCGACCCATGTGCATTAAATTTGGTTGTTGAAATGTCAGTTCTGGCCATTACCATGGTGCCAGATATGTTTCTTGATTTTCTCTCTCCAAACTAAACCAAAATGCAAGATTGACCCTGGAATCATGTAGAGAATTTCACAAGCTTTCCATTGATATAAAGAACGTGCAAATCTGAGCTCTGGATCGAAAGTATATGGCAATCTGAAGATTTTAGGGCAAAAACAGGCAAAAAACGGATTTTAAATTTTTTCCCGCGCTCTGCCACCTGGATGACACGTGTCAGGCGCTGATTGGATGAGTAATTATCTCTCCTCCACCTTTCCATGGGTTTTCCTTGAAAATTTTGACTTTTCTTGTGACTTTGGAAAATTTTCCATTTTTTTCCCCGCGCCCCCGCCACTTGGGACACGTGGCGTGATTTGATTGGATCGACAGGGGCGCGGGGCAGAACCTTTACCTTTTAGTTTTTTGGCCCAAAACTTTTGCTAAATTTTCTAAGTCCTCCCCGAGCTCCACACTTCCCTGCACCTTAGGACACATGTCCTACTTCTGATTGGGTCGGGCTTGACCAGTGTCTTCAAACCTCACCCTTTGAAATTTTGGGCCTTTTGGACGTTTCCCCAAACACGTCTGTCACAAATTTGGTCCGGTCCGCGGGTCTGTCGGATTCACGACCCTTCCCTATCCCTCTGTCCCAGATGTGAAGACACGTTTGGGACACATTCTGATTCGCTCTGAAATGGCTTCCTTCTGGCTCATTCGGTCGTCACGTGGCGTTGCTTTTTGGCCCAGACTGTCCCGGACCGTCCTGGGACAAATTACTCTGATCCGCCCGATTCACGCTGTCCCTGTCCCAACTTCCCAGTGCAAACAGTGTGGCCGATTTCCGTCCGCTAATCGGCTCTTTCAGCTTTTGTCCCCCTCGTCGTCCTCACGGCCCAGATGTCCCAAGAACTTAGTTGCATTTTTCTTCGGCTCCTTCAGCCGTTCGTGTCGGCTTTACTCTTGTCCCCTGTCCTAGACGTCCCGATTTCCCAAACTGTCCCGAAATGGACTAACTTGCGGACCGGCCTGGAGGCGTCTTTCGCGATTCATGTCCCAACTCATGTCCCAACTATTGCGAAGGACCACCTGGACTAGGACTTAGCCGAATTTTTTCATGATTTTTTCTGGCGCAAGCTTGTTTTTTGCAACCTTTTCTTCCCTTTTCCCAGAACTTGCTCTTTTCTTCTTGGACAGGAGAGTTAGAAAAAATCCGAGGGGACCCCAGAAACATGAT
The DNA here is from genome assembly GCA_019776745.2 of Taxus chinensis. Classification (NCBI taxonomy): domain Eukaryota; kingdom Viridiplantae; phylum Streptophyta; class Pinopsida; order Cupressales; family Taxaceae; genus Taxus; species Taxus chinensis. The sequence goes on from CM034146.1 coordinate 903,967,310, forward strand.
TTCTTTCCCTGAATCAATCAATTTACCTCGGGACTTGAGTATTTAATGCATGTTACCAAAATTTACCCTGGGGGGTGAATTTTGGATAACAGTACCTACATACGAAGTGTCAGAATAGTTCTTGGTATGTGAAGTTTTTGGTCCCTTATCCCCTAGTACCTTGATATATTTAATTACCTATATGATGTAACCTTCCCTTCGAACATTATCCATTCAAAAAAATGTAACCTCATCTAGTGCATAGTCCACTATACCCTACTTGGAGGAACTCTCTATCGTCGAGGCTATGATGGGAACCTGTTACACTATCTTAACTAAGAAGAATCCATCTTAACATCCAAAGACGTACACAAAGGCATCTATGGGGCCCATATAAGTGGAATGGTTCTTGCCAAGAAGCTATTAAGAGTAGGCTATTACTTGACTACTATGGAAATTGATTGCTATCAGTATGTGAAAAATTATTGCTATGTCAAAAATATAGAAACCTAATACATGCTCTAGTGTAATCTTTGTAACCCATCACGACATCATGGTCATTCTCAAAGTGGGGAATTGATCTCATTGGGAAGCTTACACCCACTTCCTCTGATAAACATAACCACATCATTACTACCACAAAGTATTTTACAAAATGGGTAGAGATTGTTCCTCTTACTTATGTCACTGATGCGTAGATTACCAAGTTTATAATAAATGTAAGATCATCTATTGTTATGTAATTCCCTCTGTAATTATATATAATAATGGTAAATATTTCAAGAATAAATAAGTGAAGGTGTTCTAAATCCACTAGAAATTGAGTCAACTCTTTATTACCCTCAAGGTAATGGATAGGAAGAAGCCTAAAAAAAGCATCTTGTTCATATCATGGAGAAGATGGTTAATAAAACTAGCTGTAATCAGAACCTACAGATCCATCCCATCCCTCTAGGATTATAGAACATCCATCTACACACATACTGATTGCTACTCTATATTTCCCTTATTTTTGGCACAGAGGCCATCTTACCCCTTGAGATCGATCTTCCCTCTTTGCGTATATCCTTAAGAGATTATCTAGAAAAAGAGGAATAGAGGGTGGCTTGGATGGCAAGAGCTAGAACTACTAGATGAAAAGATCCTTTACACACTGGATCACCTAAAATTATATCAGAATGTGAGTACATAGGAGATAAAACAAACACATAATACCTCATGCATTTGAGGTAGGAGACCTTGTCTTGAAAGAAAACCAGTTCAACAATACCAAAGAGTGAGACAAGAAAGGAAAGTTTGAACCTAACTGATTAGGTCCATATGTGGTGGTTGTTAAATTTGTTTCATGTGCTTATAATCTTTCCTATATTGATGGTGATGAACTTCAGGATAGTCCATGAATTATATGGCATCTCAAGAATTTCTATTCCTAAGCATGGAGACCTATCAGAAAATAAAAAAGTAAAAAAATCAGAAAAATTAATTAAAAATTAAAGAGAAATAAATTCATCTAAATGTGGAAACCATGTAATTGTGGCACTTCAGAAAAGTCCTTAGGTGAAAACCATTTTCTGGTGCCATATGAGGGTTCATTGTTCACAATTATCTCATTCCTGGGGGCACAATTGCTTTATCCTAAGATAGTTTTCTCCTTTATCTAAGATCTGTTTGATCCTCTCCTTCATGGCCTTGATCATGACTGGTGCTAATCTTGTACATATTCATAGAGGCTTTTCCCTTGTGTATTCCCATCTATCACTAGGGGAATCCACGCGTCTTCATTTTATTTTTCATAGCTTCGGAAAATTTTTTATAAAATACCAAAAAATTTAAATAAATCAAACATCAACAACATTCACATAGGTTTCACAAAAAAAAAACAAAAACACTACAACATTGTCTCGCAAAAATACAAAAATAACGTAAAATATTTCAAAACTATTCCATAAAAATAATGTAGTCTTTTCTTACTTTGTTGTTTGTTTTTTTATAGTTTTGTTGGCTTGTTTTGTGTTATCTTGCATGTTTTTCTATATTAGTGTATTATTTCCTGAGATTAATTCTTGGTTTTAAGATTAATTTGTTATGAAGTTCATTAGATTGGTTCTTCATGTTTGGAGATAGACCAATTGCAACCGAGTTATTAACATCTTAGTTCATTTATAACTTTGGTGTGATTTAATTCATGCTTTTTCATATTGGGTATGTTTGTGTGCTTGTTTATTTTTGCACATAGTTGTATTGTGTTGTTTAGCATGTTTATATCTTAGATTTGGTCAAATGTTTCTTGTGCTTATGTTTGTTACTTGGACATTGTTTGTTAGTCATTTCATCATTCACATCTATCATCACATCTAACATCATAACATCATGTATCATTAATAAAAATGCTAAGCTACACCATCATAAAAATGAAAAACAACATGTTTGTTAATCTAACATCACATCATATCATCAATGGGGCAATAGGGATTATTTTTATCCCCCCTCATCATAATGCATAATAAAAACTATTATTCAAATAACTCTCCTAGTTATTTGGATAACTTGTTTACATCTCCTGGCTCTGAGCTCTTCATTGCAAGGTTGTGTGTGCTCAAGTTCACTTGGCACAATCCCTTGGTTTCATTTCCCCATGTGCTTCCCCTATTTTTCCACACTCTTTTTCCCTCTTTATTCCACTCCTCCCTTTCATGCACCCTCTATGCATTCACCTTCTTCTCAACAACTATTTCACCTTATGCACGTGCCTTGCACTTGCATTCAATCTTCCAATTCCCTGAGCCTCATCTGTGCACACCCCACACATCAGCTTGTAATAGTTGTGCCTTGACCATGCCTTCTCGACTGAACCAATTTTTCTTATTTCCTCGTGTGCGTCACATGTGCACCTTCCTTCTGTCTTCCTTCCATGCCTCATTCCTCTGTGTGCATATCTTTATGCACCATCATTTTATCTCCTTCTATGCCACGTCATCCTCTGGACACATGCTTGAGTGTGCCACACATCAGCCATTCAAAGCATGCACCAATAGCGCGAACCAGATCCTAACAACCAGCTAAATGAATGATACGTGGAAAAAATGACAAAAAATTTTCACAGTTGGCCATTCTTTTAGCCAATCCATGCATGCCACATGTCTTGCATTTCTACCAACAACTCTGAACATCTTTTGATAGTCATATCATTTGACTACAAATTTCTGTAATCGGCACGCACCTAGTCTTAATCAAAGAGCTGCTAACATATGATACAATGTTAAACATTCAAATTTAAATTCATGGTGGATCTGGTAGGTAAGAAATGGGAAAACATCTTTTCTAGGCATTAATGGGCAAAATCATAATTGCTTCAACAACCTGATTTGATATGATCTACCCTCATTCCTTCTCCAACATGCCAAAGAGACTTGGGGAAATGTATTTGATATATTTACAGGTGGATTTATAGGCATTGAATGCTTCTTGTTGATGGTTGTATTTTAACTTCGGGTTTTCCCTCCTTCTTCTCTTCTTCTTCCATGGATTCATCTATAAATGTAAGAGTTGGGCTCATTATTAATGTTAGAAATTTTGAATCCTTAAGCACATTTCTAATGAATTCATATTTTATGTACTTTGAGTTACAAACCTCTAGATTATGGCTCTTGCATGTGGATATTGACCTCTTTCGCCATTGTAAGACCTTTGCGGGTTTATAGAAGTACTAGAAGAATAATTTTATGACTATTCTTTGTCCTAACATGTTTTCCTTCCTTCTTCTTGCCTTTTCTTTTGCACTGCGTTCCTATTGTGCCATTTCAAGTCCCTTGCAGCTCTTTATATTATTGTGTTCCATGAAACTGATTTGGTAAATATGTTTTAAGTTTTGCTACACGTGCCTAGCCTTCTTTCATGCATCTCCTTTTATTTTCACTCAAAATAGATAGTGTCCATCCCTCTTTTTCTAGTGTTATCACCTTTTTGTGTAGGTTTTATTTCATGTTATCCTTTTATCCCCGGTCCTTTGGCATTATTAGCTTATTTTTTCCCTTTTAGCACTAGGATTAGCAGTAGAAGTAGTAATAGATAGAGGAACTGACCTTATTCAGAGATCTATCTCAAGCATGCAAGGTCCCACAGCTTGGATACGGTTCCATTGTTGTCACAAAAATCTCGGTTCTTCCAGATCTGAGACATGGGTGTAAGTTTGATGACCAACAATTTCTGGCACACCTGGTAGGAATGGTATTAAAAGCTTAAATTTCATATAACTAAGTTCTTGTGAGTGAACTTAGTATTTCTAGCCTTTAGAGGCTCATTTTAACAAATTTGGCGATTCCCAACATTTGTTGATCTTTGTTTTAGCAGCCTTGAGTGCCTTTCATGAGAAGAGAGCATACAAGGAGAAGTGCAACAACTAAGGAATCCTTCGAGTACCTCCATCTATCTTGAGAAGAATTCATTCCAGAAATCCCACGCACACATCTTTATATCCAATGCACCAAGTCCATTCAACTCCTCCTCATAATAGACAATCAGAGCCCCCTACAATGGTACATTAGCCACCTCCTCCACTAAGGAATGTTTCTAACATCACTAGAGGAAGTTCCCTAGTTCTTGTTGTGTAAAATGACATGCCAAATGGTGTGCTCAAAAGTATTCCATACTTCACTCGTAAGAATCAATTCAGCCCTCAGAAGCATATCTAGGATGTAGCAAAAAAATGTTCATTATATTTGATCACACATGATGATGTGGCAGTCAAGCTACTTGCAGCCTCTTTCAAAGGTAAAGCGCTTTAATGGTACCAAGGCTTGAGACTTGGATCTATATCCACCTGGGATGACCTGGGAACAACTCTTTATAATTTCTTTAAAGATAAGTCAGTTCACATGTCTTTGGTGGAGTAACAGAAAATGACAAGGAGGGCACCCAATGACCAGATGATTGATTTCAATATCAGGTTTCAGAAGACTTGGAAAAAAAATCCTCTTGTTATAAGCCCAACGTTCTTTTCTATATTATCTGAAGGCACTGAAAAATGCCATCTTAGTCATGATTCAATCCATGGGAGGTAGGACTTTACCATATGCTTATAATATTATAGGAAGGGTAGAAAATAGTCTTATTCAAGTGGGAAAGATAGCTCCTAGACCACCTATGCCCTTATTCCCAGAAATTTTAAGAGTGCCCCAAAATTTAGTTTCCCTTATTCCTATCCTTGATAGAAGCACACAACCAGTTGAATCAACATCTTACTCTCCAGCGTAGAAAAAAGAAGATGAAGAATTGAAAACCCTAATTAGAAACTTATCAAACAAGGCCATATCATTAGAAAAACAACAAGTGCAATCCTATCAAGGCAGTCATAGCCAAAGCAATCAGCCTTGGTGGAATTAATATGAAAATAAAATATAAGTGCCTAACCAACAAAATAATAGATGGCATGTTAGTGCACATATGCCTTTACAATTTATGGCTCCCGTGCCCTCTCTTCTAGCACCCAATAAAAGTCAGGCACTTGTTCTAGTTCAAAAAAATTTGGCACAGGAGTCAAAATGGTGCTTCCGTTGCAAAATATCTCATAATCAATATCATTGTGCCAATGTTGCGTGAGTGAAAGCCTACATGATCTAGAATTCTTATGCCTGTGAGCCTGTTATCCAAAATAATCCCCTTGCTTATTTTGGCTAACTCCCATCATTTCATTCCTCTCTTGTGCCTCAGTTAGAATTTTTTACTTTTCTGGAACTCAAGATGTTCTAGAAATGGCACCATTGGATAGAGCTCCTTCTCAGCTTTCTAGGAAAGGTAAATTTTTCCTCCTAACTCCATGTATTTTTGAAGTTATGGCTCAGCGGAGTTTTTGTGAGAAATTTTCCCTGGACAGGCCCATTGGCATATCAGAGAGTGCCACGTCAGCAATCAAGTGGCAGAGGGCTTAGGAAAATTTAGAAATTTTACTAAGTGTTTGGCACAATGGAAAAATATTTTGAGGGAGTTCCACTGACCAATCAGAGCATGCCACAGAAGCCACGAATTGGCGGGCTACAGCAGGGAGGAGTTAGGGAATTTTGTCCCAAGTGTTTCGGCAGGGAGAAAAGGACAAATTTTTTCCCACAGGGCCTGCAGCCAATAAGATCAGGAGGCCACGTGTCACTCGCGAAGCGACGGAGGTCAGAGGCGAAAACATGAGATCTTTTACCAAATGTTTCGGCAAGGTGTGAAAAATCAGAAGGAAAGCCTTTCAGCCTGATAAGCTCGTTGGCCAATAGGACCATGCCACATGTCCACATTAGGTAAAAAACAACAGGCAAGCCCACAGAGAATATTTAAAGGAAAGGCCCATGCCCAATTAGGTCATGCCACGTGTCCTTGGGGCTTTGGTCGGTGGAGAATTTTTGGAAAAATTTCCAAAGGCCAAGGCGATGGAAAATGAAGTAGAAAGAGTCCCGTGAATAATAGAATCATGCCACATGGTACTAGGATGCAGTGGGGTGTGGATATTTTTGGGGAAATTTTCCCAAATGCAAAAAAGTGGGAAAATTTCAAATTTTCAGCCCGTAAACCCATTTTGGCCATGTTTTGCCTTAAATTTTCAAATGAGCATAACTTTCGATCTAGAGCTCGTTTTTTCACATTCTTTATATCAATGGAAATTTGGTGAAATTATCTACATGATTATAGGGACAATTTTGTATTTTGGTGGAGTTTGGATAGAGAAAATTGGAAAACGCCTCTGGCACATGGAAATCAACAGAAATGACATTTCAACCACCATTTTTAATGAAGAGTGGCTTGCATTCTCTCCCAGTATGGTGAAAAATGTCAGGGAATGGAATTTTAAGGATGACCATGTTGTTTTATTTCATTTTGGTTGGTGGTTGAAGCTGCTCTCACATTTTCCCACGTTTCTCTCTCCTGAGCCTCGAATGGGCATTGTTAAAACCTAGATTTGGCTCATTTTGTAAGGGTTGGACATTTTTTATGTTTTGTAGGCTCCCTCTTTCACCCTAGAAAGTGATTTTGTGGAATATCAGACCTCTTTCAAGACTGTAACATGTTTTTTGCCTTTTTGTTGACGTAATGCATGTATTTTGATATTGGAAATGACAATGCAAGCTCTATGAATGAGTTTCAGTCCTCTTCTTGTGTTGTTTGATTCATCAATGATCTTTCATTACATTTTATCAGTCTGTGCATGATGTTTTGCTACATTTATGCAATCTATGTCAATTTTTAGAAGTAAAAAATGCACACCCGCTCTTTTGGTGCATCACCTTATTAGCATTAGTTTTAATTCTTTTGCATTCTCTATCTCTGTCCCCTTGGAATTTATAGTAGGATTTTGAGTTTAAACCTCTGCAATTTTCAAGTAATACACCTTATCAGAGGAGTTGAAGAACTAGTCTCTAACCTGGAGATTCTTTTCTGACTTTTCACAAGTCCCACACTTGGGAAAAAGATTCAATGTTGTGCAATCACACTGGATGCTGAGATGTTAAACTAGAAATCTGATAGAAAATCTAGAGGGTGCTGCTTGATTTGAACTAACAGTTTTGGCACACCCCGGTGGGACATTAGAGGTATCCATCTTCATTAAAACAAAATTGATATGAATTTTTTGCAAGTTTCTTGCTTAAAAAGATCCTTGGATTGCATATCTGGCGATTCTAAGGAAGAAGAATCAGCTATTTTTAGTAGTACAGAGCTGAAACCTCATGAGAAGAATCAACGCAAGGTCAAGGGTTGGAGAAGAAGAAGTATTGTTTGAGTATCTACAATTATCTCCAAGAAGAAGACAAAGATGAAGAATAATTCGAAGGTCTCCATCTCCACCAAATAAAACTCTATCAACTCTTCCACCTGGTAGACCTTTCATCTAATCAATAAGGGTTCTAAGGCCAATCAAAATGGCACAACACAACCCATATGTCAATTTCACTAGCAGCAACCCACTTACTTTCAATGCACAAAATCCAATCCCAGTTGCAGCATTTAAGAACATTCCATATTTTACTGGAGAGAATCGGAACACTCCTGGTGATCATGTCAAGGATATTGCTAATATTTGTGCAATCCATGATATTGATGAGATGCAAGTTGGTGTCAAACTATCTGACATCTTCATTTAAAGGGAAGGCTTTGTAATGGTTCAAGAGCCTTTCCTTCAGGCTCTAGCCAAAATTGGAAACCAGCTATGTATAGCCCTCCATGAGTAGTTTGGAGAAAAGGGGGGATAACTTGTCCCTTTTGGAACAATTGACAACTATCAAGAGAGCTCCCAATGAGTAGCTGACTGACTTCAACTTCATATTTCAAAGGACTTGGGAGAGAATTCCAATGGCAGTAAGGCCAACAGTAGAAGGTGCTTTTCTATATTACCTTAAAGCTTTAAATTATGATATTTCTATGTTAATTCAATCCATGGGAGGCACAACTATCCCTACTACTTATAGCATTGCCATTAGAGCTGAAAATTGTTTGATTCAAGCTAGTAAGCTATCTCCTAGGCCTCCAATGCCATTGTATCCAAATTTAGAGAGTCCAAGTACTAATCAAGTGCCTATTTTAGCTCCTATCCCCACTCCTAGAAATCAGAATTCAAGTGAAGCTTCTACTTCATCTTCTAGTGCCTCAAATGAACTTCAAGAAGTCATGAAGCAATTGCAAAATTTAGGTAATGAGCTGGTTACACTCAAGAGGTAGCAAGCCCAAAGTTTCAGATCTTCTTATCAGCCTCAAGCTCAGCCTAACAGGCAGCCATATCAGCCTCAAAGACCACCCAATCCAGCTACAAATCAAAATCAAGTAAGGCCTCCTGCCAACATACCATTTCAGCCCTATAATCCCAATGCTACATCTACCTCTAAAGCACTAGTGCCAGTACAAAACAACATAGCTCAGGAGTATGATTGGTGTTTCCCATGAAATGAACCTCACAACCAGTCTATGTGCTTCAATGGTGCTCTAAATCAAGCCTTGATGGTAACAACAACTGGTGTGGAGGGTGAAGGGAGTCAAGGAAATAATCAACAACAAGAAACATCCCAGCAACAATCAGCTCCAAATGATACCACACTTGTAAACTGGCAGGCAGAAGATTTTTGTGGTATGAATCAAACAATCTCTCAAAGTGTTGTAACCAACACAAGGTCAAAAAGGAGAAATTTTGGGTGAAGGATAGCCATTGGCTCCAAGTAATCCACAACCTTCTACCACTCCACAAACTGTTGGCAAACAAAATGTAGTTCCAAACATGTAAGGACCACCCAAACCAGCTCCTAACCAACTCAGAATGCCAGTTTTTCTGCCCATGTGCAAGGAATGAATGTGTAGGCTAGAGGACATAGTAGAGAGATGCTTCATCTCCATTCAACATCATTGATCAGATGAAGAAGACAAATGTAAACATATCAATGTGGGAATCACTATCCATCCCAGGCCAAAGAGATTTGCTACAAGCTGCCATGAAGGACTGGTCAACTTCAAATCAATAGGTCAAAATGCAAGAGAAGGTACTCACAAATGCTACCTAGCCTGAGGGGAATCATGGAGGACATAGCAAGGTAAAATTTTGAAGCCCCCTCCATTCTATGTTTCATTGATCATTGGAAACCAATTAGTACACAACTGCATGATTGATTCCGAAGCAAGTAGTTCAGTAATGCCCAAGCAAATAGCTGATCAGTTGGGGCTTCAATATGAAGTCATATCTAAATGGGTAGTGCAATTAGATGGGACAGCAGTAACAATAGTAGGAGTGATTAAAAACTTGAGTCTCACTTTGCATGCATGCCCCAACGTTGTTGTTTTGCAAGATGTCTCGAGTGATAGATCTTCCACCACTCTTTGCCCTATGTTTGTCAAGGGATTTCACAGCTAATATTGGAGGTTACTTATCTGTTGATTGGTCACACATGTTGTTCAAAACAAGGTATGGAACTAAAGCCACAATCAGATCTGAGCCTATTACAAACTTTCACATTGAACCTCACACTCCAAGCCAAATCAATACCAATTGTTTAGCGTTTGATCAAGAGGATTATCCAAGCACTGATGAAGCTGACACCAAGGTTGGAAGCATCCCAGATTTGAATCTTGATGAATGGGCAAGAAAGGTACATGCTTTTGATCCTTATCAAGAAATAGAAGAATCTGAGCTAGGAGTCTATTTCATGCATGAAGAAAATCAGCCTATTCCTAGCATCACCAAGCTAGACCACAAGGATGATAACGAGGTATGGTAGTTGTTCTTTGATGGATCAAGAAGTAGACAAGGTGCAGGAGGGGGAGCTATGCTTGTTTCACCTCAAGGAGTTAAGTATTATTCAACTTTTAGATTTCAGTTTGCATGTTCTAATAACACTGTTGAATATGAAGCTTTGATACAAGGATTGCATTGGTCAATCAAGAGAGGAATAAAGAACTTGCAAGTTTTTGGTGATAGTGAGCTGATTATCAACCAAGTTAAGGGGTAGCATGCTGCCAAGAATGATCTGCTCAAGTGCTACAAAAACAGGGTGTGGGACCTCATTGAATATTTTGAGGGCTTTAGCATCAAGTCCATCCCTAGGAAAGAGAACCAAGCTACTGATAGGCTTGCAGTAGTTGGAGCAGCCTTTGATGTTGTTGAAAGCATCAAGAAAGACAAAGTACAGCCAAGCATTCATGTGATTGTAAGGCCTTCAGTGCCAGACAACAATGTAAGTTGGCAAGTGTTTGAAAATGATCAACAAATCATCCATTTCTTGCAAGAAGAGGCTGAGTTCTCAGTTAAAAATCAGGAAAAGTTAGAACAACAGTATGGTGATCAAGTGGTACAACTGAGAACCAACAAACTACCAAAGGGACTTGTCACTTTGGAGTCCATTTTCAATCCTAATGATCAGTTTAGGAAGGAGAAAGCAAACATCCAAGTCAAGGGAGAAGATTCAGTGCCCATCTTGGTGGGAGAAGGCAAATCACTCCAAATTGGTAAAATGACAACTGAGCAAGAAAGGTATGAGTTCATACAACTTTGTCAAGAATTCCCTGATGTGTTTGCTTGGAGCTATGAAGATTTGAAAGGTTTCAATCCCAAGTTAGCTCAACACACTATTGAATTGGACCCAAGTGCTAAACCCATCAGGCAAAAACAAAGGCCAGTCAATCCACACATGGAGCCTCTCATGAGAAAAGAATTGAATAAGTTGATAGAGTCAAGTATCATATTCCCTATCAAGCATTCTAGTTGGGTAGCCAACTTGGTTCCAGTTAGAAAGAAGAGTGGAGAAATCAGATTGTGTGTTGACTTCAGAGATTTGAATAGAGCATCTCTCAAGGATCATTACCCACTTCCTTCCATGGAGCAGATCTTGCAAGTTGTTGCTGGCTCTGAAAGGTTTTCATTGCTTGATGGTTATTCAGGGTACAATCAGATTATGGTGAAGGAGGAGGATCAGTTCAAGACAACCTTCACAACCAAATGGGGGACTTATGCATATAGAAAAATGCCATTTGGGCTGTCCAACGTTGGGGCTACATTCCAAAGGGCAATGGACATGGCATTCAAGGATTTGATTAACAACATGGTGCTGATATATCTTGATGATATCACTATTTTTTCAAAAAATGTAGCAGACCATCTCTTTCATTTAAGACAAGTATTCCAAAGGTGTAGAATATTTGGGGTATCCTTGAATCCCAAAAAGTGTATTTTTCTAGCTCATGAAGGAAAGCTCCTTGGCCACATTGTCTCCAAAGAAGGATTAGCAATTGATCCAGAAAGAGTTGAAGCCATAAGAGCACTGCCATTGCCAAGTCATAAGAAGGCCCTTCAAAGTTTCTTGGGAAGGATAAATTTTGTTTGGAGGTTTGTCCCAAATTTTGCAGCCCTAGTCAAGCCTATCACCAAGATGTTAAAGAAAAGCATAGCTTTCAAATGGACAGCAGAAGGCAAGGCAAGTTTTGAAGCAATCAAAGAGGCCATCTCACAAGCCCCAACTCTCATTAACCCAGATTTCTCCAAGGATTTCATCCTCTATGCATTTGGAGGTGATGATACTATTTCTACAATTTTGGTACAACAGAACAAAGACAATGATGAGCAGCCAATTGCTTTCTTCAGCCAAATCCTGGAGGACTATGAGGTGAGATATTATTTCATTGAGAAGCATGTTCTTGCAGTAATTAGGAGCTTGAAGAAATTTAAGCATCTAGTTTCAAACAACAAGGTTCAACTGTTGGTTTCTCATGTGGGAGTTAAAGACTTCCTCCTCAATAAAGACCTGAATGAAAAGAGAGCAGGGTGGATTACTCGTGTCATGGAGTATGACATTGAGATCAAAGTCACCAAGTTGGTCAGAGGAAAAGGATTGTGTGAGCAGCTGGTCTTGAACAAACAAAAGGAAGCATGCAATGAGAAAGAGGTTGTTTTGGCGTTGCAAGACAACCATGAGCAAGGAAGCATTCAAGAAGAAAATGATGGTATCCTCACTCCTTGCTGGACCCAAGACATAATGCACTTCCTACACACAGGCCTATGCCCTCCAGAGATGAATAAAACCAAAAGGAGACACTTCAGATTGCAGGCTGTCCCTTATGCTCTTGTTGATGGTGTTTTATTCAAAAGGGATGTGAATGGAGTGCTGCTGAGATGCATTGGGACAAATCAGATTCACAGAGTGTTGGAAGAGTTCCATGGTGGATCAGCTGGTGGTCATTTTGCACCAAGAGTGACAACTCTCAAGATCATGAGGGCTGGCTATTATTGGCCCAAGATTTTCAGTGATTGTTATGCATGGATCAAGAGGTGCAAGAATTGTGCATTCTTCACAGGTAAGGAGAGACTAGCTTCCCTTCCATTGCATCCAATTTCAGTTGACCAACCATTCATGCAATGGGGTTTGGACTTCATTGGAGTCATTAACCCAAATTCAAGCCAAGGACACAAGTGGATTCTAACAGCAACAGATTACTTCACCAAGTGGAATGAAGTAGTAGCACTCAAGGAAGCAAATGAATCTAGCATCCTAGACTTCTATGAAGGGATAGCAACTAGATTTGGCATACCTGCTACAATAATATCAGATAATGCATTGGCATTCATTGGGTCCAAGGTAACTAAATGGGCTGTCAAGAATGGGATCTACCTAAGCACTTCATCAAATTATTATCCTCAGGGTAATGGCCAAGCTGAATCTACAAACAAGAACTTGTTAAGGATCATCAAGAGGACTCTTGATGAAAATCAGAGGTCTTGGCATACTAAATTGAAATCAGCCTTGTGGGCTGATAGGATAACCCCCAAGAGATCTACAGGTAATTCTCCATTCAAGCTTGTTTATGGAAGAGAGGTAATTTTTCCCATGTCACTTGAGTTGCCAATGTTGGAACTCATGAAGCAGTTGGAGTTGTTGGAGTTTGGGCCCATGGAGGTTAGGTATGCAGAATTGATGGAGCTCCAAGAAATCAGAAATCAGGCATCCCAAGCAATGGATAAGGATCAAGCTTTGATCAAGAAGACCTTTGATAGAAAGGCCAAGGATAGATCTTTCCAAGTTGGAGATCTAGTGTTAAAATGGGATGCAAGACAGAGAAAAACTAGGGAGGCATTCAAAATTTGATGCCATTTGGAGTGGCCCCTACATGGTCACAAAGTGTAAGGACAACAATGCCTTCCAATTGTCTACATTGGATGGTGAAGAATTGCAGATTCCAGTCAATGGAATCCATCTGAAGCATTGCTACTGAAAGAAATTCTCCACCTTGTACATATTAGCTTAGGTTTTCATTCCTCCAAGTGCTTATGCACATTTTTTTGTTGTAGATTAGCTTTGCTTTCCCTAAGTGCTTTGGCACAAGCTTGTTGTTCCAGGAAATGTGTTTTGCAGGCCTTGCTCCAATCAGATGGTGTTCTATCCCCTCCATCTTCCTCCTTGCATTGTTCTAATCAGTTGGGGGTACCAAGCAGAGATTTGATGACTCCATGCCCAATGGATTGTTTCAGGAAACTGGTAACTTCATCCAGCAGGCAGATGACCCCTCTGAGTCACCAAAATTGTTATCCAAAATGAGCCCCTTGCTCATTTTGTGACTAACTCCCTTCATTTCATTCCTCCCTTGTGCCTCAGTCATAAATTTTTTACTTTTCAAGCACTCAAGATGTTCTGGAAATGGCACCATTGGATAGAGCTCCTTCTCAGCTTTCCAGAAAGGTAAAGTTTTCCTCCTAACTCCATGTATTTTTGAAGTTATGGCTCGACGGAGTTTTTGTGAGAAATTTTCCCTGGACAGGCCCGGCCGGCCAATCAGAGAGCACCATGTCAGCAATCAAGTGGCGGAGGGTGGAGGAAAATTTAGAAATTTTACTAAGTGTTTGTGCAATGGAAAAATATTTTAAGGGAGTTCCCGCTGACCAATGGGAAGAAGCCACGTGTCCAGGTAAGGAGGAGTTGGGAATTTTTCCCAAGGGTTGGCGTGAACAAATTTTTTCCCGCAGGGCCCGCATCCAATGGCATTGTGCCATGTGTCCTTAGGATGAAGGAGTGGCAGAGGTGGGAGAAATTTTTCAAATTTTTCCTAAGTATTGGCGCCATGGAAAAATCTCCAAGGAAGGCCTGAGCCAATCAGAGCACGCCATGTCAGCAAAGAATTGGCGGGCCATGGAGGGAGACTTAGAAAATTTGGTGAAGTGTTTGGCAGGGAGAAAAGGAGAAATATTGGCCCGTAGGCCCGCCAGCCAATCAGATCAGGCCACGTGTCACCATGGCATCGTAGGGGGTTGGAGGCGCGAAAGGATCTTTTCCTTTTCACCCAAGTGTGAAAAATAAAACAGGAAAGTCCGCCCCCGCAAAACCTAAAGCTAATAGTCCAATTGAGTCAAGCCACGTGTCCATGGAGGAAAGTTCGATTTTTTGGCAAAGAAAATTCAATGGAAAAATTTTCCAAGGGGCCCGCCCCATAATCCCGAGCCAATGATGCCACATGTCCACAATGAAGAAGAACAGGAGCCCATGACCAATTTTTAAAGGAAAGGCCCGCATCCAATCGGGTTGTGCCACATCAGTGTGGAAAAAACAACAGGCAACAATGATAGAAAATTTTTAAAGGAAAGGCCCGTGTCGAATCACATCATGCCACGTGTCCTCGGGGCTTCGATCAGTGGAGAATTTTTGGAAAATTTTCCAAAGGCCGAGGCGATGGAAAATGAAGCAGAAAGAGCCCGCGACCAATAGAATCATGCCATGTGGCACCAAGGATGGTGGGTGTGCGGGGATTTTTGGGGAAATTTTCCCAAATGTAAAAAAGTGGGAAAATTTTCAAATTTTCGGCCCGCCAACCCATTTTGGCCCTATTTTGCCCTAAATTTTCAAATGAGCATAACTTTTGATCCAGAGCTCAGTTTTTTGACGTTCTTTATATCAATGGAAATCTGGTGAAATTATCTACATGATTTCAGGGCTCAATTTTGTGTTTTGGTGGAGTTTGGAGAGAGAAAATTGGAAAACACCTCTGGCACATGGAAATGAACAGAAATGACATTTCAACCACCATTTTTAATGCAACAATGGCTCGCATTCTCTCCTAGCATGGTGAAAAACATCAGGGAATGGACTTTTAAGGATACCCATGCTATTTTATTGCATTTTGGTTTGGTGGTTGAAGCTTGCTCTCACGTTTTCCCACGTTTCTCTCTCCTGAGCTCAAATGGGCATTGTTAAAAGCTAGATTTGGCTCATTTTGAAAGGGTTGGACATTTTTATGTTTTGCAGGCTCCCTCTTTCACCCTAGAAAGTGATTTTGTGGAATACCAGACCTCTTTCAAGACTGCAACATATTTTCTACCTTTCTGTTGATGTAATGCATGTATTTTGATATTGGAAATGACAATGCAAGCTCTGTGAATGAGTTTCAGTCCTCTTCTTGTGTTGTTTGATTCATCCATGATCTTTCATTACATTTTATCAGTTTGTGCATGATGTTTTTCTGCATTTCTATAATCTGTGTCAATTTTCAGAAGTAAAAAATGCTCACCACTCCTTTGGTGCATCACCTTATTAGCATTAGTTTTAATTCTTTTGCATTCTCTATCTCTGTCCCCTTGGAATTTATAGTAGGATTTTGAGTTTAAACCTCTGCAATTTTCAAGTAATACACCTGATCAGAGGAGTTGAGGAACCAGCCTCTAACCTGGAGATTCTTTTCCCACTTTTACAAGTCCCACACTTGGGGAAAATATTCAATGTTGTGCAATCACACTGGATGCTAGAGATGTCAAACTAGAAATCTGATAGAACATCCAGAGGGTGCTGCTGATTTGCACTAACAGAGGCTTCAATAAGTGCTCCCGAAGTAGCTAACAAAGAAAGGCCAGAAGCTCTTCAAGAGGAAATTTGTATGTTATTTGGCATTGAGGACTTTTGTGTAATCAACGAAGCTGTAGAGGATGCAAGAAGACTGTGCATTCAAGTTGTGGACAATACAAGGTACAAGAAGAGAATTCATGAGCCTAGGCATGCAGGTCAACAATTCCACTCTTTCCACACAAGTTGATCCTCAAAAGTCAAAGGGATGTGAATCACCTTCAAGCATAAAAGGGTGTTACTGAACTAGTAAAATCATTGGTGCACAACATTCTATATCATGATATTCTTCCCACACATCTAAAATAAAGAAGTGGCGTGGACCCCTCCTTTGGTAGGTCAAGCCTTACATTAGGCTAAAGCTCACACTTCCATGCCTTAAATGTCAAGAAAGGATGTCATTTGAACTCAAATGCACAAGATAGGTCTTCCATTTAGCATTATGGACTAGATGAATAAGACAAATATAAATGTCATAATGTGGGATGTCCTGATCATTCCATCCCAGTGTGACCTATTACATGAAGCTCTGGTGTAACTCTTTCATGTTGATCCAATAATTCAGAAGCCTCACACCTCTATCAACATCTGCCAAGAAGAGGAGAAATAAGTAAGTAAAGTTGTCAAAACCCCACCCTTTTATATGTCCTTGATCATAGGAAAACATTTTTTCCATAATTGCATGATAGACTCTAGCGCTAGTACTTGTTGGTATGCCTAAGAAGATAGTCCGATGTCCTAGGTCTTAGGTATAGCCCCTTGTCTAAAGGAGTTCTGCAACTTGATGTTCAATTGTTACTACCCTAGGAATCATCAAGGATCTTGAGCTAACCCTCCATGCATGCCCAAGCCGGTTCACCATAACTCAAGATGTGTCTATTATTGACCTATCTCCTTTGTTCTCCATATGTTTATCAAGAGAGTTTACTAAAACAGTGGGTGGTTACTGTTGATGATTATCTTTGGAGATGAACCATTAGAGTCGTTGGATACCTTAGGTTAGTGGGTTCATGTGCACCGTAAGGTAACCTATGGAAATTTTAAAGAAGTTTGGCTATTATCTATTGTGTGAGATGAGGATCAAAGGAAAATAAAATAGATCACAAAACTAAACAGGAGCTGTGCTGCCAAAAAGGGAAGAAATTTAATCAAGAATACTACTTCCTGAATTGGGAAAAGGTGAGCAATGAAAAGGGTGGATGAAATGCACCACATGCTGGTTTTTTCCATAGATGATTCCCATACAGATAACACCACTTTGAACTACTTAAGAACAAATTCTAAAAATAGTAATAACATTATAAACATGCATAATATACCAACATCAAAATAAAGGCTATCAGAGACAATACAGATATGTAAAGGATCGCCAAAATGCACCATAAGGCATATTATATTATCCAAAAAATATGCATAGTATTACAACAGATAAGAGGCAAGAAGAGCATTATTTAAAATCTCAGAGAGAAGGCTAGAGTTCCAGACCACTTCCTTTTACAGAAGAGGAATTGAGACAGAAAAGAAGAATTTACTAGCTCCCGATATGAATGAATGTAATAAAAACCTTAGATTATAATAAATAGGATGAGAAGAAGATGAGAAGATAATTCTGGAACCATTTTCCAACTGCTTTTCAATTATGGTAAATGTGTGAAGTGATAGAAGTAGATTTGCGAGATCTATCCCACACTTCCCCGTGATCCGTTTTTCAAGGAGTGAGAGCCATACCCATTTAATACATCTCTTAACTATTTTCCAACTAAATCCCTTAAAGTGGACACACCTTTCAAATATTTCTAACATATCTAAACTTTATGCATTGGGTTTTGGGCTCATGATTTTGGTGGAACCTATTTTTATGTTTGTTCTATTTAAAATGGCCCTTTGACTGTAAGTGAACAAAATTAAGTATTCATGGGTTCACACTCTTTACATGGAAATGTGCATTAACTCTATTGTTGAAAATATGAGTCGAATGACCCTTTTCCTTTTACCTTTTAAAAAGATATGATATTTTAAGACTTTTATGTTGGTTTCATAATCACCCATATGTGGTATTTGTCCTGTCACCAATCTTTTGCAACTTGCTTCGAACATTTGGATCCCATTTGTCACAAGATCCACATGGTGGCCAAGCGCATCTCTAGGGTCTTTGTTTTTTTTTGTCACTTTTGGAAGTGAGTTGGGCTGACACATGGAAATGTCCACAAGAATGCTATTCTTCTTTGAGTAATTAATGGACCTACCACATATTAATGTGAGGAATTTTTCTTGTGTGGAACATTTACAGTTGACTCCATGTGTAAGCCCTATAGGATTTTGAGGCTTCATTCCCCTCTTTGATTTATGATCTTGTGCCAGGTTGACACTTGACATCTGTCATGCGAGAATGCTACTCTTATTTTTGAGTTGGATTTTCCCAACTTAGTTTCTCATCTTTGATTTGGCTAAGTCTTTCTCCTATATTGCTGAAGGCTTGACCCTTTGAGTGACTCGAATATGCAAGAATCTTGGACTCACTTGGTCATATTCAGTAGGATTTTTCATGTTATCTAATTTTAGTAGGTGGTGGAGGAAATTAGACAACAGTTACTTGTCTTATGACTGGTCTCATATGTTACTCAAGACAAGGTATGCTACCCAGTTTAACATACAAGATGAGCCTATATTTTCCTATCATGTAGAGTCATATTTCCCATCCCCTCTCCAATCCAATTGTTTAATCTAAGAAGAATTAGTTTCAGTTCTTGAAGAGCATCCTCTTCCACCCTTTATTCCTGATCTAGTACTTGATGAGTGGGCAGAGAGAGGCACCATAAATTTGACCCATATGCTGAAGAACTGCAAGCCTGTGAAACTAGGCTTGGTACTTACTGCATCCTTGAAGAAGAAGTTATGTTGGCCATGTACACTCAAGAAATACCAAGTTGAACCTAGCCTATGGAAGTTATACTTTGATGGTTCTAGAAGAAGAAACAACATGAGAGCAGGGGTTGTTCTCATTTCTCCTAAGGATGAGAAACTCTTCTTCGCACATTGGTTGTAGTAGACATGTTCTAACAATGTGGTAGAGTATGAGGCACTGGTGCATGGCCTCCTTATTACTGAAAATAAGAAGATTAAGGTGCTACATATATTTAGGGACATAGAATCGGTTATCCACTATGTTACCAATAAATGCCAGGAAAAGGATAATCTTCTCATAGCTTATAAATATAGGGTTTGGGACCTCCTTGAGAGATTCGATGCTCTAAATTTATGCAAGTGGTGCCATGCCAAATGAATAAGGAGGCTGATCAAATGGCCATGATTGGCTCATTGTTCTCTCCTACTGAGGAATTTGTCAAAGGAAAAACTCATCACATTAATATGGTGATTAGACCATCCATTCTAGATAATGACACCAGCTAGTAAGTGTTTGATAGTGACGTGTAGATCATCCAGTTCATCTAGAATGAAGCTAAATTCTCATCAAGCATGTAAGTTGACTTGCATGATAGCTATGGTGACCAAGTGATTCAAATGAATTCAAACAGGTTTCCTAAAGGGTTGGTCACCTTAGAGAAAATTTTTATCCCTAATGATGAGTTCAAGGGTGAAGAAAAGTATATGCGTGCTACACAAGAAGACTGCTCCCCAGTCACTATTATACACGGAAAGGAGTTGTTACTCAGTAAAGTCTTACGCACATGATGAATATGACTCCTTCATCTCTCTATTTCAAAAATATAGTGATATATTTTATGGGAATATGAAGACCTCAAAGGTTTTGATCCAAGTGTTGCTCAACACTTCATTGATCTAGATCCTGATATCAAGCCCATCAGAAAGAAGCCATGACTAGTCAATCCAAAGATATAACCTCTCATGAGAAAGGAATACCCAAAATTATTGAGGAAAATTTTATTTTTCCCATCAATTACTCTACCTGGGTCGAGAATCCAATTCCAGTGCGTAAGAAGAATGGTGAAATCAGACTTTGTGTTGATTTTTGAGATTTGAACAAGGCATCTCTAAAGGATCATTATCCTTTTCCTTCAATGGAGAAGATTCTACAGAGTATGGATGGTGCGTAAATATTCTCAATGTTAAATGGGTATTTAGGTTTCAATCAGATCCTGGTCAAGGAAGACGATCAATTCAAAAAAATGTTTACAACCAAGTGGGGAACCTATGCATATCAAAATATGCCCTTTCGTCTATCAAACATAAGCACTACATTTTCAGCACACTATGGACATTACCTTCAAATGATAGATTAATGAGTTCATCTTGGTTTACCTTGATGACATTACCATCTTCTCAAAGAAAATCTTGGATCATATGGTGCACCTAGAGAAAGTATTTGAGAGATGCATAAAGTATGGGGATTCTCTTAACCCCAAGAAGTGTAATTTTGTAGTGGCACAAGGAAAGCTTTTGGGCCATGTGGTTTCAAAGGATGGCATCACAATCAATCCTGAGAATGTTTCAGCCATCCTAGCTCTTTCCCTGCTGGCACACAAAAAAGGCCTTGCAGTCCTTCCTTGGTAAGATAAATTTTGTTAGGCGTTTTATCCCTAACTTTACAGGACTGGTTTGTCCTATCACCCTCATGCTCAAGAAGAACATAGCCTTTAGATAGGACAACATAAGGAAGAGAGAGATTCAACAAAATCAATCAAGAAATTTCTTGCATGCCAACACTCATCAACTTGGATTACTCAAAGGATTTCATCATTTATGCTTATGGCATTGATGCTAGTGTTGTTGTTGTCCTAACCCAAGAAAACAAACAAGGACTGGAACAACTAAGTGGATTTCTTTAGCCAGACATGCTAAAGGATTATGAATTAAAATCTAGTCACATAGAGAATCAGGTCATCGCCATCATGCACACACTCAATAAAATAAAAAGTATGATCGCCAAAAATCATACCAAGGTGTTAGTATCCTACTCTTCTATCAAATACTTCATCTTGGGAGTAGAAATTCGGTGAAAAAAGAGTGCGATGGGTGACCATGATCACGGAATATGATGTGACTATCAAAGCCACAAAAGTGGTAAGAGGTAACACACTTTGCAAGAAGATTACTGAGGATGCACATAATGAATTTGATACTTCATTATTTATGATGATGATCTCCCACGTGTAGAAATTGAGTAGAATACAGATCATGGCGTGCATGATTAGATGAAGGACATGATCACATTCCTCTCTAAGAGTGCACATACCCTACTGGTTTAAACAAAGTAAAGAGAAGACATCTGAGGTTATAATCTATCCCCTATGTTTTGATTGAGGGACTTCTCTTCAAGAAGAATCTTGATGGCATGTTGTTAAGGTGTATCAATGGAGCGTAGAATGAAAAAGTGTTAGTAGAATTTCACGGTGGATTCTCTGGTGGACACTTTTTTTCCAAAACTACAACAATGAATATTATAATGGTAGGAATATTTTGGTCTGCCCTGCTTGTAGATGCACACAAATTTGTATGAAATGTAAGGAATGTACTTTCTTTTTAGGAAAGAAGAGATTGACAATGCTTCCCCTTCAACCAATCCAAGAGGATCAACCTTTTACACAATGGAGTCTCAACTTCATAGGCATGATCAATTCACCTTCAAGTGCTAGACACAAGTGGGTGCTGATAGCTACAGACTATTTCACCAAATTTACACAAGATATCGCGCTCAAGGAATCAATCAAGTCAAGAATCCTTGACTTTCTAGAAGGTATAATCACAAGGTTTGGCACTCCCAAAACCATTATTTTTGATAATGAAAAATCCTTCCTTGGGACCATAATGATTGATTTGACCCTAAATTTGGGCATTTACTTGAAGAATTCTTCCAACTATTACCATCAAGGAAATGGTCTGGCAAAATCAATAAACAAGAACCTGATTAGGATCATGAAGCCCATAATGAACATCAGCTAAAGGTGGGTGGCATAAAAAGGTCTCACACGTGCTTTGAGTAGATAGAATCATAGTAAAAAAGGCAATAAGAGCTTCACCTTACAAGCTTGTCTATGGCAAGGAGGCTACCATTCCCTTGACACTGGAGTTGAACTCATTGGCGCTTGCCCAACATATGGAATTTGAAGGTGCAGACCAAAGAGAAATCAAAATGGAAGAGTTGGTTAATCTTGAAGAGTTAAGAAACTCTTTGATCAAACTGGAACAACATCATCAAACAAAAAATAAATGGTTTGATAGAAAGGCTAGGCCTCAAGATTTCAAATTTGGGGACTTGGTCTTGAAATGGGATGCTAACAGAGCTAAACCAGGGCATCATTCAAATTTTGATGTACTTTGGAGTGGCCCATACATCATCAATTTATGCAAGGAGGCTAACTCTTTTGAGTTAACTAATCTTGATGGAGGAACACTGCAAAACCCAGTAAATGGAATCTATCTCAAACCCTTCCATTAATTTTACTGCATCATTTTGTATATATTAGAGTAGTTTCGATTCCTATAAGTGCATTATGTGCACATTATTTTTTCATAAATAGTTCTTTCTTCTCGCGTGCTCCCTATGCACACTTTTCTTTTACTTCCAGGATGTCGATCTTCTTCCAACAATTTCCAACAGCTTACAGGATTCAAAATAGAGTTAAGAAATGATCCTTCAAGTCATTTCAGGAGCAGTTCTTCAAAGTTACAAATCAAAATTGCATGATTATGTAGTAGACTTAATGCCCAATGGATGCTCCAGGCTACTAAAATCCTTCATCTAGCAAGAAAATGGCCCCAAAAGTTGTCAAAATTGTTATCCAAATAACTCTCCTAGTTATTTGGACAACTTGTTTACATATTTTGGCTCTGAGCTCTTCATTGCGAGGTTGCACATGCTCAAGTTCACTTGGCACATTCCCTTGGTTACATTTCTCCGTGCACTTCCCATTTTCCACACTCTTTTTCCTCTTTGTTCCACTCCTCCATTATGCACACCCTCTATGTATTCACCTTCTTATCAACAGTTATTTTTCCCTGCGCACATGCCTTGTAATTGCCTCAATCAACTAAGTCCCTGGCCCTCACGTGTGTGCTTTATTTCTACCTTCTTCCCTCAATGTATTCTTCCACACACATTTCTTTGTGCCATCCTTTACGCCCTTCTATGTCGGGTCATCCTCTGACATGCTTGAATGTGCCACATGCAACTAGTCAAAGTGCACCAACAGGGTGCCAAATCCTTGTAACAAATTACAGAGTGACACATGGCAAAAAATGATACAAAATTTAGAGCGTTGGCCATCCTTTTAGCCAATCCATGCACGCCACATGTTTTACGTGCACTGAAAACTCTAACAAACTTCTGATAGTCGTATCTTTTGCTACAAAGTTGTGATCAATGTGCACCTAGAATTTTTAGATAGCTGCTGACATCGGCTATAGTGCTAGACATTCAAATTCAAATTCTTGGTTGATCTGGTAGGTGAAAAATGGGAAAAAATCTTTCTGAGCATTGATGAACTGATTTAATTGCTTCAACTACCTGATTTGGTAATATCCACCTTCCTTCCTTCTCTAACATGCTAAACAAACATGGGGAAGTGCATTTGATAGATTTCCATGTGGATTTGCAGCCATTGAATACTTCTTGTTGGTGGTTTCATTTCAAATTTGGAATTTTCCTCCTCCTTCTCTTCTTCTTCCATGGATTCATCTATGAATGTAAGAGCTAGGCTCATTATTAAGGTTGGATACTTTGAATCCTTACACACTTTGCTAAGGACTTCATTTTTTTTCGGTATTTTGAGTTACAGACCTCTAGATCTAGCTCTTACATGTGGATATTAGCCTCTTTTACCATTGTAACAACTCTTTGCATTTCTAGAAGTAATAGAATCATCGTTTTGTGACTATTCTTTTTCCTAACGTGTTTTGCATTTTGTGCCTGTTGTGCCATTTCAAGTCCCTTACAACTCCTTATATTATTGTATTCCATGAAACTGATCTGGTAAATAGGTTTTAAGTTGTGCTACACATGCCTATCCTTATTTTACTCATCTCGTTTCATTTTCACTCAGAACAGATAGTGTTCATCCCTCTTTTTCTGGTGCTATCACCTTTCAGTGTAGGTTTTATTTCATGTTATCATTCTATCCCTGGTCCCTTGGCATTCTTAGCTTAGTTTTCCCTTTTAGCACTAGGAGTAGCAGTAGTAATAGAAATAGATAGAGGAACCAGCCTTATCTGGAGATCCGTCTCAAGCACACAAGGTCTTACAACTAGGAGATGGTTCCATTGTTGTCACAAACAACTCGGTTCATCTAGATCCAAGACACGGGTGAAATTTTTATGACCAACAAAAACATTGGCTAACATCAATATCTCATAAATATAAATGTGATATACATCAATGTCCATCATCATATCCATATTATAAAATCATCAATATATATCAAATACATGTCAAAAACTATTAGAGATTACAAGCATTAAGAGGGGGTGGAATACGTGTGGATTAAAAACTTTATTTCTTTTAATATACAAAACCTCTAATTAAAGGAAATAATTTGTTTTATGTATTCAATCAATCATATGTAATAACATAACAACTCACAACACATAATTTATGTGTGAAATCATTTATAGGAGAAAAACCCACTGTGAAACCAATGCTTTTATTTGGAACAAAAATTCCAAAGCATATAATGTTTGGTTTCAGTTGAGAAACAACTCAACTTATGAAGTACCTACTTCAAAAACTTCAAACACCCACTAGAAGAAATTCTAAGCACCCAATCAGCTATTTAGTAAGGTGCAACTTGCAAGGAACACCCACCCCCTAAAATCTAAGCATCCACTTAGAGAAAAATATTATAAAAAAATTGATCATTTAGTTTCTAGATTGCTTATATAATAAATTATGACTAATTTTCTATAGCATACTTTTCATACTTTGATATCCAACATTTTGTTTTTATCTCTTTTACAGTACTTCAACAATAACTCTACATCTTCTCTCTGGATCCTTTTTCTGATTCTGTTGGAGAATATTTATGGATTGAGGGTTATTTCCTTCTCTACAAAAGTTATCTTTCAGATACACATTCCATCAGCGACTCTTGAACATTGTCATGCTCATATCTTTTTGCTTGCAGGTCAGAGTATTCAGATTTGGACCCTGTAATTCATTATCTTTTTTCTTAGATACAAAATTTGGCCCAATGGCTCTCCTTATACACAGATAATTCTCTCCTTCTTTAGCTCCTCTTTTATGCATGGATTTCACTATTTATATAATTCTCAACTCATCTCCTCTCCTTCTCGGCGTATCTTGCATCCCAAATTACATAGAATGAATACTTGACTGTTGCAAATTAATTGTCCAATAGAATGCCACAAATCATTTTATTATTCTCTCAATATTGACCTTTACACATGTTTTGAAAACAAAAAAGAAATATTTCCAAAGCTTCCCATTAAC
Source organism: Taxus chinensis (assembly GCA_019776745.2). Classification (NCBI taxonomy): domain Eukaryota; kingdom Viridiplantae; phylum Streptophyta; class Pinopsida; order Cupressales; family Taxaceae; genus Taxus; species Taxus chinensis. The sequence goes on from CM034146.1 coordinate 903,993,041, forward strand.
AATGTGTCATATGTTCTTGGTTATTCCTTCTAGAATTTTCTCTATATCTTGAATTTTATTAATTCTATGTCTAGATAACTGAATTCTCTTTCCAACGAGTATAAGAAATTGAAAAATGGATACCTAGGGCTCAAGATATGGTTGTGCGGGAAAAAGAGAGCTTGTGAGGAATGCCATTTACAGTCTTCATTAAATATATGCACTTTTATAAACTATATCAAAAGTTCATTATACCTTTGAAAACATTATCTTCAGTTTGAATTAGATATTTCAGATAAAATGAGAAATCATGGAACTCATTAATTTTCTGCTTAGTTCATCTGACCCTTTCATTAATCACACTATACTCTTTTCTTTTATTTCCCCTTCGTATTTTGGTTCTTTTGGGTATTCAAGGAACTCTGATTCATGAGGAACATGTTCCCTCAACACTTGGTTCACCCACATATATTACTCTCTGAAATTTCCTAAGCCAACATCTTTCAGCTCATAAGAGCCTACAATGTACTCTTAGATCTGTGGAACTTGTTCATCTATTTCCTATTGAGCCCAAGAAGAGCCTTAGACCCATAGTTCTTAGAGTTCCTTGTATGTCAGTAAAAGACTGTCTACAGAGAACTATTTGAAACTTGGAACTGTTATTTTATCCTTTGTTATGCCCACACTTCACAATTAATCCACAAAACATTGGTTTCCTTGTATTTCAGAAAAGAGGAGCTTGCAGCGTTCAATGACTGCCATGGAACCATTTCTAATAATATCCAATGTGACCAAAACCCAACTACAACCTGCAACACATACTCTCCCTCCATACTTCATTTCTTTAATGTCTGCAAAGAACTCATAACATATTGGCACCGGTTCTTATAACTCATTGAGTGCCTGAAACAATCAATTTGTCTGCACTACACCAAATATTTACTTTGCAGCCCATCTAATGATACAGGGAACTATTTGACTGGTTTATAAAAGCATTTGAGATCGATTTAGATTCCAAACCCACATTTAAATTGATCCTTAATGAAAATTATTATCACTCTTAAACAGAACATAGAAATGCAACTGCAGGTTTTGATCTATTTCTTATTCTTATTTGCTTGTGCTCTGCTAAATGTGAGAATACAATCTTTATAGAATAATAATAAATAGATTCTTATTCAAACTCAAACTCAAACTAACCTATCTCTACTCTTCATCCTACAGATGGAAAACATTTTCCATCACATACACATATCATCTAGTGTGTTGTCAATTGCAAAATAACTTCCCTAAATGCTAGCTATAGAATCTCTAAATGCTAGCTATAGAATCCCTAAATATTAGGCTATGATTTCTACATGTATAACACTCCCACTTAGCCAAATATTTGTCAACCAACTTGTATCACATCGAATCCTTCTTTGCAAAACTCAAATTTTTTCTTGGTAATGCCTTTGTCAATGCATCTGCCACCATCATCTCAGTTATACAGTACCCCAATTTGATAGTGTTGTTCTCAATTTGTTCACGGATGAAATGATATTGTATCCCTATATGTTTAACTCTCCCATGATACTTTGAATTCTTCGTCATGGCTATACAACTTTGGCTGTCACACTTTAATATTGTTGGTTGGGACTAAGTAATCTCGATGTCCTGCAACAATCTTCTCAACCAAATCAATTCTTTTGCAGCTTGACATGGTGTTATATATTTTACTTCTGCACTGGAGAGAGAAATAGATCACTGATTCTTACTTGCCCATGAAACTCCACCTCCACCAAGGATAAAACAGAACCTTGAAGTTGATCTTTTACTATCAACGTCCCCTACCCAATCTGCATCACAATATCCAGTAAGTTATAGAGATTTTTCTGAGCTCCCACTGAATCTTATTCCATGTTTAGTTGTTCCTTGTAGATATCTAAAAATTCTTTTAACCTCTTCCCAATGTTGTGGCATTGTTTGCATTGCACCACAGATATCTGAATGTACAAGTTCCATTTGCTCCTTAGCTCGTGTTGCGCCTTTCTTTGGGAAGGGGAATCTATGTTGCTTTCCTAAACAACAACCTTCACACACTCCCAAATCAATTGGTAGATGCAAATTAAAATCTTCCACAAGCTGCTCTGATTTTAACATTTGAAGCGAATGAGGATTTACATGTCTGAATCTATGATGCCAAAGAACTGAATTAGATATTTCATTATTTGTTGTTCTTAACACCAAATTAGGTACTACTGCACATAAATTTTACAGATTGCCATCTCTGATTCCCGTAGCAACAATTACTCCTTCAACATCCTTTAGGACACATTCCTTGCTGTCAAACTATGTAATTATGCCAGCATTGGTAATTTTTCTCACTGATAAAAGACTTTTGACAAGAGCAGGTACATACCATACATTTTGGATTTTCTTCTATCCACCATCCAGCATTTGCAATGGAATATCTCCAATTTTGATCATCTCACATTTGCTATCATCTCCAAGATTGAAAGTCTTACTTTTGGGTGCTTCTGTATATGCCATAAACCAACTTCTTTCAGGTGTCATATGCTGAGTTGCTCCTGAATCTAAATACCAGCAATTAGAAACATCAGAACTTGGGTTTGTGACAACTGAAAACAAATTTTCTTGGTCATTTCTTGAGGTCATGTTAGCTTTAGCAGCCTTCCTTTTCTTTACCTCTTCTACCCATGCTAACCACTTTTGACATTGTTTCTTAAAATGCCCAGGATCTCCACAATGAAAGAAATTTCCCTTATTTTTCTCCTCCTTTGTGTCTTTACCATTCTTTGAGACAATAGACTGGGAGGGATGTGATTTTCTGTCGCTCTTCCTTTTCTCTTTTCCCTTATATCCTGCTGAAAACAGTGTTGTAGGATTCTCATCACTTAGGCCCCCATCCTTCCTTCTGATTTCTTCTTGAAGTAGTGTTGCTATTACTTTTGTCAAATCCAAGTTAGATTGGGTGCTTAGTGCTACTACCAGTCTAGAATAGGATTTTGGCAAACTCCCAAGAAGCGATATGACAACATCTTCTTCTGCAATCACTGATCCACATGCTGCCAATTGATTTTTGAGAGACTTAAACTAATTTGTGAAATATGATATCTTTTTTGTTTCCTTCATATTTAACTAAAAAAATCTTCTTCTAAGATATAATCTTGTGCTAACATCATTTGATTCATAGAACTTGATTAATTGATCCCAAGCTTCCTTTGCTGATTTTGCCTCACTTACATGTAAAAGCAAATTATCACTCAAACTTAAAAAGTATACAGGAACGAGCCCTACCTTCCTTTGATTCCCACTTATTGATCAGATCTGCATCCTAGGTGGGTTTAATCTCAGTCCCTTCAACTATATTGGGTAGATCCTTGTTCAGCAGCAACATATTTAATATGAGCTTCCAAAGATTAAATCCAATGCCATCAATTTTTTCTACCATCCTTTGAGGATCTCCTGCAAAAAAGGTGGCCATATCTCTATCTTTAAACTTCTAATACTTCTTTGCAGTAGCACTTCATCAACACTTCTCTGATACCATGAAAATTATTAGCACTCTTAAATAGAACACAAAAATGCAACTACAGGTTTTGATCTATTTCTTATTCTTATTTTCTTGTGCTCTGCTAAATGTGAGAATACAATCTTTATAGAATAACAATAAACAGACTCTTATTCAAACTCAAACTCAAACTAACCTATCTCTACTCTTCATCCTACAAATGGAAAACATTTGCCAACACATACACATATCATCTAGTGTGTTGTCAATTACAAACTAACTTCCCTAAATGCTAGCTACAGAATCCCAAAATGCTAGCTACATAATCCTAAATGCTAGCTACAAAATCCCTAAATATTAGGCTATGATTTCTGCATGTCTAACACTTCGCTTTGTGGAGTAAATACATTTCTGAGGAACACTTTATAATGTGGAACCATGCTCTTAAAACTCAATTCACCCGACAGCCTCTCCTTCTGTACTTTCAATAATTTTTCAGGTGAACTTGGTATGCGGAGAACTCATTACAACTCGACATCGTTCTTATGAAGCCTTTTATGCCCAAACACTTAAAACATTCAGTATTATATACTTTCTTCATTCTACGGGATCATTAATCTTGTGAAGAACATTTAACATGTTATAACGAGTCCTTATAATTCTAATTGTGGCCAAAAACTGTGGAGTAACGGCAAAAACATGAACTTCTTTTTATTTCATCACTTAGGAGCCCTCAAGGAATATTGAAACTCATGACACAAGATCTTATAAACCTCAAGAGGCCTGACATCTAGCTATGACCCGCTATTAATAGAAATCTTTATTCTTTGGTTTAAGATAAGTTATGGGGAAAACTCTAATATATGGAATCATTATTTTGACTTATCGAGTGCCCGCATCATACATTTGACCTGCATCACTCTAAAAACCTTTACACAAGATTTTGGGGAACTACTTATGACTTTACACTATTGTAATAATTTTTTTGGGGCCTGAAATCCCTAGAGTATCCGCAAAGCATGGTTTTCTTGTATTTCAGTCTTTAACCTATTGTGGAGAACACAAAACACCATGGAAAGAGTTCTTATATTTCCCAAAGTTCTTAAAACACTTTCCAAAACCACACTACACTTGGTTTTTTGGTCTACGACCTTGATAACCATGAAAGTTCTATCAAATGTTCTAACCAATTTAAGATTTCTTGTGTGTTTCAATCCTCTTGTCCAAGCTTGCAGTAACATTGTAACACCCTAAAACCATCTTGAGATCCCAATTAACTTGTTTTAGACTGCTACACTCCATCAAAACATTGAACCACTTAAAAACCATTAGTTTCATTATCATGCAATCACCTGAAACCCTCTGGGAGTTGGCACTACCAATCAACCTTCACAACTCTTACTTCCTGAAGCTTTTTAAAAACTCCTTAACATCTCACAACACGTGCACAACACTTTTTGTCATCAATGGATTTTGACATCAATGACAACACTAATGCAAAATAGCCAACAAACTCCCCCTTTGTCATTGATGAACGTTTTCTCAGAACCACTGAACCCTTGATGGCAAAAATCATTTTCAAGTTTATTTCAGATTGCACCCTAGTTTATTTCAGATTGTACACTCTCCCCCTTTGACATCCATGACAAAGGGTCATGTGTCCAACATTAAAAGAATGTAGATAAATAGAATAAACACACAGTATTACGTCTAGAAGCTCCCCTGGGACTATATTCCTACTTTCTTGTTCCAAGTCTCCCCCTGAGATGATGCATTGTGTGACAAGATGGCAAAAAGATCTATCTTCCTCCTTCATGAATATTCCATTGCATCGATTTAGGAGTTGATTTTTCATGAGAATGCTCCCTTTCCTTATCTCAACAAGTTCTAATTGGGGGTGGGATTTGGAATGACCCCTAGTGCATTCCTTAGATGCTCAAATGTTGATTTATGTAGCGGCTTTGTCATGATATTAGCAATTTCTTCTTTGGTGCTCACGTACTCAATGTAGTCACAAAATCATGCACATTAGACAATTATTTATCCTGGTCTCATACTACTTTTAGAAGGTTCTTGAGAAAAGAAATTACTAATTAACCTCTGTCCTTTTCGCCATTTTATTTATTTTATTTCATAATTTGTGACCTATTTCAGCTACATGCCTATCCATTTTCGCACATCCCCCGTAATTTTAGATATAACTGGGGTGCCTAAATTTAGCACTAGGGCACCCTTAGGTGCCCTGGTCCCACCTGGGGGCACCCTGATCCTTCTAGCACTTTCCCGCCATTTTTTGGGCCTCTTCTATATTTTTTTAATTCTTACCTTTCTTTTGGTTGGATTTTTTCAGGGTTAATTATGAAATTAAAGCAAGATAACCCTATAAATATCAAGTAATGAGACCATAATGAGGGACCTAACATCATACACTACTATCACTCCATCTATAGTTGCATCCATCTATTGCATTGACATCCACATAGCTCCATCATCAACACACAAGCTAGGACATCTACAATACACTTCATAGGGGGGATTCTTTTCTATTTCATGTACACATACTATTACATTTTCTACATCTACTTATTACTCGCTATTTCAAAAATTACGACTGGCACAAGAGCACCTAGGGCACGATATGCACACACACACCCGAACTACATCTGGGTCTGAAATGTAGTATAATGCTCAGTTTAGTAAGCCCACTGTTGTGGTAGCTGAGGTCATTCTGACCCATCATTTACATCATTTATTTTTAGGGATTTGATACTTATTTGTCTTTTTACAGGTTTTCAACATCATCTTGTTCCATTTGATACATTCGGCGTCATTCAGAAAATCCAGTGTGACAAATGGTAAAGGTTATAGGCCATCTTCTAACCGTGAGAAGACCAGCTCTGAACCTTTTTCATAGACCATGACACCTATTTATGCAGAACAGGGGGCACTGAGGTGCCCCATTACCTTCTTGGGTGCTCCAGTCTGTTCAAATCCTCCATATACACTCTTTTTGGGACCTTTGTGTAGTCGTTCTTTCTTTTTAAATTTCCTATCACGCCTGTGATACTCTGCAAAATTCACTTATAATCAGTTGATTTCTTTCCTCATTTTAATTTTTCACATTAGGTTTTTATTTATATTAATGTAATTACTTAGCCAATTTACATTGCTTTAGAGTGTTTATTTACAACGTTTATTGTCCTTCTAGATTAAATTAACTATCATTATACTTCCACTAGTTTAGTTAATTTTAGTTAATCACTCAAGACTGATTTTCCTGTCATTCACTTGTTCCCTCAAGAAATGATATCTAATTGGAATATGTTTGGTATTTATGTGGAACGTCATATTCTTAGAGACACTTATAACACTAGTATTATCATAGAGAAAAGGAATTGGACTATCAAATTTTATATTGTTATCCTCCATGTCTGTTTCATCCAAATAACTTGAGTACAACACATTGCGGAAACAATATAATTTACCTCACATGTTGAGAGTGCCATTGATGATTGCTTCTTTCTCAACCAGGATACCAAGTAATTTCCAAAAAGGAAGGCACCTCCACTTGTATTCTTCCTATCATCAATGCTTCCTACCCAATCTTCATCAGTGTATGCTTTCTTGTTGAATTCATTGCTTTTGGGGTACCAGAGACCATATTTAAGTGTTCCCATGAAGTATCTCAGAGTTCTTTTGACTGCCTTGAAGTATGTTTCCCTTGGATCTTCTTTAAATATTCCAACTAGACCCACAACCTACATGATATCAGGTCTTGATGTAGTGGAGTAGAGTAGAATTGTTATACCCATGCTAATTCTATCACTTGTGCTTTGATTTCCATGATGATTGGCATACAATTATAGAAACTAAATTATGCTTGATGATCTTACTATGGTGATATGTGAATGTATTACTAGGAGGGTATTAGGATTATCTAATGAACTAGTACACTTTTATATCTTGGTTGTTTTAAATTTTTATTTTATGGCATGTTGATCTAATATACTCATGAACTATGATAGAATTGATGTTATGCTCAGATTTTGTTTGCTGAACACTTTGATGAGCTTAATAACTCCAGCTCTTGGATAATGTGATCTGGGTTCAAGAGTAGAGAAGTATAAAATTGATGAGGTAAGATATATAATTATTTCTATTTCAATTCACGGCCTTGGTAAGATAACGACCTCGTCTAGTTTGTTGTGAGATATATTGGATTATTAAGCAAAAATGATGCTTTGGAATAATACCTTTGATCAATTTGAAATGATCCGGGCTATTACCCCAAATCATCATCAAGATGATATGGACTGTAGTGATTAAGGAATTGCTTGAAGGCCTTAAGGTTATTATTATTCACAAGCCCAATTTCATAATAAATCTAACCTAAGTCTAAACTCATATTTATATTTTTTTACAATCATAAAGGCTTTTATTATACTAACTAATCCATTTTCCCGTATATACACATGCAAAAGGGACCAATGGGATTGCTATTATGAACTTAAGTTCCTTGTGATTATAATTATAAGGTACTTGACCAAGATCTAAGGAAAAATTAATACTGGGAATCTAATTTTAAAACTAAGATTTACATTGCTATTATAGAGCACAAAGGCTTATAATCCTTGGCATACTTATGTCTAAAATTACCTAACCAAGTATGATCATGTTAGGGTTCGAAGTATTAAAACTCACCTAAGGTTCTATTGTTGGGCCAATATCATATTAAATATGGTTCGAGATTTGAATGAGGGGTGATGAGGTGAGCTAGCATTACTCCCTACTCTGCATGTACTCTTGCATATTAATGAGAAAATATTAAATGATCACTGTCAACATGTTAGTGGGAAAGAAAAGCTAGTTTTAGTAAACTATTTTTTATGTGAATTGGAATTCAAAATTCAAAATGGCCAAAGTTATTTAATTAAAAGTAGCGGGAACTACACATGGTGCTCTCTTGTATTAAATTGCATTTATTAAGGCTACAGATCTTGGGCCAGGAGAAAGGGGGTGGAATAAATATAACGGTTTGTGGTTTTGATTGAACATTCGATGGTTTTTGTGCTCTTTTAGCTATGTATCCTAAAAATCAGTTTTTTACATTTTTAGATGAAGTTTTCTTGTGATATTTTAGGCATGCAAGCTATTATTGTGAAGTTGTGCGGGATGATTACATTGAGGAAATTTGATGATTTGTTTCTATAAATAAGAATGAGTATTCTTGAGGGTTTTGTTTTACTGTGGAGTCAATCTTCAAGTTGAGTTGCAGTAGGGGTTGGAAAGAAAAGGAGGAAACAAACTCCCATAATATGCATGATGAATTCTACCCCCATCTTAATGGCTCACTCCTTCTTACATTTATGTAAATACAATCTCTACATTTCTTTCACTTGTGGGTTATCGTTATTTTGGTTTCTTTTATGCTTTGGTTAAATGAAACCTTAGAAGGTTTATGAAATTGTATGTCTATCTTTGGTTCGTTTTTTGGTATTTGAATGTAAGGTAATTTTTGTATTCTTATGGAGAATATTTTAGGGATTCTAGTAATTTGGGCTCCTTGTAGTCATCTTCTTCCAGATATTCGGCTAAGGATTTAATATATATGGGTCTTTTGTTTTATTAAAGAACTACTGGGTAGTATGGGGTGATATTTATATATAAATATACGTGGGTGTTCAAAATCAAATATGTGATTCGAGTATGGAAACCAATCATCGTTTTTTTCCTTGTTGTGTTGCTACTATGATGAAGGCTGAAATTTGGGATCTACATTGCATTAAGTGACTATGGTTGTGATTTATCTCATTAATTAAAGGTATGCTTAGTAGTAAGCATCTACTGATGCACTCAGGTCTTGTTTTGGTTTATGGGATTATCCTCGAAAATCAAGGGTCATTGATAATTATTCAGACCTGAATCAAATCCCCATATTTGATTCCAGAAATATATATTATAGGTAATTTTTTGGGTTACTATGGGAATATACATTGATTGGTTCGGTCATACCTAAAACTCTCTTGATTTCTTCAAGACGAACTAGTTGACTCACCTTAGAGTTTGGGGTTCGAACTAGTCATTTTTTCTGTATAGATGTGTCAAATACCGCGGAACTGGTTCTTAAGATTTAATGCTTAACTGGGAAGAATCTTATTCTTGCAGATGTAATTAGGAAATATTTAATGGTAGATCATGGGATGTGTTTGCGTTAATGAGTAAATATAACGTTGTGAACTCATAAGTAATTGAGAAGATGAAACTATTCTATGGGTAGTTGATGGATGTCGTTTGGACATTACAAAATATAAGGGTAAACAAAGTTACCTTTCTTACCATATCTACATCTTATTTCTTAAGTCTATTGAGTTGCATGATTATAGGGTCCACATCGTGGAACTCCTCGCTGGTCCAAAGGAAAAACTTGATCGATTGAGATTATATGCTAGTACAGTTGACTGTAGCCATACCTGAAACTGGATACTTATATCATAGGAAATATTTATAATGTCATGGTATTAAGTTAGTTGTGATGATAACTATATTACTTAAACTTATCTTTCTACTGGATGAAATTTATGTCAACAAAACAATTGGTTTATATGGAGATACCAATATTATTTACTCTTATTTTCCTTAAGAAATAAGTGAAGGTTGATGTTTATTTATAATTGTTGATTTAGTATCATTTATTTTGTATTTAACCTAGGAAAATAATATTAAATGTAATCCGAAAGAGAAATAGATATGCATGCTACTTGGTACAGGCATGAGACAAAGTGATTATATTTATCTAGTGTTATCTTGTGCACTGCTAACTGTTGTAGTTACAATTACAGCACGTTTATGTTTGGCCTATCAGCAAATGATGTGTACTTGGTCACATACAAATTAATCTTGTATAAATAAATTTTATGAAGGTGAAAAATATGAATATGCAAGGTATTGCTTTGATAAGAACAAGTTTAATTCAAATACTTGTAGGTCTTTTTACTGATTTGGGTGAATGCAAAACTTCATTTATGCAAATGTTAAATGGCATAAACCCTTAAGAAGGGGATAGTATTTATCATGCCAATTTATATGAACCGAGAGTTGTTAACAATTTTGCAGATGGACTACTTGAAAGGTGAAAGATAGATGAAGTTAAAATATTACAATTTTTTAAATTCATTGAAGAAAGTAAAATTATATTACTTGTTGTATTTATCATAAAATAAAGTACCATTGTATTATTTTTATAAGTGAAAGTCCAAGTTATCATATGTAAGAATGACATATATATGTATAAATAACCATAATTTCTTTAAATTTGGACATTTTAGAATCTAGATTAAATACTAAAATCATCTATATTGGTTTTCTTATACCAAATATTGGAATTTGATTTGGTTATTATTGGAATCCAAAAAGGGGATTTTTGGAATTTGATTTGGCTATTATTGGAATCCAAAAAGGGGATTTTTGGAATTATATATCATGTATGAGGGATTTCCGATTTTAGGGGTTTACAATTTTTTAGTACGAATAGAAAATACTTATTGGAATAATTAATACATTTATATCTTTACAAAGCATAGAAAATACTTATATTGTCCATTCTCATACAAACAAACATTTTTTTATCTTCTATTGAATGGGCATATGCCAATTCTCATATAAGAATCATAGAAGAAAAATAGAGGTAATATTTAATTTGTTTTAGAATGGACAGTTGCCCATTCTCACATCCTTTATAGTGATATAAAAATGATTAAGTTCATTATTACTTCAATGAGGTAGAATGGTTAGAATAGGCATATGCCCATTCTCATACAAATAAAGAGTTTTATTATTGTGATGAGAATTTTTATCATTGTGATGAGAATCAACATATGTCATTTCCATTTCTCATACTAACAAATATTTTTATCATTGTGATGAGAATGAGCATATGCCCATTCTCATAAGCTTAATATAGAAAGAAAGAAAAAATTGGATGTGATTTATTTTAACTATGGGGTCGTGCGCATTTGCATGTTGTATATTTTACATATTTTGATCATATATATTTGTATCTATTATTGCTTCTAATTTATGATATCAATAAAAATTGACAAATGTTTAACTATAACATGGATTTATTTACATAGAATGAAGGTTGGAAATGTGTTGTTATGAAATACATACAACATAAAATGATGGTAATAAATGAATTCTTAAGAGATAGTCTACAAAAATAAACCAATATTTATATATTTTTATGAGATAGACTAAAAAACCAACTATTTTATATTTATTAATCAACACAATAGTAACAAGTAAACTCAATCAAGCTCAGTATTCGTGGAAATTTGTTGTTATGATGAAAATACAAGTCACAATTCTTTTGTTATAAAATGACAGTAATAAATCCATTGTTATGAAATAGACTAAAAAAACCAATATGATCAAATTTTTATGAGAAATACTACAAAAATAAACTAAATTTATCCATATATATATTAATCAAATTAATAGTATCAAATACACTCAATCAAGCTCAGTAATTGTTTTTTAAAATATTTCCAAAGACCGACGTAAATTTGGGTGTGGACCCACATGATTTAACCATGTACATAAGTGTGTGAATTGTTTTCTATCAGAATGCATTGTGCCATCAAATTTCTAGCTAGAAGGAAATCCAAATAAAAGTACCTCAGTTCTCTCATGAACAAAACATTTTGTTTCACCTATGAACAATATGTTTTTTGCTCCATATATTTGGTTGTACTTGTCGAGAACCTTTTGCATATTTTTTTGTAAACTGGCACAATATTCCCCTTCTTCGATCTTAAAAATTTGTTGCTAATTTCACACTCTGAAATGCCCCAGAAAAAAATGAATTCAATATTTCTTAGCCAATTAAATTTTTGAATGAAGGCATGTCATTCTCTTGAATGCAGGTATGTAAACCACAATCCAATATCAAAATGTTGTCATGTTATCCTTAACAATTCATGGCTAAAAGTATGACTGAAGTATCTGGTAGCATGCATATGTAAATTCTGGTTGTATGGTCAATGATCTAAATTCAGAAAGCCCTGGAACTCCAAAGAGAAATTCCTCTACCCCCAAAACCAATAACTTCTTTCCATGGAAAATGAGATCTGAAAAACCAACCAATAACAAAACTCTTTTTCAATAAATTAAATCATAGATTATATTATCTGATTTTATTGATAATTACTTTCTTTTTGTATAATCCTATCAAAGCTAGTTTTGAGCATTAAAAGGTAAACTATCAATAACATCCTAATTTATCATTATCTACTAATCACATCATTTGGATGAAATGTGAACAAAAACTAATTTTTTTTGTAATAAACACATTTTGAGCATTACATACTAATAACCATCAATAACATCTTATTAAAGATTATATAATAATCACTTCAAATGGAAAATGGGAAAAAGAACAACAAAAATGTAATAAACACAATTTTATATATTCATTTGTTCCACTGTTTTTTGAAATAGAGCACATCCCTTTAAGACGACTCTTACATCATCTACAACCCATACCACAGATAGTTGAGAAAATAATTCAAACATAAGCCACCTATTATTTTTAAAGTCTTTCTTAGAAACCTTTGGAGACACCAAAAAGTTTTCTTCAGGAACCCCTTTGTTGTCTACGTTAACTGCAACCGTAGTTTCACAGTTGTATGGAAATTCTAGTGTCTTCCAAATTGTTTCCAAATTTTTAATAAATTTGTCTCCCTCTTTTTTACAATGCTCCATACCCCAACAAAACAAAGGTTTCAAGTCCACTTTAGCTGAGAGTAATAGTTTTGTTGCTAGTTTTTCTACACTAGCATCTGTATCCATCGTAGATGACTAGAATGTTATTCGATGAAACTCTTTACACACAGAAGTTAGAAATTGGGTAATAGAAATTCATGGTAGGATGTGCTCATTGTTCAATTGAAATGTATTTTCCTTTTTAGAAGTATGCTTTTGAACTAACAATTCTTATAATTCAAGAACAAGCAAATGTTTCTTTGGAGGCACTGCAAAAAAAATAATATTAAACTTCATTATTAACTTGTATGTATTTCAAATATGGTAATAATATTTCACAAAATATTTTTACCTATTTCTTTACATCTATTTGTTTGTTGTAGATTTTTAGATTTTCTCCAGCTATATCTTCACATAAAAATTGAAATTAGGATATATTTATCAAATTGATTCCAACTAATATTGACAAATAAAAAAGATTAATATTTTTACCTATTTCTTTACATATATTTGTTGAATTCTCTCCAGCTGCATCTGCACATAAAAATTACAATTAGGATATATTTATCAAATTGACTCAAACTAATATAGACAAGTAAAAAATATTATTAAATTTTAAATAATACTTGATACTTGTTCGTGAACAACCTATCATAATTGATGGTGAAGGGTTTAATGTAGCTTCAGTATCAATCACCATCAGTTGTGTGTTTTGTGTCTTTTGTTGGGTAAATTTTTCTTGACTGGCTGACATCGTGCTATTGTTAGGAATACTATCTTTTTCTTGGTTATTTTTCTTGGTTGGTTGGCATTGTGCTATTATTAGGAATAATATCTTCTGTAATGGATTAACCTCATGGCTTGCGATTTGTTCTCCACTCATAATCATGTTATTAATAGGAATAATATCTTCTTGTAATGGATTAACCTCATGTATTGCACTTTGTTCTCCACTCATGATCATTTGCAAGGGCTCAACAGTTGCTGCCAATGAACATAAATACTTAGAATATAAAGTAACAATTGTAAACAATGAATTGTTGTCCATTCTCACTTAATTACTGTAATACCTGATCTATCTTGTATTCATTGGAAGATACATGTTCACTGTAATACTTGTTCAATCTTGTATTCACTTGGTGGATACTTGTTCTCAATTAGGAATCATAGAAGAAGAATAGAATGTTGCATAAATTTGTTTGTTTGTATGAAAGAGATGTTACATAATCTGGTTGTCTGATGCAGAGCCTAAATCACTTGCAATCTATCACCAAGGTTAGAATGACCCAAGACTTCAAAGAATACCTTTTACTTGGCAGTAAATACTTTTCTCTAGGTCTCCACTCTTCAAAACTTACAATTTTTTCCTTATGATAATTATTCATAATTGTCTTATATTGGCTGGACTATCCCTGGCAGAGCCTGAGTGTTGCACTACATACCATCGATGAGAGGGATCAAGCCTTATGTAGTTTTCCTCTTTTATAAGGTAGAGGGGCCATTCCCCATGATTTCTAATATAATTTATAGACGTATTAAAAATGATTAAGTTCAATCATTGTATTGAATGTGTGTATGCATGTTCTTCTATAGGAATCATTGAGGAAGAATATATGATTGATATATGAGAATGGACATATTCCCATTCAATACATGTAATATTGAACTTGATCATTATAAAACTTCTATAAAGGAAGTGGTTAAAAAATTCAAAATATTTCTAACTCTAATATAAAATGTTCACAGGAATGATTGTTTCTAACTCAACCCATGATTTGGATTATCATTTGGTTTCATTTCCCATTCAGGGTAGACAATTTCCCATTGTAAAAAAATTTACACTTTTAACTCTGTCAAGTGTTGCACTACATACCATGGACGAGAGGGATCAAGCCTTATGTAGTTTTCCTCTTTTATAAGGTAGAGGGGCCATTCCCCATGATGTTCAGGCCTAAAAATTTCCCATTGTAAAAAAAATTATACTTTTAACTCCTCATTAGTTCTCCTTTTTTTATAAGGTATAAGGGCCATACGCCATGATTTCTAACATACTTTATAGAGGTATTAAAATGATTAAGTTCAATCATTGTATTGAATGTGTGGATGCATGTTCTTCTCTAGGAATCATTGAGGAAGAATATATGATTGATATATGAGAATGCACATATGCCCAATCAATACATGCAATATTGAACTTAATCATTATAAAACCTCTATAAAGAAAGTGGTTAAAAATTTCAGAATATTTCTAACTCTAATAGAATGGACATATGCCCATTCAATACATGCAATATTGAACTTAATCATTATAAAACCTCTATAAAGGAAGTGGTTAAAAAATTCATATAATATTTCTAACTCTAATATAAAAAGTTCAAAAAAATGATTGTTTCTACCTCTAAGGAAGTGGTTATAAAACATTCACAGAAATGATTGTTTCTAACTCTACCCATGATTTAGATTATCATCAAGAGAGATCCAACAAGAATATATAATTCACATTATGGACTTTGTGCAAGGGCTACCAATGTACATAGGTATTAAAATGAAAAAGGTGAACTACATAATTCTTGTGAATAATATATTCTTTCTCTACTTCCCATTATAAAACAAAGTGAATTTTATTCCATTCTTCTACCCATGATTCATATTTTATGTACTGCCAATTCAATACAAAGACAAAAATGTATTTTTTTTCTGAGAATGGGCATATGCCCACTGTAAACATTCAACTACAAACAATACTGAACTTAATCATTTTAATATCTCTATTTATTCCATTCTTCTGTGATACATATTTTATACTTCCAATTCAATACAAAGACAAAAATGTATGTTTGTCCGAGAATGGGCATATTCCCATTGTAAACATTCAACTACAAGAAATACTGAACTTAATCATTTTAATACCTCTAAATATTCTGAAACAAATTTAATTTTCTTATAATTAAACTTCTAACTTTTGTTTACATATATTCTATAATATGAAAAGAACTTAGGAGAAAACTATATGAAGGATGTACATCTTAATATTAGAAAAAGTAAACATTGTTAAGAATTAATGTATACAAAGGAATGACTATAATGAAAAGAACACAAAAAATCATAGAGGCTATTTACTTGGAGGCGTAGTTAGACATTTATAATAGTGTTGGATCATGATCTCCTGCTTGTGATTCTCCACAATAAAGATAAGTGAGGACCTCTTTGTATTATGTGTTTCCTTTAATGCATTTTTCCCACCATATAATATTAATACAGGGGACACATTAGTGTTGCATATCTCAATCATGTGCTCCCAAAAATGCACTGATCTCTCACATTTGAAAGGATGTTCAGGGATGGCAACTCCAATTTCATTCGGGTTGATAATATCCAAGGGCTCTGAATGTTGCCAATCTAGTTCCACTGTAACATCTTCCACCTCCATAGTGGTTGAATTATGAACACCATATATGGTAAAAATCACTGACATCCCTTGAAATGCATGTTCTGCATTCAAAATTATGTAACATCCTTATGAAATTATAGGTGATTTTTTTACTTTTTTCATGTATATTTTTATAGCAGTATCAAATAAGCTAGCTTGTACTACTGGAAGTATAAAGATGCAGACACAACTCATTTTACTACACCCAATGACACAAAGAAGCTCAACAATATCATTTTGTGAGACAATACTCACAAGATTACAGAAATCAACAATTACGACTTCTACAGTGAGTGACAGTAAATGGAATTCCAAACCTCTCAATGTTCTACTAAGAAAAAAAGGATAAGAACATTGACAAGTGAATTCATATGTATCTGGCATCCTTGGTTGAGAATTTTTATTAGCCGCAGTCACATACAATTCAAGTAGTTCAATAGCAGGTTTTGAATAATTTGGCAAATTTATTTCCCCTAATGGTGTTTTTTTCCTTTTCAATTTTTTCTTTTCTTCTCTAAGATCTTGACATAGTTGAGAAAAATGTGACTCATGGATGGAAATTTTTTCAATCACATTTAATACATTGCATCCTATATGTGCAACGTATTCTAGAACTCTTGCCAACATATAAGACATAACTTTGGCCCTTGTTTCTCTACCCTACTTTACTCTTTTGTAGTAATCTTTTAGAAACATTGCATTAACACCATACTCATCTCTGAACCAAAATTCACCACTAATGCATTTATCTTCAAGGACATCTAATTCTTCATCTGTCATACCTTTCATGCATCTGAATAGTCATGTTGTAAGAAGATCTAATGAATTTGGCTTGAAATCTGGGTTTGTAGATTTTTTTGGGCTACAAGGAAACCCACCATTGGTATAAAAATAAAACACTAAAACCCACTTATCCCAAATTTCATCTGGGAGTACAAGAAATGCAAGTTTATCATTCAAATTTTCCAATTTTCCCTTCTCAAAAAGATGTAAAATTTTCCTTTCGAATGACTGCATGTGAACATTAAAATAAATTTTATTAGTTTAGCATTCTATGAGAAATAATGTAAGTTAATTTCTATGTGCAAAAAAACTTAATACAATTTATAAATACCTTCCAGCCCTCTGACTTTTCGTGACCAGAACCAGGACGTTGTGGCCTCTTCTCTAAGATCCACCTTGACCTGGATTTGTACAACAAGTCAATAAATATTGTTTTCATCCATGTTTTTTTTCCATATTTTGTTTTGACAAATACTGATTATTTTTTTTGTTGTTGCTTTGGAAGACAGAATACGGGAAGACCTTTGTTTGATTCTATCATGAACAGATGAAAATTAGGATTTGCAAGGATTTGTTTTTGGGCTTCAATTGTATGTTTCCCATCAATAATATAGAAATGAGTTTCTATGTCAATGAATTTCATGCTCATACTCCATGTCAAAAATATCACCAGTAGATTTTTTGAAAGGAAGAAAAATTACATCCCATTGAAGAGGTACAAGGTTACACAACATAGAGTGCACAAGGAGACTGACACTTGATTTATCAAGTGATCTGTATTGGTATTTTGCAGGAGCTACATGGAAATGACCAATATCAATTTTGAATGAATTTTCTTCAAATAAAAAAAGATGAAGCTCTTCAGATAATGTAGATTGAATTCTTCTAAATTTAGTTTGAGCTTGTTTTAATAATGTTTTCTCTTTTACAGATCACTTCACCTCTTGAAAGTGTGATTCTGAAATGTGTTTTTCCAGCTTAGATAATTTTTGTCTTCTGAGCATGGTAAACATTTTTTAATGTAATTTTCGTTGGCCCACTTCCTTATCCATATTTAGGTGGTGGGAAACAGATGAAGTGAATGCATATTGATATAGCATTTTGAATATGGTGACAATTCCTGCACAAATAGCTTCACTATTATGCACACCACTCTTGTCCCCTTCAGTGTATGGCTCGATTTTCCAACCATAACTATAACATGAATCTTTGTATTTTTTTGTTGACCTTTCCATGCCATCTTTTTTGTAAAGAGAAACTTGTAATTCCATTTTATGTAGTGAGCATGTTCTTGATTCGTTGTCCACTTTTTTCCACTTGAAGAGATACAAGTGTATCTGTTATACACTTTATGCTCACAAGAATGCCAACTGGTGTGTTGGTCTCCCAAGGAATAAAACAACCACAGATCATTGTAATAATTATCAGGGGTGTGAACTTCAATGAACCATGCTTCATCCCTTCTTCCACAGTCGTCTGCACCATCAATAAATGGAATTTCCTTATATGGGGTCATGGTAATAAGATCCATTTTTTGTTGTTACAAATTTTTTTAGTGTAATATATATCAAAATCTTCGCAGAATTAACATCTTTTATAAAAGTAACAAGTTGCGATAACGTTCAACTTTTCCATTTTAAAACTCTATTCTTTTTCAATGATTGCATCTACCCATGATAAGTTTGTTTGTTTGTATTGAATGGGAAGATGCCTATTCTCATGTGATATAATTTTTTGTTTATATTAGTGTAATACATATAAAATATCTTCGAAAACTTTACATTTTATATAAAAGTAACAAGCTACGATAACGTTCAACTTCCCATTTTAAACTCTATTCTTTTTCTATGATTGCATCTACCCATGATAAGTTAGTTAGTTTGTATTGAATTGATGCCCATTCTCATGCGATATAATTGTTTGTTTGTTTGTATTGAATGGGAAGATGCCCATTCTCATGTGATATAATTGTTTGTTTATATTGAATGGGTTGATGCCCATTCTCATGTAACATAACTATTAGAAGAAGAAAATTTATCTTCAATTAATAATTTTTTAGAGTTATTAGAATGGGCAAGTGGAGTGAAAACTTTTAAATTTGTTTTAGAATGGGAAGATGCCAATTAGAATAGAGATTAGAGATATTAAAATGATTTTCCCATTCCCATATAGGAATCATGGAAGAAGAAGAATATAGTTTAGAGGTATTAAAATGAATGTAATTAATTTATTGTAGAAGGAAAGATGATCATTTATGTTACTTTTACTTTGTCTAATTTGCACGTTTCGGAGTTTCAAAAATATTTGAAACTATGAATGTTTATGCTACTTTTACTCTCTCCACCTTATTTTTTCATCTTTCCGCTTTAAAAGGGAAGATGCCCATTCTCACATATAACTAATAGAAAAAGAATAGAGATAAATCTACTCATTCTCATGTATAACTAATAGAAATCACTTATATATCTAATTTAATACAAGAAGAATAGATATAATTTTAAGCTCAACATTATTATATTTACATTATTTTAACATGGGAAGGTTATTCTCATACAAACAAACATTTTTTGTCTCTTATATATCTAATTTAATACAAGAAGAATAGATATAATTTTAAGCTCAACACATTATATTTACATTATTGTAACATGGGAAGGTTATTCTCATACAAACAAACATTGTTTGTTTTATAATAATTTGTGAAGTACTTATGTGATTTGAATTAATTTATCTCTACTCTATTTAAGTGTTTATAATTGTATCATATTGGCTGGACTATCCTTGGCCGAGCCAAGTGCTGCACTACATACCCTCTAGAGGGATCAAGCCTTATGTAGTTCTCATCATATTAAAGACCATAGTAATAGAAGTGAATACATTTCATTCTGAAGATGAAGTAAAGTGTCAAGATATTAATAGAATTGATGCATTTCTTCCTGAAGATGTGATTCAAGCACATAATGGTCTTGCATTACCAAACATCATCATGAATCACATATTAAGGATTAAATGATAAACTTCTGTTGTGACTTTTGGTTGAAAATTCCTTGTTGAAGAAATGATTAGGTGCTCCTATTTTCCTACACCCCATTTTGAAACTTGCACAAAATAGGAAATCATTCACTGCATAGCTCAAGTTCTTGTTTATAATTATATCATTTTGGTTGGGGTAATAGATTCAAATTCAAATAAATTAGATTTTTAGAATGGAAAATTATGCTCTACATACCCTCGAGAGGGATCAAGCCAGTTATTTAGTTCTCATCTTACAATATATATAGATATATATCCATTCACATTTAGGAAGCATAGAATAAGAATGGATATATTGAATGGGTCTACGCCCATTCTCATATAAGAATTATAGAAGAGAATTGGAAGATGTACCTTGTGACAGTTTTAACATGATTTGAAGAAAATGTTTATGCTACTTTTATTCACTCTACTTTATTTGTTCATATTTTCATCTTTAAAAGGGAATATACCCATTCGCATACACAACTAATAGAAGAACAATAGAGACAAGTTTGCTCATTATCATGTATAACTAATAGAAATTTCTTATTTATCTAATTGAAGAAGATTATAAATAACTTTAAGTTCAACATGTTATATTCACCTTTCTTTTAACATAGGGAGGAATGTGAAGTAGTTCATTGTGACAACCTTTATAGAAGATGTGCACGTTTATAATGGCACAAGCCCATTCTGATACAAACAAAAATTATTTATTTTTAAGTAATTTGTATTATTGTATTACACTAGCTGGATTATCCTTGACAATACCAAGTGTTGTACTACATACCCACGAGAGGGATCAAACTTTATGTAGATTCTATTATTTTTTTGTATAATTGTATCATTTTGGCTGGACTAACCTTGGTGGAGCCAAGTACAGGCACTGCCAAGTACTGCACTACATAATTGTGAGAGGGATCAAACCTTATGTAGTTCTATTAATTTTTTTATAATTGTATCATTTTGGTTAGACTGACCTTGGTGGAGCCAAGTACAGGCACTGCCAAGTGCTGCACTACATACCCTGCGAGAGGGATCAAGCCTTCTGTAGTTCTATTTTTTTTAATTATTGTATCATTTTGGCTAGACTAACCTTGGTGGAGCCAAGTACAGGCACTACCAAGTGTTACACTACATACCCTCGAGAGGGATCAAGCCTTATGTAGTTCTATTATTATTTTTACAATTGTATCATTTTGGCTAGACTAACCTTAGGTGGAGCTAAGTATAGGCACCGCCAAGTGCTGCACTACATACCCTCGAGAGAGATCAAGCCTTATGTAGTTCTATTATTTTTTTATAATTATATCATTTTGGCTGGACTAACCTTGGTGGAGCCAAGTACAGGCACCACCAAGTAATGCACTACATACCCTCGAGAGGGATAAATCCTTATGTAGTTCTATTTTTTTATAATTGTATCATTTTGGATGGAATAACTTTGGTGGAGCCAAGTACATGCACCGTCAAGCGTTGCACTACATACCCTTGAGAGGGATCAAGCCTTATGTAGTTCTATCTTACTTATCATCTTATATATATGTATGTATATGTATATGTTTATAACCATTCACATTTAACAAACATTGAATGAACATATGATGATTCTTAAAAGAATTACAATAGATAGAATGAGAAGTTGTGCATTGTGACAACGATATATATATGATGGGAAAATGTGATGCACTACATACACTCGTAAGGGATCAAGCCTTATGTAGTTATCATCTTACTATATATATATATATATATATAATGGCTTTTGAGAATGGGTTAATATGGTAGTGTTTAAATTTATATTTTTTCTAGAACATGTTATAGCGAGTGAGACCACCATGCAAATATATTGTTTATCACCATTTACCTATAAAGGAAATTAACCTAAAACATGGTTATGCTAATAGAAATGTTGATGATTTAGACATGTGATTGGAATATAAGTGCAAACCACAAAATGCATATTTAATTTACTGTAAAAGACAAAATGAACTAACAGTCAAAATTAATCACCATCAACAATATTAGTCCAAATTAGTCGATTGGCTCTACTTTGAAATTAGCCAACGAGAAGGAAGAAACCAAGGAGTTACCCCGAGTAGCCATTCTCTAGCGACCACCACTAGCAGTGATAATATTTAACAATGAATATGTAGGTGGGATGCTAAATATTTCACAATGGAAACACCAACATACTCAGGGTGGATAAGAACATGAATCTGCGTTAAATAAACAATTCTAGGAAGATGGAGAGGTAGTCGGTTCAGGTCCTCAAATGTATAATAGTCTATGACAGTCCTGTAGGAAGTGGGTGAGGCATTGGTTAACCTCTACTAAGGGTTCCACCAACAAACGGTGGATCCAACTATCTTCCACATCATGACCGTGGAACATGGACAAAGTGTTTAGATTACAATGCTTGAGTTCTTTATCTAAACCAACCCTAAGAGAGGGCTTGATAAAAAAAAGTTAGCAATCTTAGCAACATTTAATTTATTATGGCTAACCAGTAGAAGACTAGAAACAAACACTAAGGCAATTTTTGAGTTTACCTGAGCTCTTTTGGAGTCACTGAGATAGACTTTACCCAGAATATGTTTAATTGCTTCATAGAAAAATGGAAAATAAATTATGAAAACCTGCTTGAGACACCACCGAGAAATGGAATTGAAGAATGTCATTTTTTTTGTCGCTTCATGGAAAAATGATAGGAAGAGAGGGAAGCACCATGATGACAGAAACAATAGGGAGAAAGGCTACTTAAAAATCAAACCACATGAGCCAAGGCCAAAAGTAATAATCCCTTCCCAATTCTCAAAGACATAAAAAGATGAAGGATCTTCTAAAGCTGGTGTCGTCGACTCCAACTATTTTCCATGTACAATTCTAAAGACAACGCATAATAGCCAATCTCAGTGAGAATTTAATATATGTCAACCTAAAGACAATTTAAGCAAACCTAGTCTTTAACATGATGGGGTATAATTGCTCCCAATTTTTCACAAGTTAATATTAAATTTCCATGTATTTTTTTAACTAAAACATGGCTATGATAATGTTTAAAATTTAAAATGTTTTACTAAGACATAGAGAGATCATCATTTAATTATAATTATTTTTTTTAAATGGGAAATTTCCCTTTATCAAATAGGTATCATATAAGAAAAGATCAAATTTATTTTGTTTTTGAATGGGAAATTCCCCTTAATAACAACCTTCATAGGTATTAAAATTATAATGTTCAATCTTGTATCGAATGAAAACTGCCCAATCCTATAAAATAAGATAAGATCAAATAAGATAAAATCTTGTAATTGAATGCAAGTTTCCCATTCTCACAGCCTTCATATAGTTTTTAAATTGATAAAGTTAAATATTTTATTTATATTAGATTGACCATTCCTTTTCACTCTTATATTCTCAAAGCCTTCATTATAGAGGATAAATAGAAGTATTGCTTGTATTGCAATGATAATAATGGGCATATGCCCATTCTCATACAAACGAACATTTGTATCTTGAATGGGAAGATGCCCAGTCTCTTATAGGAATCATTGAAGAAGAATTTAGGTTGAATTTATAGTTGAGATAGATATATATATTTACATACAAACTATTTGTATCTTGAATGAGATAGATGCCCAATCTCTTATAGGAATCATTGAAGAAGAATTTAGGTTGAATTTATAAGTTGAGAAACAAATATATAGAGGATAAATAGAAGTATTTCTTGTTTTGCAATGATAATAATGGGCATATGCCCATTCTCATACAAATGAACATTTTTATCTTGAATGGGAAGATTCCCAGTCTCTTATAAGAATCATTGAAGAAGAATTTAGGTTTAATTTATAAGTTGAGAAAAAATATATAGAGGTTAAATAGAAGTTAATTAACAAACTTCATCCAAATATCTTCATCATATTAACATAACATATATTACTTTTCCAAGAATTCCTCATACTTCCCATATTTCCTGACTATTAGAATGAGCATCTGTCCATTTTAAATATTCTCATAAAAGGATGCAATTGTATATATTATTTTACAAGAATTTCTCATACTTTCCATATTCTCTTACTATGAGAATGGGAATAAATAGAAGTATTGTTTGTATTGCAATGATAATAATGGGCATATGCCCATTCTCATACAAATGAACATTTGTATCTTGAATGGGCAGATTCCCAGTCTCTTATAAGAATCATTGAAGAAGAATTTAGGTTGAATTTATAAGTTGAGAAAAAATATATAGAGGTTAAATAGAAGTTAATTAACAACTTCATCCAAATATCTTCATCATATTAACATATCATATATTACTTTTCCAAGAATTCCTCATACTTCCCATTACTATTAGAATGAAGATTTGTCCATTTTAAATATTCTCATAAAAGGATGTAATTGTATATATTACTTTTAAAATAATTTCTCATACTTCCCATATTCCCTGACTATGAGAATGGGCATCCTGTCCATTTTAAACATTCTCATAAAAGGATGTTGGAGAATTTTTCTTGAGTTTATGAGAATATATATAGAGGTTAAATTAAAATGCCATATGCCCATTCTCATCACAATCATATGCCCATTCTCATCATAATCATAGAAGTATTTGTTTGTATGAGAATGGGCATATGCCTATTCTAACCATTCTACCTCATTGAAGCAATATTGAACTTAATCATTTTTATATCACTATAATGGATGTGGGAAAGGGCAATTGTCCATTCTAAAAAAAGTAATTATTACCTCTATTTCTCTTCTATGATTCTTATAGGCATATGCCCATTCAATATAAGTTAAAAATGTTTGTTTGTATGAGAATGAACATATGCCCATTATTTCTATGAGTATATTAACTCTATTAAGCAATATTAAACTTAATCAGTTTTATATCACTATCTAGATGTATATTAGCCTCTATTTAGTAATATTGAACTTAATCATTTTTATATCACTATAAAGGATGTGGGAAAGGGAAACTGTCCATTCTAAAAAAATTAATTATTACCTATTTTTCTCTTCTATGATTCTTATATGAGAATGGGAATATGAACATTCAATACAAGTTAAAAATGTTTGTTTGTATGAGAAATAACATATTCCCATTCTATCTAGGTGTATATTACCTCTCTGTCCATTCTAAAAAAAATTAATTATTACCTCTTTTTCTCTTCTATGATTATTATATGAGAATGGCATATGCCCATTCAATACAAGTTAAAAATGTTTGTTTTTATGAGAAAGAAGATATTCCATTCTGTCTAGGTGTATATTACCTCATTCTATGATTCTTATATGAGAATGTATATGCACATTCCTCTAGGTCTTCTAGGTGATTACCTCTATTTATCTTCTATGATTATTAAATGAGAATGAGCTGTATGATTCTTATATGATATGCATATGCCCATTCAATACAAGTTAAAAATGTTTGTTTGTATGAGAATGAACCTATGCCCATTCTTCTAGGTGTATATTACCTCTATTTCTCTTCTATGATTCTTAAATGAGAATGGTCATATGATCATATGACAGATAAGAGAGCACGGGGGTTCACTTAGTAAAATATGAGAATGGACATATGCCCTTTCGATACAAGATAGAAAATATGTTGTTTGTATGAGAATGGACATATTCCCTTTCAGTACAAGATAAAAATGTTTGTTTGTATGACAATAAACATATGCCCATTTTGTCTATGTATTGCCTCGTTTTCATTGTTCTTGTTAGTCACTTTTTCAACCATGAATAAAAAAATTATCTAAAGAAGGAATAAAAAAAATTGCTCTAAATTGTTCCTTCCAAGGTACCATCTCATTATTTAGAATGTTTAATATAAACCTCTGATGTGAGTATTGTAAGTTATATAATTTTTATCATTTTCACATCCATATTATATTATGAGTAATAGAAGAAAGTACTTTTCATTTTAACACTTAAACTAACTTCGTTCTCACGGAAAATATATTCATATGCTTCATTCTCATAACAAACATATTCAAAGAATAGATATTACTATAGAGGTATTAAAATCAATTCAAGCATATTCACATACAACAATTTATAGTTATTATGTAAATGATACAATATTATTTCTTGTATTTAATTATTAGTATTATTAATTATTGTTTTTAATTAATTAATTTTGATTATTCCTAATATGATATGTTAAATACATTAATGAAGCATTATAAGCGAAGAAGAATTATAAATAATAATGGAGTATATAAATCTTAATCGTATATTTTTTATTCGTTTGATTTCTAATTTTTTGATAATTAAAGTTTAAATATTTAATTAATTTGAAATTAATTTTTATTCGTTTGATAGTATAATTAGATGTCATTTTTAATATAATAATTGAAGCACTAATGTAATTAATTATAATATTATTAATTATGTTTTTAATTAATACTATATATCTTATATAATCATAATAATTTTTCTATTGTTTCAAATTTCAAATTTTTGGTGCTTTATTATAGGGAGACAATTTGTACCAGTCATTTATCATGGTAGGTTTGACTCAAATTTTAATTTTTCAACACTTAATTTTTGGGAAGAAATTCATAATTGTCATTTATTATGTCAGGTTTGATTCAAAATTTGAATTTTGGGAACTCTTTTTTTAATTTTTGAGAGGAAATTCATAATTGTATTATGTGTTTGATTCAAAATTTGAATTTTCAATGCTCTTTTTTTAAGAAATTTATTTTGGTCAAGTACACTATAAAAATATTGAATGAATCAGGTTTTGGTTTTCACTCTATTGGGAAAATATTTTTTCATTCAGATATTTAGTTGGGGGACAAAAGATAGAAGAATGTAGATGTGGCCAGAACAATATGAAGATACAAATATTTTTCAAAAGAAAGAAGAAGAAGCAGCTTATGAAATAGTGATTTTGCAAGGGAGACTATTGGAGATTTCTCAAATGGAATAAAAAATTGCAGAGAAGGCTATTCAAGGTTTTTATATCTCAATTTTTCCAAGTTTACTTCTAAAGCGTAAAAACATATCTCAATTTTTCCAAGTTTACTTCTAAAGCGTAAAGAATGTATACTAACAAAGATCTTTTAATTCACAACCAAATATTTGAATCATTTTTCCATATATCTAGTTTATTTTAATGTCTGAAAAATGTATCGATTTGTTTCCTCACATAAATGTAAGAGAAAAACAAAATAGAAATACAATTTGTTTACATTCGTAAACGTAATAGCTACCAAATATACAAATCAAAATTGTTTCGTTCATTTTTTAATGTCATAAGGTCTAAAATTTACACCTATTTATGGTGTGGAAAAAATGATTAGATGGACTCAGTAATATTGTGTCTCTTTGTGTCTTTTTTATGACAACCGTAACAAGTTTTATTACCTCTGCAACAAGTTTCTTTAAAAATAATCTTTGTATCCAATCAGCCCAAATCCTTTCGCATACCTTCGTATTTCTCCTACAAAATCTCTAAATGAAAAAACATGGTCGTAAGAGAGAAAAAAAAAAACTCGGCCATTAGAGAACAAACAATCAAAACCCGAGCCATTCAAATTCAATATTTTTATAATGTATTTGACCAAAGAAAATCACCTCTAAAAGAAAGCGCCCAAATTCAAAATTTGAATTTGTTGTACCATAATAAATCACCACCTTTTAATGATTAAATTCCTTTAATATCCTACTATCCTAAGTCTCGAATTTGAATATATCCTATTGTAATAAATCACCAAACTATAATGCTTAAATGCCTTTAATATATTAAGTCTATTGTAAATACTTAACCACGAAAGGGTACATATTTAAATGCTTTAATATGGCTATTATCCCAATGTTTAGAAACATTAAAATGTTTTATAGATTCATTAGAATAATGAAAAATACATTTTACCATTTTTGTACATACATTCAAAATATGAATCTCAAATTTTCCATTTCCTACTTCTAAACCTAGGCAGTTGCCTATGTATACATATCGGGAGGAGATCTTTTAATTTTAGAAAATGAAAAATTAAGTCAACTGTTTTAGACCATGCAGTCGGCTTTACAGAAATGCTATTTTAACAAGGATTTAAAACGGTGCCATTATATTTGCTTTTCTTGCATTAACATGTGACTAGAGACAACAAATATAGAAGCGATTAATTTGACTCTTGAGCATTCGTAAACATAACAATTGCAGCCTTTTCAATTTAAAATTTTAATTAATTCATACAGTTTTTAGATAATCACTATTCATACAAGTAACTCAAATTTCAATACCTATTACACTTCCAGTGCAAAATAATTTAAATTATTAGATGGTCGACTAATTCTTGGCGTCCTCTGTACGATAAGTTTGCCAGTGGCCCAGTACATAATAGAAAAGTATATTATTAACAAATTGCATCTCAGTCAATTATTTTATCAAATGTAATCATTTGTTATCCTGTAGCCCATAATCCTTTCGCATAGGTGTAGGTGGCCATTAATTTCTTACAAAATTGGATTTACTGATTTATGACCTGGTTATAAGAGAGAAAATTTTAATTAATAGAAATACCTTATGGCCATGGAGGATCCAAGTTGGAAAAAAAATCAGCTGTAACCTGAGCCATTCAAATGTCACCAATATTTTGATAATCTATTTGACCAAAGACAAATTGGCCTCTAAAGATAAGGAGCGTCAAAATTTGGAATCTAGTGGTTTGAATTTCTTCGTTGATAATTGATTTCACTATGGGCATTTTAATGATTAAATGCCTTTAATTTTTTTCTTTATCCGACTTAATCAACATTAGTGTCTGTAGTAATTTATATCTATCCTACCGTAATAATTGTTCACCAAACTATTGTTCTAAATGCTTAAATGCCTTTAATATACTAATTTTTTTATCATAAATACTTAGCCATCGAAAGGGTACATATTTAAATGCTTCAGGAGGTAATATTTTTCATCCCAATGTTTTATACTCCAATTCATTATAATAATAAAAATACATTATCAGCATTTTTCAGGTACATACATTCAAGTATTGCATGATTTGTGATTCAATGGGTTAAAAATACCATTAACAAATCACCATCCCTACCATGAAGCTCCCAATTTCATTAAATGCTTTAATACACAAAATTAGTATGCTTAAGATACAATTTGAATTATAATTTTAAATATAAACACTAGATAGAATCTAGTGCTTTGACAAATATGAAAAGTACGGTTTAAGGCATCAATTGAATCTACTACTCATACCATTCTTTAGACATGATGTAATATTTTAAAAATGACTTCACATTTACCAAAAATATATAAAGGTTAATAATGAAATTCTGAAATTTTGATAGGTTTTGCTATGGAAAAACACTGATAAAATAGTTTGTCCTTGGGGAATGCCAAGGACAATTTGTTAACAGTTATTATGCCAGAATGACTTTTTGGAGCAAACCCATGCATCACAATGCTTATCGGGGTATGAAGTTCGGGTAAAAAATTGAAGGAGAGTAGCCGTATCCTACAAGTTAATAGGACCCCACTCAACACCTTTTAATTCTAAAATGCTAAAATACTTTAATATCCAATTTTATCGTAAATATTTTAAATATATATTTGAATTGATTGGACATCGATTTTATGCTGTTTTAATTAGATATTTTAATAATGAAAAATATATAGTAGAATTTATTTTCGTATCCTTAATTATACACTTGTAATAATTACTATTTTCATATTTATTATCATGATTTTTAATGGCATTTTGACCCATTCTCATGGCTTAGTCCCTTATAAACTTTTTCCAGAAATTGTTATAAACAAGATTTTTAACATTAACGCTTAAATTGAATGGGAAGATGCCCCTTCTATCAATTTAGGAATCATAAAAATATATTAGGAAAGTATTGGATACCATAGTCTCATATGTTTTAAATAGATATTAGGAATAATGAAAAATATCATAAAATTCATTGTCTTTCATTGTAAAATACAATTTTATTTATGGGAAAATTCCCACGGCATGTATAAACAAAATTGAATTATCCTATATTAAATTTACATTTTTACACTATTGAATTACAGATTTTTAATCTTCCTATTCTCAAAGACTTGTTTTAGATTATATAAAAGAATTTCTTGGCAGATAGGAATCATAAAATTTTAATAGATATTTGAATGCTGAAATTATAAATGGTCACGGATTTTAAATAGGTAATAAAAACTTGTTTACTATTGACCATATTTACATTGTCTTAGTATCAAATTTCTCAAGATAAAGCATGAAATTGATGCTCATTTTATTGGGAATCTACCTATTCTCATATAGGAATCAATAAAAGAATTTGTTTGGAAGATAACAATGATAAAATAAAAGTATGGATTATATATGCTCACAACTTATTAAATAGTTATTTGAATTGAATAAGTATTGAAAGTGCATATGCCCATTGACGATAATATCACATGCCCATTCTCATAGAAAAATATTTCTTGTCGAACTGTGGACATTATGTTTAAAATGGAATATATTACTTGTATTATACAAGTTTAGAATGGGCATATTCCCTTTTCATTTAATTTGTTTTAGAATGGGCACCCATTCTCACATCTTGTTAAAAATTATGAAATTGATTGAGCTTTATTATACAATCTTGTTTTGAATGGGCAGATGCCCTTTCATTTAGGAATCATAGAAGAAGAATAAGAAAAAATGGATAAAAACTGTCTCAAAGTTTTTAAATGGGCATATAAATGGCCAATAATAGAGGCATACTCATAAAATCATATTTCTTGTATTACAATGTTTAGAATGGGTAATATGCCCATTTTCGTGCAAAAAAAATTATTTCACGTGTTTTGAATGGACAATTGCATTTTTAATCAGCCTATTCTCATATAGGATTCATAAAAGACTTTCTTGTGCAGATAGGCCATAAAATCTAGTATCTTTATAAAAATTATGGATTTTAAGTTATGGTAAAAAATTTTTTTCCATGTTTACATTAGTTCTTGTATCAAATAGGCATATGAGTCTTGTTCTCATATGGAATCTTCCTATTCTCATATAGGAATCAAAAAAGAGTTCGTAGGGAAGATAAAAATGATAAAAGAAAAGTATGGACTTAGATATGCTAAGCTTTTAAATATATTCAAATGACTAAGTACTGCTATTGAAAATAGCACATGCGCCACTCTCATAGAATCAAAATTAGCTCTGTATGAGTTGTTTAGAACTCGAGGGCACATGGCCATTCTCATTTATAAATATGTTTCAATCATGATGTCCCATGCATTATTCAAAAAAAATAAATATTCTTGTATTATAAAGTTTAGAATGTTCATATTCTTTGATAGGAATAATCAAATTTACTTTATTTTAGAATGGGCACCCATTCTCACATCTCATTAAAGAGTTATGAAATTGATGGAGATTTATGGAATTGTCTTGTATTGAATCGGCAGATGCCCCTTCTAATTTAGGAATAATAAAAGAAGAATAAGAAAAGTATGGATAAAATAGTCTCACAATTTTTAAATAGATATAGATAGGAATAATAGAGGGAATATCATAAAATCACTATTGCTTGTATCACAATGTTTAGAATGGGCATATGCCCATTCTCATGCAAACAAAATTGTTTCGTCTTTTTTTGAATGGGAATTGCATTTTTAATTTTCCTATTCTCATATAGGATTCATAAAATACTTTCTTGGGTAGATATGAATCATAAAAGAAGAGTATGCTTTATAAATGGTCACGGATTTTAAATAAGTAAAAAATTGATTGACCATCTTTATATTGTCTTGTATCAAATGGGCAACTTCTTGTTCTCATATAGGAATAGAAAAAGAGTTCTTAGGGAAGATACCAACAATCATAAGTATTGAGTAAGTAGTGACAAATGTATGCACATACCCATTCTCATAGAATCAAAATTGTTTGAATGAGAATTTTTAGAATGGGGACTTGCCCATTATCATAAACAAATATGTTTCAGTCATGACTATGCACATGCCCATTCTTTAAAAAAAAATATTACTTGTATTATAAAGTTTAGAATGGACATATGCCCTTTATAATAGGAATAATCAAATTTAATTTGCTATAGAATGGGCACCCATTCTCATTTAGGAATCATAGAAGAATTGTTTGGGTAGATAGGAATAATAGAAAAAAAAAGAGTATGGATTAAACAGTCTCATAGTTTTTAAATTTTTAAATAGGTTTAAATAGGAATAATAGAAGTAATATGATAACATTGGTATTTCTTGTACTACATCATTTAGAATGGGCATATGAATATTCTAATGCAAACAAAATGTTTTTTTGTTTTTTATTAAATGGATAGATGCAAACAATATCGCTAATATTAAAATAAGTAGAATGGGCATATGCATATTCTCTTTAATATATATTTTAGAATGGGAATTTTCCTATTCTCATAAGGGAATCATTAAAAAATGTCAATTATTGTTTCATACTAGAGAAAAATAAAAAAATAATAAAAAGAATTATAGAGATAACATTAGTATATGAAGAATGGGCATATGCCTATTCTCTTTAATTTCAATCATAATAGAAACTCCATTATTATTCATGGAGATATGTGAATAAGTATAATAAAAATAAAAAAAGATACTTTGTTTAGAGTGAGCACTTACCCAATCTCATAATAGACAACTCCATTAATGTTCATGGAGATATGTGAACAAGTATGATGAAAATAATATACATAACATGTTTACTTTGTTTAGAGTGGGCACTTAATCAATCTCGTTACCTTTGTAGGTGTATCAAATCCAACGTGTCACTTGGTAATGATTACTCTGATTCATAAAATTATATGCATGTTAGTTCAAAGAACTGGCATGAATTTTCAACTCGTAATCATGTTGAATTATTATAAAATGAAGATTACAAAATGATTAACTATCCTTTATATCTACATAGTACATATTATCAATTAACAAGGTAATAATGCAATCTCTGTTGGAAAATAAATTTTGCTAACTAATTTTATAATCATATAGACAACTTCTAATCTTGTAAGAAAAAAACAAAAGTTATTCATGATCACAATAATCAATATATAAAACAAGGTAATAGTAGCGCCTAATAATGATTCAAACGTCAACATTAAATAAGATCATTTCACATTAAATATTTTACATAATCAAAATCCATACATCATCACAGGAATTAATAGAGATAAAATTTAATTTGTTTCCGGAATGGACAATTCCCCATTATTGCAGCCTTTATATAGATCTCAAAATTATTGACTTTAATAATATAGATGAAATTTAATTTTCTATTATTCTGCTATGATTCCTATGTGAGAATGGGCATATAGAATGGGCATGTGACCATTCTCATATAGGGATAAAATAAAATGATTGTTTCAATACACATAGATAGAATGGGCATATGTCCATTCTCATACAAACAAATATTTTTATCCTGTATTGAAAGGGCATATGCCCATTCTCATATAAGAATCATAGAAGAAAAATACACATAGAAAGAATGGGAAAATGTTCATTCTCATACAAGTAAACATTTTTATCTGGTATTGAATGGGCATATTCCCATTCTCATATAGGAATCATAGAAG
This sequence comes from Taxus chinensis, assembly GCA_019776745.2. Lineage (NCBI taxonomy): Eukaryota > Viridiplantae > Streptophyta > Pinopsida > Cupressales > Taxaceae > Taxus > Taxus chinensis. The sequence continues at coordinate 904,027,114 of CM034146.1, forward strand.
AGAAATAGAGACAATATTTTTTTTTAGAATGGACAGTTGCCCATTCCCACATCCTCTATAGTTGTATAAAAACGATTAAGTTCAATATTGCTTCAATGAGGTAGAATGGTTAGAATAGGCATATGCCCATTCTCATACAAACAAAGAGTTTTATGATTGTGATGAGAATGGGCATATGTCATTTATTATATGATAATGGGCATCTTCCCCTTCTTTATCTCATAATAATTCAATAAAGAAGAGTTAGAATAATTCATGCCTTAAAATTTTCTTCAAATATTGTGCTTCACAACCTAAAACGGTCTTATGAAATAGAGGGAGCCCAAAGAAGAAACTTAAAGGGTCAACAAAAATTTAGCAGAGAGAACAAATAATATCTTAGAAATATTCTTCAAATATTCTACTTCAAAGGATGAAACAGTATAACGAAATACGAGGCAACCCAAAGCGGAAGGACAAACAAAAAAAGTGGAAACTAGATGAAAAAGAAAGCGGAAAGGATGAACAAGAAAGAGATAGCTTCACCGAACCATGGTTAACCTTGCAATTCCCAAGATCTCTACCATCATCAAAAATAGTAACCGTCGTCATTCTCTCTACCATGCCATGGAAGAATTAATTTCCATTAATTTTGCCACTTTCCCTCCAAACGGTGCTCAAAGACGTGTTTGACAAAGAAGTACCTTCATTTAATAAAAGATGGTAAACAATTAATGGTCTCACTATGCCAAATTAAAAGTAATAACATTAATTAATAATATTATAATTAATTTCAAAAAAATATCCTATCAATTAATATTAACTAGACAAGAATTAATATTACTAATAAACTTAAATTATTTTATTAAAAATGACATCTATATGTATTATCAAATGAATAAAAAATAATTTTACAATAATTAAATAATATTATAAAAATATAACTAAACTTTAGAAACATAATTAACAACTTAATCACCATTATTTTTAATGCTTAATTAATTATTGTGCATTTTTAAAATAATTATAAAAAATATAGTAAAACGTTATAAAACTAATCAACCACATAAACTCCATTAATATTTATAATGCTTCATTAATTATAATGCTTAGAATGGGCCAATAAAAACCTTTAAACTATGGCAACCACGAGCGATGGAGAAAACTATGGCAATGCAGTTTCTGCAGTTCTGGCTACAGAATGTCTGCGCACTAAGCTTAAAATTGCTGAGGAGAGGCTGATCTGTGGCCAGAATCAGACGATTGTGAGCACGAGTACGAGTGAAGGAGAAAGCACTGGAGGTACTGTCAATGTAGTTTCTGTAGTTCTAGCCGCAGAAAGTCTACGCACTAAACCTAAGAATGCTGAGGAAAGGCAGATCTTTGGCCAAAATCAGACGGTTATAAATGAAAATGTGGAAATGCTGGGATCCACACCTATGGCTTGGAATAAGTTGCTTCAAAGCCCTAACATCAAGGTGGGTCCGAAAATTACTGGTCATTTCACGTGGGAAAAGGACAATGAGGGTGCCACCTGCCTGAGGGTCCCAGATGGATGTGTTGATAGAGCCTTAAGCAAAGCGAATCTCTCCCTTGTTGGTAAGTTTCTTGGCTCTAGACCTAATATTGATTTCATTAGAAAATGGGCTTTGAGAAAGTGGAAACCTAAGGGAGCCCTGAGCATTACCATCATGCCAAAAGGCTTTTTTCTGGCAAAATTTAATCAGCAAGAGGATTTGGAATCGGTGCTTCTGGGAGGTCCTTGGTGGCTGGGTAACATGGGCCTTTTTTTGAAAAAATGGTATCCTGGATTTGACCCTAATACTGAAAATATAAACACCATCCCAATCTGGTGTAGGTTACCTGGACTACCATTGCATTTTTGGGATGATGAAATTCTGCTAAATATTGCAAAATCCTTAGGTGCCCCTATCGGGCTGGATGGGCCCACGAGAAACAGATCCAGGCTTGCTTTTGCTCATTTCTGCATTTTCTCTGCAATGGAACAGGAGTTTCCGGAGCACATAATCTTGAAATCTAGATATGGGATATGGACCCAAAAAATTGAGGTTGAAACTTTGAGATGTAAACATTGTCATAGCATTGGACACTCTGACAAAAGCTGTTCCAAGAAGAAGACCCCTACTTTGGATGCTGAATAGCCTGGGGAGGGCTCAGTTCTGAACAAGGATAGTAGGGTTCCAAGCACGGATAGCTGGAATGAAGAAAAAGCCCCTAGTCAGAAGGAATTGGAGTTAAATAGAAAGGGAAAAAAAAAGGGGTTTTAGAACTCAAATAAGGAAACATCTGGTCTGGCGTCCCAAAGTCTCAGCAGCAGCTTTGCCTGAAGCACCTAACAAAGAAGACTTGGAAAATCCTGTGAAGGTATCCATGGTGGTGAACGAGCAAGAAGGCTCTGTGAAGATTAATATAGTCCCTATTGAGCAATTTCAGAGCAGTAAGATAGTCGAGATAGATAATCAGTTGTGCATCACTGAGGAAACTTCGAACAAGGACTGTATGGCTCTTAAAGAACCTTTGCAGAAAAACTCTCCTAGGGGAGATGGTAATGCAGATTTACCTCCTTGTTCTAGCAACATATAAGTGGTTTCACCTGCTTGCTTCAGCACCAGAACAGCTGATACACGCACACCTGACAGGATTCAGAAAGAACGTGAAGAGGGAGAAGTTATGCCTATCATGGATAAGGAGGATCCAAATTCTGGATTCACAAAGGTCATTTCAAAAAAGAAAAAAAGAATGAAAGGTTTTGAAATGATCCCAGAATCACTTTACAGTGATAAGAAAAAGAAAAAAGACAACTGGGACACCTCAACATCCAAAACAACTAGATCTTCTGCTAGACGAATAGTTGACTTTGGAGGAAGTACAAAAAGAGGAAGACCCTCTAAAAAGGCTCTTAGATCTAAGAGAATGGAGAGGGACATTGCAGATGGAGTTCAGCGTCAGTTGAACCATCAGGAAATTCCAACCACCAATCATTCCAAATGAAGATTATTTCTTGGAACATCCAAGGCCTAAATGGAAACTCCAAGCAGAGAATCATCAAGGAGTTACGTGATTCCAGTAATCCTAGTATTTTGATTCTGCAAGAAACTAAGATGAAAGCTAAGACCCTAGAAACTATTAAAAAGAGTTTTTGGGATAACTCTGAAATGGCGGCTGTTGACTCCCAGGGAGCTTCTGGAGGACTGGCTACTCTTTGGGATAAAAGACATTGTACTGGTATGGTTCTCAATGCTAGTATTAATCATCTTGCAATCAAATTTGTTGCTATTGAGAATAATGGTGAATGGATCCTTTCTAACATTTATGCCCCTAATTCGGTTAGTGGTAGAAGGAAGCTTTGGGCTGACCTTAAAACATTTAGAAACCAGTATTGTTCTGCTAACTGGCTTATTATGGGGGATTTCAACTCCCCACTAAACCTAGGTGAAAAGTATGGAGGTACCTCCAGCTTTTCTACTGGTATGGAGGATTTTGCTGATTTTATTGCTGAACATAACCTCTTAGATGTGGATCTTCATGGGAATAAATACACTTGGAATAATAGAAGGTTGGGAAAGGAGTTTATTCAGGTGAGATTGGATAGGGCACTAATTTCAGCGAGCTGGATTCTCAGTCAAGACTTCCACCTCTCTTCCTTGCCCAGAGTTGGATCGGATCACAATCTGATTGCTTTAAATTTTCTCAATTGGACTAAACCCACCAGAAGCTCATTCAAATTTGAAAAGATGTGGATGGAGCATGAAAATATCTATGACAAGATAAAATAATGGTGGGGATGGAATGGCGAAGGCACTGCTCAATTTAGATTGGTTCAAAAGCTCAAAAATGTCAAAAAGCAAGTCAAAATCTGGAATAAAAGTGTTTTTGGTAATGTATTTGACAATAAAAAAAAAGTTAAAACAAAAGCTTCAGGATCTGGAATTAAAAATGGATACTATGGGGAGATCGGCTGAAGATGAAGTTAATGAAAAGAATATTCTTTCAGAGTTGCATACGATCTGCAGCAGAGAGGAATCTTTATGGAGACTTAAATCTAGAGCTATTTGGCTCAAAGAGGGAGACAGGAATATGAAGTTCTTTCATATGACCACTTTGAAGCACAGAGCCTGTAATAGGATCTTAGAAGTTTCTAAAAACAACGGAAAATATCATAAAACATCCCAATAGCATCAAGAAAGAAGCGCTTGATTTTTATAAAAAACTTCTTGAGGAGAGGAATATCATCAACTCTGAAGCTATTTCTTTTATGTTGGAGGCCATTCCCCAAAATAAAATTGAGGATCAGAAATTTAGAAGTATCACCAAAGCGGTCACACTTGAAGAGCTGCAAAAAGTTGTTTTTGCTTTAGAGGGTGACAAGGCTCCTGGTCCGGATGGGTTCTCTATAAATTTTTTCCAGAAATTTTGGGAAATCTGTTCGGAGGATCTTCTCATAGCGGTGAATGAATTCTATAGAATGGGAAATCTTTTAAAAGAGCTTAATAACACTCACATTGTGCTGGCCCCTAAAAAAATGGATGCTAAAGATTTCAAGGACTTCAGACCTATCAGCCTTGTGAATGCCATCTATAGAATTTTTACCAAAATTATTACTACTAGACTTCAGCTCATTATGAATGAACTTATCTCAAGGCAGCAGAGTGGCTTCATCAAAGGCAGGATTATACAAGACAGAGTGATTATGGTTCATGAGACCATACATTCTATGGAAAATAATAAAAAGGAAAATATGGTCCTCAAGCTTGATATGAATAAAGCTTTTGACAAGGTCTCTTGGGTTTTTCTTGACAAAGTCTTAACAAAATTTGGGTTTCCGAAAAAATTTAGAAGAATTATTAAGGCTTGTATCTCTACGGCCAAATTCTCTGTGGTAGTTAATGGTGAGCATGTGGGTTTTTTCACTAGCAGCAGAGGACTTAGACAAGGGGACCCTATCTCCCCCTTACTCTTCATTCTTTTGGCTGACAGCCTTAGTAGAACAATTGGCAAAGCGGTTAATGACGGGCTTTTAAATGGCTCTAAGCCCACTTCCATCAGTCAAGCTGTCTCCCATCAGCAATTTGCAGACGACACTATCCTTCTTCTTCTGGCGTCAGTCATTGAAGCCAAGGCTACCAAGGCTTTACTACGGCTCTACGAATCTGCTTCTGGGCAAGAGATTAATTATGATAAAAGCACCATCTTCTTTTTCAACACTCCTGAGGAAAGGCAGCTTAAAATTGCTAAAATTCTGGGTTGTAAAATAAGTGTGCTTCCAGCCACTTACTTGGGCCTTCCTCTCGGCACTAGGAAAGTCTCTTGCAAGGTGTGGGATGATTTATTGGAGAGATTCCAAAAAAAAATGGCTGGTTGGAAAGGAGCCATTTTATCTAGTGCTGGTAAGTGCCTGCTCATCAAAAGTACTCTTCAAAATCTGCCCATTTATGTCATGTCACTCTACAAGATCCCCTCTTCCTTCAGAGATAAGATTGAAAGGATTCAAAAAAAAAAATTTATGGCAAGGCATGGAAGAGAAGTTCAAATTTCACTTAGTGGCTTGGGATAAGGTTTGCACCCCGAAGTTTATGGGAGGTCTGGGTATAAAAGATATTGAGAAAATGAATGAGGCCCTCATTGCTAAAATGGGCTGGAGAATGTTGTCTGAGAAACAACCCTTGATTGATTTAATCAAAGCAAAATATTTAAATAATCAAACTGTGTACTCTTTCCTACAAGATGAGCACCTCCCCTATGGTTCCATTTTTTGGAATAATCTGGTCAAAGAGCAGAAATTTCATCAAGCAGGGTAGTAAATGGAAAGTGGGGGATGGTAGGGACATAAACTTCTGGGAGGATAATTGGTTTAATGGCAATCTCATGGATAGATTTGGGGTGGTTAAGGACAGTCTTATAAGCAAGTATGGCATTAAAATCAAGGACTATATTGAAGGAAATGGTACCAGCAAGAATTGGAAAAAACTTACTGTGGAGAGAATTGATCTGAAGCAAATTACTTCCTCCCTTCAAGATCAATTAGATCTTATTCCATTAAGTCAGCTGGATTCCAAGGATGAGCTGGTATGGAATAATTCCAATGATGGGAATTACTCTGTCAAATCTGGATATAATAATTTCTTCCACAGTAGTCAAACAGAGTTCAATTGGAACAAGATTTGGATGTCTGAATTAACTCCCAAAATAAATTTTTTCCTTTGGCTGGCTATCAGAGGCAGGATTCTTACCACTGACAACCTGATGAGAAGAGGATTTATAATTCCTAATAGGTGCCATCTTTGTAAGAAAGATTCAGAGGATATCAGCCACCTGTTCATACATTGTGAGTATGCCACCAGAATATGGAGTTTTTCCCTCTCTAAATTTGAAGCTCTCTGGGTGTTGCCGAAGGATCTTAATCAGCTATGGACTCAATGGAACCCACCCTTTAGGCATTGTGTTGTTAAAAGGATCTAGAAGCTGGTTATCCCTCATTTAATCTGGAGGATATGGAAGGATAGAAATGATATTATCTTCAGAAATAAGAAGCAAAACTATAAACTTAGTATTGGTAAAATTTCTAATGGTATCAAAGAGAATATTGCTAGATTTAAACCCCCCAAGAACAAGAGATATCCAGAGAATGAAGAATACATCTTATCCAATTGGCAGATAGGAACTATCAACAGTCGGAGCAATCCCGGGAATAGCATTGATAGATCTTTGATTAAATGGCATCCTCCTGATTTTAATTGGTATAAGTTGAACTTTGATGGGGCCTCTAAGGGAAACCCTGGGATTGCGGTAGGAGGAGGAGCGATACGGGATCATAAAGGTAATATGATTGCTGCATATGCTGGGAAAATGGGAATTCAAACTAATCATTTTGCCGAAGCATTATCTGCTTTATGGGGCCTGAGAATTTCCCAGACTCAAAATATTTAGAACCTCATTATTGAAGGGGACTCCCTGAATATCATTAATCTTCTTAAACAGTGCTCATCTCCAAGTTGGAGCATCAAGGATTTTATCTCAGAGTCCATAAGTATTAGTCATACTTTCAATAACATCAGGATCATGCATACTTACCCAATGGAGGGTAATAAATTGGCGGATGCGCTGGCTAATTATGGCATTAATGTTAACCTCACTGTTTGGGATAATAATAGCATCCCTAAGCAGCTTCAAAACAACATTCATGCGGATTTCTATACGCAAGCAATATCTAGAGCTGAGTCATGATTTTTGGGTGTGGATCAGCATCAATAATACTCCCACACATGTTGAATTAAAGAATATGATGATGCAAATCATGTCAAATAAACAAGATAGTGTGAAATATATGGGGAATTCCAAGTGGAGTTACATTGATTTGAAAATCACGCATGCGGGCTGCACTGCGACTGCTAAAAGCCAGATACAAAGCTCCACGGAAACCGAAGATAGTAGTAATGTGATTGATGACAGGGATATGGGCTATTCCCACATGCGATTTTCCACAGGCTCAGATCAGCAGACACATAGTCATTCGTGGGAAAAGCAACGGCTCTCATTTCCAATATTGTGCGGATTACAATAGCAAAAAGCGGACTGGTTTCAGCGCACACAAGAATTTGGGATTTTGTTGCAAAGCTAGTTAAGCACAGAGAAGATGGGGGGTCCCCCTTGCCAAATTAAGCCAAGTGCGGACCCGGACTGGAAGGATAATATTGAGCTATGGAGCATACTCAGCAAGGGTGGCATCACCAACTTCATGGAGAAGGTTTAGGGGCATGATCAAAGCATTTCTGTGTGTTTTGTGAAGGATTGGAAGGAGCGGACTGTTGAATATGGGGGGTAGAAGATCTTGGTCAATGAAGAACTTATTGCTGAAGCGACCGGCCTTACTTTGGAGGGCTACCGTTTCTTTAACAAAAGGGTCGACAGAGATGTTGAAGAGAGGAGATTTGTGGAGGGATCTGAGAAGCTGATATATGTTACAGCGGGCCTGCTTGTTAGCTCGATCCCTCTGCCTTATGATGAGGTTACTCGCATGATGATATAGTTCATCTCCTTGGAAGGAAGGTTTGTCACTGTTCCTGCTAAGCATCTTATCTTTCTTAACCACTTCTGTAGGAATCGCTTGGTTTGTTTTTCCCCGTTACTTGTTGAACTCTCTTGAGCACTCCATTTTGGAGTTTCAGAAGCATACCTGGGTGGTTCCTTTACACCAAGGGCTTATTTTTAATGCTACATAAATCACTGTCTTCTTAAGTATCCTGGTCTCCCATCCTCTCCTAGCTTGGTTACCCCTCTGCCGGGTTCTATACTGCTGCCAACCCTGGTTCTCCATTCTTTGCCCCCGCCATTGCTGTTGTCACCCCCCCCTGCCAGCCATCCAAGTTTCTTCTTCCATTCCCCCTACTGCTGCTCTGTCATCACTAATCCGGAACTATGATAATTCTTCACCGGGAACTCCTCGTGCTATGATTATTTACTAATGCACAGCCTTTAGTTTGGTGGATGTAATCTGGAAACAAAACAACAACATAACACCAAGAATACCATCGACTATGATAAGACGGAATGATGACAAATCTGAAATATCAAAGTAAATGATAATATTAACATGAAATTGTTACAATCTCACCCATGAGGTACTTCAAGTGTTATTGACTTCACTTGCCTTTCACCAAGACTATGGGAGAAACTTTACAATTACACCTCTTAATGGCTTCTTCAACACACCTTTAAACTGATGGCTTCATTTGCACACTTCTTACAATATTTCTCACTACTTCCTTCTATGCTAAATGAGGGGGGTGGCCTCTCTATTTATAGAACTTCCAGGCTTATCCATCTTATCTCTAAGATAGGATAAGAAATCCACTCTGACGAATCATATTCCATACCTTAACTCTTATCTGTACATGTAAGCTTATCTTTTAAGATAAGATAAACCTTATCATTTTACATGGGTTCCACAGTTTTAGACTTTTTACAAATAAAATACACAAAATATTTATGACCTCATTCCTTGTCCTTATTACCAATATGAATATTTCTAATTCCTAATCATGTAGACCCTACTTCTCTAATTACCCAAACTTTGACATTTTAACATTACCGGACCACTTACGACAAATATTTACTTTTTACAACATTCCTATTGTACTTTGACTGTTACCGTACTCCACATTATTGGCGGCACTGTACTGATGGCGCCGTTATCTTCTATCAGACGCTACTACTAATTATACTTAACAACATCCTATTCCTAATACATACATTAATGAAATAGAAATTACGGAGGAAAATTTTGGTCCCCGACAACTCCCGCCCCCCACTTCGCCTCCACCTCGAATAGACCGGTTACCAGGGCTTCTAGAAAGCTTAACCTTGAGACTCTTGCTGTGGAGAAGGGGCCTCATGAAATTGAAATTGCACATGACCTTCTGAATATTAGCAGTGCCAGTCCCCGGGATGTGCATATGGAAAGATCTTCAAAAAGGCTAGATTCCTTAGAGGCTGATATGAAACTGCTGAAGGATGAGGTTAAGAACTTGGCAAAACAGAAAGGTAAGAGGAAAAAGGAGGAGGAGGTGGATATTGATAGCAGCCAGATTGATGATATCTACAAGAAGTTGAACTCCTTAGACTCCCGTTTAGGGAAGGCCAAAAATCGACATGATTACAACATGGCCATCTTTAGGGCGATTGAGGAGTTCATTGAGCAACATGTCAAAAGTGTCTCCAACCTCAGTGGAGTTCCGGAAACACTTTGGGGTAACGATAAGGAAAGCAAAAGGACCATTGAGCAGTTGGATAATACTGACGCTGCCCACATGACAACTTTGGGTATGTTCCACTCCTGCAAGAATATCAAGACCAGCATTGACAAAGCTGCCAAAAAGTAGTTGTAGATGCTTTAGCTGTTCTTGTATGTTTTTATGTTGTTTTTTTGCGGTCTCTCTACTGCTTTTTTGCAGTATTTTTGTTGTTTTGTCTCGTTTGGGTAGCTGTTTTTTGGCTACTTTGAGCTTCATTGTCACATTTGGATTCTGATCCTTTTCTCTTTAGTTCTCATTCCTATTCTGGCTCCTAGGCCATCTTTTATACTCAAGGGTATAGTCCCTTTCAAAAAACTATTTGCCAATAATAAAAAAAATAAAAACCTTTAAACTTTAATCATCAAAAAATTAGAAATCAAAGAATATGTATTTAACATATCATATTAGGACTAATCAAAATTAATTAATAAACAACATTAATTAATAATACTAATAATTAAATACAAGAAATAATATTGTATCATTTAATAATACCTATAATATTTAATTAGTAATTTACATTACGAAAAAATAAAATGATTGTTGCAATACACATGGACATAATGGGCGTATGTCCATTCTCATACAAACAATCATTTTTTTAATCTTGTATTGAAAAGGCATATGCCCCATTCTCATATAAGAATCATAGAAGAAAAATACACTTATTTTGAATGGGCATATGTTCATTCTCATATGTAAACAAACATTTTTATCTTGTATTGAATGTGCATATGCCCATTTTCGTATAAGAATCATATAAGAGAAATAGAGGTAATATATATATTTTTAGAATGGAGAGTTTCCCATTCCCACATCCTTTATAGTGATATAAAAATGATTAATTTCATTATTGCTTAAATGAGGTAGAATGGTTAGAATAGGCATATGTCCATTCTCATACAAATAAAGAGTTTTATGATTGTGATGAAAATAAGAATATGTGATTTCTCATATACACAGATTTTTGTCATTGTAATGAGAATGGATGTTTTCCCATTCTCATAAACTCAATATAGAAAGAAATAAAAATCATCCTACGTGGAACATAAAGAACGAATGACAATTACATCCTTTTATGAAAATGTTTAAAATGGACAGATGCTCATTTTCATAGTCAGGGAATATGGGAAGTAAGAGGAATTCTTGTAAAAGTAATTTATGCTATGTTAAAATGATGAAGATATTTAGATGAAGTGGTTAGAAATTAAGTGTCTAATTAGCTTTTATTTAACCACTTATATTTAATTATCATCGTTTAAATTTAACCTTGTCTATTTAACATCTATTTGGATGAAGTGGTTAGCAAATGGATATGTAACCTCTATTTGTTTCTCATTATTTAAATTTAATTGATTCAAGCTCAATTATAGTTTAGAAATTGTGTTATAAATATTGTCAAATTATATGCATAATTTTGAAGTATTTACAAACCTTACTAAATTATAGAAGTTTGCAGCTCATGTGCTGTGTATTCAATATACTTATGGTTGTACATACATGGTAATTTTTAATTTATTTTATGCAATGCTTTAATATTTTTCCCATCATCTCACAAACTTTGTATTTTATGTTGTTACAACAACGTAATCTTTTGCATTTGTAGAGGATGATCATGTGGACTTGTTTTCAAAGGGAACCGAAGTTCCAAAGCGAAGAGTATATCCAAGAAGGAAGACACTACATTGCAAAGATGTGGGAAGAGGATTTGTGGTTGTTAGTGTTAACATAGTATTGGATGGAAGAGTAAAATTTCCTTACTCAGTTGATGAATTTGAAACCTTGGCAGATGTCAGGAATAAAGGATACTACATTACTTTGGAAGAGATTTAATTGTGAAAGCATGCAAATTCATTCATTCCCCCCCAATTTGGGAATTGAAAGCATTTACAGTGGTTCAGATAATTACAATGCAGAGAGTGATGGAGATTCAAATGATGACAGTGAAAGAACCACCAATACAGGTCCTAAATATAGAAAAGATTTTTTCACAGACAATGTCACTCTCAAACAAAAATCTTTTAGCAAATATAATGATATAACCATGGGTTATATAAATCATGTGCTAGAATTTCATGAAATTGACGGAGAGAGGTTGGGTCCTTTGAGTTTTGGTGTATGCATAGAGATTGTGGAAAATATGTGTTCAGAATGCTCTAACTCTCTAGAACCTAATAAAACAATTGTTTGGCCAATAAAACATTTGATTTTCAATGAAACAAGAAGTTCCCTTATGATTAAGCAAGGGGGTGCTCAAATGGTTGGTCTATGTCTTGTACATAGTGATCAAGTAGATATTTACAATGGGCCTGTTTGTGTAAGATCTAACCAAAAATTCAATCCGTTGAAGGATGTGTTTAATGGAAACATGTTATTTATATGACCAGGAAATGATAATGAAAAGATATGGATGAGGATAGTAGATGTGGATATTTTACTTCAACAAGAAGGAAATGATGTAAATAAAAAGATGAGAGTTCAATATTAGAAACTTGCAAGAAGAAGAGAAGGTAAAAAATTGTATCGGGATTATTTAAAGCCAAATAAAATATGGACCATCCTAGAAGAACCTAAAGAAGATATCAATGTGGATAGCATCATCTGGGCATGGACACCAAACAAAAAAGGAAAAGTGGATACATAAAGATACTTTATGAAGGGCACGTGGCCATTAAATTATACCTTGAATTACTTGAATCGGATAAGGAATGTTGACTTGAACAAACTATTGAAGTTTACAAATTTAAATGTGAAATCATTTTGGCCTGGGATGTGGGTTTTTTTAAAAAAATATTCTAAACCTTGGTCCTATAAACTTTACAGTTGTACTATTATTTTATAATTAAATGAAAGAATGAGTATTATATTACATTGGAATATTTTTCCGTAATATAATTCTATAAAATATTGTATTTCTTATGGAACTCTAGCATATTATTAATGCATTATTAATAATATGATTTCCACCAAGCAATTAATTTAATTTGAAAAAAAATCCTTAATTATGATCTAAGTTTACAAGGAGTTGGATCTTGTGATTTAAAGGGACATGGATGTGATTTACAAGGAATTGATTTTAAAAATTCATGTTATGTAATGAATTGATGCATGTCTTCATTACAACCACAAAATTATATGGTATTTTCCTAAGGCTATGTGCATAAGTCTAGATAAATTATTTATTAATTATTCTAATAACTTTATAAAATGCAAACCTTTGTGAAGTCTAGATACTAAATTATTTTCCTAGAATCCCCTAATTCTTGAACGTAAAAATATAATATTTAAAGTGCCAAGATATATTTTTTATTGATCTCAATAAGAGTTTATAGCAATGCTATGTGACTTAACCTATTGTCTGCCAAGATATAAATTTTCAAAAAAGGTAAAAATCTCTCATATATGAATTATAGAAGAAATATATATATATAAAGTTGATACACATAAAAATAATTTGGAAGACTTACCTTGGTCTTCCTCTTGGAACCAAAAAGATCCAAATGAGCATGTGGAATACCTTGTTGGATAGGTTTCAGAGAAATTTTACTGGTTAAAAGGGCTCTATCCTTTCTAGTGTTGGGAAGTGCCTTCTTATTAAAAGCACACGTCAAAAGCTGCCGATTTACATCATGTCCTTATTCTTTATCCCAATGGTAGTGGAAAAAATTGAAAGAATCTAGAAAAAATTTCTCTAGAAAGGAACTGAAGATAAGAATAGGATGCACTTGGTGACTTGGGACAAGACATGCAACAGTAAAAAATTTGGAGGCATTGACATCAAATAAATCCATACTATGAATGTCGCTCTTGTCTTTAAAATGGGATGGCGACTTGTGAAGGAATAACAACCATGGACCAATCTCATTAAAGCTAAATATCTAAATCAAGGACGTACTATGGAATACCTTAATAATGTTAGTCACCCATTGGGATCTTTGTTTTGGAAAATATTTTCAAGACCAGGAAAGAGCTTGTTGTATGGTGTAAATAGACACTGAGCACGAGGGACAACATAAGTTTATGGAAAGACAACTGGGATGACTTTAGCACACTTTCAAATAATGAACACTGGGAACAACTCAAAGGCAACCTTACTGTAGCATTAAGGTGATAGGTCTATGACTATATTCAAAACACTGATGACAAACTGTATTGGAAAAATCCTTGAGTCCTTTACCCCCAATTCACAAGGAGATTCTTGGGGAACGTTAAACCACTCTAAACCTCATACCCATTATTCATACCCAAAATCAACATAAATTTAACGTGGTAACTATTTGGTGAGATCAAGGTATCAGATGTATGCCAATGAACCTATCAATAACTTCCCTTGGAAAAATATTTTGTTGAAAGAAATTACACTGAAAATTAATCAATTCCTTTGGTTTATTCTCAACTAAAGGCATACTCACCATAGAAAATCTCATCAAAATAGGGTCCACCATGCTGAATAGATGATATCACTGTAAGATGGATAATGAAACTATCTGACATCTTATTCTTCACTGACCAGTTGCTAGTTCTCTATGGAAGCTTATCTTTAAAAGGTTTGAAGTCATGGTATTTTCCAAAAGATATCATACAAGCCTGGATACAATGGAAAACTCCTTTTAAGCATGATCTTCTTCGCAAGATGTGGAAAATTATTTTCCCCTCACACCATCTCAAGAATCTTTAAATCTTGTAACTCAATAATTTTTAGAGATACTAACATGACCATTAAAAGTATCCTCAATGAAACCATAGTGGCTATAAAAGAAAACATATTCAAATTTAAACCTCCCAAAAAAGCCATATATCCACAGGAGTAAGTTAGATATCTTAAGGCATGAAATATTGATATAAAACAATGTATTGCCCCTATTTAAGGCATTGGAAGGTCTTTTGTACAGTGGATTCCCTTTTCTGAAGACTGGTATAAAGATGAAATTTTATGGTGCCCTCCAAAGGCAACCCTGATCTAGTTGGAGGATGGGGGTCTAATCAGAAAATAACAAGGGTCATCTTATTGCAACATATGTTGGTCCTATGGGTAAGCAAACTAACCACTACTCTGAGGCTCTAGATTTTCTCATGGGAAGCATACTTGCTAGGACTCTCAACATGGGAAACATCATTATCGAAGGTGACTCAATGAACATTGTCAATATTTTCTCTAAGTCCCTAACTCCTAGTTGGATAATTAGATAATTCATTAATGAAGCCCATAATTTATGCAAAGGTCTAGTATCATTTTGAACCATGTGTATAGAGAAGGAAATAAATCTATGGATTCGCTTGCAAATATAGGAGTTTTTATTAATGATTATAAGGAATGACATGAATAAAATGACACTCCCACTGAAGTTAGAAATATCATTTCAAATGAAATGAACACTCTCATAAGTACTTCTTAATCGGTGGTGTCAGCATGTGTGTAATCCTACAACAAGATATCCATGGAAATTCAGGCATCCCCAAATTTATTCTTCCATGCTTTTGAAAACTGGGTGTTTTTTTTCATACTGAGCATTTTAGGGAGATGGAAGCGGGTTTTATCCCTACAACACACATGCATACAAGTTGTCAATGGGCTGTTGGTACTGGTAGTAGCTTTCAGTTTAGCCCATCAAATTCTCTGAGGGTTTTTTATAATGGGTGGTGCCCCTTTCCGTGTAGAACCTATCTTTGACCCACAATGGCAGGATCAAATTGAGCTCTAGGAGACCATAAATATAGAGGGCTTCACCAATTTCATCCAACGCATAAAAGGGCATGACCAATATATCTCTTTACAATTCATGGCGATTTGGAAAGACTGTAACATCTCTTTCAGAGATAGGGACTTTCAAATCATTGAAGAATTCATCTCATTTATTGCCAGGCTAAGCATGGAAGGGAACAAAAATGATAGGTAAGTAGAAGAAAAAATATTTCTAGATGATGGAGAAAATCTTGACATCAAAAAGCAAGGCATTCTAGTTTCTTCTATCTCATAGCCATGTGATGAGGTGGCACATATGATGGTGTGTTATGTCACATTATAGGGAAGATTATCCACCATTCTGCAACATCACTTGGTCCTGCTTAACCACTTTAGGTGTGAGGTGAAGGTAATTCCCTCCTACTACATTTTTTATTCAATGGAAAATTCTATTCTAGAAGTTTCAAGTCATAAGAGGACTATTCCTCTTCACCAGGGAGTCATTTATCTCATTAATCAATACATATCTAATGTTTTCACCAACGAACCCTACCCTACTATGGTTTTTCCCCTTCCCAAACAAAATCACTTTTTCTCCCAAAATCCCATGTACCATGACTTAGTCTCAGAACCACCCCCTAAAAGGATTCTTCAAGGTAGCAGGAAAGACAAGGAAATTTTGTGCACTAGCCAGAATGACATTGAATTATTGGTGGAAGATAGCCCTCCCATAGTTCTTCCTACCATAGAAGAAGGCTCTAGTTTGGAAAATAAATTCAACATGTAAGATGATATTGTTAAAACCATTGAGAACAATGTAGAATTTGTTCTTCAATATACTGTTTAGGAACAAGATTTGGACCCCCAACACTAGCCTCAAAGAGGAAATTGTCACCCCTAAAATCTAAGATTAAATATCTAGAGGAAAAACACATCAACTACTTAGCTATGCAAAATGCTATTCTGGATCTTATGAAAGTCCACATCTACCAAAATTTTGACTCTAGTGGCATCCCAGACTCGGCATGGAAGAATGGAAATATTACAAAAAAGTTTAAGGCTATAAACTGGGACTCCACCATTGGCATAGTACCAAAAATATACTAGGCTTTCAGGCTTGCTTTAAATTTTTTCAATAAATCTGTTGGTTAGTGTTGTTGGCTCCTTGTTCTTGGTGCATTTTGTTTTTGTGTTGTTTTCTTGCTGCATTTTTGTTTTTTTGGTTTGATGTTGGGATCTTTGTAGGAAGATGACACCTGCCTTTATTTTCTCCTTTTTTTCTCTTTTGGCTGAGGTGTGGACCCCACAGATAAAAAAAAACACACTGTTATATTTTTTTAATCTTGGTTGTTGAGCCTCTAGTTATGACCTTGGGTAAGGTCCCTCCAAAAACCTGTTATCCATAATAAAATAAAGAATTAGGAACATGCTTGTTACCATGATTTTTATGAGAATGGGCATATGTCCATTCTCATAGACTTAATAGCTATTTCTTATTTCATACAACATATACCCATATCACATTGGTTTTATTTTCATAAGGGATCAAATTGTCTCATATAAGAATCATAGAAAAATAATTGAGATAAATCAAATACACATAAAAAGGATTAGGAACATAGTTTTACTGTAAGTGTGTTGAGAATGGACATATTCTCATTCTCATAAACTCAATATAGAATTAGGAACATACTTGTATGACATAGTTTAAATATTCAGATATGATATTACACTAATTAAATTTCAATAATAAACATATTGGAATCTGATATCACAATAGATAAAAACCAATAATGGTAATTTAGGAATCCAATTTCAATAATTATAAAACTATAATTAATAATACTATAAATCTAGATTCTTAGTAAAATGTCCATATTTAACGAAATCATGGTTAAATGCATATGTGATTGAATGGACATAAGTTGATATTTAAATGCAAAGATTTTTGCCTTTACTTAGAATTCAACTTAATAAGAAGAATGTTATACTTGTATGTATTTACTTGATTAATGATCAAAGTATGTTTTATGGGAATACTACATTGGGCATATTTAAACATGTAACTTGTAATTAATTAGATTCAAATGTATGATCTCTAATTAAGTAAATGACGTCTTGGAAACTCTTGTTAGTCCCTTAGGTGTGAAATCTACCATTGGGAATACCGTTGATTATCAAGGATTTCCAAGTCGGGAATAAATAAAACTATTAAATGTGTCAAGATACAATGTTTCAATTAGCGGAACTAGACATGATATGTTATCATATCATGTTGCTGTGTAGTACACAATTAATGGTGTATGCCATTACTTGGCTACTGGAGCAACTACTATGATGTTATATCTTGCCAAGCTCCTCTAAATGTACCTATTGTAAAGCCATGGATTCAAGTACGTGTTAGGTATGAATTTAGATTAGTGATATGGTTAAATCAATATGTGGATTTATAGCTACAATCACTAAAAATAGTGAACATGTTTAAGAGATTATAAAAATGCAGATGTTATTAATTGACCTAATTAACAGTAATGGTTATAAAGGAACAGTTAGGTTTTCAACTATGCACATAATAACTTAAGACTGGAAGGGAATTTATATAACAGAATCAGGTGATGGACAAGTTCCTAATGATGAGTGTGTCATCGTGGAACCAAGTATGGAATAATTATCTCTGAAACTTTACGCAAAGTAGTGTAAGCTACTGATTACACTGTCTTAGATTCACCAAAGATCTAATATGTCAGATGCCTAGATGGGATTCAATGTCTGAGCTTCAGGTATGCACTTAGAAAATTATACTTGATTGTCAATACTTGACAAAGGAAAACCAAATAATACACATGATGTACTAGCTCGTAAAGGGTGTTTTATATCGTAAAGAGTGTTTGAGGGAGGATTAAGTAGGATCTATAGACTCTCATGCAACTGTAAATGGTTTTGTGACTATTATCAGATGGATTCAATTTTAGGTTTATGCTGGAATTTAAATACTGTGTATTTAAATCAGTGAAGCATAGAATTAAACATATTAAGATTATGTTTGGTTTCAATATATGGGTATTTAAATCAATTAATCATAAAGCAAGGAAGAAAATCCCTATAATTGAAGTGAAAAAAGTGGTTGTTACATTTTGGTATCAAAGATGAAGGTTGCAGCTCTTGGACCTATTGAGTCCTTATGCTTATTGAATTCTAATTTTTATTAACAACACAAAAAATAATGGGAGAAGGATGTACCATGGATAACAAACTAGACCAAACAATGTTTTAGGTTCAACAATAAGCCAATTAGAAAATACTTTAACAGTCCTTCGTGACACACAAAATTGGAAGGATGCTGGAAGCAACTGCTAAGCGTGAGAAGGATCATCGAGGTTAAACAACTTGTGTTGAATGATAACAATCAACAAAGGGTTACTCAATTGTTGAAATTTCTTAACGACAAATTTGGAACTTAAATCCAATATGAAGTAAAAACCCACACAGGGTAGATGAAGTAGGTAGGAAAGGACTATCTATTGTAGTAGCAGTAACTTGAAAGGCCAATTAAGGCTAGAATGAAATCTGCAAAAAAAATACACAAAATTTAAGAGTATAAGAATACAAGAGAATTATCTCTTCCTTACCATTGACTACCAGGAAAAAGATAATGGAAGGGAAAAAGGTAGAAAATGTGATCTGTCAGAGTGAAACACAATAGTAAAGCGTGTTGTAGTTTTCTAAATGAAGGGACCAAGTCTTTCCTAACAGAATATCAGGAAAGATAATTAAGACTACCTTTATCTATTTTAAAATATGACATTAATGCAGATAAGTTCCTTGTATGTAGTGAATAACTGAAAACTATATTAACATTCGGATTATTTAATAGAAAATAATAATAAATTTTCATTAGCCACAACCTTATATTAGTTATCATGACATTTTCATTATTTAAACTCATTAGGAAAAGGGGATGACATACTTAATTTCAAATAGGAAACTAAGATGTAGTAATTAAAATTTTGTTGTTTGGCTGAAAAACCAATGTCTTAATGATGCATGAGCATCAAATATAGATTTTACATAGGATGAAAACATCCAATTTTTGATTGAATGTGTAACTTGGCTTTCCACAGGTACTTTAGGTAAGCTCTTGGAGATAACTAGCCTGAAAAAGGATGAATGGGATCAATAAGGGTTTCATTAGGTAAACTTGCTTTATAAGTTATAAAATGTGATAAACACCTAATGAGTGGGAAAATGAATCATGTGAGCAAGAGTCAAGGAGATGTATGTGATGATAACTGACTAAGAGACCCATAAATGAACAAAAGTAATTGTACCATCTCATTCCATCTTGATGAGGAGCAAATATATTAATACTTAAATAAGTATTGAAAGAATAAAAGCTTAGTAAAGGACTATTTTGCATGTACTTGACTATGTTGTAGTGCACATATGATTTTTCTTGATATCAAAAAATAATATAAAGATGATTTTTAGATAGATCAAGGTATCTGAATCCTTACATAATGTCCTTACAGGTAATTTTTGTATCTTTGCATGATTTCTTAAGTGACATAGTTGGAACAACCCTAAATGGTTGTGACAAGTAATATTACTAAGGTTTTGAATTTGAGGCTTAATAAATAGAAGGGATGTTTAAATCTATCATGGTAACCATTGAATCATGGGAAAAAGTTGAATGCTCCTAGAGAAGATTTGATATGAGATTCATGTTCCAAGACCTTTATGCAAAAGTTATTTGAGATTTCAACCCATTCCTCTACCTAGTGTTTGTAAGAGGAAGAAAGGCATGAGTTTGAAAGGTACTCATTAAGGTTTTTCAATATTGAAACCTTCTGACTTGAAGAAGTATACACAGGTATAGAGAAATCATTTCTTGAAAGTTGTTAAACTCTATTTTCTAGGATTCTAAAGAACAACAAGGACTAAGGAACCAACTGTAATTTAATGAAATGGTACGAAGATGGAGTTTGAGGTAATAAAGAACCCATGAGGTATGTTATAACTATAATTTCCACCTATTTGAGCCATAATCCTATAATAGAACTTTGGAAACTAGAATTGGAGGAGATATGGAGTGTTGGTGACCTTGTTCATGGTAAAGGGACTTAACTTTCTGAACAAACTTTCTTTACTGAACCCTAAGCCTGATTCAAGAGAAATATTGAATAATTATGATGCAATTTCAAGATTATTAATAATAGTTACCAGAAAAGGGTAGAATACAAAGTACATACCTATTAAGGAAGGTTAGAATACTATGGATCTAGACCATGGACCAAATATTAATCCCGAGACTTAACAACAAGGAAATACATCAAAATGGGTGCCTAGGAATGATTAAAATAGGTCATGGAAACCTCAGTTGGAGGAAAAGGCACATGAGAAAGCCCTAAAGAGGAACTAATAGAAGTCTTAGGCTTTGAAATTTAAATTCTGATTTGATGAGTTCTTTAAGGACTTAAGACTTAGCGATCAAATTTTACTGTTCTGACATATTTTATTGCTTTTCTAATATGGAAAATAAGCAGTACCTAGAAACATGCAAATTTAAAATCCAAAATGGAAAAGAGAGGAACAATTGGGATGATTTAAGTAAACATTGACTATGAAATTATGATGAAGGTATCCAAAGGGCGGAAACCATTTAAGTATTCGGATAAACACAATCAAAAGAGGAAAATCGCTGTGTAAATTTCAAAGAAAATTGAGGATTGAAAAAGAAGGGTCTGTAAAAGCAAGTGAATGATGAAACAAACCAACCTTGCAAGAATTGGGAAAAATCTAAAAACAATGTTTCCTAGTTTGTGTTTGTGTTATAAAAATTGTTTTTGATTATCGTTATTATATATTAAAAAATATTTCTTGATATGATTGGTAGTAGTGACAAAAAATTGGTCATATTTTTGGTTGTGTGACAATTCTTATTGAATTAAAAGCTGTTACAACTAGTAAATTTGAGTAGAGATCTGAAAAAGTGTAAATTTTCATGAAAAATGATGACTGCAACTAAGTATGGAAAAAGTTACCAATCCCATTAAATATGTTTTACAGTTCCAAATTAAAGGGAAATTCCACATAAGGAAATTTATTCAACCTCGTAATAGGAAATGAAGTTGATGTGTATGGGCCACTAACGATGGAAGTAGTATTTGAGAAATCCACTAGGTAGGAGCAAAAGATCCAATCCATTACTATTCATAGGGATAAGAAGGGTAAATTGAATAACACTCCTTCACCATTATCACCTGGAAAGACATGGGGGAGGAAGGAAGAGAATAAAAATCATAATGATGGAAATAACACTACTGTAAACATTACAAATATTGGACAAGAAAATATTTCTGGTATGAATGACAGGTTTGAAAGGGAAAGAACTTTTGTTGATTACTTCAAAATTGGTGACAGTGGTCACTACACTAAGGATTGTCCCTTGAGAAACAAGGAGAACAATCCATAGAAAAATATTTAGGATGCAATTGCAAACCAACAGATTGAAAAAGAAGTGAAAAATGAAGGAGTTGAAGACTCTAGAAACTGAAAATTTCAAGGTGATACTAGTTAGACTAATGGTACAGTCTAGAAGAGATTAAAACAATGGGTTTTTCTTGATATTATGATTACTAAAAACTTATTTTTTGGATAATTTATTTTATTTTCTATCAAGTATTTGACGTACTTGATATTTTTAATGATAAGTTGATTGAATAAATATTTTTAATTTTTTTGTTTTAAAGAAAAACCTTGAATAAGAGTTGATTACATCCATCACGATGTTATTATAAATTCTAGAAAACTAGAATTTTTGCAAGTTCATACTATTCAGTTTGAGTACTTAATGGTTGAATAAGTAATCTATTACTTATTTCTTAAATTATGTTTTTATTTAAAAGTTAATCATCGGGACAATGATGCCTGTAAGGAGAGAGGTATGTAATACCCCTGTTGATTGTATCAGTTGTGTTATGATTTCCGTGATGATTGGCATAAAATTACAGAAACATAATTTTGCTCGGTCATCTTGCTAGGGTGATATGTGAATGCATTAGCAAGACATTATTATGATTATCTAATGAACTGGTACACTTGTATATATTGGTTTTTTTAAATTTGTATTTTATGACAATCTGATCAGATATACTCGTGGATGATGATAGAATCGATGTTATGATTACCTTTCTATTTGCTGAACACTTTGATGAGCTTAATTACTATGGCTCTAGGATAATGTGATATAGTTTCAGAAGAAGAGAAGTATAACATTGATGAGGTAAGCTCTATAATTATTTCTATTTCAATTTATGACCTTGGTAAGATAAGGGCCTGGTCTAGTTTGTTGTGAGATTTATTGGATTACTAAGTAAAAATGATACTTCTGAATAATACACTGGATCGATTTGAAATGATCCAGGCTATTATCCTGAGTCATCATTACAATGATATAGACTGTAGTGATTAAGGAATTTCTTAAAGGCCATAAGGTTATTATTATTGATAGGCCCAATTTGATAATAAATGTATCCTAATTCTGAACTCATATTCATATTTGTTTACAATCATAAAGGCTTTTATTACACTAACTAAGCCTTTTCGTGTATAGACACATACAGAAGGGACCTATGGGATTGTCATTATGAACTTAAGTTATTTGTGATCAAAATTATAAGGTCCTAGACCAATATCTAAGGGTAAAGTACTATTGGGAACCTAATTATTAAAGATAAGGTTTACATTGCTATTCTAGAGAACAAAGGCTTATAAGCCTTGGCATTCTTATGTCGAAAAGGTATGAACTAAGTATGACCATGTTAGGGTTCGAAGTATTAAAACTCACCTAAGGTTCTATTGTTGGGCCAACATCATATTAAACATGGCTTGTGATTTAAATGAGGGGTGCTGAGGTAAGATGGAATTATTTCCTAGTCTGCATGTACTCTTGCATATTAATGAGAGAATGTTAATGATCACCATCAACAAGTTAGTGGGAAATTTAAGCTAGTTTTAGTAAACTATTTTTTATGTGAATTGGAATAATAAGTTTAAAATGGCCAAAAGTTAATTAGTAAAAAGTGGCATGAACAATGCATGGTACTCTCTTGCATTAAATTGCATTTATTAAGGCCACAAATCTTGGGCCAGGTGAAAGGTGGTGGAAGAACTAGAATGGTTTGTGGATTTGATTGATGATTCAATGGTTTTGGAGCTCTTTTTGCTCTGCATGCTAAAATTGGTTTTTACCATTTTTAGATGAAGTTGTCTTGTGATATTTTTGGGCATGCAAGCTATTATTTTAAAGTTATGCATGCAAATTACATTGAGGAAATTTGATAATTTGTTTCTATAAATAAGCATGGGGATTGTTGAGGTTTTTTTTTTTTACTATGGAGTCAATATTTGAGTTGAGTTTCAGGAGGGCTTGGAAAGAAAAGAAGGAGGAAACAAAATCCCATAACAAGAATGATGAATTCTACCCCCATCCTAAGGGCTTATGCCTTCTTACATTTATGTAAATAAAATATTTTCATTTATTTTACTTATGGGTTATCATTATTTCATTTTATTTTATGCTTTGGTTAAATTAAACCTTAGAAGTTTTCTAAAATTGGATGTCTATCTCTAGTTCATTTTTCGGTATTTGAATGCAAGGTGATTTCTATGTTCTTATGGAGGATAGTTTATGGATTCTAGTAATCTAGGCTCCTTGCATTCATCTTCTTTTAGATATTTGGATAAGTATTTAATAGATTTGGGTCTTGTGTTTTATTAAATAACTACCTAGAAGTTTGGGGTGACATTTATATGTAAATATAAGTGGGTGTTCAAATTCAAATCCGTGATTTAACTATGGAAACCAATCATTATTTTCACCTTGTTGTGTTGCTACTATGATGAAGGCTGAAATGTGGGGTCTACAGTGCATTAAGTTACTATGGTTGTGTTTTCTCTCTTTATTTAAAGGTATGCTTGGTAGTAAGCATCTACCAATTCACCCAGGTCTTGTTTTGGTTTATGGGATTATCCCATAAAATTAGGTGTCATTGATAATTATTCAAACCTGAATTGAATCCTCAAATTTAATTTTAGAATTATATATTATTGGTCCTTTTTGGGGTTACTATGGGCATACATTGACTGTTTTAGTCATACCTCAAACTATCTTGCTTTCTTCAAGAGGAACTAGTTCACTCACCCTAGAGTTTGGTGTTTGAGCCAGCCATTGTTTCTGTATAGTCATGTCAAATATCAGGGAATTGGTTCTTAAGCTTTAATGCTTCACAGGGAAGAATCCTATTCTTGTAGCTGTAATTAGGAAAGATTTAATGATATCTCATGGGATGTGTTTTCATTCATGAGTAAATATAACGTTGTGAATTCAAAAGTAATTGAGAAGATGAAACTTTTCTGTGGGTAGTTGATGGATGTCGTTTGGACATTACAAAATATAAGGGTAAACAAAGTTACCTTGCTTTCCCTCTATGTATCTTATTGCTTATGGCTATTGAGTTGGATGATTATTAGGTCCACATAGTGGAAGTCTCACTAGTTTATAGTAAACACTTGTTTGATTGAGATTATATGCTGGTACAGTTGATTATATCCATACCTGAAACTGGATATTTATATCATAGGAAATATTCATGATGTTATGGTATTAAGTTAGTTGTGATGATAACTATACTTATACTTATCTTGCTATTGGGTGAAATTTATGTCAACAAAATAGTTGGTTTATGTGGAGATACCAATATTATTTACTCTTGTTTTCCTTAAGAAATGAGTGAAGGTTGATGTTTATATTTAATTATTGATTCATTATCATTGATTTGGTATTTATCCTAGGAAAATAATATTAAATGTAATTTGTAAGAGAAACAAATATGCATGCTACTTGGTATGGGTATAACACAATGAGATTATATTTATGTAGTATCATCTTGTGCATTGCTAATTTTTGTAGTTATAATTACATTACATTTATGTTTGGAATGACTGAAAATGATGTGTACTTGGTCACATACAAATTAATCTTGTATAAGTAAATTTTATGAAGGTGAACAATATAGATATGCAAGGTGATACTTTGATAAGAGAAATTTTAAGTCAAATACTTATAGGTCCTTTTACTAATTTGGGTGAATGCATAATTTCATTTAGGAAAATGGTAAATGGCATAAACCCTTAGGAAGGGGATAGTATTTATCATGCCAGTTTGTATGAATTGACAATTTCTAACAATTTTGTAGATGGACTACTTGAAAGGTGAAAGACGGGTGAAGTTAAAAGATTGCAATTGTTCAAATTGACTAAAGAAAGATGAATTCTATTACTTGTTGTATTTATCATAAAAGAAAGTACCATTGTATTATTTTGATAACTGAAAGGACAAGTTAGCCTAGTTATTGTATCAATTCTGTTGGTGCTCGTTTTGATCTCGACCATTTGCCCTGATTTTCATTTGATGTACGTGTTATGAAATGTTTTATCTCTCGATGTGAATTCTCTAAAGCTTTTACCTCCATTTGAATGGCTCAAGTTGTTTGCAGAATCCATTGTCATGCCCCTTTTTGAAGAAGTCTCCAAGTTTTCCCTGTTTTTGCCCTGATTTCTTCAAAATCCATGGGCTCTGCCATTTTTCCTATTTTTCCTAGACCATGGAAGCTTGAGAATGATCAATTTATATTTGTATGCCTTTGGAAATCCAAATCGATGGTTGAAATATTCTTGGAACCATGATTCACTTTCTTTTGTTTCAAAAAATTTCATCCTTAGCAAAAAATCAGTTTATGGGCATGAATGGTGAATTTCTATGTTTTTGATGGTCTGGCGGGCATCTTTTTCCTATCAAAATTCTTCCTTAGCATTCGGTGGTCACGTGGCTTCTTTTGGTTGGTCACGGGATGGCGGGAAATTTTTTTAACTTGTCACTTTTTTCTTTTTGGGAAAAAAGGCAAATTTGGTCCTGTAGCTCTGCTCAATTTTGATTAGTTCTTTTGATACTTACGTGACTTCTTCTAATTGGATGGGGCACGACAAGTTTTTTTTTTGAAATTTTTCTTTTTGGCTACTTTGGAAAAAAGTTTGAACCCGCCCCACAGCCCCACCAGGCTTTGAATAAAGCAAAATTTAAGCAGCAAGGAAAAGTCTGATGCGGGAGCATAACTTGTAGAGGCCATAACTTTTGATCCGACCGTTGGATCGTCCTAAAATTTTACAGGGTGGTAGATATACATTAGTACTATGCTAGGTAGAACTTTGCATGCAAGGTTGTGCTCATTTTGGCACGTTTTCGGGCTCGGATTCCGTCATCTAGTGGTCTAAAATTGGCTCTGAATGTTTTTTTTGCTTTTGACTAGGTCTTAGAACTTTAATAACTTTTGTTGTGCTTGTCAGAATAAGTCCAAATTTTGCGTGAGCCCTAATTTATGAATGCATATTTGGAACACAAATTTTGGGGTCAATCTGAGTTATTTTGCATTTTAGGGTTTTTGGCATTTTAGGGTTTTAGAGTAGTCTTGAAATAAAAGGAGAATTGTAATGATGTAATGGATCAGTGTGAATTCCAGAATGAGAAGTAAGCTAATTTGAAACTCCTGGTTTATTTTGCTAAGTTGTTTATGTGTGTTTTTGGAGGTATTTCAACCTCTTGCAGCTGGATTCACATCAAAGTCTTACTTTTACCCCGCAGAAGGACATGTGACAAAGTTAGAAGTAGAGATGAGGGCCTTCGGAAGAAGGTTGGATATTTTTCCCTTTTGGAAAAATGGAGTAATATTCTATAATAGAAGCTTTCCCCCGCCAAATCATTTTGAATCCTTATAAGGTTCTTGAAGTTGCGTCATAATGACACATAAAGGTCTCCGTCGGGTCTTCTTTCCTTAGGATTTTCAGCAACTTCCTAAAGGGTCCGAGACACGTGGCGAGCCCCCACTCATTTAGGGTCTCTACTTTTGCGGACCACATCAAGACACGCCATTGAGATGTATGGCAGTTTGAAAATGTCAAGAGGTGGGGAGGCGGACCATTGGGGGCAACTTAGATCTTTTGCCCCTTGATATTCAAAAGATTGAAATCATCAAAATGAACCATAGGACCAATAGAGAAAAGTCAAAACTTGCTCCAATAAACGGTGGAGGTGTGGAATTTTGGGGGTAAATTGGAAAATTTTCCTTTTGTGGAAAAAGGAGTTAAAAGTGAAAAATGAAGCGTGGCTCCGCTGGGACCCACATCAAAGACTAGAAGCAGAAGGGCAGAGCTGTGGGGAAAACTTGGAAAATTTTCCCTTTTCCAAAAAAGAGGTGAAATAGAATTTTTTTTCTACGGTTCCTTTGGGACCCACATTGGGACACGTGTCAAGCCCATTTTTCAAAGGTGGAGGGGCAGAGAAAATTGAGAAATTTTGCATTTTTTCCAAAAAGTGTAAAAGGTAAAAAGGAACCCCCAGGCCCATCTTGACTTGGATCTCCCATGTGGACAGTCCAAATTCAAAAGAGAGATCAATGATAATTGTGCATCTTTATCTGCTTCTCCTCCATTTCTTCTCCAAAGCTCCTAGGGATGCGAATTTATATAGTTTTTTATCATTTCTTGGAGTCCCCTGCACATAAAATGATGAGGAACATTAATTTGGTATCCTCATTGGGTGGGAAAAATCTGAAGACGTTTTTGCAATCAAAATGTGATATGATCATTGGCTTCGATCTGATTTTTAGTTTTTGTTTCCTTGGCACGTAAAGAACTAGATTTGATAGATTGGAGGAAGAAGTAGTTGGCGTGTGAGATTAAGAACGACATGTCAAGTGAAGAATCAAATGTTAGAAATATTTGGAGAAAATTTCCCTCTGCACACCTGACAACCTTTTGACAAATCTGATTCTGGGAGTCTTAATACATAATGGTGCTTTGAATGTCCCTGGTTTTGGCGGAAATTTCTATTGTAAATGAAGTATTATAAATTACATGAATTTATCGTGCAAATGGTTGGAGTGTTAGAGGTTGGGACTAATTTTTCTAAGAGAAAAGCTTGATAGAACCCGTCCTTCTAAGAAATCATTTGAAGAAACCTATTTATCTCCTTTTGTATTAAATTTGATCATGTCAAGGTGGTTACGAGTGTACATCCTTTGACAAGCTCTGAGATTTTTCTGGAAACTTTCCCCTGCTGATAAATTTAATCAAACTTGAGTTAATCTACGTTATTTTTGGGAAAAATTTGTGTTTGCTTCATTTTTGAATGTCTACAAGTAGTTTTCTTGTTCCCGTTGCAATCTTACATTGAAATCTTTGTGAATCACACAAGATCTTATCCTTGTGATAGTTTGGTGGCATTTGCAATTTCATTTATCAGAAGAGATTTCATTTGATAGTGAAATAAACAAATTTTAAATCATTGTGACTCCTAGCATGACTATAATATTGTTTTTTAGCCTTTGAGGGTATCTTAGGCATGATGAAACAAAGGTTGATAATGTTTAGTTAAGTTATCCAATTTGAGCCTTCATTTTGGATCCTTGAAGTTTGTGTGAAGAGTGCTAATCTGGGCCTCCATTGAAGCACATATTGTGGTTAAAGGAACATCCTAGCTATCCCGAGGCATTCTATTGTTCAAGATCTCCATTTTTTAAAAATTTATCAAGGATCTAGTGAATCAAGTTCATTTTTTACCTCACCTCCGACCAAAAATTCATTTAAAAACAACCAATCATACCCATACTTCCCCTGTTTGTCATATGCGTATACAAATGCATAATTTTACTACCAAAACATATAGAAACAATCAATTTTTCATTGTCTTTAGTGGCTTGAACCTTGCTTGGAAAATATCTCCATTATCTAGAGTGACAACTCATGAGAGTTAGGTTTTGTTGCATTTATCATATTTTCTTCAAGGTCTTCTTAATAATTTCACAAGGAAGGATATCTCCATGTCCTCCACAAACAACAAGCTACAAAAAGGGTTCTCTCACCCTGGTTGAAAGGAACAACCATAAAGTAGTGAGGATAGGTCAAATCCTCTTGAGGGTGCTACCCATTTCTCCACATTTGAGTGACAAAGAGCAAGCTGCATTTCATCCCCGGCTACAAAATGACACACTACATGCTCTGCTTGTCTTTAAGCTTCCTGCCAAACCTGTGATGCTTCTCATTTTCTGAGGGAAAATCAATTTGGGTACCAATAAACTCCAAAAAGGGTACTTGCAAGGATTATTCTATCTTTAGTCAATTTTGTTGTACATGATTTTAAAGAAATGAATAAGAGGCTTCCATAAATTCATTATGTATTAAATTGGATTTTTTTTGAAAAGGGAGATTAATAAAATTAGTATAGATATGATTTGTACTTAGGATGCAAGATTATAATATATTGATATAAGAGTGGATGTATTATATACTTGTCATACTATAAGCTTGTTGTATGAATGTTGATTAAAGTTATAATTAAGGCTGTTTTTGTATGCAAATAGTGATTATAGCCTTTTATGGTGCTTCATATTAGCATATGTAAGAATGATGTATATGCATAAATGCAACTGTGATTGAATGGAAATAAATTGATATTTAAGTGAAAATATTTCTTTCTTTACTGAGAATTCAATTTAATCAGAAGAATACTATACTTGTCTGTATTTACTTGATTAATGATCAAAGTATGTTTAATGTGAATAATACATTATGTAGATTTAAACCTGTAACCTATAATTAATTAGATTATAATATATGATCTCTAATTAAGTAAATGACGAATCCGAAACTATCATTAGTCCCTTAGGTGTGAAACTTACTATTGGGAGTACCATTGATTATTAAGGATTGGAAATTCGGGAATAAATAAAAAATATTAAACTTGTCAAGATACGATGTTCTAATTAGCAGAACTCGGTGGGCTATCTTATCATAGTTGTTACGTAGTAGTACCCAATTAATGGTGTATGCCATTACTTGACTACTATGGAGCAGCTACTATGATGTGATATCTCGCCAAGCTTCTCTAAACGTAACTATCACAAAGCCATGGATTCAGGTACGTGTTAGGTATGAATTTATATTAGTGATATGGTTATATCAGTATGCATATTTAGAACTACAATCACTAAAAATAGTGAACATGTTTAAGAGACTCTAAACATGCAGATGCTATTAATTGAACTAATTTACAATAATGGTCATAAAGGAATGGTTGGGTTGTTAACTATGAACATAATAACTTAATACTGGAAGGGCATCTATATAACAAAATTAGGTGATGGACAAGTTCCTAATGACGAGTGTGTTGTTGCAGAACTGAGCATGGAATACATGTCTCTGAAAATTTGCAAAAAGTAGTGTAAGCTGCTGATTACAGTATCCCAGAGTCACCATGGATCTATGACGTCAGATGCCTAGATGGGATTCAATGTCTGAGCTCCAGGTATGCACTTAGAAAATTATACTTGATTGTCAATACTCGATAAAGGAAAAACAAATAATACACATGATGTACTAGCTCGTAAAGGGTGTTTTATCTCATAAAGAGTGTTTTAGGGGGGATCAAGTAGGATATGTAGACTCTCATGTAGTTGTACAAAGTTTTATGACTATTATCAGATGGATTCAATTTCAGGTTTATGCTAGAATTTAAATACCGTGTATTTAAATCAGTGAAGCATAAAGTTAAATAGATTAAGATTATGTTGGGATTAAACATATGGGTATTTAAATCAATGAAGTATAAAGCAAGTGAAAAAAGTGATTGTTACAAGAATACCTATCATGGATTTTTACAAAGTTGTGTCTACTTTTGGCGAGTTGTCCTCTTTGCTCAGCTTGCATCCTACTTCCATTGGTATGCCTATAGGTCTGGATTATTCCATCCTAAATCTTTTTAGTATTTCTTTGATATACTTGGTTTGGGATATGAAGATACCTTGGTATGATTGACTGATTTGTAAGCCTAGGAAGAATGAGAGATCCCCTAGCATAGACATTTCAAACTCTTCTCTCATCACATCATAAAATTCATAAGTCATCTTATCATGATCTGCCCCAATTATGATACCATCTACATACACAATGACAATCATCAAATGATCTCCTTCTTCTTTGATATAGAGATTACTATCAACAACCCCTTTTTCTAAATCCTTATCAATGAGGTATGAGTACATCCTATTGTACCAAGATCTAGGAGCTTGATTGAGTCTATAAAAAGCCTTTTTTAACCTGCATACATAATATTTTTCATCAATTAGAGATAACACATCAGATTTCTCAATATACACCTCTTCATTTAGGTGGCCATTGAGGAAAACAAACTTGACATCCATTTGGAAAACTTTGATCTTCTTGTAACCTTCATATGCTAGAAACAATCAGATTGCTTCCATCCTTGCCACTGGTGCAAACGTCTCATCAAAGTCAATTCAAGGTCCATTTGTGCATAACCCTTACATACAAGACTTGTCTTGATTCTTGTCACTTCTCCTTTCCCATTTAGTTTTTGTTTGAATACCCATTTTTTTCCAATCACATTCTTGTATTTAGGTCTTGGCACAAGGTCCCATGTTTCATTCTTTTCAATATGATCAAGTTCCTTATTCATAGCATCCACCCAATGTTGATCCTTGTTGGCTTCTATAACTTTTTGGGGTTCAATCATGGATAAAATTGTTATATTTTCATGGTTTGACTCCTATCTTAGCTTCCTTCTTGTGATAACTCCACCATATCTTTTTCCAATGATCTAGTTTACTAGATGATCCCTCTTGACTTGTCTTGAGGGTGCCATGGTATTTTGTCTTTCTTCTACTTCTTCTTCTTCCTCATGTGTTCTTTCCATTTCTTTGTCATCTTCTTGATGTTCCTTGATATTATTGGATAGAGTGTTGTATTTGGAAGGCCATGACGCATCAAATCTTACATTTGTGCTCTCAATTACTTTCTTTACCCTCTTGTTGTAGCATATATAGGCTACAATGATAGCTAAGTAGCTAAGAAATATGCCTTCATCACACCTAGAGTCAAATTTTCCTAGATTGTCTTCATCTCTCTTGATATAACACTTTCTTCTGAATACTCTTATGTGTTTGAAATTGGCTGGCCTATTTTTCCAAAGTTCATATGGAGTCTTGTCACTATTTACTCTCAATTGAGATTTTTTAGAATGTAGACTATAAATACCCGCATTCAGTAGTTATACCTCACATGCCAGCATGTGCATATTTTTAACATGGTCTTAGATAGACCCCTTAATTTGAATTAAATTCCCATAACCCATCACTTATAGCCATAATTAACTCATATTAATTAATTAAATTCCTATGAATTAATTAATACCCATTACAATGCCCTAACCGACCTTCTATTTAATATGTTTTAATCCTAACACATACATCCCATTACTTTTCTATATTTTTTATATTGCATATCTTTATCCCCTAACATCCCTGAAAATCCATTTCCCACCTACATGCTTTAAATCAGTCTCCTAACTCTTAATTTCACCCAGATCCTGATCAAAGAACAAAAGAATTCACATTGGGGAAACTGTTCCTATAGTCGGTGGCAACCTGGCCTAGTCATCGTCGACCCTATAAAGCTAAGCCCTTTCTTTCCATAATCATCATATGTATGCTAATTTTGGAGCTTCCTTGTTACCTTCAATTTTTCTCTAGTGCTTGAGCATTTCTACAATAGTTATAGATCTCCTAGACATTGTTTTAACATGTTTGCATTGGTCACGATCATCCTTTATGAGATTATTATCACCTTTGTGTTGTTTTTATTTATATTTATCATATTATCTTGGTTTTTTCTTACATCTAACATTTTACAAGCTCAAATCCGTCATATTTTCTCGCAGGTTTCCTTTTCCATTTTCTCATCCTTGGCCTTATCCAAACCTTGCTGGATCACCGCCGATCCATCCTGTCATCACTAAGTTTTTTGTCTCAAATTTGTTTTAAGTACTTACCTTTACTTTGTCATCCTTCTCAATTTGCCATATCCATTTTTTTTCCCTCATGTGCATAAAATTTCCCTATATGCACCCCAATCATCATCAACCCGTACTTAACTTACAAAACAAACCTCATTTACTATCATTTCTAGCCATTTTCTAGAGTTTTCTACCCCTGGAATCCTCCTTCAGGTTCACTCTAGCATAAACAAACTTCTACAATCACCTGATTACATTTGGATCTTAAGAGGTTCCAATATTTCTCTTGTTGTTCAGATTTACCCTCCCAGGTCATCGTCAACCTTCCTTTGCATAGTCTGGGTCACCATTAACCCAGATCAGGTAACATTTATTTTATAATTGTTTCAATCGAATCAATTTTTAGATCAATTTCAGTCATTTTTCAGATTTAGTAATAATTTAATTTTTACATGTTATCTATTGTTTCATCCTTTATGTTGGGCCTCATAATATTGGCTAAGTGCCAAAGGGCACGTGTGTGTGCAGAACCAGTGAAGATAAATGGCACACAAGGTAAAAACATGCAAGATAAGGGTTTAAGAAGTGTTTAGTAGAAACCACGACACATGTGCAAGGTAAAACAAAGGATCTGACGACTCAGCCATCTTCATATTTTCAAGAAGCATTTGATGAAAAATGTTACCCGACTAG
This sequence comes from Taxus chinensis, assembly GCA_019776745.2. Classification (NCBI taxonomy): domain Eukaryota; kingdom Viridiplantae; phylum Streptophyta; class Pinopsida; order Cupressales; family Taxaceae; genus Taxus; species Taxus chinensis. Next base: position 904,061,204 of record CM034146.1, read on the forward strand.
GCATGCGGAGTGGATAAGGTGTCATCCTAGAGGCTTGTTGGTCAAGGAAAGAATATCCCACCATGGAAGGTTCCCTAAAGACATAATTACCGAAATTTGAGAGCTCATATCAGAATAAACATGCTCCATTAGATGACCACATAAACACTTGGAAAGCAATCTACTCATGAGGGAAGGCATGGTGGTAGGTACTAAGCCTATTTATAGAGATTCTCTAGAGCAAGGAAGAGATACTTGAATGGAGAAGAGGCCAAGAGACATCAAGTGCAAGATCATGATGGAACACATCAAGAACATGATGGAACACATCAAGAATATGATGCTGCAGTAAGGTTAGGATTTAGAGCATTAGTGCTAAGGGGGGTAATGCATGTAATAGGCCTCTGCATGGAATTATAATATGTAATAAAGGCTAAAATGGGAGGGATTAGTTAGAATATCTCACCAAAGAAGATCTGTAGGAGATAAGTCTTAACTCTTTGGTTATGAATGGTATGTTATGACCCTTTTGGATGTAATGTGTTTACTGGAACTATGATCAATATGAATATGTGGTTCTATTCTAGTTATGTTGTTCATAGGTGTTAACCCTAGTATCTTTTATTTATGTTAGGAATTAGATCTGCTCTGTGTTTGATGTTTCTTTTGTTATCTGAATGAGTATGTGGTGTAATAACTCATCCTATGATTTTAGAATGAATGCATGATCAATTACTTTTCTACATCTAATATTTTATCAATGGCATCATATTCTCACAATGCTCACATGAAGGAGGGGCTCAGCGTATGTGTGTGCCTTAGGTGAGCACCCAATGCCCGCTAGGTGATAGGTTAGAGCGCACAAGATTAAAGTATTATTCTAAGGGCACATAAAAAAGACTACATCTTGGTTCTGTTGTCGGGACCTCTTTTCAAAATTGTTGTGAGAATGATGCGTGATAATAGAGCACTTGACCTTGGATAGTGTCGAGGCATGGTTTAAGAGCACAGAAGATGAGTTTTCTCAAAGATTTAATATGAGTCCTAATTTTGATGCACACAAATGGGTAGAAAAACACCTGTATCATGAGTTGTATGAGACCTTGTTTTTCTACTTTCCAGTAGAGTTTTATGAATGGATTTCTGAATATGCATCTAGATCAAGTTGGTACTATATGATGGGTCGTTGTATTCTTCCAATCATTTAACTGACATAATGTTTATCAGTGTCATTCTAAACTAGGGTTGTGTCCTAGGCAATATGCAATGGAGTCTAGGGGAACCAGTTATACGTTGGATCTGTTGGGGGGTTGTTTAGTTTAGTGACTATTCTATGGAAATGTAATTCAAGTCTATGGAAATTAAAAACAGTTCTATAGAATTCAACTATTTGTGATGAAAGGAAATTTAACAACTAATCTTCTGTTGTAAAATGAAATACGTACACACCATTCTTTAACAAATGAAATCACAACTGCATAAATGGAACTTATTAGAAAGCAAGACTATTCGTTAACCAAATTTGCATAACAAAAGCATCTATTCTAAGTGAAATTAGTAATGGAGAAAGCAGGTATAGTTAATCAAAGCATGCATGTAAAATTTATCAAATGACAATTGCCGTAAATCCAATCAAAGAACTGTATGCATGAACTCAAAATAACCTCTTATCTCCTCGGTTGAGTGGGCCCTTGCTCTTCCTCGAGATAGAGGGATTAACAACTTCTGATTCTCAAAATGTCGTGGCTTTCATTAACTCAAAATAATTTCATAACATAGATAGTAAAAATAAGCAAGAACTGGATGCAGATAATCTTCTTCAGTATATCAAAAAGTGGTACTACCAAGTTCTGAAGATGAAGTCTTCATATAGATACTGTTGGTTACAAGATCCACCATATCAGGTGGCATTAAACACTATTCACCAAATTCTAATTAAAAAACATAAATCTCTAGGGGCCGTTAGGATCAAGCCCAAGCTAATAGGTTAACTTGATGGAAACAATCTTCAGCTGCATGCTTTGAACTTGGGCTCCATAACCACCAACAACTTCCATCATTCCATGTACACATCATCATGTTTGATCTCATAGAGACAATTAGTAGGAGGTTCATGTGATAATCGGTTTTCATAAACTATAGCAAGGAAAATGCATCAAACCTACTAAGATATAACTACACAAAACATCCCCATGTATTAATAAGTCATATCAAAAAGAGTATTTTCGGCCTAAAGAAATGATATTAATGATCCAAAAAATGCACTCATCATTTTCCCTCTGACTTTACCTGTTGCATGTCCCTATGCAACTTATTTGCATCCTGCCCATCTACCAAGATGCTCAGCCATGTCATACTCCTTGAATTGATCAGTGTATTGCTTTGTGGTGTTCTTGCAGCCCTGAGTATTGGAGGTAATTTCTACCCATGTTGTGAAACTATCACTTGACTGTGCTGCATTGTTCTACCAAGTAGGGAGAGGGCTCAAAATGAGTGGTGGGCATAATTAGAGGCTTGCCCATTCATCATTGTATTTCTGGCTGGTTTTCTCTATGGTTTGTTTGATAATGGTGATGAGGGCATCACCTCTGCACATGCTCCAGATCAAGTTTTGGGGAGAGAGAACCTCCCTACATTTTAAGGGTAGACTCAAAGTATCCCACCTCCTATCACAAGCTTGTCATGCTGTCCAAAAATTCTCCTGACTGTAATTTTCAAAATCAATGACACACTGAAGTAAAATCTGAGAAGTATTCACCCCAACCCCTACCTGATAGTAAAGTGAGCAAAAGTTTTTCTACATGGCTACATCTATATGATGAGTTGGGCAGATGTAGAATCTGATGGACTGAGTGATGTGATTGAAAATATCTATTTGTTAACCCCAAATGATCTGATTTTGCAATGTAGACTGAAAGGCTTTAATTTGAAAATCACCCACAAATAAGTTGATTAAGAAATCAGGGACATTAGTAACTATCATCTTATGTAGATAGAATTCACAAAGCAAATTTTGGATTTCCAGAGTACTGCACTTGTAAACTGATAAAAAACTAGGGCCATTAGGAATTTCATGTGGAGCTTGAGAACACAATTGAAATAACTGCTAGGAATAAAATTATTCTTGGACAAACATGCTATAGACTGAAGAGGGTCTCCTACAGGACAGAAGTTTGAGGGCCAAAGGACATAAAAAGTCTAAAATAGATGTTACTTTTTGTTTTTCCTCCTGTATAGACTCTTTTTCCTTTTTTAATTTTTGATTTTCCTTTCACAATTCCCTTTCCTGAAGGGATAACTGATGAAAACTATCCAAGAGGGTAAGAATCTTATCACACTGTCACTTCAAACAACTTACTTCAAGCTGTAAGGTAGAAATCTCCTAAACTTTTTCTATTGTTTGTTGTGTAAATTCAGCTTGTAATAAAAGGTTTGTTTCTTCCATACCTTGTAATTGAGATTTTAGTAGCGTGATTTCCTCCAGATAGTTGTGAGAAGGCGCCACTTAGGTGTCAAACATTTTAGGAACAACAGGGTGAATTTCCATAGATGACGAAATAGCAGATGTCGAAGTGGCCAGGTGATCCTCCTTATGCAGTTCCTCCCGAATGTGGGTAGTATCATCAGGCGAGGTCTCCGATTGGGAACCACCTGTCTACAAAAATGAGCTAAGCCTCCGGGACCGTAGTTGCATAGAAGAAGACGGGGCCATGGCGCACTTGACTTTTGAATCAGAAATGGAAGGGGATGGACCCTCAGGAGTACCAACTGTGTCCGCATGCTCAGGAACCTTAGCTACCTCTACTTGGTTGTGTGAAGGGCAAGGGCCCGATGCAAGGGTAGACCGAGGTGCAGAAGAGAGACTAGATTTCAATTACTTTGGTCTAGATCCTTTGCCACTAGCACGTACCTTGAGCCTCCGCTTTGGTCTAAAGAAGACTTGGTGTGAACACAACAAATGAATCAACTCCAGGTGTTTAATTATAGACTTGCCTCCACCGGACTGGTACTTCTAGTAAACTTTACTAATGGAGTCCGCAAGGTATTCGGAAAAATTTACCCAAAGGGCCTGGTTGACACGTCCCTTTTTAAGGTGGATGAGCCTTTTAAGTGCATCACCACCTAAAACAGAGGCCTGACCATCGCATATAAAATACCGGTTGACCCATTTCGTAATCTCGCTCCAGATTCTAGGTAAACTTGTTTGCTTAACACCCTTCTAGACACCCAAGGGAGTCAAGATTACTTCAGGGAGTGCCTCCCCTTCATCATGAAATAGATCAATCAGGATTTGTAAAGGGGCATTCATCATAACCTTTAAAGCAAAGTCTGGTAGGCCAGATAGGTCAGAAATGACCTTACTGATAATTTCAACTCGTCTTCCACCAACTTATGAACAGGTGGACTCAAAATTGTTCAAGAATTCTTGCACAATGCCCTCATCAAAACCTTCAAATTGGTGAATGAAATCCAGCCATCCAAAATCATGAAATACCTATGAAAGGGCCGCATTCCAGAGTAAGGCATCTTGTGAATCAGGTTCTAATGTCTTTCGCGGTCCCATGCTGAAGCCAAAGGTGAGTAATACCAGGTAGCAGAAAAAATAGAATAGAGCGTATCTCCCACTTCCTATCTAGTGACTGATAAAACCAATCGTGCTTGATGTGTATACAACAATGGTAAGAAGTAGTTGCAGAAGCATTAAATTTCAAATGGCACCATATTCCTTGGGTGGTGTAAAATCAAGTGAAGGTGGAGGCGGAAAAATAGTGAATGAGACCGACCACCCATGTGAGTTTAAGATTTTTGTGCTGGTGCATATCCCATGGTTGAGGAGTGAGTGCTACCCATCCTGACTTTGGAGAGTGTGACACATTCAAGGCATGTGGTGATTATGAGCCATTACTCATTTTATGCCGTCATCCATAGAATTGGATTTGGAAAGAGATTCGAAATGAACATAACAATCATTTTATGATGGCGTAATGATGACAAATGCAGACATGGGGAAATGTTTTGCATGGAAATATCGTTAGCAAGTTAAAATGCACTTACCCATGCCACATTTAGTTGGCCGATATCCTTAGATTCCCACGCCTTGTAGTTCAAGATGAAATGTGATTAGTGGCTATAGAAATAATGAAAATTCCTACATTTATTAGAAATAACAATAAGAAAAACTTCTAAGGGAAGAAGATCGAATGAAGGATCATCTTCCTTTATTGAATTTGTAAGATATTGATTACTCCATGCTTGAGAGGTAAATATCCTCCTTAGCATGCATGCCTGTGCGTAACAGAATGTCATCGATGAAATTCTTCTTATCCAGTGGTTGGTGATAAAATCAGAGCCTATGCCCATTCACTAGAAGAGTCCATTTGTTTCCATCAATCGGTATCAATTGAATAGAGCCATTATCAAACACTTGATTTACCTAATAGAGACCCAACATTTTGTGTACACAACTTTCCTTTAAACTGCTGATAGTAGGAATCAAAGAGTAAAACCCACTGTCCCTCATGGAATGTCTTTTTTTTTATGTGAGCATCATGCCAGGTTTTCCGCTGATGTTGTAGAATTTCTTTCTACCACTGTGCCTCCATCTGCATTTCATCTAATTCATTTAGCTATAACACTCGTTCACATTGTGCTTCATCCAAATCAATCCCAACTTCCAACGTTGTTCACCAGGTGCGCAATTCAAACTCAATAGGTAACAGTGGTTTCTTCCTAAAGACTAGCTCATAGGGAGAAAAACTAGTAGTAGTTTTCTAGGTTGTGTTGTAGGCCTAGATGACCTTAGGAAGCTTCGGTACCCAATTCTTTCTATCGAAATTGACCACCTTAGTTAGAATATTCTTGAGTTCTTGATTGGTTACCTCCACTTGCCCATTGGATTGGGGGTGATATGGTGACAATTTCTGGTGCCTGATTCTTTAAATTTCCAAGAAATCTTCAATCATATTTGAAACAAATTGAGGACCTTGATCAGATACAATGGCCCTTGGTTCTCCAAATTGCAGCAATATCTGATTGTACAAAAAATTAGCAACAACATATTCATTGGTAGATGTCAATGCTTAAACTTTAGCCCATTTGGTGACGTAGTCTGTGCATACCAAGAGATACTCCTTCCCAAAAGATGGAATATCAAATGGTCCAATAAATTCAATACCCCATTTCTCAAATGGTCCTAGAACCAGCTGAGGATTCAGAGGCATTTCCATAGAAAGTGTAGGTTTTCCCATTTGTTGGCATGCATCACACTGCCACACATACTTTTTGACAGTCCTATGGAGGGAAGGCCAATGGTACCCTGCTCCAAGGATCTTGTGAATTGTTCATTTCACTGAATAATGTCCACCTCCTGGCTCATCATGACATGCTCGCAGTATGTCATGTACCTCATCCTCTCGAACACACCTATGAAGAACCATGTTAGGACAACATTTAAATAAGAATCCATTACACCATTTATATGTTGCACTATTCCTAACCAATCGCCTTCTTTCCTTATGAGTAAAATAGGCATGAAACTTCCCTGTTGTTAAATAATTTTCAAGATCAGTGAACCAAGGAGTCTTAGTCGAGATAGAAAACAAGTGTTTGTCAGGAAATTGGTCCTGGAATGCTTCGTCATTACTTGAAACATTTATTCTAGAAAGAAAATAAGCAACAACATTAGATTTTCCAGGTTTATCTCTAATAGTGAGATTAAATTCTTGCAACAAGAGTAACCAGTGAATAAGCCTTCCACCAACCACTGGTTTGTTCATCAAATATCGAATGGCAGAATGGTCAGTGTAAGAAAAATTTTATATCCAGTGATGTAATGAAAAAATCTATTCAAAGCATAGACAACAGCCAAAAATTCTTTTTCTGTGGTGGTGTAATTCCTTTCTGTAGGAGTCAAATTTTTGCTAATAAAATAAATTACATACATATGATCTTCTGAGTCTTTTTGTCCAAGGACAACACCCATGGCTGTATTAAAAGCATCAGTTTGGATATGGAAAGGTTGTCCCCAGTCAAGGCCATGTAATATAGAGGCCATTGTCATATTTTCTTTGATAGAATCAAATGCCTGTCGACACTGAGGAGAGCATTCAAAAACACAATCTTTGGTTAGCAATGAAAATATTGGAGCGGAAATTTTGCTAAAATCTTTTATGAATCAGTGGTGATAACCTGCATGTTCAAGGAAAATGTTGATGTCAGTCTGATTAGCTGGTGTAGGTAATTAGGTGATGACTAATATCTTTTTAGGATCCACCTATATACCTTGGGCTGAAACATGGTGACCTAAGACAATTCCTTGATCAACCATCATTAGAAAATTTTCATGACTTAGAGATAGTTGGTGTTGTTCACATTGACTGAGTAATTTCTCAAGATTATTCAAAGATTCTTCAAAAGTGGATCCATGGACAGTGAAATCATCCATGTAAACCTCAATGCACTCATTAGCAAGATCTACAAAAATGGCCAAGACTGCCCACTGAAACATAGCAGGGGCATTACAAAGCCCAAAAGGTAAGACTCGGTAAGTGAATGTAGCCCAAGGGCACGTAAAAGTAATCTTATCCTAACCAGCAAGGGAAATACTAATTTGATCATACTCACTAAACCCATCCAAGAAAGAAAAATATTTCTTACCAGCCAAATTGTCCAGGACTTGGTCAATGAAAGGCTGGGGAAAATAATCCTTCTTAGTGGCTTTGTTAAGTTCCCTGTAACCAACACATATTCACCACTTACCATTCTTCTTGGGAATAATAACTAATGGGGAAACCCACTGACTATCAGATATAGGATAGATGAAACCTACCTTTAGGAGTTTTTCGATCTCAGTTTTGACAATGTCTCTCAATGCTGGATTGATTCTTCATTGCGGCTACCTTATAGGTTTGATGTCATTAGTGTAAATATGATGTGTATAGATGCTAGGATGAATTCCTTTCATATCAGTGTAATCCTAAGCAAAAGCATGGGAATTTTTCTTCAGAACCTCAAGCACCCTAGCTTCTTAATTGACCTCCAAGTCGCTACTTATGGTTAGCTCTCTTCCCATACTGACAAGCACTTGCTTGGTATCATTCACATGAGCAAGCTCTATACTAGTGATAAAATAATTCAATGGGAAAACATGGGGTTGAAGCATGTGCATGATGGGTATGTTGTCAAAAGACAAAATCTTGGTTAAAGGACAATATAAATCAGGAACTAAATGTTCAGAATTATAAGCATATGGTTTCCTACCAGACTCAGTAGAGGTAATTTCTACCAGAGAAATAGCAAAAGAGATGTCTAATGCTGGTATTCCAGATTCTATAGTAATAGTGCTGATTCAGTAGTAATAGAACTGGATGCAATAGTGCTGATTTCAATAGTGCTAAGTTCATAACATAGATTATAAAAATAATCAAGAACTAGATGCATATAATCTTCTTTAGTATATCAAAAAGTGGTACTACCAAGTTTTGAAGACAAAGTCTTCATATAGATACTGTTGGTTATAAGATCCACCATATTAAGTAGCATTAAACATTGTCCACCAAATTCTAATTAAAACACATAAATATCTATGGGCCGTTAGGATCAAGCCCAAGCTAATAGGTCAACTTGATTGAAACAGTCTTCAGCCACATGCTTCGAACTCAATCTCCATAACCACCAACAACTTCCATCATTCTCTGCACACATCATCACATTTGATCTCACAAAGACAGTTAGTAGGAGGTTCATGTGATAATTGGTTTTCATAAACTATAGCAAGGAAAATGCATCAAACCTACTAAGATATAACTAGACAAAACATCCCAATGTATAAATAAGTCATATCAAAAAGAGTATTTTCAGCCTGAAGAAATGATATTAATGAGCCAAACAATGCACTCATCACTATAGATCTCACATTTAGACCTCTGATGAATATTAGAGGCTATAGGATATTGATCTGACTTGGACGTGTGTTTTTTATCATTGGTGGAGAAGAGTGTTGACAAGTTATACCCTGAAATACTCTATTTCTATGTATTCTTGTCATGAGGTTGTTGAGTTTGAGTTCTTAAGGGAGCCTAGAGGATCCTTTTTGTGAGCTATTCCTTTAGCTATGAAGATCTTGATTTTTACCCTAAGTTTGGAAGTATTTCCTATGGCTGACTAAGCTTCTGCTGAGTGTTGGGTGAGGAAGCTAGGGTGGAGGAAGATGGCAGACATTGTGGCTAAAAAAGAAAGAGAGGAGAGATGACTCAAGTATAGCAAAGTATGTGAAAGGGAGCTGGCTAGACAACGTGAGGTTGTGGGAATGATGGATTTATGGAGGTAGACATTGTGGAAAGGAATTGAAGTTCACATAAAGGACGTGGATCCTGAGCAGTCTATGCTACCCCATCTCAGTAAGAATGAAAGAGAGAACCCTTCAGCTTCTGATGAGAGTTCATCACTTGGAGAAAGGAGAACCATTAATGCACATCTAAATCTACTTGGTGACTAACCCCTAGTGCTTAGTCTTCCAAATCAAGATATAAGTATCACTAACATAGTTGGTATTAGTAGGAGTGATCGATCTATGCCTAGGAGATACTATTTTTCATTTAATACATCTATGGTTACACAATCATTCCCTGTGTTTGGAGGGATATAGTTTGGAATGAAGTTTGGAAAAAAATTGAGTACATAAAGCTTGGGTATCACATCTAGGAGTTCCATGGGTCACACATCTGCTAGTGGTACAATATCATAAATCATTGGCGTGTAGTTCAGTGGAATGTTGGGAGTGCTAATAGCGACCCCTTTAGGCCCATTACTGGCTACAAGAGGTGAATCTACTGGAGTCGGAGATGGAACATCTGGAGGATATGGTGGGTTAGGAGGGAAAGGATGTGTTGGATCTAGTGGTGGAGGTAATGTTAGAGGGAATTAAGGTTCTGGTTGGATCAGGAGAACAAGGACCTTAACCACCTCAACAAGTGTTTTTAGAGATGTCTTTGCACCTAGCAGACTACAAAGGTATTGAGGGATGCTACAGAACATGTTCACAAGTGTGAGCTGTTATGGTGCATGAAGGGGGTCACTACCCCAAAGAGAAGGGAAAGTTAGTTTGGAACGATGTTGTAAGGGCACGAGCATAGTTGGTACCGGAAGTATGAACCCCATTAGATAGTAGTGGATTACACCACGCTATGGAATGCCTTCTTGGCTGAATTTCATATCCTTGAGTTTGAACAGAAAAGTATTAGTGCACTAAAGGAGATCCAATAAGGAATGGAAGAGAATGTGTGGGAGTATGACCTGTGTTTCAAGACTTGCTTATCAAATCTATCCTATTATATTCACCCCTCTCAACATGCTCAGTGGTTTGTTGGAGGATTGATAACATTTTTTAGGAGGGCACTTTCACACAAGACTTTCATAGACCCGCGTGAGGCCTTGGAGGTTTTCCTACGTGTTAAGGCTATCAGAATCATAGATACTGGTGTTATCCCTTTCCTTGAGGCTTAAATTTTTGTAATGGCAAAGTAGTTGGAGAAGTTATCTATGAACATGGTGCATGAAACTCGTAGTGGTCTTTGGTGCAGTTTCCCTAGAAGATCGGTATGTGCCATAACATTGGACTCTAAAATTTTCCATAGAGATCATAATGCCAGTAGGTTCCCACTGTTGCAGTGTGTGATCCATAAGAATGTGTCTTACTATTTTGATATTTTCACCTCTACTACCCATGACACCAAGGATTATAGACTGCTTGACCATATACATGATTTCATTGACATTGGTGTGCGTCATACCAGCCTCGCAAGTAGTTTTGAAGATGATGGTCATCACTATGAAGGATGCACAGATGGAGGAGCATGTGGAAGATGCTTCTGAGGAGTATTTCATGGTCATGGTAACCTTGGGGAAGGAAGAAGTGAGTTCCTGCATGGGACATATTATAACTATGGATCCATGGAGCACTACAAGTGCAAGTGTCCTGATCTAATACAATGCTCGTGGTGTGGAAAGAAGCACAAGTATGAGGAGAGCCTAAAGTTATTTGAGCACATGAGCCAATAGCACTGGAAATAAAAAGGCTTCGGGATAGTGAGCGTGAGGATGGCTGATTCATAATGGATGTCAAGGGTGGTGTACAAGTCAATACTAGAACTGGTACTAGTTACGACGCAAGATGAGGCTACACGTGTGAGGGAAGTACCAAGGCAAAGGTCATTGGTTATTAGAGAACAAGTGGTGCATGGAAAGTATCCAGACCCTAATCTTCAAAAAGAAGTGTATCAAGAAACCATGGGTATGATTCCAAGCCTACAGGGAGAGATCCAATGCTTGAAGGAGTAGTCAAGGTCAGTTAGAGCAAAGGAAGAATGTTGAGGCTCTAAAGAAGGATATGGATGAGGTTAGATAAGTATGTAGGATGTTGAGGCAAGAGAATGTCATTCCCTTGCTTGGATAATGGTTACGGGATAAGGTACCATGCACAAGAGAAGGGTGTGAGAGGTAGGTTTTGCATGCCAACCTTCCTTCCCATAGCCTTGACTATGACAAGGAGATTACCCTGAATGTTATTTTAAATGGATGGATTTTGAGAAATATTCTGATTGATACGGGCGTGCAAGTCAATGTTTGCACCCTAGATGCGTGGCATCAAATGGGAAGTCCCCTATTACAACCATCTTTGAATGTGTTGTATATGGATAAAAAGACAAAGGAAATACCCATTGGTGTCTTGAACGATGTTGTTATCACTATTCAAGGGGTGAATTTCAATAGAGACTTCGAAGTATTGGTGCTAGCCAAGATAGACAACTTCCAACATTACTTGGGCTCCCCTGGTGTTACAAAAATAATGTTGACTTAAGGTTCAATAAGGGATACATTAGTTTTGAAAACAAGGAAGAGTGGGTCATCATCCCCTTAACTGATGGACAATCAACACCCAATATGGAGCCCTTGGGAGAAGAAGTTCTTGACAGGATCTATGTGCGCCCTGTCAGGTACCCTGAGGTGATTCACCCTACAGAGGTAATTATCTAGTTTGAAGATGCTCATTCCATGAGTGATACAACTAGTGTGGTGTGTGAAAATTAGGTGCATAGGACTTATGAGTTAATTGGGTGATAGTTAAGAGGCTTTGTGACAAGGGTAATGAAGGCACATTCATTTGTGTGCATGGGAGGGAAGAAGTTTCCAAATTACTCTAGAGGGGCCAACCCTGGATATTTCTTATGAGAAATGGAGGATTAATGGAAAAATGAGGTCAAAATAAGAGGAATGCTTAGCTATAACTTGCTTGGGATAGCAACGCATTGGTGGGTGACTCATCGTGATAGCCTTCTTGAGTGGAATGAGGTGAGAATCATGTTCTCTGTAAGGTTCTCCAGAACCAATGCACCCACTACAATATAAGACTACCATGGGAAGGAACCCACCTCGTTTCACATCCAAGCATGTGAGAAGGCATGGATGAGAGGTGTGGAGGACTTGCCACCTTCTTTATAGGTACATAAGTTTTATTCCACCTTACTAGGTTATGCACGTGCATAGTATATTCACTCTAAGTTGTGCCGCCAAACGAGAAATTGGTAGGAGCTAACAACTGAACTTCTTCAAGCTTTCAAATATGGAAGCACTAAACCATTAGTGGATAGAGTGTTACAGGTTGTTAAATGCCTAACTATGGGAGATAGTTCCATGGTAGATGATAGGATATCAGATTTATTGGGTGAAACTGGTCTAGAACTGCACCTTGATGAGAAAGAGTCGGTAGAAGTGTAGATTAAGCGTGCATGCATGGAGAAATAAAAGGGAAAGATGATCTACGTGATATATGGAAAAGAGATGGAGAGTTTGTATGTTAACCATACTAAAGGTACATGTGAATTTATTGATAGTGTTGATGAGAAAGTGCATGTATATCATGAACTAATGAAAATAAAGAAGGTTAACATTGGTTTCGAGAATGAACCTAAGGAGGCCACTATTAGAGACTATTGGTTGGAGAAGGAATTCTCAAAGATCATTGATCTGTTACACGAGTTTGAGGATTTATTTCCACGTGGGTAACATGAGCTTAAAGGTGTTCACCACTCTTTAGGGGAGATGCAGATCAAGTTGAAAGAGGGTGTGCACTCGATTTGGAAGAGGCCCTATCAAATGATTTTGAATCTTCATGTCAAGGTTAAGGAGGAGATAGACAAGATGATAACATCAGGCATCATAGAAGATATGGATGAATCAGAATGGGTAAGCCCCATGGTCATCAACATTAAGAAGGATGGAAGGATAAGGATTTGTGTTGACTACAGGGACTTGAATGTAGTATGTGTAATTGATTATTTTCCAAACCCTTTTACTGAAGAAATCCTGGATGGAGTGGCTAGGCATGAAATCTATTCCTTCATAGATGAGTTCTCAAGATACCATCAAGTTAGGATTGCTAAAGTAGACCAAGAGAAGACAACTTTCACCACTTTATGGGAAATTTTTTCCTATATGGTCATCCCCTTTGGACTTAAGAATGCACCTATTGTGTTTTCACACATAGTGGTCCATGCATTTAAGGATTTTATCCACAATTTTTTGCAAGTCTACCTTGATGACTTGACAATATATGGACTAGTGAGAGACCATTGTGACAATTTAAGGATGATGTTTGAGAGATGTCAGAAATTGAGGATATTCCTCAACATCAAGAAGTGTGTTTTTGTTACACCATTTGGGACCCTATTAGGAAACATCATATGCAAGGAAGGTTTGCTGGTGGATCTCACCAAAGTTAATGTTATTGTGGGGTTGGGGGAGCCTACCAGTCAAAGTGCAATGCATGGATTCCTTGGGCATACAGGGTACTACTGAAATTTTATCAAGGAATATGCCAAGATCACCACACCACTAGAGAATTTACTAAAAACCAAAGTGTGCATTTCAATAGGGAGAGGAACAACAGATGATGTTTGACACTTTGAAGAATAAACTTGTCATTGCACCCATATTATAGTTTCCCTCTTGGGATAAACCTTTCCACATGCATGTTGATGCCTCAGGGACATTCATTGGAGTAGTGCTAGTAAAACCTGGTGATGGGATTGTTGATCACCCCCTTTGTTTTGCAAGTAGGAATTTGACACTAGCAAAGAAAAACTACATCACTTCTAAGCGTGAAGCACTTTTGATGATCTATGCGCTGCATAAATTTAGACAGTATCTGCTGGTAACACCTTTCATAATTTATACAAATCATATGGCCTTAAAGTACTTGGTGAAAAATCCCATGTTACAAGGGCGCATATGTCGGTGGGTCATGTTGTTTTAGGAATTTGAGTTTATGGTTGTTGTAAAACTAGGAAAAATTAACTCAAGGCCTAACCATTTGTCAAGAATTGATTCAGGGGAGGATTCATAGAGCATTGAGGATCCTATACTAGATGCACAAATATATAGGTTACGACGCACACCCTATGACTTAGAGGATATTTCTGTATTTCTTAACTTGGGTGTGATGCTGGAAAGAATGAAAGATTTGCAAAGGAAACAGTTAGTTATACGCACCATGCCCTATATGCTAATTAGTTGGGACTTATACAAGTTAGGTGATGATGAGGTTCTACATCGATGCTTGTTAGAACATGAGCACGTAGAAATCATGGAAAAAGCACATGGTGGGATTGCAAGAGGGCACTGTGCAGGGAATGCCACAACACAAAAAATTCTACTCATTGAGATTTGGTGGGAAATTATCTATCAGGATTGCATTAAATTTTTCAAGGCCTGTGACCATTGCCAGCTCCTTTGCAGACTAGGAAAAAGAGATGAGATGCCCCTGAGACCTATAGCTAGTGCAAAACCATTTGAAAAATGGGTCCATTGAATTTATAGGACCTATTTCACCTTCTGTGTGAAGGACGAGATCACACTATATCATCACTTACATGGATTACTTAACAATATGGGTGGAATCAACACCTATAAGGGACTGTACAATAGTGAAAATTGCTAGATTCTTATGGGAGAACATAATAAGTAGGTATGGATGTCCTTTAAGCTTGACCAGTGATAGGGGTACACATTTTTTGAATGAAACAATCTAGGATTTTGTTGGTAGAGTTCATGGTGGCCCATCATAAGACTACCCCATATCACCCACAAGCTAATGGAACTGCTGAGGCATTTAACAAAATTTTGAGTCACACTTTAACAAAAATTTGTGATGTGGGAAGACAAGATTGGGATGACAAGGTATCAACCATTCTATGGGCATACATAGGACAACCTATAAGAGATTGAACAAGGCCACACCATTTCAATTGGTGTTTGGCATGGAGGTTATTTTACCAGTAGAATTTATGCTACCATCACTATGTATTGCACACGTAGGAGGGTTAGCTGATGAACAAGCAATTCAAGAGTGCATGGAGAAGTTAATGTAGTTGGATGAAAGGTGATCACTTTCTAGATGGATCTAGAAGACTGAAAAAGGCATGGAAAAAAGCATGACATGATCATCATATTAAGAACAAACAATTCAAGGTTGGGTAGATGGTCTTGCTATATGACTCCAAATTTTTGCGCCATCCTAGGGAAACTGAAATTCCATTATGTTAGGGCCATATATCATCTCATACATCCTTGATATCAGGTGTATGCTAGTTACAAGCATTGGATGGGATGAGGTTACCAGTCCATTTCAATGGGAGTAGGTTAAATCCCTACTGTAAATAAGTCTTCCTTGTGTTTGTAAATAAGGTAGTATTTCCAGTTAGCCTAGGATTTCCCTTAATGTTTTTCTTTTCCTTGTGTTTCCCTTTCTCGTTGCTTTTTCCTTTCTGTTGTGTTGTTTTTTCACCTTGTGCGCCAATAACCACTTATTACTTTTCAAAAGGTTGTGTATGCGCAGAGGACCGCACATCTATTTTAGTGTGGGGTGGAGTAGAGTGAAGTGAAATGAAAGTTGGTAATAGTTTTATTTTAATGGCCCATATTGAAGGATAAAAATCATGTAAGGTAGGAGAGCACAGCATGGAAAAGGTGGAAAAGGAATTTTTGGTGTCAGGATAGCTTTAACAAAGACCATGTACAAAGGATGAGAAGTGCATAGGAACAACATGAGGTAGGTGAGGGAAAAAATTAGGTTAAGGACAGAAGAAGTGCCTTCGGCATGCTGAAAACATGTGCATAAGAGTCTTCGGTTAGTAAGGATTTTGTGCGCCATAAGGTTGTAGATATTTTTCACACAGGATTGGGCGCATGTGGGTAAGAGTGCTTAAGGTTAGACTTTAGTGGAAAAATCCACATTTAATGCTAAGTGTGTTGGTAGGTGGCATAGCATTTATTGTGGGAGATGAGAAAAAATCTATAAGTAAAGGGTCAGGTACATCATTGTTTACCTTTTATTCTATGATATTGAAGAGCTCTTTGCAAACTAGGGCATCCGTGAAGAAATATTTGTGTGAAGGAGGAATTGTAAAAATCTAAGTGCATGACTAGTGTAATTTACAAACCAGAGTGGAAGGAGTACATGGGCATAGGGAAGAAGGTTTCATAGAGTACATGCCATCTTATAGAAGGATTTTCTAGGTTAGGGTTCTACAGCTAGGGCATGAGAATAGAAGGATTTTTCATGGAGTTGAGCCACAAAATTGAGTAGATCGAGGAAGAAGAGACAAGGAAGAATTTATTTTTAATCCGACAAGAAAATGACACCAAAGAAGGCATCGTCTCACCAAAGAAGGGAAAGGGAAAAGGAAAATAGACTTCCACCACCAGTTTCAATGAGGAGTGGTATGCAGAGATGCAGTACCCAGATGGGTGTTACTTGGGAAGGAATGGGTATCCCAAGTGAGGAAATATGGCCGTGAGTGACTATAACCATCAACACAAGTACCATAGAGAAGGAGATGTCATTAGAACTGGTTCATCCAACAAATAAAAGGACACCTAGAGGGAATTCCAATCTATGATGATGAGGTGAAGGTAAATTTGGAGAAGGTTGGGTTGCTGCAACTTTATGAGTTTCCCTATTTTGGAAAAGCCTGAGTGGCTATACCAATGGTTGATGTCATGCATGCATGAGGACCACTTCTACTTTGTAGGCCACAGAATGTGCATAACCCCTTAACTTATCTCTAAGTTTACCAGCCTTTTCTGTGAAGGGGAGCCATTGGATGATGACCTAGAGGATAAGGAGGCCATTAAGGAGATAGTCAAAGCTTATGACTATAAGAATGGGTCTCGTTACTTTGATATCTCATATATCTTGACCCAGTGATGAGGATGGCTGCATGCGCTTGGTATCCAAGCTGAATGGGTAAGAGAGGTGGACATAAATAAACAAGTCTTGGTTAAACATGTGCCAAGATAATTTTAAGGAACCATCTATAACCTGTCCACCTTCATTGTAGAAGAAATCATCAGCACTGCACATGAAGGAGAGAAGATTATGTTTGGGAATGTTCTCCTCACCATCATCTTCTCAGAGATTGGAGTGCCTGATGGGCCAGAGAATTTTGTATGGGAATATCTAGATGAAGACCCTTCCCCCATGAATAGGTTTGAAAAATACACTTGTGACACCATGACGACCACCCACAAGGTGCGCCTAGAGAAATGGTACAAAAGAATGTGAGATGCATTCGGGGCTGATTGGAGGATACCTGAATAGTTTTCAGCATGCTAGTACATGAAGAGGCTGAGTTTTCTATGTTTACCAACATTTCTGCATTGGCAGATTCACATTGACATGAGACCAAGAGTCCATGGTGTAAACTACCTTTCTCTTTCACCGCATAATACTTTCAAGTAGGGGTCAATCACTTTAAAGAAGAAAAAATACTAAGGTTCGACCTCAGCAAGGTAGACCAGGACCACCGTGATCTGTGTAGAAAGCTTGTATACCCCAAGAAGCACTTATGTGGAGAAGTATGTCTCCCATGAGGTGTGCATGAAAAAACTTGTGATGCTGCCAATTGCTTGAAGGACTGCAACAAGGGTATACCTACGCATTAGGCCCAAGTATGAGAAGGGTGCCTACTTGGAGAATGATGTCTCCATCCCAGAGGATCCCACTGGTAGAAAGAAGGCCATGCCAAGAAAGAGGGAGAGGGAAGAGATGCCAGAGAAGAAAGCACCAAGTGTGTAGACAACACAATCTGTGGGCGTGCTAGAGTCAGGTACCAAGCCAAGCACATACGCTTGTAGGAAGAAGTATCCCATTAAGGAGAAGGAAAATACACCTGAGGAAGAGGTGTCAGAGCAAGAAGAGTCACCAAGGAAGGAATCACCTTGGAGAAGAGGAAGAGAAAGAAGAATCCCCAGTTAAGAAGAGGAAGAAGGTAGCAGGGAAGGCAGACTCAGAATAAATGGAGAGCTTGGAGGCCTATAGAGGTGAAAGAGATGATGATGAGCATGAAGAGGTTCAGGGTCATCCCATGTATGATGTACATGACTCGGAGGAAGAAGGGAGTAAAGAGAAGGATGAGGAGGAAGAAGACACTCAAGGAAAAGGGGAGAGTGAGGAGGTAAATACTAAAGATCAAAGGACCCCAAGCCTCACCAAGGAGCAGATAGAGGAGGCCACAGAGAGAGAAGTAGTGGAAATAATCAAGGATTTGGTGGAGTAGGAGGTAGAGCATAGTGCTAATGAAGTGCTTAAGGAGATAGAAGAGGAGAGTGTAGGGAAGGAATATGGAAGCATGGGCAGAGATCCTCAGCTTAGCAGTGAGCTTTCCAAAGGTAGCACACACAGGAGGGAAGAGTGTGGTAGTAGTGCAAGGGAAGGGGATGGGCTATATCCATGATCCAAATAAGGTGCTATGTGTGCTTCCAGAGCACTATGCCTACAGAACCAACTCCTTGCAATGTCTTCATTCGAAGAAGAAGGTGCATACCCATGAACCAGGAAGATGTTATCTTGGGCATTTGAGTCCCATGTCGATGAGCCTGAGTTTGAAGTCAACCAAGGGGCACTGATGAAAATTCTAGAAACCAAAGGAATAAACCCACTGGTGAATGCTCAATAGTTATCAAATGAGAAAGTATACAATGCACTCAACAAGGTTTCAGTTGAGGTTGAGGCAAGAATTTTTGGAGGAATGACAAAGTAAGATTCCTAGAGGGAGAATTGGAGAAGAAAAATGAGGAGCTCATTGAAAAGAGAAAGGATCTAAAGAAGGAAGAGCTGATCAATGCACAACTAAGGAAAAAACTAAGGGAGGAAAAGGAGAAGGTTCGTGAGGTCTATAAAAAGATAGAAATGATTACAAATGTTATTGTCTTGAAGCACCCAGACCTGACCCTACCAGAACAAAAGTATGAGTCAACCTTGCAATGCTTGGAAGACTTAACTCATATCCTCACCATGGAAAGACAACCACTCACCTTAGAATTAGTGGAGGAGGCATCAATGTGCACCAGAAGAAAGAAGAGAGGTAGAAGATCGGGGAGACAGTCACCCATTATTCCAAACTCCTTTCCATTGTATAAACCACCACGCATATGGCTGAGGCCATATATGATAACTCCACTGATAGGGATAAAGTAACAAGTATCCTAGTTTGCTACACATGAGGTGGATCTGAAAGAGTTCTAGGAAAAGAACAAAGGAAATAGGGTGGAGTGGGATAAGATCCTAGCCGAGGTTGAAAATAAAATGGAAGCAATTGAAACCTTGTGAGGTTCAGTCAAAAATTGGCTCAAGGAACTGTACCCCCAGGTCACATGTAGAATGGATGCTTGATGACCTTAGCAAGTAGCTGGAAGGAATTGTTGATACGCTGAATGCTAAGGGTGATGAGTTAGGTTTCGAAGAAGTGAATGCTCTCATGGGTGACCTACTCCAGCAGGACACAAGGTGAAGTTGATGCCTAGGAGAAGATCGAGGTGATAATGAGGAAGGAGTTCCCACTCCTTTTACAATAATAGTGGAATTATTCCAATTATTTTCATTCTTCCATTCTCCATTCTTTCATTCCTCCAATTCTTCATTCCTTCATTCTTTATTCAGACTATCCAAGTCCCACCATTCTTTATTCTTTGAAGAAAGTATGTTTCTGAGGATGGAGAACAAGCTTAGTGTGGGGTGATGTTGGGCCTTTGAATATTGGCTAAGTGCCAAAGGGTGTGTGCACATGGAGCTAGTGAAGAGAGAAAGGACGCATGTGAGGTAAAAGCACATGAAATTTTTTTAAGAAGGGTTTAGTAGAAACCATGAGTGTGCACAAACAGAACAAAGGATCTGAGGACTTAGCCATATTCAACTTTCCAAGAAGCACTTGAGGAAAAACATGACCTGACTAGTGTGCAAAGTGGATAAGGTGCCAGCTTGGAGGCTTGGTGGTCAAGGAAAGAATATTCCATGCATGGAAGGTTCCTGAAAGACATCATTGCAGAAAGTGGAGAGCTCAGATCAGAATAAGCATGCTCCATTGGAGGACCACATGGACACTTGGCAAGTGATCTGCTCCTAAAGGAAGGCATGGTGGTGGGTACTAAGCCTATTTATAGATATGCTCTAGAGCAAGGAAGAGAAACCTGAATGGAGAAGAGGTGATGAGACAGCAGGTGCGAGATCATGAGGGAATGCATCAAGAGTATGATGACAGTAAGGATATGATTTAGAGCATTATGAATGCTAAGGAAGCAAAATGAATGTAATAGAGCCTCTGCAGAGGTGCAGGTTAGACCAAATATGAATGAGATAAGGGATAAAGGTTCTAGGAGGGTTCTCATTAGGGAGTCGTAGGAATGTTATCATGCTAAGGGGATGGGTCTGCAAAATTTATGTAATAAGGAAAACTCTGATACATGAGTTAGATCTCTGTCTTAGAATATTTGGTCTGTTATGACCCTTTTTGATGTAATGTGGTTACTTGGAACTATGATCAATATGAATATGTTGTTCTATTCTAATTATGTTGTTCATGGGTGTTAACCCTAGTATCTTTTCTTTATATTATGAATAATGATATGCTCTCTGTATGATGTTTCTCTTGTTATCTGAATGAGTATGTTGGTGTAATAACTCATCCTATGCTTTCAGAATGAATACATGATCATTTAATTTTCTGCATATAATATTTTATCAATGCATCATCTTCTCACAATGCTCACATAAAGGAGGGGCTCAACATCTGCGTGTGCCTCGGGTGAGTGCCTAGATACTCACTGGGTGATAGGCCAATGCACCTGGGATTAAATTATTATTCTAAGGGAACATAAAAATGACTGCACTTTACTTCAATTTATTTTATCAAATGGGGTTTGACATCCACCAAGGAAGTTAACGATTTTTGGGTATGCTTTATTTTGAAACCCCACACATCTTATCTAATCCATTTTCTATTTAGTGATTCTTAGTTGCAAGTTATTAGCTTATAGTAGTAAGGATCCATCATCTACTTTATGCCCATCCATCCATCACATCACATCTGAGGTAACATAAACCCTCCATCATTTCTGAGTTGCTATTTGCCTTCATTACTAGTTCATTCATTTGATTAGGAATGAAGAAAGTTGTCCAACATTTCTGGCACATCCGGTGGGACCAACCTTTTGGTGATCTCTTTTATTTATTTCATATTTTCAATTTATTACATCTTATAATAATACTACAGCACAAGGATTCACTTTTTTCTTTCTCGTGTTATGTTCTGCTACTTAGATTGCTCTTCCCGCCTAGAGTTCAAATAAAAAGGAAAAATTGTATCCAAGTATTTATCTTTTAGTTTTTTTTTCCTTTTTGCATCATACTTTCCTTTCCTATGCATTTTCTCATCAAAAATTCGAAGTTGAATTTGGTTTGTAAAGAACCTTTCTTCTCTGCATCCTGCTTGCTCACATAGTTTAAGTATGGGTTAACCTTCTGTATCTCACATTTCAACACACAACCAAAACCTCACACATCTAAATCACACATCAAAACATCATCTTACCCAGTTTACTTATTGGGATTTTATCACCTAATAGGAACTTGAATGAGACTTTTCCAAGCCATAAAAAACCTGAAACTAGACATAGATTTCCTCCTCCTAGGTACCTTGTTATCCATCCCCTTTTATTTTTCACACTTTCATAATCAAAAGATAAAACTAATTGTTTTCCTGATTTTCCTGATTTAAAATGGAACAAAATTTTTCCCCTAACAGTTTTGCAAAAAACTCCACCATGACCAATATCCCATACAAACCCTTGGTTACTTTCAAGCCCTCTTTTATCCCTATCTATAACTTCTTGTGTCATAAACCAACTACCTCTTGATCACGTCAAACAATGGATCTTTTTTCAATTCCATCACCTTGTATCATCCCTACTTCATTTGACATCACCATGCACATCCAATCTATTTACATTCCCACCCCTCATGTATTATATCCTCTTATCCAATCCCAACCATCGTACCCTGCTTCTATTTCTCCACATCATATGTCTCCCCATCCAATCCAATCTTTATCACTTGACATATTCAATTAACCATTCCTTGATCCACCACTAGAAAATTTCTCTTCACCTTCTACACCATATCAATTCAACCCATTTTCAATCAACACCATACACCAGACACCTCCCTCTATATCTATTTTATCTACCTCATCATCAACTACCATCTTAGATATTTTTCCTATGCCTCCATCAAGGGCTATCCCCACATTAACCATACCAACAATCACATTACATACCACCTTAACCTCCATTGCTTCTCTTTCATCTAAATCTATTCCTACTCTTCCCACATGTTGGTCTCCATTTTTATCCTTTGTTATTTTCCCATCTTTCCCCTTTGTTATACATGCTCAAAAAATGATTTTCTTTAAGTTTGGTGGTCTGCAAGTTTCCCCATCCAGATTGAATGCCTTAAATGACTCATAAACCTATTATTTTGCCCCAACTTGAAAGAGAAATACATGCAAGCTCTATTTTATGCCCTAAATTTCCAAATCCATGGGCCTTGGTCATTTTTTCCATTTTTCCCAGCCTGTGGAGCTCAAATTTACTCGTTTTGTAGTTATTTTCCCTCAAAAATCCTTCCCCATGGTCAAAAATTGCTTGAAACCACTTCCCATATGTTTTTTGACCAAAAATTCCTTTACCCATGATGAAAAAATTGAATTCGGGCGTCCTTAGCAAATTTGGTGTTTTTTTTACAGTCGTATGACTATCATTTGACCGTCAAAATTAAGCTCAAACAATGTATCCTACATGGCCACATCTGGTTGGACAAGGATCGGCGGGGTTTCTTTGAAAAAATTAGCAGTTTTAGGCTTCAGGAAAAAAATCAACATTACCCCCACAACTCCGCAGGGGGACACGTGTCGTGTTCTTATGCCAAGGTGGGATGGAA
The DNA here is from genome assembly GCA_019776745.2 of Taxus chinensis. Classification (NCBI taxonomy): domain Eukaryota; kingdom Viridiplantae; phylum Streptophyta; class Pinopsida; order Cupressales; family Taxaceae; genus Taxus; species Taxus chinensis. Next base: position 904,084,512 of record CM034146.1, read on the forward strand.
GGCGGGTGGGGAACTTAGGCAATTTTCTCCTTTTTAACGAAAAGGGAGAAAAGTAGAAGAAAGGCCCGTGGGTCTGCAATGGAGCAGGGGTGGACACATGGCAGCATGGTGACAGAGCATGGAAGTGTAGGCCACGAAGGAAATGGAGAATTTTTTCCCTTTTGGTCAAAAAGGCTTAGAGTAAAAATTTAAGCTGCAGGTCCGAATGAAACCAAGGGGAGACATGTGGTAAAGGCAGAGCGGGTCGGCGAGCCAGCAGAGGCAAAAGGGAAATTTTTCCCTTTTGCAAAAAAGACTTAGAATGGAATATTTGAGGTGTGGCTCCATGAAAAATGAGAATAGGACACGTGGCACGGACGCGATCGGAGGCACGAGCCCGTGAAGGCAACGTTAAAAATTTTCCCTTGGAAAAAAAAGGGATTAAAACATGAAATAAGCCCGTGGATTTTTAATGATAGAGAGAATGACATGTGTCAAGGACAGAAGCAGAGGTGTGGGTCCATGGGGAAAATAGTGAAAAATTTCAAAATTCCAAAAAAGGGTGGAAATGGACAGAATTGAAGCGTGATTTTAATGGGACCCACCATATGCCATGTGTCATCACCAAATTTTTAAGGGCGGAGGGGCAGAGAAAAAAGTTAATTTTTTCCAGTTTTCCAAAAATGTTAAAAGGTTAAAAAGTGAGCCCGAATTCATTCCTAATCATATTTTGACACGTGGAGGGCCCAGATTGAAGGAGAAAGAGCAAATCAAGGGTAATTATACATTTTCATTTTTGGCTACCATTTTTTTCTCTAGGAAGTGTGGAAATGTGAATTTTACATCATTTTTCATCAAATTTTTGGTGAATTTGTGTCCTTTGTGCCTGAAAATATCAATGCAAGTGGTTTTAGGGATTAATTTGTAGATTTGAGGTGTTTAAGAAATAAATTTTTACTCAGGCCCATGTAAAACGTGAAATATCAAACTATAAAGTTACAAAATCAGATTTTGGAATGATAAGGATGAAATGATGAAATGAAAGGGGTCTGCATGCTTGGAGAATGAAAAAAGTGCCTCCAAAATGGATAATGATGAAGGATTTGTAATGATTTTCCATTTTTGAAACACCTGGCAACTCTTGTTGCAAATTTGTTAAATGTCCCTATCTGCGAATCATGTTGGAATTTTATAACAAACTTGATGTTGGGCATATTCTTTTCTTGGGAAAGAAGGATCAAATGTAATTGAAATTTATATAATGCATGTTTTGAGACATGCAAGAGGTCGGAGAAACTTAGAAATTCACAGGAAAAATATGGGAAGAAGCCCATTCTCTGAGAAACCTCCTGAGAACCATTTCTAATTCCTTTTTACATCAGATTTGTATCATGTTGAGTTGGTTTCAGTTATAAAGCCATCAAAAAGCTCTAAGATTATTCTTATAACATTACCTTGCTAATAAAGTTTGTCATTCTGGATTATTTTGTGTTGTCTCTTGGCAAAACTTACATGCACTTATGTTCAGAATGTTTTCAATTTGTGTTTCTTGCTCCTGTTGCAGTCTTGTGTTTTGAAATCTCTCTTGATCATACATGGTCTCATTTCTTGTTGATAGTTTAGTGGCATTTGCAGTCTCACATTCAGAAGAGCTTTCATCTGATAAAGAGATAAACAGATTTAAAATCACTTTACCTTCCTTGAATTCTGAGATTATTTGTAAACCTTTGGGTGCACCTTAGGTTATGATAAAATAAAGATTTCTTGATACTTTGTTGGTTCATCTGCTTCAAGATTTTGTGGTAGGTTGTCAAAGATTGTGTGGAAGAGTGCAGATCTGGGCCTCCATTTGGTGCACATATCCTGGTTGAAGGAGTACCTTAACCCCTTTGAAGCATTTTGTTGTTTAGGTGTTACAAATTTCTTGCAAAGGTCCTCAAAGAATCTGGCAAATTCTGGTTAGTCTTGTCTAAAATATCCCACCAAAAATTCATTCAGAATAACTAATCCTACCCCATACTATCCTTGCATTGTATTGTGTGTCAAAAAAAGAACACAATACATTTACAAAAATGCACAAAGAAAATCAGGATCATACCATGTCTCTAGCAGCCTCAGCCTTGTCTTGAAAGTATTTCCATCATTTAGTAGTGACATCTCTGTTGAGTTTGAATAATGGAAAATTGATCATGTTTTCCCATGGCCATCTCCATACAATATGCACAGTATAAGGATATCTCCACCTCCTTCACAAAATAGAGGCTGCAATATAGGTTCTCTTACCTTGGTTGAAAGGCACAACCTAAAATAGTGAGGATTAGATCAAAATCCTTTCAAGGTGCTACCTACTTCTTCAAATCCTGAGTGCTAACAAGTTAGATAAATTACTTCCTCAGCTACAAAATGACATATAAATCGTTTACCTACCTCTGAGTGTCTTGTAAAATCCATGATATTGCTCAAGTTCTAAAGGAGATTAAATCTAGGTACTAACACCGAAATGGCGCCATTGCCGGGGACTTGTTTTGAACTGCTAGGAAATAATTTGCATTGCTAAGATTGATTTATTGATTCATTTACCAGTCCATGTTTATTTATCCTGTCAACAACACCAAAATGGCACCATTGATGGGGACATTATTCAGTATTTTAGTATTTTAGATCCCTTGGTAATACTTCTTGTGTGATTTATGTGTAATTACAAATCTGAGTATCATCTGTTGATCAAATTTATAAGATTGGAATGAAGAGTAGAGTTCTGAGTTTGATATTCTCTTAGTTCAATCTGATCCATGTGCATACATATTTGAGATATTTGCATATCAAACCCTGGTAAATTCCCTTGTAAATTCTACATGCAAATACATTGTTGAAGCATCATTTTATAATCAGACTTGTAAGGATTAAGTGAAGATATAAGTTTTTCCTGCAATTTTATCAGTTTCCCAGTTGTTACACTTCATTAGCATTTGTGGTTGATAAGTTCAAGAAAAGGAAGGTCTGATCTATAAAGTTTGGCAAGATTTTCAGTGCTGATAGGTATTTGACAGAGTATTTTAGTGCATTTGCACAACTAGGGTGAAATTCCTTAGTGGTGACTCCATGATAATTTGATCTTGATAAATACCAATGTCTTAACCTTTCTGTCATTTACTTTGGTGTTGATAATCTCTACAAAACTGGAAGGAAGAAGATCTCTCTTCATTAGAGACTCTACTAAGAAGTTGTTCTCAGATTCAAGGAACTGTAGAGTTAGAAGGGAGAAGAGTTTGGAAAGTGGTTAAAGGTCAAACATCAGGAAAAGGTATATCCATTGGTGAGAGAGATCAAACTTTGGTAGAGGATTATCACTCTTTTTCCAAGTGATTCTGATTCAAGAAATCCTCTCATAAACTTGTTTGCCTTTGCTAGTGAAGGTCCTTCTACTGTATCAGGTAGGTTCCTTCTTCAATTTGCACCTATGTGTTTTCAATTCAAATAAAACTTTCCAAGAAAATCAGCACTTAGAGAATACCAGTCTTGTGAATCTACATTCTTGAGCCCCAAAGACCTTGCACTCCTCATCAGCTTGTGTCACCCCCAAGATCACCTCCACCAAACAATATGGCTCAGCCTAGACCTCTATTTGTTGTTAACACCTTTGGTCCTATAGAATTTAGAGGAATGGATGGTTACCCAAATGCTGTCCCACAAGATGTCAGAAATAGATTGCAAAAATTCCAAGGTAACAATGCAATAACTGGTGATCAGCATCTCAAACTTTTTGTTAACATGATGGAAGATTTTGAGATAGAGTTTGAAGATGTGTATATTAAATTGTTCATTCATACACTAGAAGAGGATGCTAGGGATTGGTACAAGGCTCTGCCTAATAATTCAATTGATTCTTAGACTAAGATGAAGAATGCATTTAGGTTGCAATATGGTGACAAGACTGATCCTAGATTTCTCTTGTTTGAGTTTGACAATATCAAGAAGAACCCCAATGAATCAGGTCCATGACTTTAACACAAGGTTTAACAAAAATTTGAGAAGGCTACCTGTTAGTCTGAGGCCTTGTGATGAGTCTTGTTTAATCAAATATTTAGATGCATTTGATAAAAAGGACAGCCTATTACCTAAGAGACAAGAACCCTACCAATCTAAGACAAGCTTTCACCATGGCACTTCAAATTGAAAACAATATCAAAGTAATTGGGAAACCTCTCAAGAGAGATGGTGTAAAATTTGATAAACCCTGAAAAACCTCAAGCTAGCAAGGGTGCTGATTTAGAAGAGGTTGTGAAAACTTTGGCAGGGGTAGTCAAAGAAATCTCATATAAGTTGGCAAGAGCTGAGAAAGGAATTGGGAAAACTTCACAAGGTCAGCCAAGAGCACAAAATCATGACATATTTTCCAATCATCCTAGAGGTGATCAAAGGGAAGATGATAGAGGAAAAGGACCCATGGGGTCTGTAAATAGACATCCTCAAGCACATGAAGGAAGAGTGTTACCTGATCCCCTAACTGCTAGGGTTGATGCTATTGAAGAAGTTGCTGATATTGATTGGTGTGATAAGTGTTTTTTACCCCATCCTCCATGTGAAGTGGACCAACAAGAAAGTGAAGATAATAATGATGATGGTACTAATGATGATATTTGCATGGTGGGTTGTTCTTCAAGCTCACAAGGAGGAGAAACATCTACTGAAGTGATAAGTGCAAGGATTGTTGTAACCTTTTGGGATTGCATCAAATGGGTACAAGTTTTCCTTCCCCCTCATACTCTTGAAGTTGATGTAGTGCAAGCTTTTGAAATTCCTAACAATGACTTTGAATACTTAAGATCTTTGATGATTAAGAAGTATGATGGTGGTATTCCTTCGGAGGAAGATAGACAATTGTTGATGAATGTTGTTGTAGCTCAAGAGAAAGATTATAACACTAGAAGAAATGTTGTTAAAGGAGTTGGGCCTCAAGCCAAACCTAAAACACCCTTGCTCACAAGCATTCCAAAAGAAAATCCTAGGAGAGAAACACTTACCAAAAGATCTATTGTCCCAAGAAAAAATTATAGTCCTCCTCATGCCCAAGCTGCCAAGAATCCCTTGCCATCAAATGAATCTTCTTGTCTCCCTTCCAATGCTACTTTTCCAAAGAGTGTTCCCTATGACATAGCCCAAGTATTGATCCAAATCAAAGTGAGTGTTCCAATCATTGAGTTTCTTAGAATTCCTGAGCATAAGAAGAGAGAATTTGAGTACTTGGGGTTGAAAGAAGAGAAGACTACTCCAGGAAGAAATGTAAATGTTGTTGAGATGCCTCCTCAAATCATTGTTGACCTTGAAACACCACCAGCAGTAGAGGATTTTGGAGAGACACCTGAGGTATATTTGGGGACATCCTTGGTTGATTCCCAATTGAATGTTGATCCATTCTTCACAACTTTGATCATAAAGGATAGGATACTTCACAATTGTATGTTTGATTCTGGTGCATCATGTAATGTCATGCCTCTAGAAGTCATGAATGAGTTGGATATCAAAGTGACATCAGCCTATGGCAAAAGTGTACGACCATGGACTCAAGAGAAGTATCGGTTGTTGGTTGTGTGAAGGGTTTGGTTGTGCAGCTTGCATCTTATCCCGGGAGGAATTTAAAATTGGATGTTGTGATTGTTGATTGCCCTGCCAAATGGGTATGTTATTGTCAAGAAAGTGGGATGCAAGTGTTGGAGGGAGTGTCCAAATGGATATGTCTTTTTCCACCATTCCCATTGAAGGGCAGCCTTGTCAAGCTCTATGGAGAAAAGAAAATGTTGCATTTAATTGAGGACCCAAACAATGCTTCTTATGAAGTATTATTTGCTGATGTTGATGCTGATAATTTTATTGGTTTTGCTGATGGTAAAGAACACAAGATGGATCATTCAAAGTTCCTTGAACAGGTATGTTCTCCTTGGATCTTTCTATTTGATGGAGCTTGCTCCAAATTTGGAAATGGTGCTGGTGTAATTCTGATTTCTCCTAGCTTGGAAGATTTTTTTTTTTCCTTCAAGCTTAATTTTGAATGTACTAACAACATTGCTGAGTATGAAGCCTTGTTGTTGGGTCTGAGAATTGCATGGAAGTATGGTGTCAAGGACATCATTGCAAAGGGAGATTTAGAGCTAGTTGTCAAACAAATAAGAAAATTGTATGCTACAAAAAATCAGTGGATGAAACAGTATAAGCATGCAGTTTGGGATCTAATTGAGATGTTTGATTCCTTCAATATTGTGCACCATGATAGAAGTTTGAATGCTGCTACTAACAAGTTGGTAGTGTTGGGGTCAAGATTTGGAGTTTTCACCATTTCACCTTATTGTGAGTACAATGTTGAAGTGTTAACTAGGCCAGCTTGTCCCTGACAACATCAAACATTGGCAAGTGTTTAATGATGATGCTCAAGTGAAAAGGTTATTACAAAATCAAGGTGAGTTTGTAGATCAGCATATTGATTGGGAACCAATGGTATGTATGACTGAAGGAAGAGAGACTTTTTTTGGAAAATATATTATCCAATTGAAAACTAACACCATTCCTAGAGGTCTTGTTGCTCTTGAGTCAAATTTTAGCAATGTTGATTGCATCATCAATAGAAACATATCTGCCTCAAGGGATGTGGAAGAGCATGACTTGGGAAAAAAGGAAAAACCAAGAAAAGTTTGGTTGGGTAGCAGTTTAAACAAAGAAGAAAAATAGTCCTACCTCTAATTGTTGAAACAATATCAAGACTGCCTTGCCTGGTCATATTCAGAGCTAAAAGCATATAGAGAAGACTTATTCCAACATGAGATCCCTCTTGAGAAAAAATGCCAAACCATTTAGATAGAAGAAAAGGCCAATTAATCCACTCCTCTCCATGAAAATGCAAGATGAATTGAAGAAACTGAAGGAGGGAGGGATCATTCAGCCCACAAGGTATTCATCTTGGGTTGCAAACCTTGTGCCAGTCAGAAAGAAGAATGGAGATATCAGAATTTGTGTAGACTTCAGAAATCTGAATAGAGCTTCATTGAAAGACAATTATCCTTTTCCAAACATGGAGAACATGTTGTAGTTAGTGACTGGATCTGAATTGTTGTCCACCTTGGATGGTTTCTCTGGCTACAATCAGGTTGTTGTCAAGGAGTCAGAAAGATTTAAAACTGCCTTTACCACTCCTTGGGGAACATATGTTTATGTGAGAATGCCTTTTGGTCTCATGAATGTTAGAGCTACTTTCCAAAGAGCAATGGATGTTGCTTTTGTTGGTTATATAAATGACTTCATTGCAGTTTATCAGGATGATGTGACTGTATTTTCAAGGAGTAGAAAAGATCACTTGCAACATTTGGAAAGAATGTTGATCAGATGTAGAGAATTTGGAATCTCTCTCAATCCAAAGAAGTGTCACTTTGGGGTGCAAAAGGCCAAGCTGCTTGGTCATATTGTTTCAAAGGTTGGTGTCATGATTGATTTGGAGAGAGTAGAAGCAATCAGCAGGGTGCCAATTCTAAGAACGAAGAAGGGCATCCAATCTTTCTTTGGGCAGATCAATTTCATTAGAAGGTTTGTGTCCAATTTTGCTGAGTTGACTCTTCCTATCACATGCATGTTAAAGAAAGATCAAGTTATCAAATGGGAGGAGGCTGCTATTCAGGATTTTGAAGGAATCAAAGAGGCACTTAAACATGCACCTGTCTTGGCAGCTCCAAATTACAAGAATCCTTTCCAAATCTTCTCCTTTGCTTCTGAAAATACTATTGCATCTTGTTTTGCTCCAAAAGGATGAAGATGGGGCTGAGAGGCCTATTGCCTTCTTTAGCAAGGCTTTACAAGTTGCTGAGTTAAAATATACAATCATGGAAAAACAAGCATTTACCTTGGTGAAAGCAACAAAGGTTTTCAGGCCTTATATTTTAAGTTCAAAAGTTACTGCTTATGTTCCCCACACCATGGTAAAAGACATCTTATCAGAGATGGATATCTCAAGTAAAATATGTAGATGGGTGAAAAAACTGTAGGAGTATGATATGGACATCCAAACCACAAATTTGGTAAGAGGTTTGGGTCTTGCTAAGCTCATGGCTGAGAGCAACTTGCAGACTGTGGAAGTGAATGAAGTAGAGGAAGAAAGGGCAGATGTTCTTGGGAAATTGGTAAGTTCTGAGTGGTACAAGGATATAATCTTTTACCTCAGACACCTATGTTGTCCTGATCATTTAAATAAAAATAAAAAAAGATCCCTCAAGTTGGCTTCTCAAAAATACATCATCACTGACTTTGGGCTGGCTTGGAAGAACCCTGAAGGTGTCCTCTTGAAGTGTGTAACTGAAGATGAAGCTCCCAAAGTGATTGCTGATTTCCATGGGGGAGTTTGTGGAGGACACTTTTCTGGAAGGGTTACAACACACAAAGTTTTGAGAGTTGGTTATTGGTGGCCTACTCTCTTCAAAGATGTAACCATGCTGATTAGAAAATGTGAAAGCTACCAGCGTTTCTCTGGAAGAATGAAAGCTTCAAGCTCCCTTCCTTTGCAGCCTGTATCAATTGAAGCTCCTTTCAAACAGTGGGGGATGGACTTCATTGGTGAGATTTCATACCCTTCTAGTGCTGGACATAAATGGATCCTTGTAGCCACAAATTACTTCACCAAGTGGGTAGAGGCAATCCCCACCAAGAAAGCAACACACCAAGTTGTTATGGACTTCTTGTTGAATAATATCATATGCAGATTTGGTGTGCCAGTCAAGATTGTGGCTGATAATGCCATGTGTTTCAGAGCTAAACCTTTGATGGCAATGTGCAAGGAGTATGGAACCAATCTAACTTATTCTTCAAACTATAACCCCCAAGGGAATGGACAAGCTGAGTCCAGCAATAAGAACTTATTAAAGATCATTAGGAGGACCTTGGAGTTGAACAAGAGAAAATGGGGTGAACAACTGAAATTTGTAGTTTGGGCTGATAGAATCATTGCTAAGAGAGCTACTGGTAAGAGCCCATTTGAGTTGGTGTATGGAACTCAAGCTCTTACTACCCTTACATCTGCAATTATCTTCATTTCAGTTTGTTCAACAACTTGAAGATCAAGAGGTCAGTCCATATGAAGCAAGGATTAATCAGATTGTGGAGCTAGATGAAGAGAGAAGAGCATCCCACTAGAGGCATGTTAGATTTAGAGAGAAGTTGAAAAGATTGTTTGACAAGAAGGTCACTCCTAGGGCCTTCAATATTGGAGATCTGGTTTTGTTATGGGACAACATAAATGAAGATAAGGGCAAACATGGAAAATTTGATGCATTATGGATGGGCCCTTACTCCATTGATATCAGAATTGGTGAGAATACCTTTTTTCTCAAAGATTTAGATGGGGAATTGCTTGAACTACCTGTTAATGGTAGGCATCTGAAGCATTTCTTGGATTAATCCCCAAATTTGAGGTATGCACCACTTGTACAGTGTATAGTGTTTGGTTTTTTGCTCTGTTTTTGGTGTTTTGTCGGTTTGTGGTTTGCCTTGGTGTGTGGCAGCCATTTTTGTCGGGTTTCTCAGCTGGTTTTTGGTGATTTTGGCTCATGACTCCTTTTCCCAATGGATTATTTTGGCACTTGGTCTACTTATTGTTCTTGTGGCACTCACTGGGAGTGCCCATCCCCGCAGACCGAGGAGCTGATGTTGGTGTCCATTTTGATCCTTCAAATTATTTTCCCATCTTTCCCCATTTTGTTCTACATGCTCAAAAAACATTTTTCTTTGAGTTTGGTGGTCTGCAAGTTTCCCCATCTAGATTGAATGCTTTAAATGGATCATAAACCTATTATTTTTCCCTAACTTGAAAGAAAAATACATGCAGGCTCTGTTTTATGCCCTAAATTTCCAAATCCATGGGCCTCTGTCATTTTTTCCATTTTTCCCAGCCTGTGGAGCTCGAATTTTCTCATTTTGTACTTATTTTCCCTCAAAAATCCTTCCCCATGGTCAAAAATTGCTTGAAACCACTTCCCATATGTTTTTTGAAAAAAAATCCTTTACCCATGAAGAAAAAATCAAATTCGGGCATCCTTAGCAATTTTATGTTTTTTGACGGTCGTACGGGTGTCATTTGACCATCAAAATTAAGCTCAAGCACAGTCTCCTATGTGGCCGCTTCTGGTTGGACAAGGATCAGTAGGGTTTCTTTGAAAAACTTAGTGGTTTTTGGCTTCAAGAAAAAAATTCAACATTACCCCCGCAACTCCGCAGAGAGGACACGTGTCATGTTCTTATGCCAAGGTGGAATGGAAGGCGGGTGGGGAACTTAGGAAAATTTTCCTTTTTTGGTGAAAAGGGAGAAAAGTAGAAGAAAGGCCCGCAGGTCCACAATGGAGTAGGGGGTGGACATGTGGTAGGTGGGCGTAGAAGGAAGTGCGGGCCATGGAGGAAAAGGGGAAATTTTTCCCTTTTGGTCAAAAATACTTAAGAGCAAAAAATTAAGCCACGGGTCCGAATGAAACCACAGGGGAGACACGTGGTGAAGGCAGAGCGGGTCGGCGGGCTTAGCGGAGGCAAAAGGGAATTTTTTCCCTTTTGTAAAAAAGACTTAGAATGGAAGATTTGAAGGCATGGCTCCACGAACAAATCAAAACAGGACACATGGCGAGGACAAAATCGGAGGTGCGGGCCCGCGGAGGAAAAGTTGAAAATTTTCCCTTGGCGAAAAAAAGGGGTTAAAACATGAAATAAGCCCATGGATTTTTAGCGATAGAGAGGATGACACGTGTCAAGGATAGAGGCGGAGGTGCGGGCCCGGGGAAAAAAGTGAAAAATTTTCAAATTCCAAAAAAGGGTCAAAATGCACAGAATTGAGCTACGATCCCAATGGGACCCACCATATGCCATGTGTCATCACCAAATTTCAAGGGTGGAGGGGTGGAGAAAAAAGTCAATTTTTTCCATTTTTCCAAAAATGTTAAAAGGTCAAAAAGTGAGCCCGAATTCATTCCCAATCATATTTTGACATGTGGAGGGCCCAGATTGAAGGAGAAAGAGTAAATCAAGGGTAACTGTACATTTTCATTTTTGGCCGCCATTTTTTGCTCCAGGAAGCTGTGGAGATGTGAATTTTGCATCATTTTTCATCGAATTTTTGGTGAATTTAGTGTCCTTTTTGCCTGCAAAGATCAATGCAAGTGGTTTTAGGGATTAATTTTCAGATTTGAGGTGTTTTTGAAATAAATTTTTACTCAGGCCCGTGCAAAACGTGAAATATCAAATTATAAAGTTGCAGAATCAAATTTTGGAATGATAAGGATGAAATGATGAAATGAAAGGGGTCTGCATGCTTGGAGAATGAAAAATGTGCCTCCACAATGGATAATGATGAAGGATTTGTAATGATTCACCATTTTAGAAACACCTGGCAACTCTTGTTGCAAATTTGTTAAATGTCCCTATATGCGAATCATGTTAGAATTTTGTAACAAACTTGATGTTGGGCATATTATTTTCTTGGGAAAGAAGGATCAAATGTAATTGAAAGTTATATAATGCATGTTTTTGAGACATGCAAAAGGTCGGAGAAACTTAGAAATTCATGGGAAAATCTGGGAAGAAGCCCATTCTCTGAGAAACCGCCTGAGAACCATTTCTAATTCCTTTTTGCATCAGATTTGTATCATGTTGAGTTGGTTTCAGTTGTAAATCCATCAACAAGCTCTGAGATTGTTCTTATAACATTCCCCTACTGATAAATTTGGTCATTCTGGATTATTTTGTGTTGTCTCTTGGAAAAATTTGCATGCACTTATGTTTCAGAATGTTTTCAATTTGTGTTTCTTGCTCCTGTTGTAGTCTTGTGTTTAAAATCTCTCTTGATCATACATGGTCTCATTTCTTGTTGATAGTTTAGTGGCATCTGTAGTCTCACATTCAGAAGAGATTTCATCTGATAAAGAGATAAACAGATTTAAAATCACTTTACCTTCCTTGAATTTTGAGATTGTTTGTAAACCTTTGGGTGCACCTTAGGTCATGATAAAATAGAGATTTATGGATACTTTGTTGGTTCATCTGCTTCAAGATTTTGTGGTAGGTTGTCAAATATTGTGTGGAAGAGTGCAGATTTGGGCCTCCATTTGGTGCACATATCCTGGTTGAAGGAGTACCTTAACCCCTTTGAAGCATTCTACTGTTTAGGTGTTACAAATTTCTTGCAAAGGTCCTCAAAGAATTTGGCAAATTCTGGTTAGTCTTGTCTAAAATCTCCCACCAAAAATTCATTCATAATAACTAATCCTACCCCATACTACCCCTGCATTGCATTGTGTGTCAACAAAAGAACACAATCCATTTACAAAAATGCACAAAGCAAATCAGGATCATACCATGTCTCTAGTAGCCTCATCCTTGTCTTGAAAGCATTTCCATCATTTAGTAGTGACAACTCTGTTGAGTTTGAATAATGGAAAATTGATCATGTTTTCCCAAGGCCATCTCCATACAATATGCACAGTATAAGGATATCTCCACCTCCTTCACAAAACAGAGGCTGCAATATAGGTTCTCTTACCTTGGTTGAAAGGCACAACCTAAAATAGTGAGGATTAGATCAAAATCCTTTCAAGGTGCTACCCACTTCTTCAAATCCTGAGTGCTAACAAGTCAGATAAATTGCTTCCTTGGCTACAAAATGACATATAAATCATTTATCTACCTCTGAGTGTCTTGTAAAATCCATGATGCTGCTCAAGTTGTGAAGGAGATTAAATCTGGGTACCACAAAAAATCTACCCATGTATTCCTTAACATCATTATCACATATTTCTTAACCGATGCCCACATCATCCATTGCATCCCCCTCTTCTTCCTTAGCATGTACCATTCCCACATCTATACCCCCATCACTTCTTCTCAATCCATATCCACATCCACAATGCCTCTTAAAACACCTACAAAAGGAATTCATACCTCTTATACAAACTCCCTCATTTCTACATCCACCCATCCTCAATCTACATCATCTCCCTCTCATATACACATCATCAACTGCATCATCAAGACACCCCTTTCTAGTTCTATATCCGCACCTACTCCCATCATTTATTCCACACCCATATCTACCTCATCCACTTCATTATATTCTCCCACCTTATCCACGTCTATTCAAGCTTATCCCATCGTAGCATCTGTAGAATCTGTATTGGTTCCTCTTTCCACGCTCTTTCCTGTACCAATCCTATCAACCATCATAACCACATCTCAGGTATACCCCTCTTCTTTAACACCACCTTCATAATTTAAAGAATATTGGAGAGAACTTCAAATTGCAAAAACTATAGGTGATCCTCCCGTATCATCCATAGAATCAAACTCTCCTATATCAAACCAATCCTCACATTCTTTAGAAAAAATCATACAAAAATTACTTCCCCCATCAGCCACAACACCACCTTCAGATCCACCACTTGAAATCATTCTCATTCATGACAAGGGTACTCCACAACAATCTAAATCCAAAAACCTTGGCATCCTTCCACAACAATCCCTTTTACATCCCCATAAAAAGAGAAACATACCTCCAACCAATATGAAATATGCATCCTCATTCTTCGTGCCACACCCGCCCATCCTAGGACCACCTCCTTCATCACGATCATTTAATCAATCTAAATCCAAACATTATAGTTCCCTCCTATGACCAGTTCCCTCATCAAAAACACCTCCACCTACACCTACAAGTCAATCTAATTCTAAAGCATCCAACCCTTCTTCTAGAGCACTGATCACAATGAAAGCACCAAGATCTCGAAATAATCCACAATCATCCTTGACATCCACATCATCTCAAAATATCCCTCTTGACACATATATTGAATCATACATGGAATTCCTCCAACATTTACTCCAAAATTATGCCATCACACTTCCACCCATCAAGGATTTTGACCCAAATTGTTTGAAGCCCTCATGGTTTGATTCCCACTACATTTGTTCATATCACCATTCACTGGGTCACGACACCAAACATTGTAAGGCCCTTCAGACCACTTTTCATGACCTTATTGAGATGGATTACCATTGTAAGGCTTCTTCCTCATCTTCTACCATTTCATCCACCACTAATCCAATCCATACTTCTACATACCCATCCATCCAAATTATTCATCCTCCTTGTCTATCTACATAATCCTCTATCACCCCTCCTCCACACATCACCCCTCCTAATGAGGGTAGACCATTATTCATTGATTATTTTTTCCTTAATACATCACCCATATGACATCCATTTCATCTATTTTGACATCGGCTATCTTATCCCTCTCACTAGGGGAGCATAGCCCTTTCTCAATGATCCTTTAACATCTTTTTCCTAATCTATGCATCCTATCCCCATGGATCTTTTGACATTAGGGGGAATTCATTTCTAGGGTCAGTCCACTTGCCAATTAGTTCATTTCCACATTTACCATTGTATTCTCTCTTCTATCTTATCTTCATCCGATCTTATCCGTCTATCATCTTCTCCTTTTGCAACTACTTTTGTGGCCATATGTGTGCTTCCCTTAGGAGCACCATGGATTTACCTGAAGATCGCTGCTATAGAAATGTTTATTCCTATCTTAGAGGTACCATATCCTTACTCTAAGTTCAATTTTGTCTCCATTATTCTCACTTTCTCACTTCCAAGGTATTGCACATATTTTATAATATTTATCCAATTCATCTCATTTAATCCTATCTAAACTTATTATCTCCATATTTTTCCCTCCCTTGGTGGACCATTTTATCTCATCTTAAGTCCAATTTCATGTCCACATTTTTCCTCCCCTTGGGGGCATCACACTTTCATTTTAAATAGCCATCTCTTCATCTCATTAAGGATGTGTTTTTTCCTCGCTTCCTTAGTGGAGTGCATAGTTTCCATATCTACTTGTCTATATCTCTATTCATATCATATCCTAACATGAATTTAACATTAGTGACCTCATCATCAAAATGTCACCACTCTAGAAAGGAGACAATGTGGAAATTTTACACCCAACTAGATTAAACCATACATTATCATGCATAAGTATGGGTTGGGAGCCTATTGATTGGCCTCCCTTGATTGTAAACCTGAAGTGGAACCTCTTAATGCATTACAGTTATGACCATTATACTATTATTATGTCTACCAGTGTCTTTGTCATATCTTTAGATCATTACCCCATCTTATCCTTTTCCATTTCTCATTGTGATGATTTGGATTTATGTGGTCTTCCGTCACTTCCTAGATGTGACCTTAAATATGGGCACCACGTTTCTTCCTAAGGAATTTTCATTACGGATGGATTCTCCCTTATTTTTGAGAACTCCATGATCTTTACATCTATCACCCTATTATTCACCTATTGGAACCATGCAAAGGGTCTAGGGTTGTCTCTTGTACATTCATTATCCCCTCCTAAGTGGTATACTTAGCTAGTCCCAACTCTCCCCCATGTGAAATAAAAATCATGGATTCTCTTGTCAAAAATCAAAGTCATTAAAAATAGAATGATCCCTCGAAGGAGAACTTTTCATGAGCAAAATAAAAATCATGCAAACCAAAATCAAAAGCAAATCAAATAAATAGTTTGATCCCTTAAAGGATGTCTATCATGTATATTATTCTCGCCATCTATATTATGTATAAAGTAAATTATACCCTCGAAGGATGGCTACTCATTATGGAATTTTCAAGACTCATGCATTAATCAACCTTGCATTTTATAAGCATCTAAATAAATCTAAATTGAGCAAATTTATTTTAGCAAAATTCCCGCATTTATTAGTTTTCTCTTTCCCCTTCCCAGAGTTAGGGCATAGTTCTAGGGAACACCAATTTTGGAGAATCCTCTTCCTGCATACAAGTTACATCTTAAACCCATTTTTTGTGTCAAAATTAGGCATATAAGTTCATTTCATCCATGTTGCTTATTATCTTTGGTATGACCAACTATTCATGGTTACGTACTAACATTTCTTTTGGTCACATGTGCCTTGTGTTACCTATATCCCATTATTTTTTACCTCCAATACAGTAAGAGACATCATTTTATCACGCATTTTCTTGATATGATGTAGTTTTGTTCCTACCTATATGCCGCCTCCATTACGTTATGTTTTATCCTTAATCATATCACATTTGTCTTTAATTCCTATTTCATTTTTTCATAATCACATCCTTCTTTATCTCAATCACTTGCATGCCATCCATCTATCCTACATACATTTATTCTTACTCTTGTTCATCATTAATCACATCAATTTTCAAATTACTTTTGCATTCACATCATATTTTACCTCATACATTCTAATCACCATAACAAAATCCAAACATAAAACATATAATCATGGTATTCATTAACATATCCATATCATCATTTTATCCATATGCATATACCTCAAAAGTAACCATATTATCATTAACATCGCATTGATTATTTCATCATAAATTCTAAACTGAAATCACACATAAATCAATGCACATATAATCATCACAAATAAACAATTCATCACATCCTATAATAAACACATAATAATCCTCGACAAAATCATATATATATATATATAAATGTATCTCAATACATCATAAATTTCCCTCTAAGGTCCCTCTCTCAAAGTATATATGTTATCAAAATCGGTAAACTGTACATCCAATATCCTCAAATCCTCTCCTCCAGGGGCATGTACAACACATGATAGTTGTGCATCACCGCCACCCTCGTGGACTCCCTCCACTCATTGTGGCGGCACCACACTTTTTGTGCTCCTAGATGGCCCAACTCTTGTTGCTACCCTTTGAATATGCTCCCAGTAGCACAACGTCTTTGGAAAATTCTAAAAATAGGATCCCCTCATAATACCTAGCCTCTTCGGCTAGGGATCTGTACCTATCCATGGAGATCATGTCGGGAGGTGTCATCTGTCTCGACCCCTGTGGCACTTCTTGGGCCCCACTAACTGAATTTATCACCAAAATAGTAGAAAGATCACTAAAATGGGCCATGTAGGCCTCCCTCTATCTATGGTAGTGGTCTCTAACCTAGATAGCTTGGTATCACTTCGGTGTGACCATATCCCATTGTTGTAGAATTGTGTCTCTCTTTACACGCATTTGATCTCTCTCTCCACCCTCATCTGATCCAACTCGACATGTATTCATGCCACCTCCGTAGAAACTCCCATAATCTTGTAAAAAATGGGATCATGAGGCACTATCTATAAAACTCAAATTTTTTGCTACATTAGATCAAATTGAATGGCCTTGGTCATCTCCGACAATATCCCATGTATCCAACTCATCTACCTCATCCTTGCCAACTCTACATCTGCACCAGGACATGAAGGGAACTCACAGTATGTCTGACATCTAATTTAATTAACATCTAACTCATCCAACCTATCAACATACTAGTCCACACTCCTCTCACTCCTATCTCCAAAGGCCTTATCGGCCCTCCATCTAAAAATTCCCACCTCTAGATGAATATGGTCACCAGTGACCCATGAAATCCTTGGTGTCCTGATTAGTGCTATGTTCTCATACGACCAGTAGTACAGTAAGAAACAAACATCTAGTCTTGATCTCTGCCCTTCCCTATATATGGAAAGCTCATGGTAAATATGAGCGAACAGAGAAGTCCTGAATGAAAATATTGTCTCTTGATCCACAATAACTGCCACTATACTAGCTAGTGCCCATGCAAACCGAGATCTGCTAGAGTCTAAAAATTCATAAAAGGACATAATCATCATCACCATATAGGTCAATCAACTGCATGGGACCCCGACCTCATACCTTAACTCATATGAGAAAGCCCCAGAAGAAAATCATATGTGGGGTGGATAGGCTCTAAAAATCTGCTTCAACATTTTTAATATTTTGTCACTGGGAATGGGAACTATTTTCTCCCCCAGTATTGATAACCTGAGAATCCAATACACATCCTCCAAGGTGACTGTCATCTCCCCTGTCTTAAACCAAAATGTACAAGTATACCGATCCTACCTCTCCACTAATGTTATCATAAATCCCACATCTTCTGGGATCCTGTGATAATATCTAAAGTCACCTAACCCCACTGTGGCCAAGTGATTCTGCTCAACATCTGTCACATCTCCTATAATATGCTCATATAAAGCCAACACTTTGTCTCTCAAATATAGGTTCTCCTTGGCCTAAAATCACAAATAAAACATGCATACATCAAATAACTAATACAAATCCATTAAGCATTCATTAAACTTCATCCAAAAATCAATTTATTCCTAAATTATCCAATCTAATCCTGCTCGATGTTGACCCAGGTCGGGTCGATGAATTTAGGGGTCGATCAACACACCTTAGGGTTGGATCAACATCAATCCATTAGGGTCACCGTTGACCGCCCCTTGTGTCATCTACTTTTTATTAAAAAATGTAAAAAATTAATAAAACATAAAATAAACTTAAAAACAAGTGTGGGTTTTTCTACTCACCATCCTCTGTACCCTTTGGTGTTTCCTCATTTCTCCTGCGGCCTCCATTTTGTACTTCTCTATTTAATTGCTTTGGTCTTGCTCGTTAAATGTGCATGTGAAATTGATATTTTTCTACTAAACCTTGGGCTTCTATAACCCCCGATACCTGGTCATCGTTAAATTCCTCGGGTCACTGTCGATTAGCCTTTGTAATGATTATTTTTGGCTTTCCCTTATCTTTCTTACATCCTTTCCTTTGGGAATTATTCACAAGTCTGCCTTTTTGGCCATATCTATTTCCCCTCTGGGAATTTTTATACACTCAAATTCCTATCAGACAATACTTATTTTTGTTAGGTTAATTATTATTTACCTAATATTATTCATTATGCATTGTATAATTAATTAATTATTAATTAATTATTGTTGTATTTTTTTATATGGTTTTATCAACCATATTTGGCTTATTATTTTCATGGGTATAATTGCTATGTAGTTATAAAATTATGTGCTTCCTGGATGTAATATTGGAAGCTTATGTAATCTGGAATATGGTTGTACCTGTGCAACTTAGTTTCTTGTTTGTATTCAATTGTACAATACCTATAAGTATTGTAGCTCACTCTTGTGTAAATGGTTGATTGAGTTTAATAAAGATAATCAGGCTTACACTTCTATTACTCAATTTACATTTGGTACCATAGTGAGAATCTAGACCTGTGAAGTAGAGAAGGTTGTAGAGAGGAAGCATATAGTTTTGGAGGAGATTTTGCACTCTAGGAGAGCCTGCGTTACCTCCAGCAACTTCCCAAAATGTTCTGCATCTCCACAACCTCCTGTCATTCTCTAGGTGTTTGTAAGGCAATTTTTTTTTCCTTGGTGCCTCTTGCACTAGGAAAATTTTTCTCCCTTGATGCAATTTTAATAAAAAAATTATTTTCCCCTCCAGGGGTTTTACCTCTAAATTTAGAGGTTCGGTTTAATCTCTTCTACATTTGGAGGGGTGTGTCAAATTTGGAGGTGTCTCATAAGAGCTCCTATTTGAGATCATTTATATTGGTTTTTTGTTTATACAAATATTACTTGTTTATTTTGAAAGTCAAGCTATTCATTTATTTGGCCGGGCCCATACTGAGATGTACACCTGTGCAGACCGAGTTCCATGGGCTGTGACCTCCTCACACTGAACCTGCAGCATGTGGCACACTCAAATGATCTCCTACTACTGTTGCGGGCTCCAAATCAACTGATTTTTTCCATCAGCATTTGCACTAAGCTATTTCAAAAGAGGGCATGTCATTTATTCATGTTGGTTGTTGGTTAAATGGCTAGGATAAACATTCAAGTCCGAGCCCATTTGGAAGGAACTTCCACTGAGCTCCCTAAGGCGATTAATCCAAAAACAAAAAAAAAGAAATTACCTTCACCAGGGATGTGAAGTTTGAATGGTCTCCAAAAAAATGTGGTCAAATCGACCATCTCTAATCGGAAGCTCCACCTCTAGTCGAGTTATCCTTCAAACTATAGCCTACACTCCTCACCACATACTTGCATGTTATCCATAGCAAGATCTACCCTCATATACAACTTGCACCTGTAAAACACGGTGAAATCAAATAAAAAATAGAGGGCATCAATTTTAATGCTCCAACCTGCGTAAAGAACAACCAGATGAGATTGGTAAAAATGATATTAATAAACAGTGGCTGCGAAGAGATAAAAAGAAGAGATCCACTTCATGCAAAAAATATAAAACTCACTCCAAGCTCATGCCATGCAAGCTCCATATGGTCTCAACCTCCTGCCATGTCGTTATTTTAAAAAGGTGAGTCAAATTTCATTTTCTTTAAATGTAATTTGTTCATTTTCATACACCAAGCACTCATAGAGCCTAATTGGATAGAAGGATTGACTTAGAAGTGGGAGGTTTGGGGTTCAAACCCCACCCCCAACTTGTTTTTAAAATAAAAATGAATTTGGAGGCAAAATTAGAAAAACTACCAAATTTAGAGGAGATTTTAGCAGGAATACCACCTCTAAACTACTAGTTATAGCTAAATAGGCCTCCAAAAGTTTTAGCGAGAAAAACCCTAATTTAGGGTAAAAATCATTTCTCCTATTCGGCCTATTTTTCCATTTTGGGCAACTTTTTCCAAAGGGGGGATAGCTAAAAATTGCATTTTCACCTGATTTTTTCTAAATCTTTGCATTTTGGGTCATTTTGGGCTCCAAAGGCAACCAGGGCCCGTAATTTTTTTTTTTTTTTTTTCCTGCCATTCAATTTTTTCTAATTTTTTGGAATGTAATTACATGCTTCAATATATTATACTAATTTGTAGGTTTCCATAGTCAACTAAAAATATTGTAACTACTCAGAAACTAGCAGAAAATTGTAATACAAAATAGTAAAAATTGGTTCAATAACACTCACGAGATCCTAGATCTCATTCGCAACGTTTAGTATATACAATGCCTTTGGGAAGCACTTACGGGTAAAGCCATCACAACTACTATTGTGCTTAACACCTAATATAGCTATAACAACTTCATTTGGGCATCAATCCTTCAAATTGACAGGGAGTAATAAGGTCACAATGCACACACTATGATCCATCCCATCCATCTATGAATGATTACATGACATAAATATGGACTGAGAAATTATCTGAGTATATAACAAAGTTATGCACGCATATGAGGATATTTATTTGAGTCAGTGTCAATAATTGCACAAACCCCTTTCAGTACTGTCTTGGTACCATGTATTGAATTCTTTCACGTATGTTAATGCCTCTTTCACATACCACTAGGTATATAGAAAGGGATATCTTCTTCCACATACCGCCAGGTATATCAGAAGGGTGCGTATATAGAAAGGTTTGGTATATCAGATTGACGGTATATAGATTGGGAGACCTAATACCTAGAGTGATAAGAGCCAAACCCTGTCAGTGTTTTCTAGAAAATGGGCACCATTGCCCCCAAATTTTTTATTCCAGATTCACAACTACTCAGAGGAAAAAAATATGTTGCATGGAATATAAAAATCAACACACAACTTGAGTTTGAAGAGATTTGGCCTGCTGTGAATGGTACTCTAACCAGATCAACTACTGATACAACACAACAATGATAGTTTGATAAAGCAGATCAGAAAACCAAACTCATCATCTTGTTTGGAGTGTCTGATGATGTGCAACCCCATATTCGAGATGCCAAAATATTTAAAGAAGTGTGGGATAATTTGAGCATAGTATACGAGGCCAAAAACAAAAATGTTATACTAAATTTATAGAGTCAATTACGCATATTGAAGTTCAAGCAGAATGAGAAAAATAGAAGCTTTCTTAAGAAGAGTTATAGTATTGAGGGCTTGGGCTTCACTTCTAGCCCTAGGAGAAGAGGTCAAAGATGATGATCTCATTCCCATTATTCTAAGAGCACTCCCTTCTTCATACCTTATTTTTTTAACAACACTAAACTTGTCAGATACGACAATTAGATTTGATAAATTGTTAAACCTACTACAACAAGAGGAAGCAATGCATAATAAGGATGATGAAGAAGAGCAAGCAATTTCTTCACATCAAAAATGGAAAGGAAAAGGTAAAGGAAAACCTAATTCCTTTCAAAATCCCAGAAATCAAAATTAGTATCAAGGGGATAGACAACAGAAGAAGCAATGTCCTATCTGTAAAAGAGGACATGACCTAAAATATTGTTGGTACGATACTTATAAGAAAGGTTCAACAAGAAAATTTGGACCTCCAGAAAAATATCACAAGGGACATTATAACTACAATTAAGGGAAGAAAAAGGGGAACTGGAAAAGAAGACCCCATCAGCAAGGAAATATTGCTGAGCAACAAGAATAGTCAGACAATGAAGACTACTTGTTCACTACTCGATCAAGTGAGCCATCCATGTCATCTAGTGATGTTTGGTATGTTGATTTTGGGGCCACTTGACACATGACCAGCCACAGAGACTAGTTTACTTTAATGAGGGACACATCATCAAAAAATCATGTTTTGTTGGGAGATGATTCTTCATTTACAGTTCAGGGGATTGGGAACATTTCTATACCCCTTGGTTCACGCAACTACAGACTATCAAATGTCTTATATTTCCCTGGGTTGACAAAGAATTTTCTTGTAGTCAGTCAACTCCTTTATCACAACCTAAAAATTAACTTTGATAGTAATTTCGGCAAGAAAACGTGTTTGATTCGAGATAAATCATGAGGCTTGAAAATAGTTACAAAAGCCTCCAATGTGGGACACATGTTTCAGCTTTATTTTGTTCACAAAGATCATCAACTACTTGTGGCTAAGAACTCTACCTTAGCATAGTTGTGGCATCAGAGACTTGGTCATGGAAGTTTCAAGTATCTCGAGACACTTCACCGGCGTAATATGGTACATGGGCTACCATCTCTTCAGAAGGATACAAAAAAGTGTTCTCACTGCCTTATAGGTAAACAACATAGAGCATCATTTCAGAAGAGTACATATCGATTCTCATGGTAAGTTTGATATGGTTCATATCGATCTTTGTGGTCTGATGCAACTGAGTCATTCTGGATTTCAGTACTTCATGCTATGTGTTGACGACTATTTAAGGAAAATGTGGATTTTTTGTCTTTGCAAGAAAAGTGGAGCTTTTGAAACCTTCAAAAGGTTTAAAGTAGCAGTTGAGAATGAAACTGGCCATCACATCAAAACTCTGTGCTCAGATTGAGGGGGCGAATTCACCAATATAGAGTTCAAAGACTACCTACAAATTCATGGGATTCTTCGACAAATGCCTCCTCCACACACACCGCATAAAAAAATGGTGTTGTTGAGAGAAGAAATCATACTATCATGGAAATGGTGTGATGCATGATCGATGATTCTGGACTTACAAAGACATTCTAGGAAGAAGCAACAAAAATAACAGTGTATTTGTTGAACAGAGTGCCCATATTTTCTCTTGAAGGAGTAACACCACAAGAAGCATGGTCAATAATAAACTATCTATTACACACCTTAGAGTATTCGGGTGCAAAGCAAGCATGCACATACCCAAGTAGAAACATAAATAAATTGGACATGAAGTCACAAAAACTCATCTTTATTGGGTATAGTGAAGAGACTCTTGGGTACAGATTAATGGATCCTAAGACCAGAAAAGTCTACACCAGCAGAGATGTTGAGTTTTTTGAGAAGAAGGAAGTAGAGTCTCCTCCTCTAGACTCACTAGATGTAGATTTTTCACCAGTTGTAAAAATTGAAGCTAATGTTCCCACAGATGATGAAAGTGAATATGGGGATGATGGTGTTGATCAGATAGAACCATGACCCATGGGAATAGTTTAGCATATGCCTAAGTGGTGTACTAGCACATTACGAGATGAAAGAATGGATGCTCAACTGGATACATCCACCTCTAGACCATGGACTCGCAATAAAGCAAGAGAAGAAGTTAACTTTTCTTTAATGAGTATAGTAATTAAATCTGATGAACCCTCTATAGTCTAGGAAGCCCTACAGTCAAAAGCTTGAAAATATCTCATGGATTCTAAATATCAATTAGTGATGAAAAATAACACTTTGCAGCTTGTCGATCTTCCACCAGGGAATAAACCCATTGGATGTAGATGGATATTCAAAACAAAGAACAAAGCAGATGGGATAGTGGAAAATTATAAAGAAAGACTAGTAGCAAAGGGGTATGCATAAAAATAAGGCATTGACTACGAGGAGACATTTTCTCCCACAACTAAGATCAAAATGATTAGGATGATATTTTCTCTAGCTTCTCAGTTTGGTTGGAAATTCCATCTAGATGGATGTAAAAAGTTCCTTCCTGAATGGAGATTTACAAGAAGAAGTCTACATGACTCAACCTGAGGGATATGTAGTACCTGGTCAAGAAGCAAAGGTATGCATACTCAGGAAATATCTGTATGGCCTCAACCAGGCACCCCGGGCTTGGTACATCAAGATTGATGAGCATATCTTACAACATGTATTTGTTAGAAATCCATACGATCCTAATATTTACCTCAAAAAGCAAGGGGGGGGGGGAGATTGTGATTGTCATTGTCTATGTCAATGATCTAGTCATCACTGGCAGTTTAGTGAGGATGATTGATGCAATGAAGAAATATCTTAATTGATCACTCGACATGACCGATCTCGGGCTGATGCATTATTGTCTTGGATTGAAGTATGGCAAAAAGAGAATCACATTTTTTTTCTCAGATGAAATATACCAAGACAATGCTCAATAAATTTAGGATGATGGATTGTACATGGATTTCTACACCTATGGAAAATAGATTATAGTTATCTCATTCAGATCCATCTCCTGAGGTAGGTGCCACTCTCTATCGATAGTTGATTGGGAGTCTCATTTACCTGACCTACACTAGACTAGATATCAGCTTTGCAGTAAGCTATCTATCCAGGTTCATGCAGGAACCCAACATGTGGCATTGCAAAGTAGAAAGGTGCATCTTGAGATATCTCAAAGGATAAGTGGATCTTGGTCTCGAATTCAAGAAGAATGACAAATTATTCTTGTCTAAATATTCAGATTCAGATCATGCAGGAAATATTGATGACAAAAAATCCACTTCAGGATTTTTTTCTTTATGGGATTTGGACCAATATCATGGGGAAGCAAGAAACAACAATTTATTTCTTGTTCTTCCATAGAATATGAGTATCATTCTGGGAGAAGTTGTCTGTGAAGTGATTTGTCTACATCACATACTGGAAGGACTTGGAATACCACAAAAAAAAATTACCACCATGTATGTTGACAATGAAGGTGTTCTCAAACTTGTTCGCAATCCAGTGTTTCATGAAAGAACAAAAAACATTGAGGTACTTGTTCATTTCATATGTGAACATGTGTTGAAGCACAACATCCAGCTTCAATTTTGTCCAACATCTAAACAACGGGTAGATATCTTCACAAATTCACTTGCACGTGACAAGTTTGAGTTGTTCAGAGAGTTCCTCTCCTCATCCCTTGAGACAATGCACAACTAAGGGGGGGAATGTTAGGTTAATTATTATTTACTTAATATTATTAACTAAGTTACCGAAACATTTTGGATACGGGAGCGGGAGTGGGGTATCCGATACGCAGAAACGGCAAATTTTTTTTGACCCCGGATACGGCGTAGGATACGACAGTACAAAAACTATATAAAAATTAAAAAATATATAAATTTCAGCCTTCTAAATAGGAATTTAATTATTAACCACATATTATGCATATGAAAGACAAGATAAAAGACAAGTTATAAGCTAAATAAGTGAATAACCACAACAAACAAGCTAGGATACCAATAAAACTTAGAAACTTAAAAGCTTAAAAGTTAAATTAAAATTTAAAGTACTTAAATCAAACACAATGTGAATGTCATGAATCTCATGATATATTAAATTCAATCATAGATCAATATTCAAAGCTCAAACTATCTTTCATTGTCAATATTCATCATATTCCTCTTCATCAAGAGGATCAAAACCAGCTACATCATCATCATTATGTGGTTCATTAGAACCACATGGGCTCTTAACCACTCACACAAGGGCCATTGCCAGTTGCACCCCCTTGTGCATGTAGGTCTCGTGGTGCCACAGAACTCATCTCATCATCATATGCTCCATGGTGGGAAATGGAAGCATCCAAGTCAACTATCTATGGATCAATGTCCCAATGTTTTGTTGACCCTTCCTTGTACTCTGGCTGCTTGTGGGATAAAAGGCACAAGTTGGAATTTATGTATACCAAATCTTCAGCCCTTTTAGCCCCCAATCTGTTGTGCTTCTATGAGTGGATGAAATTATACGTACTCCAGTTGCGCTCAGAGGAATATGAACTTGCAACCTATTAAGGCAACCCAAACTTCAAAGTCAATGCAAAGTTCAACTTCAGATTTAAACACTCAAACTTAAGTTTTAAAAAACTAAAAGAAAAGAGAATAAAAAAATTAACAACTTACCTATGCCAAGACCTTGATTGCAAGAGTTTGCAAGTAAGCTGATGAAGTACCATGGAGGTACCACCACATATGTGCATCCATCTTGTATTTTCCTCCAAAGAGCGAGAAGGCTATGACCCGTTTCTGCTATGAAATTGCCAAACTCTACCATAACCTAGTCTTGGGCCTCAGGATCAGGGAAGAGCCTAGCTAATGCCGCCATATATCCCTCACTGAATTCACATCCCTGTATGGTGCTACCCTCCCTGGAAAGGAAAGGATCTTTGTGCTATAAAATCTAGGAGTCAATGCAAAAGCTAGTAGATGTAATGGGGTGGTCATTCTGTTCCACCGATCAATGAGGATTGACTTCACTTGTTTGAAAAATATTTCCTCGGGATCTTGTTCTTTTGCATTTATGACGGCTTTTATCTTCTCAATCATTGAGTCGATGCTGTCATATATCTCTCCTAGACATGGTTGATCCGTGTCAGTAAACCGGATCATGCTCATAATGGGCTCCGTAAATCTCAACAGATAACCCACTCTATCCCACCAAGAGTCCTCTAAGATCAAGTTCTTCACTTTTTGAGCCCCTTCAGTGTTTGATTTCCTCCATACAATCCAAAGATTGGATTTTACCATCCTCATGAGTGCCTCTCGCACCTTCACTAGTCGTCTCAAGACGATTGTGTGTGATGCAAACCGAGTCTCAGCAACCTAATAAGAACGAGGAACAAAAATTAAAAATAAAATTTAAATTATAAAATTGAAAGCTAAAAGAATACTAAAAACTTATATTAAATATTAAATTAAAAAGAAAGAAAGAAATAAAGCTTGTCCTTACCTTCAGTAGCTCCAACTGTGAGAATGATCTAAAAATGCCCTGTGACATGTGGTGGTTGGTGACAAACATTTGGATTTCTTCAGCTTCTGCATACACTTGTTGGATCCACTCTATTTTGTTTGCCATTTTCTTTAGCATTAAATTCAATGAATGCACAGCACAAGGTGTCCAAAAAATATGCCCATACTGTGCCTCAACTAACATCCCTATAGCTTTGCAATTTTGGCATTGTCCATTATCACTTGGACAACATTTTCAGGCCCCACTGCCTCAATGGACTCAAAGAGAATGTTGGCTATGAATTGGGCATCCTTCACTTGCCCCTCACAATCAACCGCTTTCAAAAACATTGCCCCCTTAGGGCATACTGAAATCACATTGATTAAAGGGTGGTTTCTTGCATCTTTCCATCCATCAGAAACAATGGACACACCAGTTTTGGTCCATGAGTCCTTAATTGGTTGCAAGGAGGTTTCCACATATTTTTTTTGTCTATCCAAAAGGGTGGTGCGGATCTTCTCATATCCTAGTGGTTTATACCCTTTTGGTGCCTCATTGATGGCTTTCACCATCTCATGCCAATAAGGTGATCTCACAACATTAAAAGAAAGACAATTAGCATATACACACCTTGCAATGCATTCATCTGCAATCTCCCTATTCTCATTTTGAAAGGCCTTTTCCAATGGCCCTTTTGTCTTACTTTTCTTTTGTGCAAGGGAAACATCCTCATTTGTGGAGATAGGAGCCACAAATGGATGTGGCATGGCCACAATTGGGGATCCACTAGGTGATGGAGCAACTAGAGGCCTTGCTGAACAAGATGAACCTCCTCTTTTGGCCAATGGATGACCCACTCTCAGAGCCACTCTAGCCTCTACATCCTCTTGCTCTTTGATAAATGCCAAAACATTTTCTTTTGGCACCCCAGCATTATTCCTCCCCCTACATACTCTTATACCATTACCCGTTATGGCACACAAATGGATTTTCACCCTACTGTAAGAGCCTTTGAATATTCCATCACACTCATTACATTTCCATTCAAAACAACCACCACCTGCAAGTTGTTGAACTATTGTTATGTGCCTCCATAACGGTGAATTTGGGTCAAAGTCTTTGGCCAAAGATTGCCTAGAAGAAGCAGAACTTGTTGCCATTATAGAAATACCTACAAGGTTTAAAAAACAAATTCAGCAAAGAAAACAAGGGCATGTAATTGCATTGTGATTGAACAATGAAAATTAAAAAAATTAAATGGAAAGAGCAAAATAAAAATGAACATAAGCAAAAAAATGTAATGTGTGAAAGATTAAATAACTAAAAAAAAAATAGAGGAACAAGGCTAGAAATTAAAAAAACTTACCTTCACTTAGTAAACCACAAATCAAATCCTTCACAAATCCTCCTTTTCAGCTCCTCACGCTCCTCCAAGCTTAGCAATAGCTCCTCACACTCCTCATACCCTAGACAAGCACAATGCAATTTTGGAGAGCCACAATGTGAGTTTGTTTGCTTTATGTTTTTTTTGTGTGTTGTTATTTTGTTTTATTGTTTAGAGGTCGCTTTTAGGTTTTAGATTAGAATAATTTATTATTTTTATTGTTGTGCACCTTTAAAAACACAGAAAAAATTTAAAAAAATTTAAAAAACACGTGTTTTTGCACGCGGGAGCGGCCAGGGAGTGGGCCGGCTACCTAAACTGGCATTTCCGGTAACCTAGATTATTAATTATGCATTGTATAATTATTTATTTATTAATTAATTATTTTGGTATTTTGTTATATGGTTTTATCAACCATATTTGGCTTATTATTTTCATGGGTATAATTGTTATGTAGTTATAACAATTATGTGCTTCCCGGATGTAATATTGGAAGCTTATGTACTATAGAATATGGTTGCACCTGTGTAACTTAGTTTCTTGTTTGTATTCAACTGTACAATACCTATAAGTTTTGTAGCTCACTCCTATGTAAATGGTTGATTGAGGTTAATAAAGATAATCGGGCTTTCGCCCCTATTTCTCAATTTACAATTTCCCCTCTAGGCATTCTTTTGAAAGACCACCTTTGTGGCCTATCTATATTCCCTCTGGACATTCTAATCATAAAGTCTACCATTGTGGCCATATTTATTTTCCTCCCCTAGGCATGTTTATACTCTCAAAGTCCACTGTTTGTGGCCATACTTTTCCTTTAGGAATTTTACAATCCTACTCAATCCGCACACAAATTCTACCTTGTTTCCATACTTATTCCCTCACTTGGGGGATTTTTTTTAGTTTTCCTATTTTCCTTCATGGCCATATTTGTGCCCCTTTTGAGGCACCATTATTTTTCATCAAATTCTAGGTTTTATCCATACTTACTTCCCCTTTAGGGGCATATTATTTAATCACCCACTTTTTCACTTTTCCATCTCGGCCATTTCTTATGTCATGTGCTGGGGCACCATACCCTTTCATCCTTGTCCCTTATAAACACATACATATTCACTCCATTCCTTGTGTACAAATGACTTCACATTTAGTTACACATATTTTTTATGTTTTCCCATGACCCATTGGTCATCGTTGCTTGCATCCATACTACAGTGATCTTCATCCACTTGCTAGTCCATAGAATGTTGTAGCTTGTCTTTGTTAAGACTGTAATTTTCCTCTACCGATGTGATATTGGAGTCACCACCATAATTTTTATTGTTATTGTGATTCCTTTTTGCTTGGGGAATATTTCTTTGGTAATAATTTTACTCATTTTTCTTCACCCACCCACCCTTTATCATCTTTCTTTTTCAAAAGCTTCATCGATTTCCCTTGGCATCATCGATCCCCAATTTGAGGGGGATCTCATCATCCAACTTTCATCAATCTTCATTTACCCTTAATCTCTTATCATTTTTTTCTCATGGCATGCTATCGTAAACCACTCAACAAAAAGGGGGAAAATATAGACACCTAATTTCGGTATCTATACCTCGCCTGCCCACGTGTGCATATTTTTAACATGGTCTTAGCTAAACCCCTTAATTTAATTTAAATACCCATACCCCATCACCTCTAGCCATAATGAATTCATTTTAATTAA
This sequence comes from Taxus chinensis, assembly GCA_019776745.2. Lineage (NCBI taxonomy): Eukaryota > Viridiplantae > Streptophyta > Pinopsida > Cupressales > Taxaceae > Taxus > Taxus chinensis. The sequence continues at coordinate 904,114,879 of CM034146.1, forward strand.
TTAATACCCATTATCATGCCCTAACTAACCTTATATTTAGGATGCTTTTATCCTAACACATACATTCCCTTGCTTTTGTACATTTTTATCTTTCCTATCCTTATCCCCTAACATCCCTAAAAATCACTTTCCCACCTACATGCTTCAAAGTAATCTCCCAATTATTAAGAAATCCCAAATCCCGATCAAAGCACAAAAGCATCCCCATTAGGGAAACTTCCCCTGTAGTCGGTGGAAATCTAATCAAGTCATCATCGACCCTATAAAGATAAGACCTTTCTTTCCATGATCATCAGATGCATGTGAATTTTAGAGCTTCTTTGTGACTTATGAACTTTCTCTGGTGTCCAAGAATTTATATAATAGTTAAAGATCTCTTGGACATCATTTCAATGTGTTTACATTGTTCACGATCATCCTTCATGAGATTATTATCATTGTTGTGTTTCTTTGCTTTATATTGATCACATTGTCTTGGTTTTCTATTTTGTCGAACATTTTGCAAGCTCAGATCAACTTCAGTAACACTAAGAGCTTCTTCAGAAACATTCTTTTCTAGTGTATCCACTTGTAGCTTTCCTTTTCCATTTTCTCATCCTCAGTATTATCAAAACTATTCTACAGTCGACGTCAACCCTTCCAGATTTCCATCAACCCATCCTTCCATCACTGAGTTTTCTATGTCAAATCTCTTTTCAGTACTTACCTTCACTCTATCATCCTTTTCAGTGTATCATATCCATTGTCCTACCCTCCTATGCATCAAATTTCCATATTTGCATCTCGATCACTGTCGACCCATGCTTAACTTACCAACCAAACATCATTTACCATCATTTCCATCCATTTTCTGGAGTTTTTCCCTTGAATTCCTCCTGTAGATTCACTCCAACATAAACAAACTTTTGTAGTCACTAGATTACATTCAAATCTTGTGGGATTTACATATTTATCTTGTTAAAATCTACCCTCCCAAGTCTCCATCGACATGCCTCTACACATTCTGGGTCATCGTCAACCCAAACCAGGTAACATTTAACTTACAATTATTTTATTCAAATCAGATTTTAGATCAATTTTTGTCATTTTTTATATTCAGTAATACTTTTGTTTTGTCATGTTATCTATTGTTCCATCCTTTACTTCACTTTATTTTATCAAATGGGGGTTGATATCTACCCAGTAAGTTAACGCTTCTTGGGTCCACTTTTTCAGGAAACCTCTGCATATATTATCTAATCAAATTTCTATTTAGTGATTCTTACTTGCAGGTTACTAGCTTCTAGAAACAAGGATCCATTATCTACTTTGCACCTTTCCATCCATCACATCGCATCTGAGGTAACATAAACCCTCTATTGTGTCTGAGTTCCTAGTTGTTTTCATTACTGGTTCATTCATTTGATTAAGAATGAAGAAACTTGTCCAACATTGACAACTATGTAGACTTCCTCGCTCTAATAGCCATTAGGAAGCTTAGATTCACTCAACATAGTTCTTACCATTTCTTGTATAGTTTTGTTCTTTCTTTCAACAACCCCATTTTACTGAGGTGTCCTTGTAGCTGAGTATTATCTTCTAATCCCATGTTATTCAAAAAAATAATCAAAATCATTTGACCAAAATTCTTCACCTTTACTAATCTTAAGCATTTAACACTTATTTCACTAAATTGGGACATTTTTTAGTGAATTGAGACTCCAATATTTCAAGTATTGGAAGAAATCCATCTCAGTTTTTGTGTAAATTAGATTCCATTTTTGTTTATACTAGATTCCATTTTTTTATACTGGATTCCATTATTATTATTATTGGATTCCATTATTAACAATAATGGATTCCAATATTGTCATTATTGGATTTATTCTAGTTCCAATTTCACTATTATTAGATTCCAATATCGCTATTATTGGATTCCAATATTGTTATTATTGTATTCCAATTTGGCTAATATTTGATTCCAATAGCGCTATTATTAGATTCCAATTTCACCACTATTGTAATCCAATTTCTAAATCCCAATTTTTGGATTTTAGTTTCGCTATTTTAGGATTTCTATTTTGTTATTATTTTAATCCCCCACATGAGCCAAATGATTGATATATTATATAAGACTCGCGGAAGCTCTCTTCAATTAGCCTAACAGTTGCTAACTTACATGATGAAAGCACATGCTACGTGAAATAAGCCCAGTGGGGTCAAAGTTACGTAAGTTTTGCAGCCTCTAAGTTACATAAAAGGATGATAAGTCTAGTGAACGATATCTTACATAAGTATATATGTTGTTAACTTACATAAGCCTAACACCCATTATCTTACATAAGTGTATAGGTTGTTCACTTACATAAGCCTAGTGGATGCTAATTTACACAAGTGTAGAATTGTATAGGTGAAATAATCCTAGTGGATGGAATGTTACACCATCCTACTAGTATCAAGTTTCATAAGCCTATCCATTGGTAAGCTACATAAGCCTAGATGTCGCTAAGTTATATAATCCTAGGTTCCACAAAGTTACATCAGCCTAGGGGTTAAATTTGATGGCCACTTATGGATGTCAAACAATTTTTAGATGATGGTAATTTTACAATATTGCCCTTTAAAAAATACAAAACAATAGTTATTGAAATACATCAAATTTATATTTATGTAATATTTTATGTATATTATCTATTGATATAATTTTTATATAAATCTATATAAAAAAGACCGTGATGTTGTAAGTATGCAAGTTACATGTGATAAAGTCAACTAATTTTATGCTTTTCCATTTTGTAAATCGTAAAGAATAACATAGAGTTAAGAATTACATTAAACAAGTTGTTTTGAGGAAATGGATTTGAAAATGTATTTCCATAGGTAATCAATACTTATTGATCCCTCACAAGGGTATTAATTATTATTCTTGAATTTGTGCAAGGTATTTTTGGATAGCTTCATGACCCCAATTTGGTATTTTAATTTGAACTCCTTTCCATGTTTTGCTTGGAATCCATGCCCAAATGACTCTGTCTATATCAATATTTGATGTGTCCCTTGATTTCTTCCACCATCGATTTTTCAACAAGCATTCATTGTACCTTTATTTTTTTGTATTTTCTTTTCTTATGGGTTCCCACCAGTGTACCCTTATCTTTTGATTGTTTATGTGAACATCATGTATTTTTTATAGTTCTACCTTACCCATCCATATAGGTAAATTATCACCAGCTGGTCTCACTAGTATCATCTACCCAACATTCACATCCAGTACTGGGTTAAATTCCTCTCGAGGTCTATCAAAAATAGTTCTAACATATATATCCTTATTTGAGAGGAAATTTTTACAATATTAGCTATCTATGTCAAGACGTGGTGTACCCACTATTTGATCATATATTGCGCTATCCTGAATTGTTTTTGGCCAAAAAAAAATCTCTTCTCATTATGTTACAATTGACAAAGGGATTATCTAGGGAACGTAGAACCTTTTTCCAATATGCAATCTTTGGAACATAGTATGCTTATCCACCATCTGTTGAACTCTTTTCCTAGTATGTGATGTATGCATGAATGCCTCTATGCATGTATGCCATCTCTTTGGGTTCTTTGAAGGGTCCCAATGGAGGATCTCCTTTAGACAAGAAATGTTTCCCATCCACTATTTTCCATATCTCAATTGATTATGACCAAACAGACTCTAAGATTAATGCTTTGAACTCCATGATGAGCTTGTTGTCTTTGACATAAAATTTAAACATCTCTCGCTTGTTGATACCCATGATCTTGTGGTTATCATCTAGAAAGTGTGGTTTCACAAATTTCTTAAAGTCATAGAATTCCTCAATAAGGTATAAAGTGAATGTGTTGGACTCCTTTTGGAATGTTCTGTAATTGTCCATTATTTTTAACAAAGAGAATGTACCAAATTCACACAATATTGTTGATAATCAGCCAAATGTCCCATCTATATCTTCATGCATGTGACCCACTGGAAGGAAACTCACATACACTGTGTTAAAAACCCTTCTAGTTGTCAGTATGGATGAAAACATAAAAAATGTGCGATTTTTGTTGTCACTTGCATCATTATCTAGTTGCAAGTAGATAGTTAGTGGTTGTTTTCTAAATGAACTTGAGAAACTTCTTACAATATTATTTTTATGAGCACCCTCATTTTTTTCTTGTATTCCTTGCACTTGTCATATGCATCATGTAATGGGTGGTTTTACATCCCACTACTATATAAGAAATATCCATACTTATCTGTAAGTGGTTCTTCTAGCTTCCGGATAAATAGTGCTAATGATGTTATTGTGAAGTTTACTTCTCGCTCAACAAAATGGAGACCAAAGTGCCCAAAAGCCATTGTTTTTTGCCCATATATCAACATACCAGTCAAGGTGATGGGGATATTAATTGCATTTCTTATTGATTTTTATTTATTTCCCATCCTTGGTATTGCAGTTTTCATCTTGTCCATTTTGTTATGCATTATTCTCAAATATCTATTAGGATTTTGTTGCAACTACACTCTACGTGCATAGTAAGTTACATAACAAATTTGAATGTAATCACTATACCATTTCTGGCATTGATCTATTTATGCCAGTGTTTTTGGACATGAGGTCATTGTACATTTATTCTTAAGCTCTTTACACTCATCACATTTTTCGAAGAAGTTGTTCTTGGTGATTGAAACATGGGAGAAATTTTCTTGCCATATTTTGTTGAGATTTGACTGTGACAGTTGAGGAAGGCCTAACAATGAAAGAGCATCATTACACTTTTATAGTATGTAAGAAAAACTATAATATGTAGGCAACAGTCTCATTTTACTTTAATACCGTCTTGTCCCATTGAACGAGACATGTGTGGAGATATATCAGAATGCTTCTCCACCATTTTAGATATTAATGCAATGGTTGCAACAATGTTTGGCATTTATTTTTATTTTCATGTATTTCCATTTACTTCCCTCCTCTTGCCATTAATCCAAGATTTTTTGTATCTGTAATAGGTGCTTTTTGTGATTCCATGACATCTATATCATGCATTCTGACATACATCCCTTCCACATAACTTCAATTTCTCTATAATATGTTCTAAAGTATTACCTTGATCACAACTGATAGCATTTGCAGTGAATTTATCAAGTACAAAGTTTTTGATTGTAGGTTCATTCATATTTAGAGTTAAATTACAATTGTGATTGAAATATCTTAGAGATAAATTGGAGAGACATCCTTCCTTGCGGCAATATTTTTTCTCAGCTTCAGAAAAAAATTGTTCTCTTGATTTTTCATCATTTTCCATTTCCTTTGATGTACTAGATGGAGCAGAATTCACCTTTTGGTGTTTATAGGAATTGTAAGGTCTTTTTATCAAGTTTTCATTACTACTACATATGGAGGATTCATATGAATTTGGGTATACCAGTTGAGGCAATGGATCTTCAAACACACTCCACATTTCTACCAGTAAATCTTCTGGAATTTCTTTTAGCCTTACTTCCATAATGGAACCATCTTGATGGGCCAACTGGTTGGCAGGACATTGGATGAGATATCCTTCTGATATGGAGCAACCCTTGTAAAAATGTGTAATTAATTTATCAACATGCACCCCAAATTTATTGCCATATAATTTTTTAAAGTGCGCCATGTCTCCTTCCTAGACATTTGTAATTATTGCTTCTACAATAAATTTGTATTCTTTTGAAAAAAAATTATCAACTTGGTATTAACCCCCTTGAACTTAAAATTGAAGTCATTATTTGATGTGGAAGTTGTTTCTTAGAGTTCATAATTTCCATTCACATGAAATGTAGTTCTTGTTTCTAGATAAACTAAGTTTTTGATTGGCCAGGCAACTTCGTTGTTGCATTGTACACTTGGATAGTAATTATTGCATGTAGTTATAATATTCTCCACAAAAACACAAAATTGTGTGGGTCCCAACACCACTCCCGAAATAACATGTTGTTCTTGTACTAGGGATATAAATCCTTCAGCTATGTTACCTTCTTTATGAGGAAACTTATGTTTTAACACCATGTAGGTTGTAGCAAATTCATCACTATCTTTAGGAGTTGTGAAACAATGGATATCACTAGTAGAATTCATACCCTCATCCTCATTGAATGTATCCTCTGAGTCATTGTTGATGATGTTTTGAATTCCATCACCCCCCACACATGAAACATTTGAAATCACATGCTTAATAATTTTCTTCCTTTCCCATGGGATAAATTATCCCTTGTTTTCAATTTCTACCATGGTTTCACAATCATAAATTATGCATGTTAGTCTGGCTTTGCCATTAAATACAATACTTATTGTGACAAAAAATAAGATAGACATCACGTCCCTACAATGTAGTGTATCTTTCAATGGATAAACTAGTCCCTATGCAACTTTCACACCTTTGGATAGTAAATCCACATGTGCTCCTTAAAAAACATAGTTCATTTTCAACTGTATCCACAAATAAAAAGAGAAAATTATTATAAATAACACTTAAATATTTAACATCAGTATCGAGAATTGAAATCAAAATGAGAAAATAAAAATATAAATTTTATATGAACATATTTAAAACCTCATTTAATAGAAATCTTTAAACATATAACAATTTTTTTACACCCTTTACATCCCACTATTGTGTGTATAATTTTATCCATAAACCACATAGTGTAGGGGAAAGATTAATATTTTTACAATGCACACATTTTATTTTGTGCATTTAAATTTTGTTGAAAAAATATTTCTAAGGGATTAAAAATAGGTAACTTTTAGTACAAAGAAAATTAATATCGGCCCTTACTTGTGAATCAAATCACCTTTTCGAGAGAGCTAATGTGTCACCTTTTTATTGGTTGCTTTGTACATATGACTTGATTTTACTTGTCTTATTGGCTACCTTTTTTCTAAATTCTTAGTATACAAGTTATAAATGTTGACTTTAATTTTTACATCTAGTGGCACTATACATACTACACATTACCACTCACAGTCATTGTCTTATGCAAAGTCATTGGATTTTTTCACCTCTAGCGTTCAATAATTGTATAGCCTAGTGGCTGTTATGATGTAATTATTTTTTACACACTAAAATTTAAATATTGACTAGAATGGGAGGCCAAAATTTGGAGATCACACTTCAATGTGCTAGCGAGCACAATTCTAAGTTTGAAAACTCACACTTGGACGTGACAATGATAGTTGATCGTAGAGTGAGAGATTTGTGGCCTCGTACATCTACCAAGTTCTATTCCTCACATGACTGAGTGTGATCCCTCACACAAAAAAATGCTATCTCCCTCGCACATCAAAGTTTGATCCCTTGCACGTCGAAGTGTGATCCCTTGCACAACAAAGTATGTTCATTTTCAAGATGAAGTACAAATTCACACTTGAAATAGCAATCACTTACATATCGAAGGGCATATTTTCACCTTCCATTCTAGTCAAAAATTGTCTATATCCTAATGGTATTTTGGACTTAAATTTAGGGCCATTAATATTGTGTCAAAGTAAATCATTCATGTATTTAATTCTCTAATTGTATAGCTTTTCTTATTTTATGGTATAGATTTCAAGTTTTAGTCTTTATTTGATTAATGATGGTGGTATATGCTTTGATTCAATTATGTGTATTAATTGTTTCTAAGTTTTTTATATCTTTCTTTTTAATAATTATATATAATATTGAGTAGAAGTAACACATGCTACGTAGTTTTTTTATTAATAATTCTCAATATTAAAGACTTAATTTTAATTAAAATTTGAAATTAAGTCTCAAATAATGTTGAATTGTAGTTTTCATACATTAAAAATTATGTTATAAAAATGTTACCTTAATTTTAAATTGCGCTACAATGATTATAATTTTATCCATAAACCTCATAGTATAGGGGAAAGATTAAGATTTTTATAATACAATAACAATTACACTTTTTTGTAAGGTCAAATGTTACATAATTAATATTGTGCTTCCCTAAACATTAAATGGCCATTAAACCATGTAATGTAAAATCTGCCACTTGAGAGTATGTTTTTATTTTTTTGTACTGCATTTAATATTAAGTGGTACAATATTGAATTTTATTCCACACAAAATTTGCTAACGTCTGTATTTAATGCAATAAAATGGAAAATTGTATACTCATTTCAAAGGTGAACACACCAAAACAAGGAGCACATACACAAATGGAGGAAGAATAGAGTTATAGAAAATTAAAAGAGGTAAAGCATTGTTATTTTATTTTGAAAAATTCTAGTTTATATACCCATTTCATAGTGATTATAAATATTTCATTTTTTAGTAGGTAACTAACCAATTTTCAATGGTTCTCCACATGTTTTGATTCTCTGATTTTATAAAGCACAGGACCCCTTGTATATTTATTTTTAGAAAATGGAAAATGGTGTAGCTCTCCTAGCACCAATCACATTCTCCTAATCCTTCACTATGCTTATTCATGATCTCACCTTGATTTCACTTATTCAAACAAGATTGACTTGAATTTATGGTGATGTTACTTCTCCTTTTTAGGCTGATCTTATCCTTTCTTCTTTAGAGTCTTGATTCTCCTTTGCCATGTGTTTCATGTTATTCTGACTTCTCAATGACATCATTTAGGTTGAACACTTAACACACACTACTATTGGTCTTGTGGCTAGTTGGAAAAAAGGATATAAAGGACAAGCACCTAAATTTTGGGTATATACATCATTTGAGACCAAAGATGTACTTACATAAACCTAGATTGATCATATTCAATAGTGAGATCCATCATTTTTGTTCTATGAGTCCAAACATCCATCGAGACTAAGTTAGTGGATTCTAGCCCTAGTAAACCTGATTTTTGATGATAATTCCTCTACCCTTATTTGTATAGAAAAAATAAACACACATTAAAATGCCCATTATGGAGTCATAAAACATGTGTAAAAGGCAGATGGAGTTACTTCGTATGGAATGCAACTTTGTTGCAGGTTGATGACTGTTATAGGCCTAATTAGGTCTTCTTGAGGATTATGAAAGTGTCGTGGAGGTTTCAGAGAAAAACTTCTCTATCAAGAACCTTCATAAGGTTTCTCCATACCCTATCAAGTAATCTCAATAAATATATAACCTAACTTATTCTCAGAACACCATAAATCATTATTGTTGTAGTGATCCTGAAGATTATAGGCCTGGAACATAGAATTTCATGATAAGTATATTCACCAATGGAATCAAGCTCTACACTCCTGAGGGATGAAAGATACCCTTGATTACACTAATATTTAAAAAATTTAGTATGTTTGACCGTACCATTTGGAAGATCATGCAAGCCCTAGTTTAGGGGTGGTGATGAAAAAAATAGCTGCACGGAACTCATAAAATCACTTCAAGACCTAAAATTAATTTTATTGTGCTTTTATTAACATTCCCCAACTCCTTAAAGAATCACATTTATCCTTTAGGCTCTAATATCCTGACTCTCACCTTCATTGCTCATGGTCTCTGCGGGATTTTGAGTGCATTCATGGAAGAAAGATGCCAAAGTTGCAAGGAATACATTATAGAATCACTCCAAATTTAATTTTTTTTATTCATCCTTAATCAGGCCTCTCCTTTCCTTTTACATGAATATATTCATATATTTCTTTCCAAAATTCTAGTTTTGGCACTTGAGCTCATATCCCTTCTACCTCTCAATTATGCCTAGGAAATATCAACAAATTTCCAAACATAAAATAGTGATAAATATCACCTTATTCTACCTAGCAGCTTGTACAAGGACACCTTCTCATGATGACATAGCTTTGAAGACTCTATTTAGCTTATGTTTCCTCTTTACCAATCTTAACATTTACTCCTACAATTCTCACACATGCAAATTTTCACCTTTGATAGCATGCCAAGGTAATTTTTACAATACACCAGAATATAAATATGTTCCCAAGTCATTTAAGGTCATTATAATCTCTTAGTTCCTTTGTGATGATTCTTTAGGCTTTTAAAGGTCCTTATACAATTCAAATGTCCATTTTGGTGGGAAAATGGAAAACCCCCATCAAATCACCTAAATTTGAATTCTTGGCCTTCAAAACCACTTGAAATCATGTAAATATCCTCTTTGCCATCTCCTGAAGTCATTTGTTTGGTCTTGAGCTGATCCGTAAACTCTTCAACTTTGGAATTATCCACAGAAACACAAATAAACATTGTTGTTCTAATTTCTATTACAAAATGATAGAGATAGCTAGTGAATGAATTATTCTTATGCTTAGAATCCACAATTGTAGGAAAGGAAAGAAGTTAAACTCATAAACACCAAAAAAATTATCCTGGAAAACCTCCAAAGGAGGAAATACCAGTCAGGAAGGGAAATTTCTCTTTCTTCCCACTTTTATTGGCCAATTCAAAATTACAAGTACAAGAGTTACAATAAGTATGAAAGAGAAGTAGATAATATCTCACACTTCCTCCAAAATACTTGTTTTCTCTATCTCAACACTTCTTTCTTCTACAAAACACAATTCCAACACTAAGAACTTCTTGTTCACTTACTTTCATGCTTCAATGATCATATTATCTTCTACAAACATGTATTTATAGCCTCTCCCATGTCCTCCCGTGCACTGGAGAATGAGAAAGGTCATGGAGGAGAAGAGATATGAACAACTGTCCAAATTTTGGGTTATTTGTTTTCATATTTTTGTTTTTTGTCTGAAAGATCTAGGACTGTTGCCCTGGTTGGGTGGCGGTTCTATAACCACTGCTCTGCACAGAGCGGAAGTCATGTTACTAAAAAGACAGAGCCTCCATGTTTTCATTTTTCCTTCTTCATGCTGACTATTTTGTTGAAGTAGATTCATTTTGGATCCCTATGGATCACACCTCCCCTGGTTAGGAGGCTTTTGGTCCCAAAAAATCTTAGTGGGGGAGTAGATGAGGAAATAATTCCCTAACTTGTTCCCTTGAGTACCATCAGGATTGCCTTGGTGTCTTTCCTTCAGTCCAATCTATCAAGACTCTTGCGGACTTCTTCTAGTCTCTTTGACCTTCTATTGTAGCACTACATCCTCTTCCAATTCACCTCGAGATTCCAAGATGCAATCCTTAATGGAAGGTAGCAACTGTAGTACTTCATCTTCATCTAGCATGGATGGATCATATAGGTGCAAGTTCTCACAGTTTACTACAGAGTACATCCTCATAAATGGTGGCAAGTCAAGTTGAAAAGAAATTTCTCCAACCTTCTCCAATATGGTGAAGGGCCCATATCGTAGTGGATTGTTTTTTTATGCTTGACCTTGTAATCTCTCCTTTCTCAAGTAAAGCCAAACTCTATCTCCAACATGTAGCTTATGTTCTCTTCTATGCTGATCATGCCTAGCTTTGTACTTGGCTTGAGATTTCTCTAGCTGTTCTTTAACTTTGAGATGGATTTTTTGGATCCTCTCAATGAATTTGTTTTCTCTAATCACCTCTATGTATCATGTCTCCTCCTCATCTTTCTGCCTAGCTACTATATCCAGCAAATTTGTAGGTAGATATCCCAAGCATGCTTCGAATGGTTACTTCATAGTGGATGTGTGTACTTCCCATTTATAGGATTGTTTAATGTAGGCTAAGGAATCATCACAAGTCCTTGGATATTTTCTATTATACCCTCTGATCAATTTTACCAAAGTCTTGATTACCACCTCTGTCTGTCCATCTGTCTGTGGATGGAAAGCTATGGTCCTCTGTAACTTGGTATCCATCTTGTCCCATAGAGTAGTCCAAAACTTCCCCAAGAATGTGGAATCCTTGTCAGAAACATTAGACTTTGGCAAACCAAAATTCACCCATACATTAGAAAAGAAAATTTCAGCTACCTCATGTGCTTTTACTATCTTTTTACATGCCATAAGAATACACATTTTACTGAATCTATCAAAAACAACATATAGATAGTCATGGCCATGTTTAGACATAGGTAATCCTCCTACAAAATCCATAGAAATGTTCTCCCATGGATGAGTAGGTACTAACAAAGGCATATATAAACCCTCATTCCTAGTCTTAGGCTTGCTAGTACAATAAAGTTTACATCCACATATAAATTTTGATATTTCTTCTTGCATATTGGGCCAATACACATAGCTTTGTAAGTGGGCTAGGGTCTTACCAACACTGAAATTTCACTCTACTTTCGAGGTATGTGCTTCCCTCATCAATAAAATTATTTCTTCTTTTGGCACACAAAGCTTCCCCCATTGGTAGAGCATGATGAGGCCAGAATATGCCCGTTAAATGTCCAATAATTGATCTCATCTTACTCTCCTGTTTATTAAGTTTGATTACATTTTGTGACTTTTATTTGATCTTATATGAATTAGGATGTAATTTTACATCTTTTGATTGATTGTGATTATAACGTCTAAAAGCTCTAAAATTCCTGACAAAGTGTGTTGGAAATTTAGTTTTGTAATAAAGTAGGTCTAATCGGTCGAAGAAATGAAGTATGTAGCATTCAACATGTTTTCGGTAGCATCTGTTCCAATACGGCTTAGTTCCAGAACTTCCAAGCTATTTCTGGAACTCCATTACACATTCACAAGCTTCATCACCTATTTCCGTAACTTTCAGACTTAATTCCAGAACTCTAGTATTTAGTTTCAGAATTTTCAGACTTAGTTCCAGAACTCCTAGGTATAGCTCCAGAACTCTCATGGTTCTGATCTTTAACAATTTCCTATGGTTTTGGAACTTCTCTGAAGTTCCAGAACTGATAAAAGTTTATATATTCTAACCACATCTGGTGATTAGCATTAATGACACTTTCAATCAGGAAAGGATGAGAAGATTTCCGATCACAGATCCAGGGTTAATTATCTTATAGTTGTCCAATCATCCACAATTTGAGTCAGCATCTATTTTGGGCACGATTCAATTTCATCAGAATCATAGAGACAATTATGATTGCAAATGTATATATAAGCAGACATACAATAGATAAATATAACAAAGAAGATATATATAGATATAAAATAAGTAATATAGATCAAAGTAGCTAGATCCAGTAGGTTATTTAATATTGAATATTTTATCAATAAATAGTCATTCAGGTTTGAGATAATTCTAAGTTGTTAAATCCTGATTCAAGGAGGAGCAAGGGCCCACTCCCCAAAGGACCAGGATATTTTTCTATTTGGTATTTCTATTTCCTAAGAAAATAGTATACTCACTACTATTCCTATTTTCTATATCACTTTTAATTCTTCTAGTTAAAATTTGTTGTATACTCATTCCTGCAGGTGTCTAGATAGATTCTTATTCTTCTTGCAACCATTTTAAAGCACTTTAAGTTGTTTGTTTATTTCCAAAATTAAGTTTGTTTATTTCTAAAAGCAAGTGTTTTTATTGCCATTCTGCAAAGTGTGTTTCCTTCCAACAAATCTTTTAGTGTGCTTTCTTTTAGAAATTTTTTTCATAGTATAACTTAAATAAGGTTTTTACCAAGAAATCCTTAATACATTGAAAAGATCCCCCAGAAAATACAAAAATAACTACAGTCAACTACTAGATCGAAAGGATTATTATTGTTGCATATAGATTTAGACACACCCCTGGTTTGAATATGACATCAATAGGAAGTTGATTAAATGAAGGGAATAATGACACCCATCATTTTTGGGGCCATTTCTGGGGACAAACTATTTGGAATCTTCTAATTAAGTGTTAACAAGAGTAACAATCATACATCTAGTAGTTGAAGGATCTTCCCTACTATATCATAAAATTTATGAGTAGACCAAGAGACTCAAAGGGTATATTCCTCCCAAAAAAATCTTCACAAGAATTCATAACATCCTCTAGTCCAAATAAGGAAGTTGTTCAAGAATTGGAGGCACCATCATCCTCTGTTATATAAGAAACAAAATTGCCACCTTTGGAATTCTTAGATCAGTCACCTGAAGGAAGTAGAACTTTTAGGAGAAGGATTATTTCTCAAGATCCATTTAGGGATAGTTTTGATTCTCAATTGAGTATTCAACCTCATAAACCTAATTTTTCACCTTTCCCAAGGCATACCACATACCACATTGATTGGGAGAAAAATTCACAAAATATTTTAAAAATTACACGGGAACCTGAAAGAGAACCTGATAGGACCTTTACTTATCCAATACAATTGGATGATGATGATACACCAATGAAAAATATCTCACTTGCACATTTACCCACATTTAGAGGGATGTCATCTAAAGACCCTGGCCAATTTTTGTTTGAGTTCAAGGTACTATATCAAACCTATGACTACAAAATGGATAGTAAAAAACTCAAGTTGTTTCCATCCACTCTGAAGGATGCAACAATGAGGTGGTTCATGGGATTAACATCCAACTCTATTACCACTTGGGCACAAATGGAAACTACCTTCCTAGACAAATACCAGGATTATTGTAGAGGGAGAAATAGGAAGGAAGAATTCTTCAAAATCAAGAAGGAGGAGGATGAAAATATAGAAGACTATTTAGATAGATTCCTCTTTGTGAGAAAAAGGTGTGGATTTTTACTTCAAGAGGATTTAAGTAAAACCATTTTTCTTAAGGGTTTGGATGACAAATCTAGGGAAGCCCTTAACTTGATAGGAGGTGGAGACATTGATCAATTAAGGACGAATGAAATTAAAGAGATTTGTAGAAGCTATTCCAGAATAAGGGGTGGACCTAGAAAAGGAAAATCGGTGAAAATTTTGGATCTAGATATGAACAAACTCATGGATGAGTTAGAAAACTTTAAAACAGACATTTTAGTTCAATTAACCTCTACTATAGATGGATTACAAGCTCAAGCAAATGCCAAAACCGAACCATTGGCTATGTATTATCCTAGATGTAGGAAGAAGCATGTAATAAGAGATTGTCCTTTGGATAAAACAGAAGTATGTATTAGCTGTGAATCTAAAGACCATGATATTGATGCTTGTTCTCTAATCCTAGTCATAAAGAATTAGCTTAAATAAACTAGTGCATCATCCACAATAGAAGAATTGAATTTTGTTTAGAGAAAACCTCACCAAGGGAAGTTTATGCCAAGATCAGTTCCTAATCCCTAGACGATGCCATGGGTTACTCAGACAGTACCACAAAATTGGGGACAACCACCTTGGGTATCTCAACCAACATGGAACCCTCAGGATTGGGCAAGTCAAGCTTTGTATGCTCAGGGACATCAACAACCATGGGATGGTCAAGGAATTCCTTATGCTTGGTCAAAACCTAGATGGAACCCTAGTAATTATGCTCAAGGAAAAACATATCCAAATCAAAATCAACAAGCCATCATGGGATCCCCTACACAGAATTCACAAACTGAGAACATATTCCAAAACAAAAATACCAGCACAGCCAGTAGTAAACCCAAAAAATAAACAAATAACTCCTATTTATGGAACAGAACTAGAAAAATAAGTTGATCTAAATGCCATGGATTGTAAGGATATTCAAACTAGATCCAGTAAAATAATCAGCATTCCACCTGTTATAATCACTAAAATGACAAAATAAAATGAAACCCCTAGTACTGTTGTTCCAAAAGTGGATATAAAAAGAAAATAAAATCAGCCAGATAGCGACACTACTGAGACTCCATTTCTAGAGAGTTTTAAAGAAGCTATAGAAACCAAGGAGTCTGAATTGGTACAGGAACTAAGGAAATTGAATATTGAAATACTACTATTACAAGCAATTAAGGACATTCCATAATTGAAAAAATTAATCAAAATTTTATGTTTGAAAAATCCTGGAAGGAAGAAACAATACCCCAAGACTATCAAAGTAGATGGGAAACTTGCTGATTTATTAGCAGGAAAATTTTTTACTTCCCAAATATGGAGATCCTGGAAGTCCTGTTATTTTTGTTTCTATAGGGAATAAGGATATACATAACATTTTGGTAGATTTGGGTGCGGCTATAAATGTAATGATAATGGAAACTTTGAAAAAATTACCATTAATGGGTATACAACCTACTAATACCATATTGCAGATGGTAGAACAATCTATAGTAAAACCAGAAGGAATTATTGAAGACGTGGTGGTTATGGTGGAGTCATGGGAATATCCAGTTGACTTCCTTATACTATAGCCAAAAGGTAAAACATTGGGTTATCCCATTATTTTGGGTAGACCATAGTTAGCTACAGTTGTTGCCTTATTGATTATAGGTCAGGTGATATGACTATCTCGAATGGTAAGAACTCTAAGTAAATTTCCTTAGATCCTTCTGCATGAAATGTTATTGACAGTCAAGAACAATTGTGGGTTGATTCCCCTGATACTAATAAGAAAAATTTGTCTTCTTTTGCTATGATCACATTGCAGGATCACATAAGAGAAGTAGAAGAGATGATTAATCCACCATTGAATGAGCACCAGCTATCCTTAAAGAAATCAAAAATAGTTCTAGAACCTATGACCATAGTTCTAGAGCTTGTGAACTTTGTTCTGGAACCACCACATTTAGTTCTGGAACCACCAAATTTAGTTCTGGAATCACGACAACAATGGTTTTCTGTGATTGAAAATAATTTCAATCTGGAGGAATGAGATTTATCATGGGGAGAGGAAGAATCAGTAGCTTCAGTTTTAAATACATCATGGAATGGTGAAGAATTTCTGAAAAGTAGCAGTGACGAAGAGTTTGACCTACAAAGAGATAAGTATCATAATTCTCCTTACTGTCCTTTTTCCAGTATTATGTCTCAAGGAAATTTTAGAGATGTTGCTACATCATGCATGTCCACTAAATACTTTAAAGGAACCATTTCAAAAAATTAGTTCATCACACATCGGAACCAAGCAGGTTGAGATTCAACCGGGTAAAATTTTGAACATTAACATCTGGTTGAAGGATGATGAAGAAGATAAATTGTTTGATGTTCTAAAAAATCATACTAAATCATTTGCTTGGGATTATAAAGACATGAAGGGATTCACCCAAGTATTTGCACTCATCACATCTATACTGAAAACGTTAAACCAGTTAGGTAGCCTTAGAGAAGGATTAACCCAACCTTAAGGGATATAGTCAAACAAGAAATTGAAAACCTATTACAAGTAGGTTTTATCTACCCTATTGTTTCACCTTTTTCTTAAATTGTTCCTTTGAATGGTTGACAAAATAGATAGGGTAACAGTCATAGGAGGAATACCTGTTCAAATGTCAGTTGATGGGTTGTTGCACGCATATGACTTCTGAATCCACAGCTGACAGTGAGAACTTCCTTTTGGCTAGGAGGAACTACCTGTAATGAAAACAAGACCACTAGAAAGCATTAAACAATATGGGCAGTGACTTCCTAGCGTGAGCTAGATCTAGGAAGTATGGTACTTCCTAGATGGCTGTCAGTCCACTGTTTTAAACAAAAAATGTTGAAAACAAAGTAAATACTGTTATTATTTTAAAATGATTTAGGTATCTCACTTAAAACACAATAAGAAATAGGTCTAATCTAATAGGATAGGCTAGAGTAGAATCCAAAGGTCAAGGGGTTGGTTCTGAGTTTTCTAATGAAGGTATTGGGTAGGTCATAAGTGAGTGAGGGTGAGGTAAAATGGGGTGGATAGGTCTCTGCTTAAGGTTGTGTGGGCAAACATAGAGACTGGCATCGGTTAGGGGTGACTGACCGCAGTTAGGTACAACCGGCACCGATTACTGTGAGATCTGGGAATGTCACAAATCAGGGTTTTTAGTCCCCTTTGTGATTGTACAAAGGATTTAGTTGGTTAGGAGGAGGTATTAGGTGACTAGGGTAGGTTTTTACAAGGTTTTGATGGGTTTATGAAGGTACAAAATGTTGGAGATGGTCAATAAGAAGAAAGGTGGATAATAGGTGGTAAAATAATGATGAAATGAATTAACCAAGAAAGTATGATATTATACTTACTTGGATTTCATTTCTGAAAGTCTATGTGTGAAGGATGGAGGTGTTGATGATGGGTTTTGGAGGCTGTAAGTGATCACCAACTGGAGAAAAGCTTCTGTATGGGCTGCATGCACACTCCTCTTTTGCTTGGGTAGATCCGAATGTGGCTAGGATGGCTGTGTAGGAGAAGATGTTCAATCTCCTTCTTTGGATGTGAGTTCTTGCTAGAATTGACTCTCTGAATATGCATTATCTTTTTGATATCTTGTTTTTGCTAGTCAACTTTCTTGCCCCCAATGTTTGCCAACCTTGAGAATAAGGTAGTTTAGGAGTTAAAAAGGGGGAACTGACGGTGGTCCGGCTTAACCGGTGGTGGTTAGGGGTAACCGACATCGATCAAGGTGGGATTTTCTAGGTTTTCCAAACTTAGGGGAGATCCTCCTGATTTCCTTGGATATCGTGTCATTATCTCGCGGATTAGACTAGGAGCTTGTGTGAGCATGCGGGAATGTGGTTAGAGGGAGTGTAGGCATTGATTTTTAGGGTTTGCGTAAGTCTTAGTTACTTATGGTAACTTACTAAGAATAGGTCTTAAGGTGAGTTAACTTGATGAGGTGTCTAGGTGAAGTGTTTGTGTGGATATTATTTAAATTAAGATATTTAAATAATAAATATAGTGAGGGTAAAGCATTAATTTAATTAAATTAATACTAGTGTGGTGAAGGGGGCCATGGCTAGGTGAAAGTGATGAAGGGTACTTATTGGTCGAGGTACGGAAGGGGAGTGTGACCTAATTTTAGTGTCTACACCTATCTTAGATAGTCAGTGGTTATCTCTTCTCGTAATTGTTCCTAAAAAGAACAAAAAATGGAAAATATGTGTTGACTATAGGGAACTGAACAAAGCCACACTAAGAGATTATTTTCCCTTACCATTCATAGATCAAGTCCTAGACAACCTTTCAGGTAAACGATACTTTTCCTTCTTGGATGGCTTTAGTGGATACAATCAAATCAGATTTTCTACTAAATATCAGGACAAAACTACATTTACATGTCCATGGGGTACCTTTTCCTATAGGGTGTTACCATGTGGCTTATGCAAAGCTCATGTAACTTTTAAGAGAGTTTTACTTGAAATCTTTGCTGATCTAACAAATGATTGTGTAGAGGTATATATGAATGACTTCACTGTACACAGAGATACATTTGATGATGCTTTATGAAATCTAGACAAATTATTAACAAAATGTGAACAACATAATCTGTCTCTTAGTCATGAAAAGTGTTTAAGGATGGTTTATGAGGGGATTGTATTAGGACACCATATTTCAAAAAGAGGAATTCAGGTTGATCAAAACAAAATTAGGATCATTTTAGACTTACCTATTCCTCAGACCCCCAGAGATATCAAGTCATTTTTAGGACATGTTGGGCACTCTAGGTGCTTTATCAAAGATTTTAGTAAAATTGTTTCCGTCGTGTTTAATTTGCTAACCAAGGACTGTGAATTTCTTTGGGATGAAAGGTGTCAACATGCTTTTAAATAAATTAAAGAAAAATTAATCAATGCCTCAATATTGAGAGGACCTAATTGGGAAAATCCATTTCATATCCAAACAGATGCCTCAAATAATTCTATTAGTGTAGTTTTGGGACAGAAAGATGAAGGAAAAATGTATGCTATTTATTATCTCAGTAAAAATCTTACTCCCACTAAAAATAATTACACCACCATTGAAAAAGAATTTCTTGTTGTAATTTATGCAAATAATAAATTCAGACATTACATTACAAGGTACAAAATATTTGTACACACAGATCATTCAGTAATTAAATATTTAATGAATAAACTAGTGGCTGGAGGAAGAATAATTATATGGTTATTACGTTTACAAGAATTTGATATTACTATTATGGACAATCTAGGTAAATCTAATGTGGTAGCTGATTTTTTTGTCAAGACTAACCACTACAGGGAAACAAGATCAAGTCAAGGATAACTTTCTAGATGAGTGACTATTTTCTATTTTAGTAGTTACACCATGGTTTATTGATATGGAAAATTATCTTGCAACAGGGAAGTTTCCTCCTTCTTTCACTAAGAAAAAAATAAAGAAGTTAATCAAAACCAGTGCACAATTCAAATGGTTAAATGGAATACTGTTTAACTGTGGTCTTGATTTGGTTTTACCAGGGTTCATTTTAAGAGACCTCTTAGAAATTGGAGGTGGAAAATACCTGGCGAATATCCTCAGAGCTGGTTTCACAGGAAGGTGAATTTTTTGGGGGTTCAACAACAAAATTTTCACCTAATTTTTAAGAGGCGTGACAGAAGGTTGTAGACACACGACAGGAGATTTTTTTTCACGTGTCAATAAGGTAGTTGACATGTGTCAACGAACCTCACTAATGCACGTAAACGACCTTGTTGATGTGTGACAACAAATCTTCTGTCGCGCATCTGCAACCTCTTCCCTCTGGTTGTGTGACACCAAAATCTTCGTTTCTCGCATCAACAAGCTCTCTGTCATGCATCTAGTTCCTCCACACTCCTGTTGGATTTCAACAAACTCTTCATGTCATGCGTCAAAAAACTCTCCATGTCACACGTCAACAAACTCTATGTCACTCGTTTGTAGCCCTCGCGCTCTTATCGTGTGTCTATAGCCTCTACCCTCCTGTCGCGCATTTAATGTACTTGATAATACATATGCTCCTAGGTGGTATGAGTGATCTAGTATTGTTCTACCTGGTGAATAATCTAGGATTATATAGGAGATAGTTTCAAGGGTAGGTGAATCTGACCCCTAAAAAATATTAAACTGTAATTTTTAGGCAAATAGGTCACTGACCTGTGCCAGAAAATTCACCTTTTCAATTTTTTCAAAAATGGAATATTCGCCATATTACAAATATTCACCACTAAAATTATCCTTGGGTTTTACACAGGTGTGTAAGAGAAGATGAAATCTTTGACATCCTCAGAGCATGTCATGATGAACCAAGTGGAGGACACTATTTAGTGAAAAGAATAGATCATAAGATACTTGGCACTGGTTATTATTGTCCATCTCTGTACAAGGATTGGGAGATAAATTAGATATAATTGGGGTGGGGGAGGTTGGAATGTAGGTCAATAGGAGTGGGAAGGGAAGTAGGGAAGGTGTAAATAAGTTTGGTTGGGTAGTGGGGTGGATTTGGTCAAATTGAAAAAAATATAGTCGGGGGTTTTGGCATTGTTTGCTATCACAATTACTAGCGACGGTCCCTGTAGGCTGATATTGGTCATGTAGAAGTGGGATCAGTCAAGCCATAGGTGATCGATAGCAGTTAAACGCCACCGGTGATGGTTATGGATAATCAGAGTCAGTGTGAAAATAAGGAAATGGGGCCAGAAATAGGTAAAAATGGGTTAGGTAGTGGAACAAATGGTCAATGGGTAGGGTAAGATATGGAAAGGTGTGGTTTAAGAGAGAGAGGACGGGTTGTGGTTGGTTTGGTTAAGGATTAGGGTAGAGTGGGGCTATGAAGAATAGGTAGTTGGGGGGTGAACACAAGGTAATGGAACAGACATACTAATATATAGTGTTGGTTGGATGCAGGCCTGGGATGAGCTGCGGATGAGGGATCGGGAGCCACTTATATTGCTAGAGTTGTATGGATAGGTGACTTTCAAGGAGTGGAGCCACATTGATGATGTCGGCCTGATTGGGATCTGCCGTTATGGGCAGGTTGTGAGAGAACAGAGTCTAATGGTCACACTCATCGAGAGATGGGATTCAGTGACTAACACCTTCCACCTGCCGACAGGGGAGATGACCATCACCCTGAAGGATATATATAGGATATTGAGACTACCCATTACTGGAGACTAGGTGTACTTAGTGACATCTGAGGTCGCAGTGGGGTGTATAGATGAGGTATTTAGAGAGAGAGTAGGTGAGTTTCGGTACCACAGTACCAGCCTAAGTTAGAGAGAGGTATATGCTACCCATCCTGAGGAGATGTGGTTGATAGTGTTAATGATGGAGGTGATCAGATGCTACGCATTGCCAGATTCAGAGGGTGGGAGATTCCCACAGTCGCTGATGGGTGTCCTTCAGGACATGATGATTGAGCATACCAATTTTTCTTGTGCACCGGCTTTATTGGTGCAGTTATACAGAGAGTTGTGGGCCTATAGGTAATTGCGGAGATATAGTCTATGTTGCACTTTCCTTCTGCACTACTGGGCTTATGAGCACATTGCATTTGTGTGACCAACAAGCCTACCTCAAGTAGATGCATTTGAGTCAGAGAGTCATCTGAGTTGGTTGTAGGTGATGGGCACTAGAGGGTAGTGTATAGAGAGCCCGAGCTACATACGACGTAGCATATTATAGATAGAGACTGGAGAGCCTGTCTAGTGTGGATATAGTCGGGAGACCCTATGTGACTTATCCCTCTTACAAAGGGATGTATACAGAGCTAGAGGGACTAAAGCTACAGAGGTGGATAGAGGGATGCCAGCCAGGGAGAACAAGATGATACATGTTGATCGAGTCGACAGTTTGGTTTAGTGCAGGATGTGCCACCACCCTTCCCACGATATATGAGAGATGAGGTGGAGAGACCCTTGTCTCCACCCGATCCAGCAGAGTTGAAAGGGGAGGAGGAGGAGCCCATGGACCGTAGCACAGATGATGCAGGGGTGATAGTAGCATACAGCTAATGGTCGGCCATACAGAGGCAGGGTCAGGTAGGGACAGCTACAGGGGCCCAGGTATAGTGAAAGGCTAGAGCCACAGATACAAGTTAGAGAGGTGAGAGCCTCAGGTACAGGTACATGAGGAGGAGCCCGAGCTATAGATATAGGTGGAGAGGTGAGAGCCTCAGGTACAGGTACAAGAGGAGGATCCTGAGCTAAAAATAATAGTAGATGGTGTGATGAGACCACTACAGACAGTCTCTAGTGAGTAGACACAGTCACGCAGAGTATAGTGCTGAGAGTGTATGTGGCTGGCAAGCCCAAAGGAGAGAGCATAGGACATCAAGAAGTGCACGGGGATCAGCATCATATGCTAGTCTGTCTAGTGGTAGATGAGGGATAGTATGTCACCTTTTTTTGTATTTTGGATTTTGGATGTATACCATCCTGTGAGCGAAGAGTTATTGTATGGATTATTTTGTTCATGATACCAACCTTCGAGCCGAAGAAATTTTTGTATTGATTATAGTGTTGTACATGATACAAGCTTATGTGCCAACATTTTTGATGATGATAGCCATGATGAGATAGGAATGTTTATTGAGATACGCATTTATGTGATACATGTGTACATTGTATGGAGACACACATGTATATATGAGGAGATAGATGATATTCAGGTGATGTTGTTGTGATGTGTATAAGTTTTAATTTACTTATGATATGGATGGAAAATATATGAGTTTAGGCATGGATAGAGTCAGGTTCATAGGCATGGATTGAGTCAGGTTGGTGTAGGCATGGATTGAGTCAAGTTGGTTTAGACATGGATCAAGTCAAGTCGGTTTAGGCATGGATTGAGTCAGGTCGGTTTTAGGCATGGATGAGTTAGGTCGGTTGAGGCATGGTTGAGTCAGGTTGTTAGGCATTGTTGAGTTAGGTTGTTAGGAATGGTTGAGTTCATTTCGGTATTTTGATCAAAAATGGTAATATAAATGCATGAGATAGTGTAAAATGTGGAAAATGTTGGTTATGTATGAAATGTGAAATAATATAAGTGGTAAAAGTTATGTGGTATATGGTTTAGATGTCGAGGTTTTTTTTGATAGGAATAGGAAATCAGGTAAAGGTGGGGAAAATGGTTAGGGTAAAAAGTGGTTGAGCTAACCTTCCAAGGCCCCATGCCCTAAAAGTGATGCCTACATAGTCCCGGTGAAAAGGGACCTCAGACTAATGTAGTTCTCCCATAAGCTAGGGAAGAAAGATGAAAATGAGTTAGTAGGTTTTTAGGCATGTAGTGGGTTTTAGGTTTAATGAGTGTGGGTATATTATAGGTAAAATGATGTAGGTGAAGGTAATTATGGCGAAAGGGGAGTGCTACCCCTAAAGTTAAGTAACGAGGAGAAAGTCCTATATAAGGTAATCAGAACGTAAACAAAGACAATTTACAAGATAAGAGGGGGCCATAGAGCCACCTGATTGGGTAGGAACCTACCGAGTAGATCAGACCTTAGAGGAGGTGATAAACACAAGACCCAAAAGACACCACATGATTAACGGTTCTACAATGAAGGTAGTCACATGATCACCAAATGTCTAAATTCCAAGATGTCCCTTGAGGTAACTGAGGAAATGCGGGTAGAAATGGTAAGTGGGAAAAGGTGGTTAATTTGATATGTTTGAGTGACAGGGATTTTGGGAAAGAGGTCCTAGGGCACAATGGGCAAGTCCATGACTAAAAATTTTTGTTTCTTGTGATAGAATGATCGATGCGGGAAGTCTATATGGCATAAATAATATGGTACTCCTTGAGGTCTTCGTGAAGCTGATCGATGTAGGAAGCTTCATTTTCTCTCGTTCTCTTTTTTATTTTTTTTTCTTATTTTTAAGCTTCACATAGTTGTCCTTCAAGGGAGTAGTCTATTTATAGTAGCAATTTGGTCGAGAGGAAGATGTCCTTTTGAGGGAGTCATCTTTTATTAGAAGTTTGACTCAAGGAGTTTGGTCCCATTGGAGGTCTTTGAAATCATGGAAAAGACCAAGGTGAAGGATAGGACTCTTGTTCAAAAGGCAAGGTGGAATGACCATGGGATCTCATCTAAAGATAGATGAAAAGTATCCATGAGAATCATGCTATGTGCAGTGCCATGGTGCATGTATTCAAGAGTAGATAACAAGTGACGGGTACTCACATGATTCTTGTTTAATCGTTAGGGAGGTGTATGAAGTGGATAGTGCTCAAGGGGCGAGCCTATAAAGAGACACAGGGTGAGGTAGGACAACGAGTCAACAATAGAATGGTCAAAGATGTAATGCGTTGAGGGGCTCAGGTTCAGGTTTACCCTCAAGTGAGGACAAATGATAGGCACTTGATCCATAGGTATGAATTATGATGTAGATTCCAAGCCAATTAGGAGAAAATTTTCCCCATTTTCTTTTCTCTGCTTTGGTTACATGTTGATTTTCTTTCAAAACAAGGTCACCCACTTGAAAATTTCGTTCATGAACACATTTGTCATAGGCACGCTTGATGCATTTTTGATAGACTTGGAGGTGATCTAGAGCATTAAGATGATGTTCATCTAATAACTCTAGTTGTGCCAAGCGGTCCTGAATGAAAGTCATCATCAATAAGCATGTCATGGAGAGAAATACGGAGTGAGGGGATCTAGACTTCAAGAGGAAAAACAACCTCTATACCATAGACCAGTGAAAAGGGTGTAGCCGCAGTGGCAGTGTGAATACTAGTATGGTATGCCCATAGAGCAAAAGGAATGTGCGTATGCCAATCCTTCCTAGTATCGTCAACCACTTTCATGAGAATTTTATTGAGGGTTTTGTTAGTGGATTTAGCTTGGCCATTGGTTTGTGGGTAATAAGGTGAGGAGAAACTAAGCTAAATGTTGAAGGCGTCGTAAAGTTTTTGTAGTGTTTTGTTTTTGAATTGTTTTCCATTGTCAGTGATGAGGTGATGAGGGACACCGAAGTGACAAATGATGTGATGGTTAATAAACTCACATATTTTCTCATCTTTCATGGAGATAAGTGGTATGGCTTCTACCCATTTGGTGTAGTATTTAGTAGCAGTTATAATCCATTGATGGCGTTGGGAAGAATGAGGATTGATTTCTCCAACAAGATCCAAACCCCATTGAGAGAAGGGCCAAAGGTCACGAGCAACCTGTAAGGTGTGATTAGGTGTATGATGAAGGTTGGAATGTTGTTGAAATTTCACGCAACATTTGACATAGTCGCAACAATCATGGTTAAGGGTCGGCCAGTAATAGCCAAGTTGAAGAATATGCTTAGCAATAACAAGGCCACTAAAGTGGCCTCCACATATGCCATCATGAACTTCTTTAATGGTGTAAGGGATTTCAGAGCTGGTGAGGCAGCGTAAGAGAATACCGTCAAAGCCTGCATTTATAGAGAAGGCCACCCATGACGACATAATGAGAGGCCTTTTTGAGAAAGGTGCATTGTCCATTACATGTGAGATTAGGAGGCAATATAGAAAGGGAAAGGTAGTCTGCAAGCTGCTTATACCAAAGATTGTGTGTGTTCAGTGAGGTAGTGTTGGACTAGGTTAATACAATAAGATTGATAATAAGGTCTCGATATGCGTTTTATGGTAACAAATATGTATGAATCATCAGGTGAAGTGGGTATTTGAGAAGTGAGGGAATCCATGGTATCCACAAATTTATTGGTGGATCACGGAATGGTTTGAATTTTATAGCGGTCAAAGGTAGTCAACATGATGCCAATGTAAGCATTTGTATTCTTGAAGTATTTCATTATGAAATTGATAAACACCATTGACTTGGTTTACTACCAGTTGAGAATCACCGAAGATATTTTAATGGACTTAACGTCTAAGGCATAGGTAGTCATGAGACCCAATATGAGTGCTTCGTATTTGGTGACATTGTTGGTGCACTCGAAGTCAAGTTTAAATGATAAGGGCATGGGTTCACCATCAAGAGGAATGAGGATAATGCCTGCACCACCCCCATGACTGAACATTTGGAACCGTCAAAGAATAAGGTCATTTGATAAGGGTTCATCATCCAAAGAGAGGTTAACAATGGATTCGTCACGGAAATCAAAGTTTGAGGGTTGGTCCCTGGCAATAGGTGCGTTAGCTAGTTGGTCAGCGATAGCCTGGCCCTTAATGGAATTTTGGAGGATGAATTTGAGGTCAAGATCAGTTAAAATCATAATCCATCACACAGTACATGCTTATTTTGATAAGGTTTAGTGTACATGATGTGTAAAGGGTCAGTGTTGGTCACGACATAGGTTTTGTGGTTGAGTAGGTAATGGCAGAGTTTGGTGGCAACAAAAACTAAGGCTAAGCAAAGTTTTTCAGAGTGAGTGTATCGGGTTTCATAGTATAGAAGGGTACAAATTACATAATAAACTTCTTACTCCCTATGTTGTTCATCACGATGAGTGAGCATGGCTCCCAAAGAGTGATCGGTAGCTGATATGTATAGGTAAAAAGGTTGGTCGTCTTTAGGTGGGATAAGTACGGGTGGTTGGAGAAGGTATTTTTTTAAGGCCTCAAAAGCTTTATGGTAGTCATCATCCCATTTAAAGGAGACATCCTTCCGAAGCAGATGATGAAATGGTTGACAATGGTCGGAGAGTTGGGAAATAAATCGGTGAATGGACTGTAATTTACCTTGTAGGCTACGGAGTTGTTTGAGGTTCATGGGCGGAGGCATTTCCAGAATGGCCTTGAATTTTATTGGGTCAACTTCTATACCACATAAGGAAATGATAAATCCCAAGAGCTTTCCTGAGAGAACTACGAAAACACACTTTTTAGGCTACAGGTAGATGCAATATTTAATAAGGTGATCAAATATGGTTTTGAGGATAGTGAGGTGCCCAGTGCGACATTTAGATTTAGCCAAGAGATCATCCACATAATCTTCCAATATGCGATGCATGATATCATGGAAGATGTAAGTCATAGCATGCTGATATGTAGCACCAATGTTTTTAAGGCTAAAAGGCATGACTCTATAGCAAAAGGTCTCCCAAGGGGTAATGAATGCAGTCTTCTTCTGATCTTCTAGGGAAATAAAATTTTTGTTATAACCTAAAAAACCATCCATGAGTGAGAGAATTTCGTGACCCGCGGTAAGGTCTACCAGTTGATCAATACTGAGAAAGGGAAAGTCATCTTTCAAGTAGGTGAGGTTGAGGTCACAAAATTCTGTGCAAATGCGGAGTCCCCCTGTCACCTTAGTGACAAGGATGATGTTAGAAATCCGTTGGGGGTAATCAATGGGTAAGATGAAAGAAATGGAAAGAAGACGCTGAAGTTCTTCTTTGATAAGAAGGGCAATGTGAGGGTGCATCTTCCTTAGCTTTTGTTTGATAGGTTTGGCATCAGGAATGGTTACGATATTATGGACCACTATGGTGGCATCAATACCGGGCATGTCTGTGTAAGACCAAGCAAAAGTGTGTTTATGCTCTTGGAGAAAAGAAGTGATGGCTTCCGATTCAGCAACATCTAAAGATTGTCCAATCTTTAGGTTGTGCGGGTCATCCTAAGTATGAATGTTGATTTCAATAGTTGATTCATTCAACATGGTTGTGTCTCAAATGGTAACGACTAATGAATATATGAGTCTTCTACACTAAGGTAGGTGAGTATGGATTCATCATCCTGAAACTGACTGATGTTAATGGTTGGTGTGTCATCATCGATCATCTCAGGATATAGGAATGAGAGATTGGAAGGGGCCTTGCCTTTACGTTGATAAGTTAGAGGCCCCAAGGAAACAGTGTTTATGAAAAAAAAAAGTTAGGAGGGATAGATTAAAGGTCTATCGAATCCGTTGGTGAGGGTGGTGATGAAGGTGGAGAAGGGCTAGGGTCTGTAATGAGTTTGATGCGGTCTTGTTTGGTAGGAGGTTTGGGGAATCTGATACCACTACGGTCATTGTGTTTGTAGGTGGTACATGGAATAACAGTATGGAATCCTTGCTCATAGAATCCAAAACCAAAACCCTTCCATGCATAGTGGTGTAGGAAGGTGTTGGTGAAATGGTGATTGGTAAGCGGTTAGAAATCAGTGGAAAATGTGTGGGGTTATGATGGTGGTTCAAGTGTGTAGGTAGTAGTATCAAGTCCCCCATAGGTTAGACTAGTATGAAGATAAGGAGGAGCATAAAGGAGGCTTTATTTGATATTGTGATTATAACGAGGGTGTTGGTGAAGGCTTCCATACTCATGTGGAGTAAGGAATGTGTTGACACTATATAGGTGGTACTCCTCCAGAGTGAGGTGTTGAAAAACACCTTCCAAGCGATCAGTGGTTGGTATGTGGGTAGTTGGTATGGATGATGTGTCAGAGGTTGATGCGGAGGTGGTGTTAACAGATTGGGGAGCTAATGGGGCTGTGGGAATAGAGGAGGTAGGTGTGGTTGAGGTAGTGACTGTACTGGTAGGTGGAGGTGTAGGTGAAGTGGTAGTAGGTGTAGAGGTAGTTGGCATGACAGGTATAAGTACATCATTGGGTTGGTAAATCATGTTACATGTTTTAAAAGGTGATGGGTCAGTTGGAATGGTATAAGTGTGTCCTTCGTGTTCAAACTTTACACAACGATGCAAAGTGGAAGGAATACAACCCATGACATAGATCCAGGGTCTACCAAGCAACAAGTTATATTGGAATTCCCATTCCAAAACATAAAACAATTCTGGAACAGTGCAAGGGCCCACACAAACGTGAAGGATGAAAATGCCTAGTGTGGAGGTGATAGCGTCATTGAATGAATACAACATGACTAGATGTTTGTGCATGTAATTTTCAGGTATGTGCATTTGAGAAAAATGCATGGGATGAAATGATGTTAATGCTAGCACCACCATCAATCATCACATGGCGTACCTGTATGTCATCAATGTGAACAGAGATGAAGAGGGCTTGGTTTGGGTCTTCATTTTGGTATGGCACGACCTCCTCCTCAGAGAAGTTAAGGGAGGCCACTTGGTTAACAAGGTGAGATGAAGATGAAAGTGGTAATTTGGTGAGGGATGCTACATGATGGGGTGTGATGATGGAGGATATGGGTGTAGGGTCATTGGGTAAAACCTTGATAGATTGAAGAATCTCCATGAGGGCTTGCCGATGGGATTTTGAGGTTTAGATGAGGTCATACATGGACATTTTGAGTGGAGATTGGTGTAATTGTTTGAGCATGGTGCTATGTGTGACACCATTAGAAATGGGGTATGTGGGGCTGCAGATAGTTATCTTAGGTATGGGTGCAGATGGTATGTTGGGTATAGGATTGGGTGGTGGGTCAGCTGCCTTTTCTTTACCCTTCTATACACATCTAGTGACGTGTACCATGTTGATTTAAGGGAATTTGTTAAATGGAGAGGGTGTAGGGTAAGTGGTATAATGACATGAAGGGAAAAAACCTACAAGAGGAGAAATTACCTATGAGGTCAGTTGAGCGCAGTGACATTTGGGTGGTGGTGTGGCAAGTTCTCTGATGTGAACCATGTTAATTTCAAATTTTGTGTGTAGTTCTGAGAGCTATGATAGTGGAGGTTGTGGTTGTTGAGTGGGTAATGTGAGAGGGGGTGTAGGTGAAGTAGGGGCCTCATCAAGAAGGTCATCATCATCAAAGTTGGTTTCAGGTGGACACAATTGGATAAGGGCAGTTTTCAAGGCCTTACAATTCTCCACATCGTGTCCTGGGACAAGATAGTATGTGTAAATTTTGGTATCATCAAACCCTTTTGGCTTGGGTTTGAGGGGGTCGTAAGGTCGTAGTGGTGGTAATGTGATAACAGAAGTCTTGAGGAGGTTGTTTAAAATTTTGGCATAGGACCCTGCTAGTGGATCACAATGGGAAGTGAACGTGGGTTTAGGTGTAGGTGTGGTTAGTTGTTGGGGAATTGTTTATGGATTTGTAGGAAGGAGTCGAGCTATGGATGTAGATGCAGGTGTGGTTATAGGTATCTTTTGGGTTTGTTTGGGTAGGGGTATAGTAGATGGATAAGTAAGAGGGTGTGGTTTTGTTTTGATTACCTTGTTGTGCAGAAATGGTGTTTTTTTTTAGGGTGCACCTTCTTGGGTAAAGGTGATGTGGGCATAAGAGGCATATGAGGGAAAGCAGATGAAGGAAGAGGGCGAGTTACCCATAGGGATAACGGGGGTGCTATGAAGGTAGATAACGCAGGTCGTGCTTGAGGTGTGAGGGACAAACACTGAAGTGTAGTAGGTAGTGAAGCAATGGCAGAAGGTATTGGAGGTATTGGTGGTAAAGAGACTACAAGTGCGGGTATGAGTTGTGTTGTGTGCCTGGGTAGGTTAGAAATTTGTGAGGCTGGAATGGGTGGTTGGGTTATTGAGTTATGATTGGGTGAGGGGTACTTAACCCTATTGGGCAGCCGAGGTTTGAAGGCAAATGGGAAATGTGTGGGTGTGATTGATGTGGTAGGGGTATGAGGTTGATGAGTTTGTTTCTTTAGTTTGGGTGTCAGAGTAGGTGTTGTTTTAACGTTGGAGGATGTAGCTAAATTAAGTTTAATAGGTGGATGGGTAAGGCTAGTGGTTGGGGTGACCCCTAAAGTGGTAATTGGTTTAGTGGAGGTAAATGTTGTAGGTATGGGTTTATGTTTAGGCATAGGTTGGGTTATGGGTAAGGATGTGGTGTGAGTGCTAACGAGTATTGTGCAAGGGGTTGTAATAGTAGTGGTTATATGTGGTTTGACGGGTTAAAGTGTGCTTGGGTAGATGGTACAGGTGTTATCAAGGGATTTCTACATTTGTGGTGAGACAGGGAGTAAGAAGCACCCCCATAACAAGGCTCTATCCACATACTCTAAGTGATCATCCAAACGTGAGAATGGAAGGTTTGTGGGTGGAGTTGGTGAGGACTGTTAGTGAAAATCAGCAGCACCCTCTGGATGTTCCATCAGATTTCTAGTTTTACATTTTAGCATCCAGTGTGTTTGCACAACATTGAATCTTTTCCCCCAAGTGTTGGACTTGTAAAAAGTGGGAAAATAATCTCTAGATTAGAGGCTGGTTCCTCAACTCCTCTGTTCAAGTGTGCTCAACATTCTGCAGAGGGTTTACCTATAATTTAAACAAACTTTGCCAAGGAGACAGGGTTAGAAAAAAATGAAAAAATTAAACCTAGTCTAAATAAGGTGATGCACCAAAGGAGTAGTAGACACCTGCTACTAAAAAAAATACACAATGCACAAGAAAATATAGCACAAAACATGCAAAAATTTCCAAAATGTAATGAAAGATCAAGAAACAATGATAAACATATGAGAGGATTGAGAAAATTTTAATTACAGAGCATACATTATCATCCCAGGTCCAATACAGTGCATTACAATGACCAAGAGGCAAAAAATATGTTGTATTTACATGAAAATGTAAAAATTTCCACATATCTACCTGAGGAGGAAGAAAAGGGAAGTTGCATAGCCAGAAAAATGTCTAACTTACTAAAAATGAGCCCATTTTGGCTTTTACAATGCCCATTCGAACTCAGGAGAGAGAAACACGGGAAAACATGAAAGATGCTTCAACCACTGACCAAATGGTATTAAAAAAGCATGGGCGCCCTTGAAGGTCCATTCCCTAACTTTTTTTAACCATGCTGGGAGAGAATGCGAGCCATACTTCATTAAAAATGGTGGTTGAAATGTCAGTTTTGTTGATTTCCATGTGCCAGAGGAATTTTCCAATTTTCTCCCTCCAAACTCCACCAAAACACAAAATTGATCCTAGAATCATGTATATAATTTCACCATCTTTCCATTGATATAAAGAACATAAGAAGCCGAGCTATGGATCAAAAGTTATGCCCCTCTAAAAATTTAGGGCAAAACAGGGCCAAAATTTGAAATTTTCCCACTTTTTGCATTTGGTAAAATTTCCCCAAAAATATCCATGCCCCACTGCTCTAGTGCCACATGGAATGATTTTATTAGTTATGGGCCATTCCTGCTTCATTTCCCGTTGTCTTGGCCTTTGGAAAATTTTCCAAAAATTCTCCACCGACCGGATGACCGAAGGACACGTGGCATAATGTGATTCACCGTGGACATTTGCACTCAACTTTTCCGTCGCTGTTGACCATCTTCCCTGGGCCGGACACATGGCACAATTCTGTTGGATGCAGGCCTTTCATGTTCATTTTTCCTTGTGGGCTTGCCTTGTGTTTTTTTTTTGCCGCCACATGGCCACGTGGCATGATTTTACTGGCTCTGGCTTAGGGGGTGTGCTTTGCTTTTGAAATTTTCCGAACTTGGGAGAAAAGGAAAAATTCCTTTTGTGCTTCCGACCCCTAACCCACCGAGGACACATGGCACAATCCTATTGGTTGGTGGGCTTACGGGCTGAAATTTCCCCTTCGCACCCAAGCCAAACACTTCAGAAATTCTTCCATATTTCCTCCGCCTCCCGACACCCCCTCGGTCTAAGAACACGTGGCGCGATGCTATTGGATGCGGGCCTTAGGCCAAAAATTTTTACTTGTGCCAACCGGTGGGAAATTTTCCCAACTTCTCCCTACTTGGACATGTGGCCGCATCCTATTCGCTGGTCAGCCATCAGGCTGAAAAATTCCTTCTGAACCCTGCTAGACAATTGGTAGAAATTCCAAGCTTACTTCCGCCTCCGCCTTTCCGAGGACACGTGGCACAATTCCATTGGCTCGGGCTTTCCATGGGAAAATTTCCCATTGCACCAACACTTGGTAAAAATCCAAAAAATTTCTCCCTCCACCTAATTTCTCTGATGCCAGGGTGGTGGCTTCTGATTGGCCGGTGGGACTCTCTTAGGAAAATTTCCCACAAAAACTCCGCCGAGCCATAACTTCAAAAATACATGGAGTTAAGAAGAAAAAATTACCTTTCTGGAAATCTAAGAAAGAGCTCTATCAAATGGTGCCATTTGCAGAAGGTTTTGAGTTCCTAAAAGATAAAAAATTATGACTGAGGCACAAGAGAGGAAGGAATGAAGGGAGTTAGCCAAAAAATAAGCAAGGAGCTCATTTTGGATAACAATTTTTGCGACTCAGAGGGGTCATTTTCTTGCTGGATGAAGTTACCATTTACCTGAAGCAATCCATTGGGCATAGAGTCATCAAATTCTTTGCTTGGTACCCCAACTGATTAAAACAATGCAAGGAGGAAGAGAGATGGTAAAACATCATCTGATTGGAGCAAGGCCTACAAAAAAATATTTTTTGGAATAGCAAGCTTGTGCCAAAGCACTTAGGGAAAGGAAAGCTAAACAACAACAAAAAAATGTGCATAAGCACTTGGAGGAATGAAAAGCTAATCTAATATGTACAAGGTGGAGGATTTCCTTCAGTAATAATGCTTCAGATTGATTCCATTGACTGTAATCTGCAATTCTTCACCATCCAATGTGGACAATTGGAAGGCATTACTGTCCTTGCACTTTGTGACCATGTAGGAGCCACTCCAAATGGCATCAAAGTTTGGATGCCTCCCCAGTTTTTCTCTGTCTGCATCCCATTTTAACACTAGATCCTTAACTTGGAAAGATTTATCCTTGGCCTTTCTATCAAAGGTCTTCTTGATCAAAGCTTGATCCTTCTCCATTACTTGGGATGCCTAATTTCTGATTTCTTGGAGCTCCATCAATTCTGCATACCTAACCTCCATGGGTCCAAACTCCAACAACTCCAACTATTTCATGAGTTCCAACGTTGGCAACTCAAGTGACATGGGTAAAATTACCTCTCTTCCATAAAAAAGATTGAATGGAGAATTACCTGTAGATCTCTTGGGGGTTATCCTATCAGCCCATAAGGCTGATTTTAATTTAGTATGCCAAGACCTCTGATTTTCATCAAGAGTCCTCTTGATGATCCTTAACAAGTTCTTGTTTGTAGATTCAGCTTGGCCATTACCCTGAGGATAATAATTTGATGAAGTGCTTAGGTAGATCCCATTCTTGATAGCCCATTCAGTTACCTTGGATCCAATGAATGCCAATGCATTATCTAATATTATTATAGCAGGTATGCCAAATTTGGTTGTTATCCCTTCATAGAAGTCTAGGATGCTAGATTCATTTGCTTCCTTGAGTGCTACTACCTCAGTCCACTTGGTGAAGTAATCTATTGCTATTAGAATCCACTTGTGTCCTTGGCTTGAATTTGGATTAATGACTCTAATGAAGTTGAAACCCCATTACATGAATGGCTGGTCAACTTGAATTAGATGCAATGGAAGGGCGGCTAGTCTCTCCTTACCTGTGAAGAATGCACAATTCTTGCACCTCTTGATCCATGCATAACAGTCACTGAAAATCTTGGGCCAATAATAGCAAGCCCTCATGGTCTTGAGAGCTATCACTCTTGGTGCAAAATTACCCCTAGCTGATCCACCATAGAACTCTTCCAACACTCTGTGAATCTGATTTGTACCAATGCATCTCAGCAGCACTCCATTCACATCTCTTTTGAACAAAACATTATCAACAAGGGCATATGGGACAGCTTGCAATCTGAAGTGTCTCCTTTTGGTTTTTTTCATCTCTGGAGGGCATAGGCCTGTGTGTAGAAAGTACATTATGTCTTGGGTCCAGCAAGGGGTGAGGACACCATCATTTTCTTCTTGAGTGCTTCCTTGTTCATGGGTTTCTTGCAATGCCAAAACAACCTCTTTCTCAGTGCATGCTCCCACTTGTTCTCTCAAGACCAACTACTCACACAATCCTTTTCCTCTAACCAACTTGGTGACTTTGATATCAATGTCATACTCCATGAAATGATTAATCCACCCTGCTCTCTTTTCATTTAGGTCTTTATTGAGGAGGAATTCCTTAACTCCCACATGAGAAACCAACAGTTGGACCTTGTTGTTTGAAACTAGATGTTTAAATTTCTTCAAGCTCCTAATAATTGCAAGAACATGCTTCTCAATGAATGAATATCTCACCTCATAGTCCTCCAGGATTTGGCTGAAAAAAGCAATTGGCTGCTCATCATTATCTTTGTTTTGCTATACCAAAATTGCATAAATAGTATCATCACCTCCAAATGCATAGAGGATGAAATCCTTGGAGAAATCTGGGTTAATGAGGGTTGGAGCTTGTGAGATGGCCTCTTTGATTGCTTCAAAACTTGCCTTGCCCTCTGCTGTCCATTTGAAAGCTATGACTTTTCTTTAACATCTTTGTGATAGGCTTGACTAGGGCTACAAAATTTGGGACAAACCTCCGAACAAAATTTATCCTTCCCATGAAACTTAAGAGGGTTTTCTTGTGGCTTGGCAATGGTAGTGCTCTTATGGCTTCAACTCTTTCTGGATCAATTGCTAATCCTTCTTTGGAGACAATGTGGCCAAGGAGCTTTCCTTCATGAGCTAGAAAAATACACTTTTTGGGATTCAATGATAGGACATGTCCATTGCCCTTTGGAATGTAGCTCCAGCGTTGGACAGCCCAAAAGGCATTTTCCTATTTGCATAGGTCCCCCATTTGGTTATGAAGGTTGTCTTGAACTGATCCTATTCTTTCACCATAACCTAATTGTACCCTGAGTAGCCATCAAGCAATGAAAACCTTTTAGAGCCAGCAACAACTTGTAAAATCTGCTCCATAGAAGGAAGTGGGTAATGATCCTTGAGAGATGCTCTATTCAAATCTTTGAAGTCAACACACAATCTAATTTCTCCACTCTTCTTTCTAACTGGAACCAAGTTGGTCACCCAACTAGAATGCTTGATAGGGAATATGATACTTAACTCTATCAACTTATTCAATTCTTTTCTCATGAGAGGCTCCATGTATGGATTGACTGGCCTTTGTTTTTTCCTGATGGGTTTAACACTTAAGTCCAATTCAATTGTGTGTTAGGCTACCTTGGGATTGAAGCCTTTCAAATATTCATAGCTCCAAGCAAACACATCAGGGAATTCTTGATAAAGCTGTATGAACTCATGCCTTTCTTGCTTAGTTGTCACTTTACCAACTTGGAGTGACTTGCCCTCTTCCACCAAGATGGGCACTGAATCTTCTCCCTTGAATTTGATGTTTTCTTTCTCTTTCCTAAATCAATCATTAGGATTGAAAATGGACTCCAAAGTGACAAGTCCCTTTGGTAGTTTGTTAGTTCTCAGCTGTACCACTTGATCACCATACTGTTGTTCTAACTTTTCCTGATTTTTAGCTGAGAACTTAGCCTCTTCTTACAAGAAATGGATGATTTGTTGATCATTTTCAAACACTTGCCAACTTACATTGTTTTCTGGCACTGAAGGCCTTATAATCACATGAATGTTTGGTTGTACCTTGTATTTCTTGATGCTTTCAACAACATCAAAGGCTACTCCAACTATTGCAATCTTGTCAGCAGTTTGGTTCTCTTTTCTAGGGATGGAATTGATGTTAAAACCCTCAAAATATTCAATGAGGTCCCAAACCCTATTTTTGTAGCACTTGAGTAGATCATTCTCAGAAGCATGCTGCCCCTTAACTTGGTTGACAATCAGTTAATTGTCACCAAAGACTTGAAAGTTCTTTATTCCTCTCTTGATTGACCAATGCAATCATAGCCCCCCTCCTGCACCTTATCTACTCCTTGATCCATCAAAGAACAACTACCATACCTCATTGTCATCCTTGTGGTCTGGCTTGATGATGCTAGGAATAGGATGATTTTCTTCATGCATGTAATAGACTCCTAGTTCAGATTCTTCTATTTCTTGATAAGGATCAAAAGCATGCACTTTGCTTGCCCATTCATCAAGAGTCAAATCTAGGATGCTTCCAACCTTGGTGTCAGCTTCATCAGTGCTTAGATAATCTTCTTGATCAAACGTATAACCGTTGGTATTGATTTGGCTTGGAGTGTGAGGCTCAATGTGAAAGATTGCAATGGGCTCAGATCTAATTATGGCCTTGGTTCCATATCTTGTTTTAAACAACATGTTTGACCAATTAGCAGATATGTAACCTATAATCTTAGCTATGAAATCCCTTGACAAGTATAGGGTAAAGAGTGGTGGAAGATCTATCACTGAGACATCTTATAAAACAACAACGTTGGGGCATGCATGCAAAGTAAGACTCAAGTTTTTAATCACTCCTACTATTGTCACTGCTGTCCCATCCAATTACACTACCGCTTTGGATATGACTTCATATTGAAGCCCGAACTGATCAGCTATTTTCTTGGGCATTACTGCACTACTTGCCCCGGAATCAATCATGTAATTGTGTACTAATTGGTCTCCAATGATCAATGAAACATAGAATGGGGGGGCTTCAATATTTTACCTTGCTGTCCTCCATGATTCCCTTCAGGCTGGGCAGCATTTGTGAGTACATTCTCTTACATTTAGACCTGATTATTTGAAGTTGACCAGTCCTTCATGGCAGCTTGTAGCGAATCTCTTTGGCCTGGGATGGATAGTGATTCCCACATTGATATGTTCACATTTGTCTTCTTCATCTGATCAATGATGTTGAATGGAGATGAGGCATCTCTCTGCTACCCTCTGGCCTGCACATTCATTCCTTGTACATGAGCAGTGCCAACTGGCATCTGAGTTGGTTTGGGTAGTCCTTGCATGTTTGGAACTACATTTTTTTGCCAACAGTCTGTGGAGTGGTAGAAGGTTGTGGATTACTTGGAGCCAATGGTTGTACTTCACCCAAATTTCTCCTTTTTGACCTTGTGTTGGCTGCAACACCCTAAGAGATTGTTTGATTCATTCCACAAAAGTCTTCTACCTTCCATTTTACAAGTGTGATATCATTTGGAGCTGTTTGTTGCTGGGGTGTTTCTTGTTGTTGATTATTTCCTTGACTCCCTTCACCCTCCACACCAGTTGTTGTTACCATTAATGCTTGATTTAGGGCACCATTGAAGCACATAGACTAGTTGTGAGGTTCATTGCATGGGAAACACCAATCATACTCTTGAGCTATGTTGTTTTGTACTGGAACTAGTGCTTTAGAGGCAGATACATCATTGGGATTATAGGGCTGAAATGGTTTTTTGGTAGGAGGCCTTGCTTGATTTTGACTTGTTGTTGGATTGGGTCGGCTTTGGGGCTGATATGGATGCCAATTAGGCTGAGCTTGAGGCTAAAAATAAGGTGTAAAACTTTGGGCTTTCTTCCTCTTGAGTGTAACCAGCTCATTACCTAAATTTTGCAATTGCTTCATGCCTTCTTGAAGTTCATTTGAGGCACTAGAAGATGAAGTAGAAGCTTCATTTGAATTATGATTTCTAGGGGTGGGAATAGGAGCCAGAATAGGTGCTTGACTAGTGCTTGGACTTTCTAAATTAGGATGCAGTGGCATTGGAGGCCTAAGAGCTAGCTTACCAGCTTGAATCAGATAATTTTCAGCCCTAATGACAATGCTATAAGTAGCAGGGATAGTTGTGCCTCCCATGGATTGAATTAAAATAGAAATATCAGAATTTAAATCTTTAAGGTAATTTAGGAAAGTAACTTCTAATTTTGGTCTTACTACCATTGGAATTCTCTCCCAAGTCCTTTGAAATATTAAGTTGAAGTCAGTTAGCTGCTCATTGGGAGCTCTCTTGATAGTTGTCAATTGTTCCAAAAGGGACAAGTTATCTTCCTTTTCTCCAAACTGCTCATGAAGGGCTATACATAACTCAGTTCCAATTTTTGATTGAGCTTGAAGCAAGGCTCTTAAACCATTGCAAAGCTTTCCCTTTTAATGAAGACACCAGCAGTTTGACAGCAACTTACATCTCATCAATCTCATGGATTGCACAAATATTAACAATATCCTTGACATGATCTCCAGGAGTGGTCTTATTCTCTCCAGTAAAGTATGGAATGTTCTTCAATGCTACAACTAGGATTGGATTTTATGCATTGAGAGCAAGTGGGTTGCTGCCAGTGAAATTGACATATGGGTTGTGTTGTGCCATTCTGATTGGCCTTAGAACCCTTGTTGATTGGATGAAAGGTCTACCAGGTGGAGGAGTTGATAGAGTTCTATTTTGTGGAGATGGAGACCTTTGAATTCTCCTCCCTCTTTACCTTCTTCTTGGAGATAATTACAGATACTGAAACAACACTTCTTCCTCTCTAACTCTTGACCTTGTGGAGATTCTTCTCATGAGTTTTTTAGGTCTGGACTGCTAAAACCAGTTGATTTTTCTTCCTTGGAGTCACCAGATGTGTAATTCATGGCTCTTTTAAGCAAGAAACTTGCAACAAATGCACATCAATTTTGTTGCAATGAAGATGAAGACCTCTAAGGTACCACCAGGCATGCTAAAACTGTTAGTGTAAATCTAGCAACACCCTATGGATGTTCCATTAGATTTCTAGTTTGACATTTTAGCATCCAGTGTGATTGCACAACATTGAATCTTTTCCCCCAAGTGTGGGACATGTAAAAAGTGGGAAAATAATCTCTAGATTAGAGGTTGGTTCCTCAACTCCTTTGTTCAAGTGTGCTCAACATTCTGCAGAGGGTTTACCTATAATTTAAACAAACTTTGCCAAGGAGACAGGGTTAGAAAAAATGAAAAAATTAAACCTAGTCTAAATAAGGTGATGCACCAAAGGAGTAGTAGACACCTGCTACTAAAAAAAAATACACAATGCACAAGAAAATATAGCACAAAACATGCACAAATTTCCAAAATGTAATGAAAGATCAAGAAACAATGATAAACATATGAGAGGATTGAGAAAATTTTAATTACAGAGCATACATTATCATCTCAGGTCCAATACAGTACATTACAATGACCAAGAGGTAAAAAAGATGCTGTATTTGTATGAAAAGGTGAAAATTTCTACAAATCTTCCTGAGGAGGAAGAAAAGGGAAGTTGCACAGCTAGAAAAAATGTCTTACTAAAAATGAGCCCATTTTGGCTTTTACAATGCCCATTCAAACTCAGGAGAGAGAAACATAGGAAAACATGAAAGATTCTTCAACAATTGACAAAATGGTATTAAAATAGCATGGGTACCATCGAAGATCCATTCCCTGATGTGTTTTAACCATGCTGGGAGAGAATGAAAGTCATACTTCATTAAAAATGGTGGTTGAAATGTCAATTTTGTCGATTTCCACGTGCCATAGGTGTTTTCCAATTTTCTCCCTCCAAACTCCATGAAAACACAAAATTGATGCCATAATCATGTAGATAATTTCATCAGCTTTCCATTGATATAAAGAACGTAAGAAACCAAGCTTTGGATCAAGAGTTATGCCCCTCTAAAAATTTAGGGCAAAACAGGGTCAAAATGGGGGTGGCGAGCCGAAAATTTGAAATTTTCCCACTTTTTGGATTTGGGAAAATTTCACCAAAAATCTCCGTACCCCACTGCTTTGGTGCCGCGTTGCATGATTTGATTTGTTGTGGGCCCTTCTTACTTCATTTCCCATCGTTTCGGCCTTTGGAAAATTTTCCAGAAATTCTCCGCCGGCTGGATGACCCGAGGCATGTGGCACAATGTGATTCACCATGGGCATTTTCTCTCAAATTTCCTATCATTGTTGACCATATTCCCTGGGCCAGACATGTGGCACAATCCTATTAGATGTGGGCCTTTCATGTTCATTTTTCCCTGCAGGCTTTCCTTGTGTTTTTTTTTTTCCATCACGTGGCCACGTGGCATGATTTTACTGGCTCAGGCTTAGGGGGTGGACTTTGCTTTTGAAATTTTCCAAACTTGGGAAAAAAGGAAAATTCCTTTTGCGCTTCTGACCCCCGATCCCCCGAGGACATGTGGCATGATCCTATTTGTTAGCGGGCTTTCAGGGTGAAATTTCCCCTTCGCGCTCAAGCCAAACACTTCAGCAATTCTTCCATATTTCCTCTGCCTCCCGACACCCCCTCAGTCTAAGAACACATGGCATGATGCTATTGGATGTGGGCCTTAGGCCAAAATTTTTTACTTGTGCCAACCATTGGGAAATTTTCCCAACTTCTCCCTGCTTGGACATGTGGCTGCATCCTATTCACCGGCGGGCCATTAGGTCGATAAATTCCTTCTAAACCTTGCTAGACACTTGGTAAAAATTCCAAGCTTACCTCCGCCTCTACCTTTCTGAGGACACATGGCAAAATTCCATTAGCTCGGGATTTCCATGGGAAAATTTCCCATTGCTCCAACACTTTGTAAAAATCCAAAAAATTTCTCCCTCCTCCCAATTGCTCCAATGCCGACGTGGCAACTTCTGATTGGTCGGCGGGACTGTCTTGGGAAAATTTCCCACAAAAAATCCGCCGAGCCATAACTTTAAAAATACATAGAGTTAGGAAGAAAACTTTACCTTTCTAGAAAGCTGAGAAAGAGCTCTATACAATGGTGCCATTTCTAGAAGGTTTTGAGTGCTTGAAAGATAAAAAATTATGACTGAGGCAC
This sequence comes from Taxus chinensis, assembly GCA_019776745.2. Lineage (NCBI taxonomy): Eukaryota > Viridiplantae > Streptophyta > Pinopsida > Cupressales > Taxaceae > Taxus > Taxus chinensis. The sequence goes on from CM034146.1 coordinate 904,156,872, forward strand.
AAGAGAGGAAGGAATGAAGGGATTTAGCCAAAAAATAAGCAAGGGGCTCATTTTGGATAACAAGGACCTCATGGGAATTCCCATAAAATGAATCTTGGAGATGGGGAATCAGCCGGCTTCAGCTTCTATGGGTAAGAGAGCTGAAAGTAGGTCTGTTTGATGTTAGGTAGCAGATGGAGAATGTTTTCCATAAGGTAAATATTTCTATACTAGGTCAATGATGGGTGGAGGAGATGACGGGAGCTCCTCTGTGGGTGGAGGAGCTAATAGGTGCTCCTCTGTGGGTAGAGGAGGTAATGGGTGCTCCTCTATGGGTGGAGAAATTATAGTAGGTAAAGGTTTGTTGAGTGGAGAAGCTAGGGGAGATATGGTCTCAATGTTAGCAAAAGACTCCTCTATAGGAGATGAAGGGTGTTCCTCTATTGGTGAAGGAACAATGATAGTTAGGTCAGACATGGAAGGAGGGTTTCGGGCTAGGATTTTCTCTATAGAAGGGATGTAAGGTAATTGAGATATGATAGGTACCTCGTTAAAGATTGCATGAGCCTCACGAGTATGGGTATCATGAGTGGATGTCTCACCTATTTGATTGGATGAAGGGGCATGATTGGGAAATGGTTTTTTAAAGATTTGTAGATTTTGATTAGGGGTGGCATTGGGATTATCCATAGTCAACTCACCTTTCTCGAGCATTTCCTGGATAATATTCTTAAAATTAATGTAGTTTCCATCACTATGACCCTTTACACAGTGATAGTTACAGAAATCTTGTTCCTTATACCATGCGGGCATAGGGTGATTAGGGTCAAAACCAGTGTGTGGTTTTATGGGTGGAAGGGTGATGGTGCTAGCTTTGATCAAATTTTCTAAAATAGAAGAGTAAGGTTCCCCAATTGGGGTATATTTTCATTGCTCTTGTCTGAATTGAAAATCTTGTACAGGTGATAGATTAGATGAGAGCATGGCTTGATTAGATGGATGAGTTGGGCCAACCTTGAGTATGACTGCGTTAGCGGTACATTTAGCCTTGGAATAGTTAGGTTGTGGTTTAGAATAAGAAGAGGTTTTGGTCGACTTGAATGTCAAATTCTTATTTTGTAATTGGATTTTCTTCTCTTCAATAGCCCAAATTTCTAACTTTCGTGCCATAGTAAAGGCCTCATCGAATGTTCTGAAAGTTTAGACCTGCAAGGTTGGGGAGATATGTCTAGTGTAAGCTCGAGTGAAGATCTTGATGAGTTCGGTTTGTGTCAGTTGCAAGGTAAGTTGATTGATTAGGTTGCACTAGTGAGCAACAAAATCTGTGATAGATTCATCCTCGTATTGACGTGTGGAATATAGATTGGTCATGGTAACTTTCTTGGCGATGATGATAGAAAAATGATCGAAGAAAGCTTGGGCTACCTGATTGAATGAAAATATGGAGTGTTTTGGGTAACCCACTATACCAATCTAATGCTGGTCTAGTGAGGGACATGGGAAAAGTTCTCAAAAATAAGGCATCATCATGAGAAATAAAATAACATCCATGTTTAAACAAGAGAAAATGTTGTTGTGGGTCTTCCTTACTATTGAAGTGGTTGAATTTAGGCATTTCCCAATACACAGGGTATGAACAGATGGGAATGGATGGGTGAATAGGCTTGTTGTAAATCTCATCATAAGTGAGAGTGTTGCGGGAGCCGGAAACCGATGCCTCCAGTGTTTACATCTTATCCATCATCAATGTAATTAGCTCATTGGTGGGTTGTGATGATTGGATGCCTCTTATAGCGTGAGGAGGTTGATTTTGGGTGTATAGTGCGTGTGACATTCTAGTATGTGGGGCTGCCATGTAAGGTGGTGAAGAAGAAGGTAATGAAAAAGGGGGTGCGTACCCAGAATGAAAAATAGATGAAACAGGTGGTTGTTGGTAGTACGTATATGGGGGAGGAAGGGTTGTGGTAACCCTAGTGGAAAATAGGGGCTAGTGATTGTGGAATGGAAAGAACTATGTTCTGAAATGGGGTAGGGGTCACCAACACTGGAGGTGGGAACGTAGCTACGGATATGTATGAGACATGAGGAGTAGATGAAGTTGTATTTGGGGTAGTTTCCGAGGGTATGGTGGATGTAATGGGTGGTACAAGGGTAACAAATGCAACATTCATTGTGGGTATATAACCTAACTATGAAACAACTAAGGGTAAAGTGGAAGCGGGAAGCACGGAGCTAGATGGGGCTGAGGAAGAAGTGGGTGTGAGTGTCAGGGGGATAGATATGGGCATGCCGTATATCAAATGACATGAGGCATCTCAAGTGGATGAATGGGAGAGGTAAAACTGTAAGGTGGCAGGGTTCTGGTCAAGGGTTCATGCGAACTCCTCATCTCTGGTAGCAATATTGGTAGGCTACATGGGATCCATCATTGGTGATAGAATATAGGGTGGTGAAGGACTAGGTGAGAGTAGCTAGTGACTGGCATGGAACACGAGGGCATTCACTTGTCTTCGGGTCAGTACCATGTGAACCGATACCGATCAGGTGGGGCTGCTTCTCTGTAAATAATACAAAAAATAATAGGAGTAGGTAAATCTGGTGATAAACAAAAATGGATGAAGTAACAAATGGTGAGTGGAATGTGAAACAAGGTAATAAATGCCGGTTAGGGACAACCAATGTCGGTTAGGGGTAATTGCTACCGGTTACTGTGGGAAATAGGCAGTGAGTAATCAGTGAGGTAGAAGGAAAAATCTGACAAGTATGTCAAATTTGGGGATGTGTAAAACGTCAATGGAAAAAGTGACAGTAACAAAGACTATGGGAAATGGAGAAAAGTGAAGTGAGAACTATCCTTTTGAATAGGTTAGCAAAAGGACCTAGAACCAATGTCGGTTGAGTGTAACCAATGGTGGTCAGAGGTAACCGATGACGGTTAGTGTGAAACTACAACAGTGATAAGAAACAGTGGTTGTGAATTAGAATTTGAAGTGGAATCAGACCCATAATTCTGGGAATGATGGTGATATGGCCTAGGAACACTCAGGTGGAGCTGGAATACACCAGCGATGATGGGGAGTGTGCAAGGAAATACAAAAATAATGATCAAAAGCTCTCACATCAAAATGCAAATTAGATAGAACACTAAGAAAGAACATTCCTAGAGTTCCTATTCTATTACGTTTTTTCAGCTTATACTATTTAGGGACTGACACATGAATTGTGAAGTAGAGTTTTTGGTGAGGATGGCTTCCTACAAAAAAGGAAATCTAAAGGGTGAGGTTTCAGGTTTGTTATGGTGGGGGGGCAGGCTATGCTCTAAAGTATGACTCGATAGAGCAGTAAGCTGGGTGCCCACTGTGTCATGATCGTGTGATCACCTATAGCTTCTTCTAGGTAAGACGTTTTTTAAGAATGTATGTATTTGAATTTTTGTGCGGTTTGGTAAGACTTAGAGAAAGAGAAAAGGATAGAAGTGCTTTTCTATGATTCATTTGTCAACCATCAGCTAGTAATGACATCCAACATATAGGTTGCCCTCAATTAATGTGAGCTAATGCAGAAAATTAGAATGAAATGCAATGATTTTTAAGTCCAAATCAAAAATATGACATTGGATGACTCAATAAGATGAAAAGGAAGAGGGATGCTCTTTCACTAAATTGCAGAAAACATGAAGAAATGCTTCTTTTTAAGTACTCCAAAATAAAATTTTCCTTTAGAGAAAATAGAAAGAAGGAGTGGATTACTAGGGAAGAAAATTAGTGTGTATGCTTTTAGAAGGGAAACAAACACAATTTTTTTTCTAGGAATGAATGAAATGCAAGGAACCCCGTATGGGTCACACCAAGTGTGCCAAAATGTTTCACCTTTTTCTTAGATTGTTCCTTTGAATGGTTGACAAAATAGATAGGGTAACAGGCATAGGAGGAATACCTGTTCAAATATCGGTTGATGGGTTGTTGCACATGTATGACTTCTGAATCCATAGCTGATCATGAGAGCTTCCTTTTGGCTAGGAGGAACTACCTGTAATGAAAACAAGACCACCATAAAGCATTAAACAATATGGGCAGTGAAATGCCTAGCGTTAGTTAGATCTAGGAAGTATGGTACTTCTTAGATGGCTGTCAGTCCACTGTTTTAAACAAATTAATGATGATAACAAAGTAAATCCTATTGTTATTTTAAAATGATTTAGGTATCTCACTTAAAACACAATAAGAAACAAGTCTAATCTAACAGGCTAGGCTAGAGTAGAATCCATAGGTCAAGGGGTTGGTTTTGAGTTTTGCAGGTCTGATGAAGGTATTGGGTAGGTCACAAGTGAGTGAGGGTGAGGTAAAAATGGGGTGGATAGGTCTCTGCTTAAGGCTATGCGGGAAAACATAGAGATCAGTGTTGGTCAGGGGTGACCGACTGCGGTTAGGTACAACTGGCACCGGTTACTGTGAGATCTAGGAATGTCACAGACTGGAGTTTTTAGTCCCCTTTGTGATTTCACAAAGGATTTAGTTGGTTGGGAGGAGGTATTAGGTGATTGGGGTAGGTTTTTACGAGGTTTTTATGGGTTTATGAAGGTACACAATGTTGGAGATGGTCAATAAGAAGCAAGGTGGACAATAGGTGGTAAAACAATGATGAAATGAATTAACCAGGAAAGTATGATATTATACTTGGATTTTGTTTTTGAAAGTCTATGTGTGAAGGATGGAGGTGCTGATGATGGGTTTTTGGAGGCTGCAAGTGATCACCAACTGAAGAAAAGCTTCTGTATGGGCTGCATGCACACTCCTCTTTTGCTTGGGTAGATCCGAATGTGACTAGGATGGATGTGCAAGAGAAAATGTTCAATATCCTTCTTTGGATGCGAGTTCTTGCTAGAATTGACTCTCTGAAGATGCGTTATATTTTTGAGATCTCATTCTTGCTCATCAACTTTCTTACTCCCAATGTTTTCCAACCTTGAGAATAAAGTAGTTTAGGAGTTAAAAGGGGGGAACTGACGGCGGTCTGGCTTAACTGGCAGTGGTTAGGGGTAACCGACGTTGGTCAAGGTTTGATTTTCTAGGTTTTCCAAACTTAGAGGAGATCCTCCTGATTTCCTTAGATCTCATGTCATTATTTCATGGATTAGACTGGGAGCTTCTATGAGCATGCGGGAATGTGGTTAGAGGGAGTGTAGGCATTGATTTTTAGGGTTTGGGTTAGTCTTAGTTAGTTATGGTAACTTGCTAAGAATAGGTCTTAAGGTGAGTTAACTTGATGAGGTGTCTGGGTGAAGTGTTTGTGTGGATATTATTTAAATTAATATAATTAAATAATAAATATAGTGAGGGTAAAGCATTAATTTAATTAAATTAATACTAGTGTGGTGAAGGGGGCCATGGCTAGGTGAAAGTGATGAAGGGTACTTATTGGTCGAGGTACTGAAGGGGAGTGTGACCTAATTTTAGTGTCTACACCTATCTCAGATAGTCAGTGGGTATCTCTTCTTGTAATTGTTCCTAAAAAGAACAGAAAATGGAAAATATGTGTTGACTATAGGGAACTGAACAAAGCCACACTAAGAGATTATTTTCCCTTACCATTCATAGATCAAGTCCTAGACAACCTTTCAGGTAAACGATACTTTTCCTTCTTGGATGGCTTTAGTGGATACAATCAAATCAGATTTTCTACTAAATATCAGGACAAAACTACATTTACATGTCCATGGGGTACCTTTTCCTATAGGGTGTTACCATGTGGCTTATGCAAAGCTCATGTAACTTTTAAGAGAGTTTTACTTGAAATCTTTGCTGATCTAACAAATGATTGTGTAGAGGTATATATGAATGACTTCACTGTACACAGAGATACATTTGATGATGCTTTATTAAATCTAGACAAATTATTAACAAAATGTGAACAACATAATCTGTCTCTTAGTCATGAAAAGTGTTTAAGGATGGTTTATGAGGGGATTGTATTAGGACACCATATTTCAAAACGAGGAATTCAGGTTGATCAAAACAAAATTAGGATCATTTTAGACTTACCTATTCATCAGACCCCCAGTGATATCAAGTCATTTTTATGACATGTTGGGCACTCTAGGCGCTTTATCAAAGATTTTAGTAAAATTGTTTCCCTCATGTTTAATTTGCTAACCAAGGACTGTGAATTTCTTTGGGATGAAAGGTGTCAACATGCTTTTGAATAAATTAAAGAAAAATTAATCAATGCCTCAATATTGAGAGGACCTAATTGGGAAAATCCATTTCATATCCAAACAGATGCCTCAAATAATTCCATTGGTGTAGTTTTGGGACAAAAAGATGAAGGAAAAATGTATGCTATTTACTATCTCAGTAAAAATATTACTCCCACTGAAAATAATTACACCACCATTGAAAAAGAATTTCTTGTTGTAATTTATGCAAATAATAAATTCAGACATTACATTACAGGGTACAAAATATTTGTACACACAGATCATTCAGTAATTAAATATTTAATGAATAAACTAGTGGTTGGAGGAAGAATAATTATATGGTTATTACTTTTACAAGAATTTGATATTACTATTATGGACAATCTAGCTAAATCTAATGTGGTAGCTGATTTTTTTTGTCAAGACTAACCACTACAGGGAAACAAGATCAAGTCAAGGATAACTTTCCAGATGAGTGACTATTTGCTATTTTATTAGTTACACCATGGTTTATTGATATGGAAAATTATCTTGCAACAGGGAAGTTTCCTCCTTCTTTCACTAAGAAAAAAATAAAGAAGTTAATCAAAACCAGTGCACAATTCAAATGGTTAAATGGAATACTATTTAAATGTCGTCTTGATTTGGTTTTACTAGGGTTCATTTTAAGATACCTCTTAGAAATTGGAGGTGGAAAATACCTGGTGAATATCCTCAGAGTCGGTTTCACAGGAAGGTGAATTTTTTGGGGGTTCAGCAACAAAATTTTCACCTAATTTTTAAGAGGTGTGACAGAAGGTTGTAGACACACGACAGGAGATTTTTTTTCACGTGTCAATAAGGTAGTTGACATGTGTCAACAAACCTCACTAATGCACGTGAACGACCTTGTTGATGTGTGACAACAAATCTTCTGTCGCGCATCTGCAACCTCTTCCCTCTGATCGTGTGACACCAAAATCTTCGTTTCGCGCATCAACAAGCTCTCTGTCATGCGTCTAGTTCCTCCACACTCCTATTGGATTTCAACAAACTCTTCATGTCATGCGTCAACAAACTCTCCATGTCACACGTCAACAAACTCTATGTCGCTCGTTTGCAGCCCTCGCGCTCTTATCGTGTGTCTATAGCCTCTGCCCTCCTGTCGTGCATTTAATGTACTTGATAATACATATGCCCCTAGGTGGTATGAGTGATCTAGTGTTGTTCTACCTGGTGAATAATCTAGGATTATATAGGAGATAGTTTCAAGGGTAGGTGAATCCGACCCCTAAAATAAATTAAAATGTAATTTTTAGGCAAATAGGTCACTGACCCGTGCCAGAAAATTCACGTTTTCAAATTTTTCAAAAAAAAATATTCGCCATATTACAAATATTCGCCACTAAAATTATCCTTGGGTTTTACATAGGTGTGTAAGAGAAGATGAAATCTTTGACATCCTCAGAGCATGTCATGATGAACCAAGTGGAGGACACTATTTAGTGAAAAGAGTAGATCATAAGATACTTGGCACTGGTTATTATTGTCCATCTCTGTACAAGGATGTAAAGAGATATATCAAGCAGTGTGATCCTTGTCAAAGGATGGGATAGCCAAATTTCACCAATGAAATTCCTCTTCAACCTCAAGCAGTGATTGAACCATTTGAGAGATGGGGATTGGATTTTGTTGGTACCTTTGATCCTTCTTCACAAGGAAAGGAATATATTCTTGTGTGTACTGACTATGTGACAAAATGGGTAGAAGTACAGGCATTGACAAATGCCACTGAAGAAATAGTTGTTGATTTCCTTTGGCACAGAATTATGGTAAAGTTTTGAGCATGAAGGAGCATAGTTTTAGTTCAGGGACCACAATTTATGTCTAAAATGATTCAAGATTTCACAATGTATTACCAAATCAATCATAGGAAGTCATCTCCTTATCACCCACAATCAAATGGAAAAGCTGAAGTAACAAACACAGAATTGGAAAACATCCTTACCAAAATAGTTGAAGTTGGGAGAAAATATTGGGTAAAGAGACTACCTAAAGGTGTCTAGGCTTATAATGCAACTTGGAAAAATAAAACAAGCCGTTTTCACCATATGAGTTAGTCTATGGGAAAAATCCCTTGTTGCCCATTGAATTTGAACTACATACATTGAGGATAGTAGTTAAGGTGGGTATTGAGTTGGACGCAGCTCAAAAGGAAATAATCCTTTAACTCAATTAATTGGATGAATTAAGGATGGAAACACTTCAGCAGACAGAGATAATCCAAGATCAAAGGAAGCAATGGCATGACACACATTTCAAGAAAAGGAAATTCAAAGTAGGAAATTGGGCATTGCTATTTGATTCTAAGTACCAACAATTCAAGGGAAAATTGAGAACCAGATGGTTAGGACCCTATCAGACTAAGAATATATTTGAAAATGATTCTATTCAGTTACTTCCCATTGATGGTAGTAGAAGAACACTCTTGGTTAATGGACATAGGCTAAAACTCTATAGGAAGCCTCCTATTAAGGATGAATTCTTGAGGAAGATTAAAGCAGACAAAGAATTTGATCATATGGAAGAACCCAATTCTTCCAAAATGATCAAATAACCAGATGATAGATCCAGAATAAAGGGAAGAAAATTAAAACCAGTAAATGGCATTCTCTTCCCCCCCCCCCAAAAAAAAAAATAAAAATAAAATCTCACAGGTCAATTGAAAACCAACAATGGAGGTTGATCTCCTCAAATGGCTAATTCAAATAAAAGGGAATTCTTTGGAATTCCAGCTGTCTTTTCTAACTATTTTTTTGTGTTCCACTTGTAGAAATAACAAGTTATCATAACGAAAGGATTACATCATCAAGGATGGTAATTATATCTTTTAACTTGTTTAAGGTTAGATTAAAAGTTTTCATGTGTGATTAGACTTAATTTAAAAGTTGGTATGATGAGTCATCTATTTATACATTATGATTAAAAGTGAGTAATCATGAAGATGACTTGGATGGAATAAGTGTCAACATAGTTATCATGAGTAATCAGCAAAATCATGAAATAGTTGCAGAGAAATTTTGAGGGAGAAGAATTGAATTAGGTTTATGTTCCACAGCCAAGAATAGAGGTTCCGCAGCTAAAATCATCAGTTCCGTATCTAAGAAAGAAGCCTTTGCAGCCAATTTGTATAGAATCAAAGGAAATTTAATTTGAGTTGATATGGGGATTAAAAAGAAATTGGAACCATGGGATGATTCCCAGCTACTCACGGATGAAGAAGTGACATCTATCTTTGAGCAGGAAGGATGGCTAGAGTTCCTGAAAAGGTTTTAAAAGTATAACGATGAATTAGTAAGAGAATTCTTCATAAATGTAGAGCAATCCAAGACAAAGGTTACAAATTTTTTTATTCCTTTTTCTCTGAATACAATAAGTAATGTGTCTGGGGTGCCAATTGTGCATGTCCCACATCCTACCAAAGGGACCTTGCAAGAATTAGTTGAAACCCTACTACAAGAAGGGGAAACTGAACACCTAATACATTTACAACACAAAGAAAATCATAAAAGGGGTCAGAAGGGCTAGTTTCCCTAAACCCTTTGATAGGGTAGCATTTTGGATAGTGAAGTATTTAACCTGTGATGGTCAATTTGGGTCCGTAGGAAAAGAATTCCTAAATATGCTCATTTATCTAAGATATGGAGCCAAAAAACTAGAATACATAGTAAACCTTCTAGGGTTTCTTTTTTATTCTATCTAGACCATGGCCCAGAGGTATTCCTGGGGTGTTGGGACAATCAAGCATCATAGGTTAGTTCATTTGGTATGCCAGCACCACTTTCTATCAAAGAAAAATGGAGAAGAAATTTGGAAAAAGTTTCTTGGAAAATTTAAGAAAAACCCTGATGTTATTAGGAGGACATTACCAGCTCCATTTTATCCTTCAACTAATTTGGAAATTGATGCCCCTACATAAGAATAGAATGAAGTGGGAAAAGAGAATATACCAAAAAGAATAAGATCTCTGAGAAAGATCAAAACAACAGAACCTTTTGTGCCTTTGAAGGAAATTCCTTCTTCTGCAGTAGCTACAGGGGAGCTAATATCTGTCTCTGATAGTGATAGTTCACCCATGCAAGAGCAAGAAAAAAAGTAAGAAGAAGTTCTAGAAGTAAATCCACCACTAGGCATGTTGAAATTCCTCAAAGAAGGAAAATTCTTAAGAGGCCAAGGGAAATCACAGAGGGAAGGAGTAAATAGGAAAAGATGGAAAAATAAGCTGATGATATTTTGGGTGGCATGACCATGACTCCTCCTGAACCAAGCCAAGCTGAGATGGACAAGGGAGATGAGAGGCTTGAGCAGCAGGATTTTCAAAAATTGGCTGAACCATTAACATTATCACATGAAGAAGAAGAGTTGACATTGTGGAGATGAAAAGTTAGATTTCCTTTAATAGAAGAAGAATGCTCAACTCCCCAAGAAATTTCAGAGGAAGAAGAAAAACATCAGGTTAAACAGGCTCTGTTCTTGTCTAGAGCAGATCTCATTATCAAGGAAAAGGATGAGGAATTGGATTTACTCAAATTCAAATTAGAACAGAGGGAAATTCTCATTGGAGAGCTAACAAATCAACTTGCAATTAGGACTGAGGAGTTATTAGCAATTAAAAAACAACTGATAGAGAAAGAGGAAGAATGTCAAACTTCCATAAATAGAATGTTGTGTCCATAGTCTCTGCATAAACTGATTTAACTTATTTGCCACTCAAACAACTATGGAATGACACTTGCTGGGAACTCAAAGAAGCTAAAACATCTCATGAATATTTGAAGACCAAGATGGAAGAAGAAAAGAAGGCAAGAAAAGAGTGGGAAGAAATTTTTTTATAAGGAATAAGGAGACAAATATAAATGTCTTGCAAAAATACAGATGGTCCTGCGTTATGAGTGAAAAATTGCTTGCTTATAGGAGGCCCTCTCCTGCATATAATGTGTTTTTGGAAGAACAATTCATTCGCTGGTAGCTGTCAAGGATTGCACGTGGACTTCCACATGAACTAAAAGATGAATTTGAATTCATGATAGCTTATTCTTTAGCCAATCTTGAGCAAAAAAATCTTCTGTGTGAATTCTATCTTTGTAATCTGATGCTAGAAAAAAAAAACAAGATTTATGATCAATTTGTATGTGGGGGAAAGTCAGCTCAATGCATTTGTCTCTATTTTGCAAAATCAGATTACATGGAAGGAAAGGTATTCTAATTTTTTATTGAAAGCTAGCTCAACTGGTCTTTGCATGAGGGCTCACTATGGTAAACCTTCTACATTCTTCATACATTTTAAAACTCATTCCTTTGATGAATGATTCTAGATACATTATTTTGCTTGCTTACAAAAAAGTATTGATACCTTTACCTCCTATGATGAGGAGAAGTTTGAAGATATTTATGATGGATTCTTGAAAAGGTGGGAACTTCTTACGGTTTCCTTGAGAAGAAGGGAAATAATATCCCCTACAAATCTGATCTGGAGTTTAGAAAGAGAAAATTTTTTTATGCACAATAATTCCTCAGATCAATGAGACCTACATGCACATATGGATGGGAATGTGAAAAATCCCCCCTCTACTTCTCACCCCCATGTCTCCTTGGAAAAACAGAGAACCTTAAGATCCTACTCAATTTGAAGAGTGGTAGAGGAAAATAGAAGTAGGAGCAGGGTATAGTACCTCTAAGTTTAAGCATTGGGATATCCAGTTTCAGCCATTTGATCTGAGCAATCAAATGGAATGCAGAACACATAACCCCAATTTTGAAGAATAAATTTTATAAAGGGACTTACAAACAAATAAGTATGAGGGAAATGATGATGCCAAAAATATGCCCGTTAAATGTATAATAAATGATCTCATCTTACTCTCCATTTTATTAAGTTTGATTACATTTTGTGACTTTTATTTGATCTAATATGAGTTAGGATGTAATTGTCCATATTTTTATTGAATGTGATTCTAACATCTAAAAGCTCTGAAATTCCTAACAAAGTGTGTTGGAAATTCAGTTTTGTAATAAAGCATGTCTAATCGGTTGAAGAAATAAAGTATGTAGCATTAAACATGTTTTCGGTAGCATCTGTTCCAATATGAATTAGTTCTAGAACTTCCAAGCTAGTTCTAGAACTTCCAAGCTAGTTTCAGAACTCCATTACACATTCATAGGATTCATCACCTAGTTTTGGAACTTTCAGACTTAGTTTCAGAACTCCAGTATTTAGTTCCATAATTTTTGGACTCAGTTCCGGAACTCCTGTGTATAGCTCCGAAACTCTCACAGTTTTGATCTTTAACAATTTCCTATGGTTTTGAAACCTCTCTGAAGTTCTGGAACCGATGGAAGTTTATCTATTCTAACCACATCTGGTGATTTAGCATCAATGACCCTTTCAATCAGGAAATGATGAGAATATTTCTGATCACATATCTAAGGTTAATTATCTTACAGTTGTCCGATCAGCCACAATCCGAGTCAACATCTATTATGGGCAGGATTCAATTTCATCAGAATCATAGAGATAGCTATGATTGTAAATGTATATATAAGCAGACTTGTAGCAGATAAATATAACAAAGAAGATAGATATAGATATAGAATAAGTAATACATATCAAAGTACTCAGATCCAGTATGTTTTGTAATACCGAATGTTTTATCAATAAATAACCATTCTTATTTGACAGAATTCTAAGTTGTTAAATCCTGATTCAAGGAGGAGCAAGGGCCCACTCCCCAAAGGACCAGGATATTCATCTATTTGGTATTTATATTTCCTAAGAAAATAGTTTAGATCTGTTAATTCTGTATCACTTTTAATTCTTTTAGTTAAACTCTATTGTATACTCATTCCTGCAGGTGTCTAGATAGATTCTTATTCTTCTTGCAACCATTTTTAAGCACTTTAAGTTGTTTTTTTATTTCTAAAAGCAAGTGTGTTTATTTCCCAAAAGCAAGTGTTTTTATTTGCATTCTACAAAGTGTGTTTCCTTCCAACAAATCTTTCAGTGTGCTTCCTTTCAGAAAAGTTTTTCATAGTATAACTTAAATAAGGTTTTTACCAAGAAATCCTTAATACATTGAAAAGATCCCCCAGAAAATACAAAAATAACTACAATCAACTACTAGATCGAAAGGATTATTCTTGTTGCATATAGCTTTAGACACACCCTAGATTTGAATATGACATCAACATGAAGTTGATTAAATGAAGGGAATAATGACACCCATCAGAGCATCCCATTTTTGATATAAAAATCTTCAATCCCTATCCTTTTAGCCCCTTGGGACTGTAACTGCTGAAATGTCACCCCAAATTTTGGTCCTGGGCATATGCCTTTCTGTAAGCTTCCTTCGTGAAGGGTTCGATCTGAGAGATAATGGCCAAAAATAAAAAATTATCCTGTGTGGGTGGCCTAGATAATATGTCTGCCACCAATTTTTTACTACCCTTCTTGTATTTGATCATTAGATGAAACTACTAAAGGAACCCCATCCATTTTTAGTGGCTCTCATGCTGTAATTTAGACTATGCTTGCAAATATTGGAGAGTTTTGTGGTCAGTGTGTACAATAATTTCTCTACCCAATAAATAATGCTTCCAATTTTTTAATTTCCTAAACTAGTGCATACATTTCCTTATCATATAATGAATATCCTTTAACTTATGAAGTGAATGTTTCAGAATGGTAACATACGGGTTTACCTCCTTGAAACAACATTGTGCCCATGACGTAATCACTGACATCTATTTCTACTTCAAAAGGATGATGCAAATTAGGAAGAGAAACTACTGGAGCATGACTAATCTTATATTTCAATAACTCAAAGGATTTGTCTTGTTCCTTACCCAAGTCAAAACCATTACTCTTTGTGGCCACTATGTGTAGAGGTGCTATAGTTGCAAAGAAACCCAGAAGAACTTGCGTATGTACTCTACTACTCCCAAAAAAATCCTAGCCTCTGTGGCTCCTGTAGGTGCTGGCCAGTTGGTGATGGCTTCCACCTTCTTTGGATACACTCATAGTTCTCCTCCTCTAACCATGTGCCCAAGATAGATAAGTGATTGTTTGGAAAACTCACATTTCTTCATATTACAAAGTAGTTGTTTCTCCCTGAGAACTTGCAAGACTGGTTGTAAATGGGTTGGATGTTCTTCCCATGTGGCACTAAAAATCAGAATATCATCTTGATATACAATAACACATGAATCTATGAAATCCCACAATACATCATTCATCAATCTCATAAATGTAGCCGGTGCATTGCATAACCCAAAAGGAAGTACTAACCATTCATACAAACCCTGTTTTGTTTTGAAGGCAGTCTTCCATATATCCTCCTCCTTCATTCTAACTTGGTGATAACCAGAATTGAGATCCAACTTCATGAAGAATTTTTCATGCTGAAACTGGACCAAGAGATCATCTATGTGGGGAAGTGGATATCTATTCTTTATGGTGATCTTGTTCAAAGCACAGTAGTCGATGCAAATTCTCCAAGAACCATCCTTCTTTGGCACCATTACAATATGTGAGCCACATGGTGAGGTGCTCAGACGTATCACCCCTTGGTCTAGTAGTTCCTGGAGTTGTTTCTTTACTTTAGTACTCTCAAGCAAGGATTTCTTATACAACCTAATATTTGGTAGAGGGGACTCTAGCACTAGCTAAATCTCATGCTCTACTTCTCATTTTGGTGGTAACCCACTAGGATCCTAAAAAAATTCCTGAAAGGATTGAATAATACTATCAAAATCATGATTTTCTTGGTTAGAAATCTCTGAAACTTCTATCCCATCTTGTTTATCCTTTAACAAAAGTAAACAAAAATGATTATGATTTTCCTGAATCAGTCATTTTGCTTGGTTAGCACTCACCATAGTAATCTATGTCGTACGTTGGTGTGACCAAATGTTGTAGTTGATCCCTTCCTTGAACCATCTGTATTGGTTTTCCCTTCTCATAAATATAACATCTCTGATATATAAGTAAGGAATCCCAAATATAGCATTAAAAGCATCAAGTGGAATAATGTCAACTTCTAAAACATCAATATACTACGAATTTATCCCAAACTTGACCTTACATCTTCTTGTTACCTAAATTTCAACACCCTTCTTCACCCAAACCAAAGGATAAGGGTGTGGATGCTTGTAAGTCTTAAGACCAATCTTCTTTACAACTGCTTCAAAAACCAAGTTAGACTGAGAACCAGTATCCACCAAAGCATTTACCTTAGTTCTATTGATCTGTATTTTGATCTGGAATAGTCTACTTATCTCCTGTTCTTGGCTGTCCATGTTGGTGGCCATGCATCCAAGCCTTTCATCCACATCAGAGTCATAATCAATTTCCACCTCCCCTTTTGTTCTTATAGCTATCATGGAATTATTTGAGTCCTTGGTTCGTTTCTTCGGATGCAACTTCAAACATGTAGTGTCAGTATGACCATTAATATCATAGTTTTTGCAAAAATTCTTGGGATCTTTACAAGTATTTAAAGTAGTGGCAGCTTGTTTACCTTTCCCTTTCCATTTACCCTAGTTCCTTGTTTGCCCACACTCTTTCTTATGCTGATTTGTTGACTGCTTTTCCCTTGGCTCTGCTTCCCCTTGCTTCTTTTCATCATTTATGTAGTATACTTGCACACATACCTCGTTGAGATCCTTGGGCTTGTTGGAGATGAATTTTCTTCGAAGGTGAGTGTGAAGTCCTCCCAAGTACTTAGTCAGAATATCCTCATCCTCCAAGTCCCATGTCTAGCAACATGGCCTACCTCCAAAAATTTGTAGTATAGTTCTACACACTTTGACCACTGCCTTGTCTAAAATACTGCCATTTAATCATTTGGTCAGTCTTGTGGCCAAAAGGATAGAAGTTAGCTCTAAGTAATTCTTTAAATTCTTGCCAAGATTTCACAATAGGACACTTCTTCTTTTCACAAGTGGTTAGATGGGTTTCCCACCAAACCAAAGTGTGTCCCTCCATTTTGAGACATGTAAAGCTGATCCTCTATGCCTCAATGACATTATGAATGCTAAAGTAGAATTCTAACTATTTTAACCATTTACCAAGAAACTCCACATCTACTTGTCCTTCAAAGCTTTTAATATCAACATTCGTCTCAAATTTAAAAGGAGTATGATCAGATTTTTACCTTTTCTCTTGTGTTTGAAGTCTCTTCTTCATGCTCTTACCCATAACTTTTCTCATGGTGGCTCCTTCCTATGCCAAACTTTTCAGCTAAGCCCCGAACCACTAAGTCCATGGAGTCTTGTTTGACAGAAGCTATCTTTTGTAAATCAGCAAGCTCTTCTTTCCTTCTAAACATCCTATTCATCATGGTCTCCAACATCTCGATTCTACAGACCAAGTTCTCTTCCTCCATTTGTCCCCAAATTCTTTGTTTCCACTTCTTTTTCTAAATTTCTGGATCATAAGGTAAAGCCTCTTCACCTTTAGATCTTGTCATTGTCATACAAATCCAAGAACGAATACCGCAGTCATGGATAATTGTTAGCTATGATACCAAAATGATCTGTAAACTCTTCAAATTTGGAATTATCCATAGAAACACAAATAAACACTATTGTTTTACTTTCTATTAGAAAATGATAGAGATAGCTAGTGAATGAATTATGCTTATGCTTAGAATCCACAATTCCAGGTAAGGAAAGAAGTTAAGCTCATAAAAACCAACAAATTTTATCCTGGAAAACCTCCAGAGGAGAAAAAAAACCAGTCGGGAAAGGAAATTGCTCTTTCTTCCCACTTTTATTGGCCAATTCAAAATAACAAGTACAAAAGTTACAATAAGTATGAAAGAGAAGTAGATAATGTCTCACACTTCCTCCCAAATACTTGCTTAGTCTGTCTCAACACTCCTTTCTTCTAGAAAACACAATTCGAACACTAAGATCTTATTTCTCACTTGCTTTCATGCTTCGATGATCATATTACCTTCTAAAAACATGTATTTATAGCCTCTCCCATGTCTTCCCATGCACTGGAGAATGGGAATGGTCATGGAGGAGAAGAGATATGAACAACTGTCTAAATTCTGGGCTATTCATTTTCTATCTGAAAGATTCAAGATCGCCACCCAATGTAGACCGGTAGTCCTAGGACCACCACCCTGGTTGGGTGGTGGTTATGTAACCGCCGCTCTGCATAGAGCAGCAGTCATGTTACTAAAAAGACATAACCTCCGTGTTTTAATTTTTTCCTTCTTCATGCTGACTGTTTTGAGGAAGTAGATTCATTTTGGATCCCTATGGATCATGAGCTTATGCTACCTGCATAAGGTTACCACCCTTGAAGCATTTCATTGGGTTTTGATCATGATTTCTTTTGTGTTCTTGTTGCTTCATGTCCTTTTTATCACTATTTCTTAGGTTTTCACCTTTCTTTCTTTCTCCTTGCTTAAAAATTCATGATATCAATGTTATATTTGACCTCATGATCTCTTTTTAAATGATAAAAGTTTATTATATTTCCATGTTCTTCAAGTAATTAGTGATTTTTATTGACAAATTTTTCCTTGTTCTTCTTCTAGCTGTATCTGCACATGTCAAGGAAAATTATTTTTTCATCTTCTTCTTTGCTCCATGCCTCTGCATAGTTCCATTCTTTTGTGCCATTTTCAACTTCATTATCATAATGGCTCCCTGACTTTTCATTCTCATCTTCCTCTAGATTTACTTCTTCTTCTCCATTATTTCCTAAGTCTGAACCTTTTTTATCCCTATTTGGACTCCTTTTGTCAATGTAATTTCAATGTAAGAAAAGAGATTATTCTTATTCAATGCATTCTCACCTTTCTCCTTCGAAAATTTTGATATTCTATGTATGTAGAATGTTAAGTATCCTTTTCAACGAAACCCTATTTTCTCTTCTTTCAGTAGTCAAATATTTCTATTCTTTAACAATATTTGACAAACACTTCTCAACTAATAAGGTTTGACATTGTTTTTTCATTCTTTTGTCTGATCCCCAAATGATTTGCTAAATATGTGTGTACCCCACTTGTGATTAATGTAAAACATTTTATGGGTATTTTTTCCGCAAGAGGATTGAGAAGATGAATCATAAAATACTTGAAATGGACACCAATGATTACTAAAAGTGAACAAAATGGGTGTTGCTGAAAAGAATGAGAAAAATAGTTTTTTCTCAGTTAGGGTTGTTAATCATTTAGGGATTATGGACCGTTAGCATCCATTTTCTTTAGACATGTCATTTTAAATTAAATTGTATTAATGAAATAATGATAGTAACTTCCAGTAGATGAAATAGTAATAGTAACACAAATAATTTTTTACTTTTTTATAGTAATTGTTTGATTACATAAGGAAATTGTTGGAAATAATTATTTTTTAAAACATATATGTGACTGCCAAAGTGAAAATGCAAAGAGTTATGTTTGCGTAGGTTCCTCTTTAAAAATAAGTGAATCAGGGAATTATAAAACCTATTATTTGAGAAGTTGGGTTAAACAAGATTATGAATAATGTTTCACTTAATTGATAGTTATGGAAAGACGTATACAACATTTAGAGATTAAAATTACAGGATCTGGTTATTTTAGTTAAATTAGCTAATGATATATCAATAGTAAAAACTATAAGATGTCATGGATTTTATTTATTAATGTGACAATAAGCATATGGAAATAGGGAGATGTGATATCATGAAAAATTATGAGGTTTAATATCAAGGGAGATTATACATAGGGTTTGGAGTCTATATTTTCATACTAACACTACAAAGAGTGTGTTCATTATATTTATTAGAATTATACTATGGCCTTTGAGACTTCATTTACTAACTAATTATAGATCACCATATCTTTTGATATTTCATTTATAGTTAAAATGTGGAATTTTTATCTTCCTTTCAATAACTTATAGTAAATAGCATGAGAACTAGTTAAGGTTTGATCCCTCACAAGGGTATCTAGTGTAGCACTTGGCTCAAACAAATTCATGGAACAAACTAATGAGAGCTAAGAAATGTGTGACCCCTGAATAAACATGTAATGCAACTCTTTTCTCGATTCAATAATAGATGTCTAGTGAATGATTCCTTTTGAATACTAAGTTCAAAATATTTTTTTCAATGTTGATCATAATGACCGTTAAGCTTGTAAATATTTTACTGTGACATGACCTTAGAGACCGCTAGGAGCATAATTTCATATGTGGTGACTACTCATTGTGATATTTAATGAACTAGGGGATTATAAAATTATAATTAGTTAAAGAGACATCCATTGAATGGTGTTTTGCTAACACCATGTTAAAAATATTTTATCCAAGAAGATGTTATTGACCACTAAGATTTATATAGTTTCTTGTTAATGCATTAGTAATTTTCCTGTTAATGATCCCTATCGACTACTAAGCTATAGGGTATATCCTTGGGGTTGATCGTAGTAACAGGAAGGATAATAAGCACATATTTATTTGCTAATGATTCCTATACACCGTTAATTTCCTAAAAATATGTTGCGGCTAACCCTAACGACCACTAGGATAAGAAATACTTATGTCTATACCCCTCAGTAGTGATCAGACTGGCATTATTTTTTCATTGCAATAACTATTGTGCTTTTAAATAAGCCTAGATACAAAGAAGTTTTTAATAAGTCATTGTGTCTAAACATAGTGACCACTAAAATCAACACTACGTATAGCTTGACCCCCCACCAGTTCAAAGAATGTAGAAAATAATTTCATTTTAATAATGGTTGTCCTATGAAAAATATCCTAGATATGGCCAATCTCTAAATATTTCATTGGTGATCAACTTAGTGACCAATAGGATCTGAACTACATAAAACTTGAAGCCTTAAGATTGCTTGTATTGACATAAATTTCTCGTTGTATTAATATTTTTTACTAGAGTTATGCCTAGCAAATGCCATGGTTAAAAAAATGTATATCTTGACCATTAAGTGGTTCTTATACAACAGTGCTTCAGTCATTCCATTAATATTAAGTCTATGAATGATGTCTAGCAACGAGACGTGTTTATGATCGCAAATAAACTAATAAGACATAAGTAAATGTTGATCCCTTATATATACATGTAATTCAACAATTTTCTTAAGTCAATGATACATGTCCAATTAAATGGTGTTTTTCTAACTCTAATCTCTAAATATTTTGTCAAGGTGGATGTTATTGACCGTTAAACTTTATATATTTTCTTGTTAATGCATTATTAGTTTTCTTGTTAATGTTGGCTAACAATTGCTAAACTATAGGTATATCGTTGTGGTTTATCATAGTAATAACTACGTTAAGAAGGATGTATTTATTTGTTAATGATTGTTATAAACCATTAAGCTCTAAAAAATATGTTGGGGCTAACCCTAGCGATCGCTAGCATCATAAATACTTGTGTCTATACCCCTCATTAGTGCAAGGATTGGTGTTATATTACTCATCATAATAATAATTGGGATTTTAAATAAACATATATATATATAATCTCTAAATAGTTTCTTATTTGGATTAGCAAACCGGTTGTACATATAATATATTAGATCTAAGCATACATACAAATAAAAGAGGATATTCTACGAGAAGAAATACACAAAACAAGAGACATAAATCAACACAAGATTTAACGTGGTTCACCAAGTGTGGGCTACGTCCACCAAGAAACAAGCCAATCTATTATCCAAAGCTTTGACAAGATATAAAATGAATATTTACAATCTTCCACACCTCTCAAATGTACAGTAATTTCTTTCTTTCAATATTTTGCTTCTTCTCCAAGAATTCTCTCTCTCACCAACTTTTTAAAGTTCTTCTTTAATTCTTGTTAATTCTTACTTATAAAACCCTATCTTTTATGCTTATATATGGGTATATAAACTTAGGGAACTTAGCCATGTAATTACAATCAATATATCTACTTTAATGCTAAAAATAGATCTAATTCCTAAGAGTTAATTAAAATACTCACGCACAGGTAACCGATGTTGATTCACCCTAAATGATGCTAGTTCCTCCTTTCTTGACTGATTTTGGTCCAAGGTGAATGATGTCGGTCCCTCTTAACTAATGATGGTTACTATTTTTTTCAGCAAGTTTTACATTGCATGCTAATCTAAAGTAATTGAGCTCCACAACTCACCAATATCCCACTTGGAGATTAATTACTGCACCATACTTGTACAAGGTCATTCTTGGATCATTTCTTAGATTTGTTTCTTCCTCTTCAAGTCTCAAACTCAAAGACCAACAAAAGTGGAGTGTAGCTCCAACTTATCCTTTGCTAACGGTTTTTTTTAGCATATCTGCAAGAGTTCTTTCTCATATGAATATTTTCCAAATTTAACTACCCATCCTCCAATAGCTGACATATGAATTGATACCTCAACTAAATGTGTTTCATTCTCAAATGAAATGTTGAGTTCATTTCCAAGTGAATTAAACTCTGACTATTAATGAACAGTTCAAAATCACCTTGCTCCTTTCCTAACTCTTCAATGAACCTAAGCATCCATATCATCTCCTTGCTAGCCTCTGTAGCTGCAACATACTCTATCTCTATAGTAGAAAAATCCACAACTTTCTGTAATCTTGAAATCCAGTTAACTATTGTCCCACCTACTGTGAAAATATATCCAGTAGTGCTTCTCCTACCATCTAGATCTCCAACCATATCAGAATCAACATATCCACATAATGAAATATCTAAACCTCCATAGCATAACTGCATGCTAGATGTGATAATAATGGTATAGCTCTGATACCAAATGATAGAATAGAATAAGATTGCAATGACCAAAGAGGGACAGAAGCCTCACAAATATTATTGATCATGAAATCAGATTACATAAGAATGCAAGAGCTGTAATATTTATAGATATTAGACAGCCTCATATGGATAGACATGACACCCTATCAGGCACCAACTATGAGATGATAAGACCCATCTCACATGCACATGTAATTACTACTAATACCAATATTGAATGTTATCCAACATAATAATATTGAATGCAAGTCATTAGACTAGAGTGCACATGTTGCACATTATTAAATAAAAGACAATGCAATAAAATGCAATAAATATGCCTATGCTAAATTATGCTAACATTCCCCCCCTTAATTTTACATAATTTCTAATGAAGTGGAGAGGAACTCTTTGAACAATGTGAATTTGTCACATGTAAGTGACTTAGTGAAAACATCTACCTTCTGTTCAGCTGTAGGACATAAATGGAGCTGTATGTTGTGCTTCAAGACATGCTCGTGTATGAAATGAACCTATACTTCAATATGCTTGGTTCTCTCATGAAATACTGGATTGCGAACAAGCTTCAAAACTCCTTCATTATCAACATATACTGGAGTAGATTTCTGTTGTGGTAGACCAATTCCTTCCAGTATTCAGCGTAGCAATATTACTTCATAAACATCTTCACCTACAGCTCGATACTCTACTTCTGTAGAAGAGTGAGAAACAAAGTTTTGTTTCTTACTTCCCTATGATATCGGTCCAGATCCCATAAAGAAGATGAAGCCTGATGTTGACTTCCTATCATCCATGTTTCTTGCATGATCTGAATCTGAATATCCTATCAAGAAAAAGTTTTCATTCTTCTTGTACTCAAGACCAAGGTCAACTGTACCCTTTAGATATCTCAGTATTCTCTTTGCTGCTTTCCAATGACATATTTTTGGTTCTTACATGAAGCGTGATAAATAGCTAACTGTAAAGCTGATATCTGGTCTAGTATATGTCAGGTAAATGAGACTCCCGATCAACTGCCAATAGAGAGTTGTATTCACTTGTGGTGATGGATTGGAATGAGATAACTGAAGTCTCGCTTCATAGGTGTAGCAATAGGAGTGCAATCTATCATCCTAAATTTCTAAAGTATTGTCTTGGTGTATTTCAACTGTGACACAAAGATATTATTCTCTTTTTTCCATACTTCCAACCCAAGACAATAGTGCATGAGCCTGAGATCTGTCATGTCAAATGATTGATTAAAATCCTTCTTTGTTGCATCAATCATCTACATAGAACTACCTGTAATGACTAGATCGTTGACATAAAAAACCACAATGACAATCTCCCTCCCTTGATTTTTGACGTATAGATTGGGGTCATAAGGATTCCTTTTGAATCCATGACTTATGAAATTCTCATCAATTTTGATGTACCATGCCCGGGGTGCCTGTTTTAGGCCATATAGAGATTTTATGAGTCTGCATACCATCATCTCTTTTCATGGTATTACATAACCCTCTGGCTGAGTCATATAGACTTCTTCTTATAAATCTCCATTAAGAAAGACACTTTTCACATCCATTTGGGTGGACTTTCCAACCAAATTGTGCAGCTAGAGCAAAGATCATCCTGATTGTCGTGATCTTGGCTGTGGGAGAAAATGTCTCCTCATAATCAATGCCTTCTTGTTGTGCATACCCCTTTGCTACAAGCCTTGCTTTACACTTGTCAATAGTCCCATCTGATTTGTACTTAGTCTTGAATATCCATATACATCCAATGGGTTTCTTCCCTGGTGGAAGGTCGACAAGTTGCCACGTGTTGTTCTTCATCATTGACTGATACTCTAACCATGGCATCTTTCCAAGATTTTTATTGTAGGGCTTCCTGAACTATAGATGGCTCAACTATTTCAACAACTCTACTCATTAGGGCATAATTGACCTCTTCATGAGCTTGACTACGAGTTCTAGGTCTAGGATTGGATGATGTGCTAGGTGCTTCATCCAAATTTGCATCTCTTATTAATTGAGTATACCATTTAGGTAACTTCTTAGCTGTTCCATTGGTTTGTGCTAGATCTAAGTTTTCACCATCATCTAATTCATCACTGTCATCTTCAGTGGGAACATCAAATTTTGTCTTCACAAGAGGTGTATTCTGCATGTTTGTTGAGTCGCTGAGTGGAGCATCTGCTTGTTTATTCTCAAATAACTCAACATCCCTACTTGTGTATACTTTCTTTGCTTTCGGATCCCATAATCTGTACCCAAGTGCTTCTTCACTATATCCAATGAATATCAGTTTCTCAGCTTTCATATCCAACTTATTCATGTTCTTCTTGGGTATGTGCATGCTAGCTTTACACTCAAATACTCTTAGGTGTGAAATTGATGGTTTCCAATTTGACCATGCTTCTTGAGGTGTCACTCCTTCAAGAGCTACTGTGGGCACTCTATTCAACAAATAGACTGCAGTTCTTGTAGCTTCTACCCAAAATGTCTTTGTTAAACCCGAGTCGTCAATCATACATCACACCATTTCCATGATAGTATGATTCCTTCTCTCAACTATACCATTTTGCTGTGGTGTGTGAGTAGGAGGCATTTATTGACGAATTCCATGAGCTTCCAGGTAAGTCTTGAAATCATTGCTTGTGAATTCCCCCCCTCGATCTGAGCAAAGAGTTTTGATCTTGCGACCAACTTCATTCTCAACAAGTGCTTTGAACTTCTGAAATGTCTCAAAGGCTTGAATCTTGTTTCTTAGACAATATATCCACATCTTTCTTGAGTAGTCATCAACACAAGGCATGAAGTATTGACATCCAGAATGAATTGGTTGCATGGACCTGCAAATATTAGTGTGCACCAAATCAAGCTTTCCCTTAGCTCTATATGTGTTCTTCTGGAAGGGTACTCTGTGTTGCTTTCTAGCTAGGTAATTGTGAAACTTGTCAGTGTTGTGCTTGAGTGTAGGCAATCCTTTCACCATGTTTCCCTTTTAAAGTATTTGGAGATAGCCAAAACTGATGTGACCATATCTACGATTCCATAGTTTTACAAATTGTGTGTCTTTGGCCACTAGAGCTTGATCATCCTTGTGGAAAAAATCAAGTTGGAAGATGCATCCCACATTAGAGGCTCTTGCTACAATCTTAGAACCTCTTGACTTATCTCTTATCAAGCACACTTTTTCTCCATTATTACTGTTAAAATCCAGCTTCAATTTGTGATCAAGGAGTTGACTAACTGATAGAAAATTCTTGGTCAACCCAGGTACATACAATACATCTGTGATTTTGTAGTTATGCTTTCCAAGAGGTAGTGAAATGTTTCCAATCCCTTTGATATTGTATGATGAGCCATCACCTAATGACACATGGTTCTTGTTAGGTGAGTCACGTAGTGTGTAGAACCAATCCTTGCGTCCAGTTATGTGTCGAGTTGCACCCAAGTCAACATACTAGATATCTTGTGTGGACTTGGTTTCATCATCAAATTGAGCAAAATACATATGGTGTCCTTCATCTGAATCATCCTCATGTTCGGAAATGTACCCTTGTTGTTTGGGTTTTCTTTTCCAATTACCATTTTTCTGCCCTTGATTGTTGTTGTTGGACTTCCCTTGATTTGAATTTTTGTTACCCTGTTGGTTATTGGGTTTTTAATTACTTGATGAACCCTTTTTGTAGGAATTGTACTAACAATATTTGATGTCATGTCCCCCTCTATTGCAAATGGGACACTTCTTGGTGTTGTCTCATTGACTTTGGTCCTTTTGTTGACTTTGATTTTGTTGGGACTTCTTGCATTGGACTGAAATTTCCCCTTTCCTTTATGATTGGAAGATAGTTCTTTCTCATCTTCATGATCTTTGTTGTTCATTACCTCTTCTTGTTGGAGTAGATTGACCAACTTCTCAAAGGTGAGTGTGTGTTCACACATATTGATAGTTGTCACAAAGATTCTGTAGGAAGGAGGAAGTGCTTGCAACATAATTGGTATGAGGTCTTCATCACTTATCTCTTTTCCCAATGCCAATAGAGATGCCCTTAAAGTAGCAACTCATCTAAAAAAAACTTCAACCTTCTCATTGTGCTTGAACTTGAGAGTATGAAGTTGTGATAGTAGGTTGAGGATGGCATTCTTATTCTTTACCTCATAGACTATGTTGAACTTATCCCATGCATCCTTGGCCGATGTGGCATCTCTAATGTGGGGTTGCACATCATCCATTACGCCAAACAAGATGATTAACTTGGCCTTTTGATTGGCCCTGTCAAATTGAACTTGTTGTCTTCCATCATCAAGTGATCTTGTTGTTGTTCCATCTACAACTATCCATAGGTCTTCAAACTCAAGTAATATCTTGATCATCAGTTTCCATGTAGGATAGTTGTCTCCTCTAAGTAGTTGTGAATCTGACAAGAAGAAATTTGGTGCTTGTGCACCCATTTCTGCAATCTGAATTTCTGAAACTCTAAATTTCTGACAAAGGGTAAGGCTCTTATCACTCCAGGTGTATGGTCTCCCTCTCAATATACTGTCAGGCCAATATACCAAACCTTTCTATATATGCTCCCTTTCGATATACCCATCAGTACGGAAAGAGGTGTTAATGCACGTGAAAGAATTTAGTACATGGTATGTAGACATAATGGAGAGGGGTTTGTGCAAGCATAAATGGATGGGAGGGATCAAATGTGTGTGTATTGTGTCCTTATTACTCCCCGTCGATTTTATAGGGTCGATGCTCAGACGACATTTAGGCAACTATGTTAGGCGTTAAGTGTAGTAGTAGTCGTGATGGCATCACTCGTAAGTGCTTCCCAGAGGTAACGTATATACCGAACACTACTATGAGATCAAAGATCTCATGTGATAGAACCAAACATAAAATAAAAAATTTACACTTTTTTTTATTTTTTATTTTTAAATTTTTTTTTATTAGATCTGATTTTTTTTTCACTCTTTTTTTAGATCTGCAATTTTTTTTTCAAGATATTTCTCCTTTTTTCTAAGATCTCTTTTTTTTTTAAGATCTTTTTTTTTTTAAAGATCTCCAAATCTGAAATATTCCGCCAATATGTTGGATCAATTAGCTATGCCAATGACTAACAAAAAAAAATTTTACCTTCCAAATAAGTGGATAGGTCAAATTTTAGTTGAGGGATGCTTGGAAGGAATGGAGGCTGCGGGATGCTTCAATGGATCTCCTTTGATGCAGATCTTCTTCTCCAATGGATTCTCTCCAATAGTACTCCTCTTCAACCTTGCTTAGATAGAACCTGCTCTGATACCAAATGATAATAATGGTATATCTATGATACCAAATGATAATAATAGTATAGCTCTAATACCAAATGATAGAATAGAATAAGATTGCAATGACCAAAGAGGGACAGAAGCTTCACAAATATTATTGATCATAAAATCAGATTACATAAGAATGCAAGAGTTGTAATATTTATAGATATTAGACAACCTCATATGGATAGACATGGCACCCTATTAGGCACAAACTACGAGATGATAAGACCCATCTCACATGCACATGTAATTACTACTAATACCAATATTGAATGTTATCCAACATAACAATATTGAATGCAAGTCACTAGACTAGAGTGCACATGTTGCACATTATTAAATAAAAGACAATGCAATAAAATGCAATAAATATGCCTATGCTAAATTATGCTAACAATATGTCCCTTTTAAATACCTGAGTATCCATTAGATTGTTTTCCAATTCTCTTTACTTGGATTGTCCATATATCTACTCACAACTCCCATTGCATGTGCAATGTCTGGTCTGGTAAAACTATAGCATACATGAGACTCCCAACTGTTGAAGCATATGGAAATCGTGTCATGTATTTGACCTCCTCATGTGATGAAGGACACTGATCTTTTCTCAATTTGAAGTGTCCATCCATAGGAGTACTAACAAGTTTTGCATTATGCATCTTGAATATTTTTAACAACCTCTAGATATAATCCTCCTGAGACAAATACAATTTTTTGTTTTTCTTGTCTCTATGTATTTACATGCCCAGGATTCTTTTTGCAGCTCCTAAATCCTTCATAGCAAATGTGTGAGCTAGTTTTCCCTTAAAATCACCAATGTCCTGCAAACTAGAGCCTGCAATAAGCATATCATCTACATACAGTAACAAAATAATATAACTCCTATTTTCAAGCTTCTTGAAATAAACACAATGGTCAGATTCACATCTTAAGTAACCATGCTCATGTATAAAACTATCAAACCTCATGTACCATTTCCTTGGAGCTTGTTTGATCCCATATAGGCTCTTTTTCAACCTATACACTAATTCCTCCTTGACCTTGACTTCATACCTAAGTGGCTGCTGCATATAAATTTTTTCATCAAAATCACCATGAAGGAAATCCATCTTCACATCTATTTGCTTTAAATTCAAATCCTCTACTTAAACTAAAATCAAAATAGTACGAATAGAAGTCATCTTAACAATAGGAGAAAATATTTCACCAAAGTCAATACCTAATTTCTATGTAAATCCCTTTACTACAAGCCTTACCTTGTACCTTTTTTGTCCACCCTCTTCTTCCTTGATCCGCTAAACCCCACTTATTCTGCAATTTCCTCTTACCTACTGACAACTTAACCAAATCCCAAGTTTGGTTCTATCCCAAGGAGTCCATCTCCTCATCCATGTCATGCTCCCACTGGATGTTGGTCTTATTCTGTATTGCTTCTTCAAAACTTTCTGGTTCACCATTATCAGTCGATAATAGATAAAATAGAGAAGGTATAAGTCTTTCTAGAGGTTTACTTACCCTTTGTAACCTTCTCACAGGAGTTTGGGGTAATGGAGGCTCATTCTAGACCTCTTGGACATTGGTATCCAAATCTGTCAGTGACCAATCTAGTTCACCTTATAACCAACGTTAGTTTTGATAACCGATGTCAGTTTAGATCTTCTGTAACCGATATCGGTTCTGCTGACCAATGTCGGTCAGGGGTCAACTGACACCCGATTACTGTGTAACCCTATAGGTATTAATTTTAAATCCTAGAGTTCATTTTCATTCATAAACTTCTCAACAGGTCCATCCTTGGGTACTAAAATTTTATCCTTGTACATTCTCTTTTAATTCCATTCAACATCATGACTCCGAATAATTTTAGAATTCTCTAAATCCCAAAAATGGAATCCGAAATCACTAGATCCATAACCAATGAAATTGCATTTCTTAGATTTTGCATCCAACTATTTCTTATTTTCCTTATCAATATGCACAAAATATTCTGAACCAAAAACTTAAAAATAAAATAAAGATCTACGCCTTTTTCGGTCCAAGCTTCCTCTGGTATTCCTCTATTTAGTGAACTTGAAGGCCCATGGTTAATCAAATAAATTTCTGTATCAACTGCTTCTTCCCCAAAACTACAAGGGAAATATAGAATGTTTCCTCATACTTCTAGCACATTCCATGATTGTCCTGTTCATTTTCTCTACAAAAACCATTCTCCTGTGGTGTTCTTGGAACCGTTCTTTGTCTATGTATCCCACTCAATGAATAATAACCATTTAAATATTTGCTACAGTATTCACCACCATTGTCAAATCTAAGGCACTTTAACTTTGAATTAGATTCATTCTCAATAAGGGCTTTCCATCTTTTAAAAGTTTCAAAAACATCATATTTAGGTTTAAGAAAAGAAACTCATATCTTTCTTGTAGGATCATCAATGAAAGTAACAAAATACTCAGATCCTCCATGAGAAGTTTATCTGAGATGGTCCCCACACATATGAGTGTACAAGCTCCAATTTCTTCTCCTTCTTAGTTTCCCTAAATTTGAGAAAATATGACTCTCTTTTGCTTTCTAAAGATACAATGCTCACACAAATCAAGATCTAAATCTTTCAAATCTGATAACTTACCCTTAGCCTTTAATATCTGCATTCCTTTTCGACTCATATGGGGTCCAAATAGTTACGCCACATGCATGCATCTGAATCTGAAGTAGATAATGCAGAAAATGAATCAATAACATAGGTAGATAAATATAACATTCTTACCTTCTTAACTCTTACCACAACAAAAGCACCCTTGGTGACTTTCCAAGAGTCTTCTGTAAAAGTAACCATGTAACCAGCTTCACCTAGTTGCCCTGTAGAAATAAGGTTCTTCCTGAGTTTTGGTACATGCCTCACATCTTTCAATACCCATGTATTTCCATTCAATAATTTTAGATGAACTTCCCCTTTTCCAATAATACTGCAAGGTTCATCATCACCCAAATAAACATGCCCAAAATTTCCCTAGACATAATTTTTGAAATAAACATTATTAGGGGTTGCATGGAAAGAATCTCCTGAATCTAAAACCCATGATTCAATTCTATTATCTAAAAAAAAGAAGAAGAGAATCTTGCATTACCTCTGCTACAACAAGATTTTCTTCTTTACCTTTTCCTGGTTGTTGGTTCTCTTTCTCCTTTGACCAACAATCTTTCTTTGCATGTCCTTTCTTTCCCACATTTCCAATAGGTAATTCCCTTACCTCTAGATTTAGATCTACTATCTCTTGCCTTTGACTTCCCATTACTCTTACTCTTAGATCTCTCCTTCTACTTGCCCTTGCTTTCTACATTCAAAGCATTCCTAGATGATGATTTCTTTGTACTCTTTCTATGAATTTCGTCATTCATGATTATACTAATCACATCATCAAAATTCAAAATATTATTAGCAGATATTGTATTACTAACAACCATTACCAAGTTATCTCAAATATCAGGAAAAGAACATAAGATTAAAAGTGCTTTCACTTCATCCTCAAACGATATATCAACCAATTTTAACTAATTTACAATAGATCTGAAATCATTCAAATGACTAGATGTAGATCCACCTTCATGCATCTTAGAACTAAATAGTTTCTTCAGCCAATAAAATTTATTTTAAGCATTAGGTTTTCATATAAATTAGCAATAGATTTCATTAACCCTACTGTAGAAGTCACTTCTATAATATTGGAAGCCACAAATGCTATCAGGCTAAATCTTATAGATCCCAAAGCCTTTATATCAAGAATCTTCCATTATTCATCAGTCATATTCGTAGGTCTAGAATTCTCATCCAATGGTAAATAAAAATCTCTTTGATACAGATGATCCTCAATCTGCATCTTCCATAATTTATAATTTTAGTCGTCAAATTTTCTTACCTTGTATTTGTTTTCTTCTGTCATTGTTTTAGCTCCCACTCAATCAGAAAACCCTCAAAAAAATATATGATACCAGTTGTTAGGATTAGCACACCGGTTGTATAGATAATATATTAGATCTAAGCATACATGCAAATAAAAGTGGATATTCTGCCATAAGAAATATAGAAAAAAAAAGACAAATCAACACCAGATTTAGCGTGGTTCACCCAGTTTGGGCTATATCTACCAAGAAACAAGCCAATATATTATCCAAAGCTTTGACAAGATATACAATGAATATTTACAATCTTCCACACCTCTTAGATGTGTAATACTTTCTTTCTTTCAATCTTTTTCTTCTTCTCCAAGAATTCTCTCTCTCACCAACTTTTACAAGTTCTTCTTAATTATTGTTAATTATTACTTATAAACCCTATATTTTATGCTTATATAGGCGTATATAAAATTAGGGCACTTATCCATGTAATTATAATCAATATATCAACTTTAATGCTAAAAATAGATCTAATTCCCGAGAGTTAATTAAAACACTCACGTACAGGTAACCGATGTCGGACCCTCCTAACCAATGATGGTTACTATGTTTTCCAAAAAAAATTACATTGCATGCTAATTCGAAGTAGTTTGAGATCCACAACTCAACATTTTTGTGGCTGAACATAACGACCGCTAAGATCAACACTACATATATCTTGACACCCCCCACCAACTCCAAGATTGGAGAATTTTTTCTCATTGTAATAATAGTTTTTTGGTGGATAATACATATATATGACCAATCTATAAATTTTATGTTGTAGCTGAACATAGTCATCGCTAGGATTTGAACTACGTAAGTCCTGAAGCCTCAAGATTGCTTCTATTAACAAACTTAGATTAGACTTAGATTTACGTAATGTGGATGGTTTTCATATGAAGATTTTTATTTGATAAAAATGGATGTGAATTATGGAATACTCCAATGCTCGATTTCAAATAAAACTAGTTAGGTATTTGGGGGTCCTATGTTATTCTTTGAAAAATGTGTTAAGGGAAAACTAAACATTTTGTTTATTTAACAAGTTCTTCTCAGTGACCGTTGGACCCATTATTTTTTTTTATTTCTCACACACTCTTTTCAAAATATGAAAAAATAAATCTTAATGGCCTTTACGCTAGTTCATTCAATTGGTGTTAATTACCAACAAGAAATGTTAAAACAATCCATTCATACATTGACTTAAATCCTCTCTCTTGCTAACATCTATGTTTTCAAACTATCCTTTAATGTTATCTACATAATGTGGATGGTTATCAGACAATGGATAATCCTTCTAAAATATGTTAGGTGTTAATTGTCATGAACCATTTTACATAGTTTCTAAACTTAGTGATCGCTATGATATGAACTACGTAAGTCTTGAAGCGTTAAGAGTGCTTGTATTGACAAACTTAGATCTTTACATTAATATTTTTACTACCGTGACACCTAGTGAACACCATGGCTAAAACTACGTATATCTTGAACCCTCAGTGGTGCATGTACAACCAATATTTTCTCATTATATTAATAGTAAGTCTGTGAATAATGCCTAGCAACCGGTAAGATCTAAATATTTAGTAATTGTTGACTTTAGAAACTGCAAGGATAAACACTTCTTTCATTTATTTAGAAATTATATCTTAAGCTTACCTAATATTTGTTATAAAGGACATATGAATGTTTCCGTAAAATAAATTACATCATTTATCTCAAAATGTGTTTCTGTTAATGATGTATGAAGCATTTTTTGGACCTTAAAATTTTAAACATTGCAAGAGAGGGAAATGGATATGGTAAATACTTTTTTATATTCCAACGACGATTAAAAATTAATAAGAGATATTGTGCTTGATCCAGCAGCCTTAGATGATAAATTTCAACATTACTCAACTCTATATTCTCTAGTTCATAATGAAAGTGTTGATGTTGATGCCATAGACATAACGGGTATACTAGAAGAGAAATCACTATGGTTTTAAGATGTAAAGGTGATAAAAAGAGTTGGTCTCTATTTAATTACTACTAAACTAGAGGTGTTTCCATTTATGGATTTGTTCACTTCTTATTTATTTCATGCCAAGTCCAAGGATTTGTCATTATTTTCTAAATAAAGGAAAAAGAGAATAGTTTTGTTTGTTGGGAAGGCATACAAAATGTATTATAAACTTCCAGAGTTAGACTGCTTTTACAACTTAGACACAATCAAGTCCCGGATGACCAAAAGGAGAGAAAAAGATGTTTTGTAGAGTTGGGAATTTGACCCGATGGATAATATGGATGATTCCAAGCTACCTAAAATTCTTATTAAAAGGTTTAGACCAAGATTTCACATTGGCATGACACTCATGAATAGGCTATATGGAAAATTTTCAATCTCTAAGGTGGATGTTTCTTGGATCTCATTAATTTCTTTTATTATTGATGAAGACAATATTCCCTCATTAAGTCAGGTGCTTGGTTTCAATTTAGTGACACAAAGAAATAAGTTTGTTGACCATGGGAAACCATTTTACATGGCTTCTTATCTTCTCGATGGTATCATTAGTGTTCTATAATGTCTATATTTTTATCAAATCTAGTCTCATTTGATCCCTTTCAGGGTAAATGAGCAATATCCAGACTTATATGCCCATCATTTTAGATCACATATTCATGATATACAAACTTAGTTGTATCCTTCTCTCTACCAATAATTACATGAAATGGTGCCACTGAGAATATATGATGTCATCCTCACATCCATAAGGAATATGGGAGCCACATTCTTCTATCCAAAATATACAATTATCATGATTGAGGGGATCCCTACACCTCCTTTTCAGTTGCCATGTTATGTGCTAGAAAAATTGGTAGTAAAAGAGGTTTCATATCATATTTTCAATGGTATTTCTTTAAAGTGTAAGGAGAAGAAGCATAAAACACATCCCTCTTTCCCAGTATTTTTGGGATGGAGAATGTTTAATAGGTGGCCTGATTTGAAGGCTTCCTTGGCCCATAGAAATGCATTTCATCTCCCCAAACACCCTTTAAGGAAATATGAAAAAAGGAATAGGGTTTCCCGGCACCTTAATTCCCTTAAAGGATAGTTAAATATATTGTATGCTCATGTGCATGATGATAATGACTTGGTATGGATTACCTAAACACAAAATAGCCTTATTCAATAGAATATGAAGGAGTCAGGGGTGGTTCCACCTCTGAGAGAAATTATTAAAAAGGAGGATATGAAGAGAAAGAAAGCTTTGCATTCAGAACATTCACAACAAACATGTGCTCCCTTATCTCAACCAAATGAAACTAGATCTGAGTTCTGAGAAGTATTTTTTAAACCAAATAAATCTCCATCCAGTGACCCTAGTGCAACCCTCTCAATCTTCTCCCTCCAGTTCACAACAAGTGAGAAATAATTAGGCAGAGAAACTCATAATTTCCTACAAAAAAATCCATATTGGGATGCACAAGAATATCCCTTAGTGAACATTGAATTCAATCCAAGAACGAGAACCTTGAAAAGGGTAACAAAAAAGAATATATCAACACAATAAGCCATTGTTTTGCATGAAAATTCATAAGACCTCTTCACTCTTACAAAGAAAAGGAAATCCAAAGGATCTCAAGTGGTGCAATATCAGGAAGATCCAGAATCCTTTATAAGGGTCACATTAGAAGGAATCGTAGAAGTAGTGAGGGGAGTACATGTTAGAAATATAGAGCTTGAAACTCAGTAAAAGGCTACAGTTCCTCCTAGTACAGTTTTTGATGTAGAAGAGGCATTACATGATGTGTATAATAATATAAAGAATTTCATCCCTGCAAAGAAGTAGGAAGCAAATTTCTTGGAGAAAAATTAAAAAATCATTACATGGGTGACATCATTGTAGAAAACATTAATACAAATTGGGGCAAGTCATTGAAAAATCCATTTGTAAAGACCCTACAGTTATGACCATGGACAATATTGGTATATTCCAAACATATTCTAATTATACAAAGCAAATACTAAGGGAATGGAATGAACACGTAAGAAAAATTTATTTTCAGTTTGATGACATTATTTCTATAGGAAATCATGTTTTCATAGAAGCTTCGATCTTGGAAATATTTAAAGGAAACCATGCATTGGTTTTTGATGAAGAGTTTGCAATATCCCTTCATCAATTCTTGGTTAATTTTCAAAGAATAATAGCTAAGGTGAATGAAGAAGAAACTTTGCATGCCATTGAGATTGTTTCCAAAACAAGGGAAAAAATTAAAAAAATAAAGACTCTAAAGGAAATTTCCAAAAAAAAACATGTGGTAGTCAAACGGATTTTCTTGATAAGTATGTTGTGCTCTATAGAGGCATGATTGTTGACATGAAAAAGATATCCAGAGATTATCAGATTTGTAAAAATGATTTTGAGGAGGCACGAGAGAGAGATGAGGAAAAAAGTGCGGGATGAGAGAAACAAACACATGAAGCAACTGTACCTATGGGCTCGGTTCAATAGTAGCCCATAGTTAAGGAAGAAATCATTCTCGTGGTCTCGGATTAACAACACCCTATAGTTAAGGAAGAACCATAGTGAATCATAAATTTTAGTATGTAAGATAGGAGATAATGCACTGTGATATGTATGACATGTTAATAGATGAATAATTATAATTGATACAATGATCATGTTTATATTCTAAATGCTATACTTATATAAACATGTATTTGTTGTTTTGTTAAATGTTTGAGACAGATGATCCAAATTTTTTGTTGAGGCATAAACTACAAATAATATGGTGCTGCAATACCTAGTGCACAGTAGACTTGAAATATATTTCTCTATTTTGTTAAATCTTGATGGCCGCTATGTTCCAACTATTATGATGTGGCAGTATCTTAACAGCCTAAGATTTCATAATATCCTAAGGACAACATATCTTGAAAAAATATGTTGCAAAATAAGCTTGTGGACGCCAAGCTTAAAATTTCACTCTTTGTCTTGTTAAATGTTTGAGACATCCAAGAACAAAATATTCTATTATGGAAGCACCTAGATTCTGTGTAGCTAAAAAATCCAACCACCTAGAATCTTAATGTAATGTGTTTAATCCTTTCAATCGCTATGCTCCAAATTATGTGTTAAATACTAGTGAATGTTAAGCGTAAATTTTTACATTGAGGAAGTACGTACAGGCCACTAATTTCATACTAACTTTATTTAAATGAGTGAAATCCTAAGGACTGCTAAGATCCATATAGTATTTTTCCACAATACCTAACAAACTCTAATTTGGAACTATCTTACTATGTTTTTTTAAATCCTAGTGGTCATTATGTTTCAAATATTATGATGCGGTAGTGTCTTAGTGGCGTATCACTTCATGATATCCATTGTTGGGAAACAAATGCTAAGCTCATAAAATTTTTTCAAGCCATAACCTACCAGTCACTAACCTCATAATATCCTACCTATTTTAGTTTAATCTTAGTGACAACATATCTTCAAATAACATGTTGCAACATAATATAGTGGACAACGCTAAGATAAACACATTTATCTAAAAAAATTAATTTAATTTGTTAAAGCATACCGCCAACAACTTGCAAACATTATGAGTACACATATTATAGTAGATGCTAGCCTCCTAGAATATTATGTGTTAAATCCTAACAAATGCTAAGCGTAAATTATTACATCATTGTAAAGGCTAGTGGTCGCTAAGGTCAAATCAATTTCATTTAAAATGGTAGATCATGTAGAATTTTTTTTTTAAATATTATCCTATTGTAGTACGTAGAGGCGAATTTCATACTACTTTAATTTAATTTGTGAAATCCTAAATATTTCTAAGGTA
Source organism: Taxus chinensis (assembly GCA_019776745.2). Classification (NCBI taxonomy): domain Eukaryota; kingdom Viridiplantae; phylum Streptophyta; class Pinopsida; order Cupressales; family Taxaceae; genus Taxus; species Taxus chinensis. The sequence continues at coordinate 904,193,914 of CM034146.1, forward strand.
CAAATAATATGTTGTGGCAATATCGATCAGATGCTAGACATCTAATATCTTTATTTATTTTGAGAAATCTTAGCGGCCACTAAAATCCAAATAATATGTTGCTGAAATTTCTTAGCAACATATAACTTCATGATATATGTTCTTGAGTACCGATCTCTAAGCTCATAAAATTTTTTCAAGGCATAACCCATCAATTGCTAAACTTGCAATATCTTACATGTTTTTACTTGAATCCTAGCGACAGAATATCTTCAAATAATATGTTGCAACATAAGATAGTGGACATCAAGCTAAAGATTTCATACTTCATCTTGTTAAATACTCGAGACATCCAAGCTCAAAATATTCTATTCTAGAAGAAACTAGACGCCATGTAGCTCAAAACTTGTTAATTTGATTTGTTAAAGCATACCACCAACAACTTGCAAAAATTATAAGTATGAATCTTCTAGCGGGTGCTAGCCTCCTGGAATCTTATGATAATTTGTTACATTCTTGTGACTTCTATGACCCAAATATTATGTGTTGAATCCTAATGAACACAAATATTAAATTGTTACATCATTTTAAAAGCTAGCAGCCTCTCAACTCAAATCAATTTCATTTAAAATGGTAAATCCTATAGAAATATTTTTTAAATATTATGTTGTTGTAGTACACAGAGGCTACTAATTTCATACTACTTTAATTTAATTTGTGAAATCATAGCAACCGTTAATGTAAAAATAATATGTTGTGGAAATACCTAGTAGATGCTAGAATTCCAATATCTTTCTTTATTTTATGAAATCCTAGCAGTCGTTAAGTTCTAAATAATATGTTGTGGTAGTGTCTTAGTAGCGTATAACTTCATGATATTTGTTCTTATGTACCGATCTCTAACTTCACAAAATGTTATCAATTCATAACCTATCGGCCAATAATCTTGCAATATTTGACATGTTTTTAGTTAAATCTTAGTGACAATATATCTTCAAATAATATGTTGTAACATAAGATAGCGGATGTCAATCTAAAAATTTCATACTTTGTCTTGTTAAATGCTTGAGACATCCAAGATTGAAATATTCTATTTGGGAAGAATCTAGATGCCATGTTGCTCAAAACCTATTAATTTGATTTGACTAAATCATACCATTGACATCTTGCAAACATTATCTTACATGTTAAGTCCTAAGGAACGCAAAGCTTAAATTGTTATATCATTGTAAAGGCTAGTGGTTGCTTAGCTCAAATTAATTTCATTTAAAATAGTAAATCTTGTAGAAATAATTTTTTTAATAGTATGTTGTTGCTATATGTAGAGGATGCTAATTTCATACTAATTTAATTTAATTTGTGAAATCCTAGTGACTGCTACGGTACAAATAATATGTTGCGGAAATACCTAGAAGATTCTAGACTTTCAATATATTTATTTATTTTTTGAAATCCTAGTGGGCGCTAAGCTCCAACTAATATATTGTGGCAATGTCTTAGCAACATATAACTTCATGATATCCATTCTTGAGTATCGATCTCTAAGCTCAAAAAATGTTTTCAAGGCATAACCTAGCGGTCATCAAGCTTGCAATACCTGACATGTTTTTAGTTGAATCCTAGTGATAACATATTTTCAGATAATATTTTACATCATAAGATAGTAGACGTTAACCTAAAAATTATGTACTTATTCTTGTTAAATTCTCAAGACATCCAAGCTCGAAATATTCTATTGTGGAAAAGACTAGATGCAAAGTAGCTCAAAATTTTTTATTTTTATTTGTTAAAGCATACCACTAAAAATTTGTAAACATTATGAGTACACATATTCTAGTGGATGCTAGCCTCCTAGAATCTTATGTTAATGTGTTAAATTCTTGCGACCTCTATGACCCAAATCCTATGTGTTAAATCCTAACAAACGTAAAGCTTAAATTGTTACATCATTGTAAAGGATAGTGACCGCTAAGCTCAAATCAATTTCATTTAAAATGGTAAATCCTATAGAATTTTTTTAAAAAATATTATGTTGTTCCAGTATGTAGATGCCGCTAATTTCATACTACCTTAAATCTATTTATGAAATACTAGTGACCAATAAGGTATAAAAGTATGTATGTTGCGGAAATACCTAGCGGACGCTAAACTCGCAATACCTTTCTTTATTTTTATAAATACTAGCGACTGCTACATTCCAAATAATATATCACAGCAATGTCTTAGCGGAATATAACTTCATGATATCCATTTTTGAGTATCGAACCCTAAGCTTAGAATTTTTTTTCTAGGCATAAGCTAGTGGAAATACCTAGTGGACGCTAGACTTACAATATCTTTCTCTATTTTGCTGCAATACCTAGTAGACCCTAGACTTACAATATATTTCTTTATTTTGTGAAACCCTAGTGACCACTAATTTCCAAATAATATGTTGTGGAAATACCTAGCGGATACTAGACTCGCAATATATTTCTTTATTTTTGAAATCCTAGCGACATTTATGTTCCAAATATTACAATGTGGCAATGTCTTAGCGGCATATGAATTCATGATATGCATTATTGATTACTGATCGCTAAGATAAAAATATGGTGGCCTTCCATACAAACTAATAATATTGTGGCCTTCCACATCAACCTAATGAATTAATATATATGCCAACACTCTATCTTCTCCCAATAATATGTGGCCTACTGATAATATTGTAATGAATGAAGTATATTGTCTTGACTAACATATATAGATACATAGTGATTGAAATATTTAATATATAAATTTAAATACATAGTGATTATAATATTTTATATATAAAATTTAGGCATATATACAATATGTTTAACCTTACATTGCGGGCTCTAAGATATATCGTGAGTTGTTAATATATAACTACTTAAAAATTGAGAAATTGTTAAGCCTAGAGACCACTAGGATTTTTCTTTGATACAAACGAATATGGATTATAATTTACAAAGATATATCTTAGGAGAAACAAATAAGTATTGAATCCTCTCAAAATTAAAACTGTTGAGCCTAGCAGCCACTACGTTATTCCTTTCAATGAGTAATGAAGGTTGACGATTGCTAAGCATTTTCTTTGATAAGAATAGAAAGTCTTGATCTCTCTCGATGGAAAGTGTTGCATGAATTGGCTTCACAAGGTGACGTGAGGAAACATTGTTAACATTTTAATCATTTACAATTACAATTGATCTAAATTTTTATAGATAGTGATTGTTATGACAAGAGGTATTGATATGGTTGTAATAACCGCTAATCTATTCCATGATTTGTTATTCAACGACTATTTTGAAATTAAGAAATTCTTGAGCATAGGAGTTGATACCCTTTTTCTATGATACTAACGAATATGGATTACAATTTTCAAATATATATCTTAGGATAAATAAATAATACTATATGCCTCTTGATGGTATGTAGTGTAGTAATTGAGTATGCCATGTGAAGTCTACCCAACGAGTAATGAAGGATGGCATCGATAAGTATTTTATTTAGTAAGAATAGAAAGTCTTGATCCATTTTGATGGAAATCGTTACATGAATTGGCTTCACAAGGTGATGAAAGGACAATTTGTTAACATTTTAATCATTCACAATTACAATTGATCCAAAGTTGTACAGATAATGATTATTATGACAAGAGGTATTGATATGGTTGTAATAGCCACTAATTTATTCCATCAGTTGTTATTCAATGACTATTATGAAATTAAGAAATTCTTTAGCGTAGTGGTTGATACACTTTTTCCTCTCGATGGAATGTAGTGCAGTAATTAGGTCTGCCATGTGAAGTCTACCCAATATGTGACACTTATAATCAGCTAAAAGTACTAACCATCCAAATTTGAACATATAGTAATTACAATGGAAAATGGTAATGATAGGATCCCAATGGCTGCTAAGGTTGACCATTGTTTGTTATTATATATTTACTCTCAAATTTATAAATTGTTTGCACCTATCAGCTACAACATTATTCCTTTGATACAAAGATAAACTCTTGATCCCTCTCGATGGATAGTAGTGCAATAGTTGGATCGACCTGGTAACGTGAGACTAATTTAATATAAATATAGTCACTAATAATAACTAACATTATAAAGTTTTACTTCTAGTGATTGCTACGAATAGAGGTAATGAAAGTATCGTAGGGGACGCTAATCTAGACCATGATTTGTTATTCAGTAGTTATTTTGAAATTAATAAATTGTAGCGTTCACTAGGCTTTTTCTTTGATACAAACAAATATGGCTTATAATTTACAAATATATATTACATGAAGTACACCAGTTTTTATCTATCTTCTTGAAATGTAGTGCTGCAATTGGGTCCAACATGCAAAGTCCAGCTAATACAATACAATTACTATCAGTGAAAAACAATATCGATCCATAGTTGAAAATATAGTGCTTACATTGAAAATCAGTAATCAGAAGAGCTTAGTGGCCTCTAAGCTTGACAATTGTTTGTTATTATATAACTATTTTCAAACAAGTACATTCTTGAGCCTAGTGGCCACTACATTATTCTTTTCTACTAGTTATGGAGATTAAATTTTAATGGCCTTTAAACTAGTGCATTTAATTGGTGTAAATTACCAACAAGTAATATTAAAAGTTTTCCATTCATATGTCGACTTAAATCCTCTCTCTCACTAACATATATGTTTTCAAATGTTTCCTTTCATGCAATCTATGCAAAGTGTATGGTTGTCAAACAACAGATAATCCTTCAAAAATATGTTGCGTGTTAATTTTCAAGAATAATGTTGCATAGTTTCTAGTATTTATGTTATGATCTACAAAATACAATTTATAGTAACCAGTCGAATGTTAGATGTCATGTTTTTTCGAATCCTAGTAGTAGCTAGCATTTACTTTGATTTCTCACAAATGATAAAAAGTAATGTACTATAGAGATTGGTGATTGCAAAGGCTAATACTTGCATTCATTAACATATAGTAAGAAATTTTTTTAATCCATATGTGAATTAATTTTTAATGTATTCTACTCCAATTCTAGTTACATTTACTTCCATTGGTTATAATCCATTCTTGGCAATTCCATTCATTGAAGGCACTGAGAGCTGGAAGAAAAGAGATGACAACTAGTTTGTTGAAGTCCATGGCCCTGCCAAATACTACAACAAAATGTGGTTATTTTTTGTTAAAGATTACAAACATGAGGAATTTAGAATGGTTATAGCTTTTTTATTCATTGATTCAAGAACACTGCATGTTCAGGTTGAATGCATTGACTATGAAAATAATAACTGTCTTATTGTGCATATGGAGTTGGATGTTTCTTTATTCAGGAAAAGGGAAATGCAGGCCTCATAAGAAAAAACATAATGCTCCTATTCAACGCATGGATGGGATTTGGGGTTGTTAGTAGATAAAGAAAAAATTAGTTGTTCAAATGGAGAAGAAATTCACAACTCCATGCTTACAGTACTTAGAAAATTGTATAGAGGTGATACAACCTCTTCAATTTGTCATTTTTTGAATATAAAAGGTTTGCTTTCACTAGCTAAACATGTCAAGTTGTTTACTATGCTGAGGATAACATATTTGGCCAAATTGGAGCTTGATCTATCTAGGTCAAAGTTCCATGGGTTGAAAAAGAATACTAAATTATCTTCATTGCTAAATAAAGAAACCACTATATTCACGAAAATAAAACCTTAAACTAAGAAGCAATTTGATTAATTTTTGTTCAATGGTGAATTATTTTCAATTGATGTCTCTATGTGCCATGTAGCACCTCTAGAGTATTAGTAACATCCTATTGATGACAAGAATTTTGACCTTATTCTGCACTACATGTTGATAAATGTTATTCCTACAAAAAGGGACACAATTCTTCTTCCGTTTTTGTAGTCTACAAATAAGGTTGTGGTGCTCAAATATTCAAAATACTTGGAAAGGGATGGCATTAAATTTTATATACTTGACGGACAACATATAATATGTGCAAAAAAAATATTTTGGGCTCAGATACTTACAGGTATTTACATCTGAAGCTACATTTTCGAAGGGATTACATTCTTTTTACAAATGCAACTAATGAGGCCATTACTAATATTTGCAAAAAAACAAAATGAAGTGAACAAAACTTGGATAGAAACCAAGTTTGTTGATCTAGTGTACAAAAGCTAGATTGGTTTAGAAATCGTTTAGATGTCCTCAACATCCTGGATTTGTATTTTAAGTTTATTGCATTTGTTATTAAATTTTTTCTTCCTTATATAAAAAGATAAAACATTTTATTTTCCTTTGAATGCAGAACTTTGAGAGTCAATGCCTTTTGATTTTCAAAACAGATACAACCATCAATCTATATGACAAATGGATTTTTCTATTATTTTCAGATGATATATGGACTAAATACACTACAAAATTTTAGTTATTTAGATCTGGTGGCCTTGTTTGTTCATCTATTAAAGAAAATCATGATAACTTTCAACCTATATAATTGGAAAGATTCACATCCAATTCATTCATGGCTGCTAGAGGAATGAATGATGAAAAACTATCAGTACTAGGAGATAAACTATAGTTTGGGGATGTCTGGTTAATTGGCCATGTTTAGGAAGGTGTAATAACAAAGACATTTGATTCTTATTGCCGAAGAATAAAAGGAGACAAAAAAATGAGAGCGATGGTTCTATAATATTGTAAAGACAAACATCTAGATATTGATCTATTGACATCCTGTAGTGAATCCAATGTAATTGAAAAATATAAATTGCATGAATCACACTACCACTAATTATCTGTACTATTGGGTGAAGAGAGGAAATGAAAGAGAAAATATGATTCCCATATAGGGGAAAAAAATCTAAACGAAAAAAAGACCAGGTGGCGGAAGAAGATCTTCCCTTCAAGGCTTAGAAAATATTAGACAACTATGTGGTGTCAATGGAAGATAATATACCAGAAAGGATGGAGGAAAAAAAATAATTTACTTTTCAATGTGCATATATGTTCCATCTTTTGTCAACTCTATCAGCTATTCCTTCCATAAATCCTTTCAATGCAGAATGTTTTATCACTAATTTTTACAATTTTTCTAGTGATATTTCTTCTAAATAAATAATGGAGTTGCTAACATTTATTGAAACCAGTGAACTAGAATGTATTATTATTTTTCTCGTACCGATTGAAGATTCAAAAATGTTGAGAGAAACAGTAAAAAAATGCATGGAAAAGGTTAAAGATAACGAAGAATCAATTTTGGATGGATGTTATAGACTCTATGATAACAACAGGAAATTTAAAATTTTGTGTCTTATGTACACAATAACTGGAATGCACAATTGCGATAAAAAAATTGATGAAAGAGAAGAAATCACTAGGGATTGGATGGAAAAACTACCACAACAACTAATAACTTCAAGTGAAATTGGCCTAAAAGGAAAAAAACATCCTTTTCCTTTTGAGAGATCATATGAGTTCTAGTATGAGATTTTTGCTCGATGTTATTCCTAGGATTCTCTAGTATTAGTGTTATATGGTGGCAATGTTGCACTACGTGCATTATTTAAATCCAATCAATTTTTTGTTTTTATTGTTGAGACATATAGTCAGAAATGTTTTTATAACATTGTTGTTTCACCAATAAGTTACGTAAGTATGAGCAAAAAAGATAAGGTAAAGGTGAGGACAAATATCTATGAAATGAAGGTGAAAGGTAGAGTATGCACATTCTGATTTCCCAAATCCAATGTTGATTGGGAGAACTTCATTTTTGCTAGGAGGAACAACCTATGAAAGCAAAATAAGACCATAAGAAGAATATTAAACAATAGATGTTAGTCGACTGCCTAGCGTTATGCTAGATCTAGGAAGTGTGATACTTCCTAGATGGTTGTCAATCCATTGTTTATTACAATTTAATACAAGAAATAACATAAACAAATAACATCCTTTTATAGTTGATGTGATTTAGGTATCTCATTCAAATACAATAAGTAAATCTAATCTAATAGGTTGGGTTATGATCAGATCTAGAGGTTGGGCAGGTAGCTAAGGTGATTAGAATAGGTGAGGATCATATTTTGGGTGGTTTTGAATTTTTTGGGTGAAGGTTATTAGGTTGCTCTTATAGGAAGGATTACTAGTTACAAATACTGACATCGGTCTAATATGACTGATGTCGATTGAGAGGGAAACTGATAATGGTTTAGGTTAACTGGCGTCAGTAGAGGCAGAATGGTAGAAACTCAATAAAATTTGGTTTTGGATATTCTCTGTGATTGCATAGAGAATGGAATAATGATGGTTAGGCTACCAAAGAAGTTGAGAATGCTCAAAGATGCCTGGGGTTGGATGTGGGGAGATAAAAGGTTATGGGTGGTCAGATGGGTAGATTGGCAGGAAAGTGAGGATGATAGCATGTAAAAGAGAATAAGATTTTAAAAAGAAATATAAAGAAATGATGATCTAAGTAGGTATGGAATGATGTAGATCAAAACACACTTACTTGTATTTGTAAACCTGACAGTTGGATGAAGGTGATGGTTGATCTATGAAACTAGTGATTAGTGTCGCGCAATGCTTCTAGGAATGCTACTATGAATGCCAATGTCTTCAAATCAGTCTTGGTGCGAGCTAGGGTGTGTTTGGATGTGTGACAAGGCTTTGGTTCATGCTGGCATGTAGATCTCTCTCACTCTAAACTCGAATCATTATTCCAACCTCTAGACCAAGTTTGCCAAAGTTAATATATGGTAACCGGTGACGGTTTAGGTTAACCGACATCGGTTACGACGGGAAATCCTAGGTTTTCCAAAATTATGGATCTTGGCTATCTTTTAACCAGTTATTCCCATTGGTTTGGTTCTAAAATGGTATTTTCCACGTAAGTAAGTAGGCATGTTTTTATAGAAAGAATAGGCATCTAGTGTTAGGGTTAGACTAATTCTCAGTTAGTTATGGTAAGTAGAGATTGAGTCTTAGTTAAAAGAAACATGCTAAGAATAGGTCCATGATGAGGTGTCTAGGTGATGTAGCTAGGTGAGGTGGTCAAGTGAGGATATTTATTAAATTAAATAATAAATTTTTCAATTAATCATGTTCACTATGGGATATTAATGTGTAAGGTATGGCTAATTTAATTAATGGGGCTATAAGGGTGTTACAACCTAATTTTGGAGTCTACATTTTGCCCCTTTTTGTCACCTAGCTTTTATTTGTAAGTGATGTTGAAAAAGATAGGAATTGATTGCCCCATGTGTGGGTGAAGGTGATCCCCCTGAAACTAGGAACTGGTGAGGTGTTGTACAGAATCGGTGAGTGGTTTGATGAATGTGTAGTTGGTGGAAGTTAAAGTAGGTGGGGAAGGGATGCGTACTATGGGAAAAGGTGATGGTCTACTCAGGAAATATGTAATAGGCCAAGGTACAATTGGGAAGGGTAATGGTCAAATTAGGTAATAGGTAGTGGGCTAGGGTTAAATTGGGTAATGGGTAATGGTAATCAAATACACACACACGTATAGAGTGTAACACATTACCAGGTTGAAGATCTTGAAAACTCTACATTGTCTAAGATTGATAGGAGTATCCTAGCAAGGTTGAAGTAATTCAAGTATCTAAGGCCTAGGATATGGTCCAGAAACACAACATAAGTCAAGTGCAGGAACGTTTAGGTATGTTCTGGTACACCAAATGTTGGGTCAGGATTTAAAAAATGACAATAGGAAAGGTAAGGTCATCAAGCAAAACAACATGGGTAACGAAATCACAAGGTATAGCAAGTACACAAGGTCAATGGTCACCGCAAGTAGGTCATGGCATGGGTAAAGCCAAGGTATACGTAAAATAACAAATCCCTAGATACAACTAAGAAAATGTAGGGGTAATTTGGGCTTGTAGGTAGGTTGCAATAAATGTGGGTAAGGTCAAAGGGTATCAAGAAATAATGAGTTGAGGTCAAAAATGGGAAAATTGGAGTGAAAATGGTAATGGCAGGTGACCGATGTCAGTTATAAATTAATTGATGCCAGTTTTGTGTGACGAACATCGGTCATGTTAGGTTAGGGTTAATGAAATGAAAAATCCATATTTTATGGATTCATTTTAGTGTATTTTTATTTGGGAAAATGACATAGTGGTAAAGTAAGAGTGGAAAGCAATAGTACGAGGTCTTGGAGCTGAGTTGGTGAGTGAGTAGTGTGAGATTAACATTTGGTAGGTGGTTTCACGAGATCAATTGGATATATTTGATTGGTGGAGAGGTGAGAAGTTGATTTGTGGCATGGCAGAGGTGGGAGAGGGTTTAGGTAGGGCACCGATGCAGAGGCCAAATGTAGCAACATGTAGACAACACTGAGATGAGGTAAGATTCAACCTGCTTCTATTTTTGGTTTGAAAATAATGTGTGGAAATTGGTTCAGGTTAAAAGGGTTTGGGCGGGAATTTTTTTTTTGAATTTGTGGGTAAAATGAAGTAAGTGAGGGAGGGGAAAGGTTTAATGTAGCTTAAATAGGGTTGGCAATGAAGTTAGGCTAGGTTTGGGTAGGGTAGAGTAGGTGTGTAGGTAATTTTTAGGAATTTTGGTAGACATGGGGGGCTCAATGTGGGCATCGTGATAGAGACCAATGTTAGTCTAAGGGTGGTCAGTGTCAATTTTCTTTAGCCAACATCGGGGTGGTCTTAGGTGACCAACATCAGTTGAAGTGAACCGATGTCAGTTAAGGATAATTGATGATGGTCAGGGTGACCGGTGTTGGTGAGGGTGGATGGAAAATAGGGGTAAGAAAGGTTAAATGGGGAATAAAAACAAGTGAGAGGGGGGAAGGGAGGATACGTGTAGAGTGATGGGGGTATAAGTTTGACATTGGCATAAAGGATAGGTGAGTAGGTGAAATGATGTTTTTAGGATGGTGAGTCATGATTGCAATAGGGTAGAAGGCTGGTAGGTGAATTAGATAAAATGGGGTGAGTATGATTGGTGTGGTTGGATATTGTTTAGGTGGTTAATAGATAAGTGAAGATTGTCAAGTTTGTAATAACATTCTAGTTTTTTTGGATGTAGTCTAGGGACCAACTACAGATTTGGGATAGAGTACTACCTCTACTGCTATCGATATGATCAAGTGTGACCATGGAGGAGTGGAGGCATGTGACTGATCTTAGCTTGAGTGTTAATATTGATTTTGATGATCGATTCATTTAGCATGGTTTCTGTCTTAGAAGGAAACAAATGGTGAATATAAGAATCTTCTACACCGAGGTAGTTGAGGATAGACTCATCATCCTGACATTGAATGACGTTAATATAAGGTGTATCGTCATCAATCTTGTTAGGATGCATGAAGGGAAGAGAAGAGGGAGCCTCACCATCATGTTGATAATTCTGAGGTCTCAGGGGAGTTATGTTCATGAATTTTTTTTAGGAGGAATAGATTCGGGATAAATGGACTCCGTGGGTGAAGATGGTGATGTTTTTTAATGGGGTTGAGAAGGTTTTTCATCCTTAATGAGGTTGATGTGGGTCTTCTTAGAAGATTTTTTAACAAAGCCAATGCCACTGCGATCTTTTTGTTTATGGTTGGTATGCAGGATGACAGTATGATGACCTTGTTCGTAGAAACCAAATCCAAAGCCTTTCCATGTGTAACGGGTAATTAAAGTGTAGAAAAAGTGGTGATTGGTGAGGAATTGGAGGTCATATGAAAATTTTCATGTTTGGGATGGAGGTTCGGGTGAATAGGTGGAAGTATCAAGTCCCCCATATGTTAAGTTGGTGCGAAGGTGGGGAGGATCATAAGGGAAGACCTCTCCTATGCGATAGTCATAACAAGGATGTCGGTGTAGGTTTTGATACACTTGTAGAGTGAGGAATGTTTTGATATTTTAGAGGTGGTAATCCCCCAGAGTGAGGCATTGAAAAAACCCTCTAAGGGATCAGTAGTAGATATGTGGGTAGTGGGGATAGATGAATTACTAGGTAATTGGGCAAGAGGGGTATCAATTGGTTGGGAAGTAGATGGGCTAGCTGTAAAGGCTGTGACAGTAGTATGACTACAAGAGTTAGGTGTGAGAGAGGTGGAGGCAACATTGGTGGATGAGGTTATGGGTGAAGGAGAAGTGGGGGTAGTGGTAGATTCCTTAATTGGTACAAGGACATCTTTAGGTCAGTACAACATGTTACATGTTTTGAATAGTAACGAATCAGCTGGGATGGTATAGTTATGTCCTTCATGTTCAAATTTGACACAACAGTTTAAAGTTGAAGGAACACAACCCATGACGTGAATGCAAGGTCGGCCAAGAAATTTTTTATATTGGAACTCCCCCTCTAAGATGTAGAAAAATTATGGGACAGTGCGAGGGCCCACATGAACATGAAGAATAAAGGTGCCAAGGGTGGAAGTGATGGCGTTATTGAAAGAGCACAAAAAAACTGGGTTATTATGCATGTAATTTGAAGGTATGTGCATTTGATTATACATGTGGGAGGAGATGATTTTGATGCTAGCACTAACATCAATCTTAATGCACTGTACATGTATATTATTGATATGGATGAAGATAAAAAAGGGTGGGATCAGGATCATCTAATTGGAGTGGTATGATCTCTTCATCAGAAAAAATAAGGCAGTTACTTGATGATTGGGCATGGGGGTAGAAGAAGGAGATGATTTTGTAAGAGAAGCCACATGGTGAGGGGTGAGAATGGAGGCTACTGGTGTGGGATCATTAGGTAAAACCTCGATGGATTACAAAAACTTCATAAGGGCTTATCGATGGGATTCAGAGGTTTGGACAAGATCGTACAATGAAATTTTTATAGGGGATTGGTGTAAATTTTTTTATCTTTTTATGATGGGTAACCCCATCATAAATAGGTTATGTGGGTCCTCAAATGGTGATTTTTTGTGCTAGTATAGATGGTATATTGGGCACATGATTGGTTGATGAGCTATTTTATTTTTATTTTCCTTTTTCCTTTTGGGAGCGAGTGACAACTTTGACCATGTTAATTTGAGGGAAGGAGGTAGATGGAGAAGGTATTTCATGAGTAGTATAATAGCATGATGGACAAAAATGTAATGCGGGCTAATAACCTTGAGAAATGAGTAGGGCACACTGGCATTTAGGTGGTCGTTTGGTCAACTCTCTTATATGAACCAGGTTAATCTCAAACTTTGGAAGTGGATGAAAGGGTTATGGGGGTGAATATGAAGGTCATTAAAGAAGTAAGGGACAAGGGTGTGTGGTGACAGGTGAAGGTGGAATAATGTCCTCATCAAGAAGATCATCGTCATCAAAAGTTGCTTCAGGAGGACACAATTAGAGGAGGACGGTTTGGAGAGCCTTACAACCTTCTACATCATGTCCTGGCACACGATGGTAGGCACAAATTTTAGCTTCATAAAACCCTTTTCGTTTGGGTTTGAGGGGGTTGAAAGTTCTAAGCAGCGGTAATGTGATGACTAAGGTATCTAAGAGGTTGGCTAAAGGTTTTGATGGTATCTACTTTGGTAAATTTATGGTGGAAGAATTAACAATGGAAGGTGTTGCCGGTTTAACTACCATATTGGAGGGTAGTGGGTTCTTATCTTTGGATTACACCTTCTTGGGTAAAGGTGAGGTGGGAGTAAATGATGCAGAAGGGAAAGAAGATGGTGGAAGAGGATGAGTTACCCATGAGGACAATAGAGTTATGGTGGAAGTGGTTGGTAGAGGCCAGGTGGAAGGTATGGGTTGATGTCGTATAGGAAAAGTTGGTAGGTGGTAAGAAATGTACAGGTGAGGGTGAGGGTGTTTGTTGTGAAAGTATATTGGATGTAACAAAGGATTGTGATGATGAGGTAGGTTGCTTAGCTTTTGATTGGCCTTGGGTAGGGGGTTGTTTTTCCAAGGTTGATGGGTGAGGTCCTAGGATAGATGGAAGGGGTGAAGGTGACAAAGGTGTAGTAGGTGAGACTAGTGTATGTTTCTTGGAAGGTTGGGTATGTCTTTTAGTTGACGGAAAATTTTTGGTGTGGGTTTGGGAAGACGTGCATAAATCTGATTTGATGGGTGGATGGGTAAGGCTTGACATCATCATGACACCCAAGGTAGTGATGGGTCTAGATATGGACAAAGATGTAGGTGTGGGTAGGTTTTTAGGCATAAGAATGGTTTTAGTCATGGATAAAGGTTCAGCTGTAGGTAAAGGTGACAAAGAAGAAACCATTTTGGCAGGCATGGCTAGGGTCAACCTGGTTGTTGGAAATACTTTTAGATAGATTGTGGAGGTATGTGTAGGAAAAAATTGCATTTGAGTCAAATAGGGGAGCCAAAGACGTCCCTAAAGCATGGAATTATCAATGTAATCCAAATGATCAGACATTCGTGAAAACAAGAATTTTGTAAGATAAGATGCAGTTGGTTTAGTGGAAATCCCTATAAAATATGTCTGTGAGATAGGGAATTGGTTAGCCTTGGCCTCTGTGGGTAAAAGAGCTGAGACCAGGTCAATGGGATCTAGGAATGCTAATAGAAAATTGTCCCTAATAGGTACTGGTGTGTCAAAATGATCTCCCATGGGTAGGAGAGATGGTAGGTGGGGTGAGGTAGACTTATCCTTTGGTGGAGGGGAATGCAATGAAAATTTTCCTGCTGGTAGGAGAGTTAATACCATTGATTGTTCGGTAGGTTGTGAGCTAGATGGTGAAATGAAATTGGAAAAAATCATGGACTCTTTCATGAGTGAATGGGGAGATGAAGGGGACTCCTCTAAGGGTGAAGAAGTGGAAGAGGTATGCTCATCTATGGGTAGAGGAGCTTGTGCCATAATTTCCTTGATGAACGGAATAAGTGAAAATTGAGGAATGAATGGTATGATATCAAAAATAACATAGAATTCACAGATGTTACTATCATTGGTTTAAGCTTCACCACTTTGATTAGCTGATGGTGTATGGTTATGGAAAAAATTCTTAAAGATATGTAGGTTTTTTATTTTCTGGTGCATTCGGGTTGTCCAAGACGAGATCTCCATTATCTAAAATTTATTGGACAATGTTCTTAAAAGTTATGTAATTACCGTCACTATAGCCTTTGATGTAATGATAATTACAATAGTCATATTCCTTATACCAAATGAGCATAGGATGAGTAGCATAGTGCAATGGCTCCATCTTTAAGAATCTTTTCCAATACTGAAGAATAGGGCTATCTAATTGGAGTGTACTTTTTTTGTTCCCACCGAAATTGAAAATTTTGAATAGGAGAAATATTTGAGGAGGTTTGGCCTTATTAGATGGATGAGATGTACCAAATTTGAGAACTATCATGCTGGCAAATCCTTTAGCTTTTGAATAATTGTTTTGGGGTTTTGAAGATGAAGAAGAATCATTTGATTTGAATGTGGCGTTTTTGTATGAAAATTGGATTTTATTTTCTTCAATGACACAAATTTCCAGATTTCGTGCCATGGTAAATGCTTCATCAACGGTACAAAAATTTTGTACATGTAGAGTTCATGAGATGTTTCTGGCACAAGATCTAGTGAATAATTCTATAAGTTCAACTTGAGGTAACTTGAGGTAATTATAAGATTGCGGGATTCTAGTCAAGGAGTCTTGCAAACTCCTCATCACTGATAGTAATGGTGATGGGTTGAGTTAGATCTATAAGCGACATGATGGAAGGAGGTGATGGTTTAGGTGGGAGTGGCTGAAGACTAGCATGAAATATAAGGGCGTTGGTTTGGTTGCAATTCAACACCATGTGAATTAGCTTTGACTTGGTAAAATTGTACTCTGTAGATGACACGGAAAAAAATAGCAATGGAGAAGGATGAATTCCAATAGGTGAATCTGATTGGTGTTTTAATTAAAAATCAAACACAAAAATTGACAAAAGTCAGATTGACTGATGACAGTTACAAGGGATCTGATGAAATTTATTATAACCAATACCAGTTACTGTGGGGAATCATCAGTTCTGCAAATGAGGAAAAACTGATGAAAATAAATAATGGAAACTATACCAGGCTGTGATATGAAAGTTTTGGGGATATGATGATGTTTTGAGAACTCTAAATAGAACAACAAATTTGTTGAATGTTATCTTTGGGTGAAATGACCAAAAAGAACTAGAACTGACATTGGTTAGGTAAACTGATGACGGTCAAATATAAACTATTGATGTTCAATGGACCAATGTTGATTACTATGAAATTAGAAGAAACAAAGAAAAATAGATTTTTCATGAATTAAGTTAGATGAAACACCAACCCAGAAACCTGAGGATGTGGTATTAGACCCTGACTCACTTAGAAACAATCAGAATACTCCAAATATGATGGTGGAGTATGACAGGAAGAGGAAAGTGGAGAATGTAACCTCACAACTCAAAACGTAACTCAAAAAAAAAAAATATGAGAAAAACATGTAAATCCTAATAAGTTAATTTTATGTTTTCAGCTTATGCCATTTAAGACTGACTTGTGAATTCTAAACATAAATTTTTGGTTGGGAATGTGTCCTATGAAGAGGAAAATTCTAAAGGGTGGCTTCATGTTATGTTTTGGTGGGTGCAATCCTTTCTTTGAGATAACGACTGGATAGAGAAACCATCTAGGTGCCCACTGTCAATCCTCTGATCATGTGATCATTGACATCTTCTTCCAGGGAAGGTGTTGTTTAAGAAGATCTGTGAATTTTTTATTTGTGTAGTTTGGAAAAGAGAAAGAGAGAAGAGAAAGTGCTTTCTATAATTCAATTATGTCAGCCATCAACTCAACATGAATTCCAACGTATAGGTTACACTCAGTTTTAAATGTGAGCTAATAATGCAACCTACAAGGATGAAATGCAACAAATTTTTTAACCCAAATCGAAAACTATATTCAATGTAGCAAGTGATGAATAGGTCAAGAACATGCTCTTTCATTACTATGCAAATGCCAGAAGGAAGAAATGATTCATTTTAAACACCAAATCACAAATGTTGTTTAGACAATTAAAAGAAAAGAATGTTACAAAGGGAGAAAATTAAAAGTGTATTTTTCAAAGAGAGAAAGAAACACACAAGATTTCCCTATAGGAAGAAAAGAAAAGAACCCAAGAGAGCATCCCACTGGGTGTGCAAAAAATTTTCACCAATAAGTTTTGTACGTATGAGCAAAAAAGATAAGGTAAAGGTGAGGAGGAATACCTGTGAAATGAAGGTGGAAGGTAAAGTGTGCACGTTCTGATTTCCTGATCCAGTACTGATTGTGAGAACTTTCTTTTTGTTAGGAGGAACTACTTGTGAATGCAAAAAATACCACAAGAGGAATATTAAACAATATATGTTAGTGGACTGCCTAGCGTATGCTATATCCAAGAAGTGTGATACTTCCTAGATGGTTGTCAATCCACTGTTTAATACAATTTAATACAAGAAATAACGTAAAAAAATAACATCTTACTGTAGTTGATGTGATTTAGGTATCTCATTCAAATACAATAGGTAAATATAATCTAACAGGTTGGGTTATGATCATATATGGAGGTTGGGCAGGTAGCTAAGGTGATTAAAATAGGTCAGGATCAAATTTTGGGTGGTTTTGAGTTTTTTGGGTGAAGGTTATTACGTTGCTCTTACAAGAAGGATTACCAGTTACAGAGACCGATGTCATTTAGGTATGACCAATACAAGTTGAGAGGGAAACTGATGATGGTTTACGTTAACCAACATTGGCAGAGGTGGAATGGTAGAAACTCAATAAAATTTGGTTTTGAAGATTCTCTGTGATTGCACAGAGAATGGAATAATGATGGTTAGGTTGCCAAAGAAGCTAAGAATGCTCAGAGATTCCTAGGGTTAGATGTAGGGAGCTAAAAGGTTATGGGTGGTCAGATGGGTGGATTGGCAGGAAGGTGAGGATGACACGATGCAAAAGAGAATAGGATTTAAAAGAGAAAGCTAAATAAATGATGATCTAAGTAAGTATGGAATGTTGAAGATCAAAACACACTTACTTGTATTTGCATACCTGGCGGTTGGATAATGGTGATGGCTGATTTGTGAAACTACTGGTTAGTGTCACAATAGTGCTTTCCGGAATGCTACCTTGAATTCCAATGTATTCATACCAGTCTTGGTGTTGGCTAGGGTGTGTCTAGATGTGCAAGAGGGCTCTAGTTCATGCTTGCATGTAGATATCTCTCTCTCTCTCCAAATGTGAATAATTATTCTAACCTCTAGACCAAGGTTACTGAAGTGAATATATGGTAACCAACAATGGTTTAGGTTAACTAGTGTCGGTTTAGGGTTAACTGGCATCGATTATGATGGGAAATATGAGGTTTTCCAAAATAGCAGATCTTGGCTATCTTTTAACCAGTTCTGCCCATTGGTTCGAGTCTAAAATGGTATTTTCTACATAAGTAAGTGGGCATGCTGTTAGAGAAAGAATAGGCATCTAGTGTTAGGGTTAGACCTAAGTTTTAGTTAGTTATGGTAAGTAGAGATTGAGTCTTAGTTAAAAGAAACATGCTAAGAATAGGTCCATGATGAGGTGTCTAGGTTATGTGGCTAGGTGAGGTGGGCAAGTGAGGATATTTATTAAATTAATTAAAATAATTAATTCAATTAATCATGTGAACTATGGGATATGAATGTGTAAGGTATGGCTAATTTAATTAATGGGGCTATAAGGGTGGTATAACCTAATTTTAGTTTCTATAATTACTATTATCATATGAAAAAAGGTTGGTGCCAGAATACAACTCAAACATGTGATTATGTTAAAATTATTTCAACCAAGAAAAGCTATTTACGCATTTTTTATTTACACAGACAACCCAAGAATAATAGGAAATGATGTACAAACCTCGCAACTTGATGCTACACAACCAAATAATCATGGTGATTAACCTTAAATCACTTCATAAATATGTTTAATGAGCTTTGTTTTCAATTGCCATTGTTCTCTTTTTTTGACAATACTATATGCTCACCAACTTTCACCACAGATGAGGAGAACTCAGCCACATCATCCATGAATATGCAAGAAAATATTGGTATGTTGGTCAAGTGAATTTATAAATAAGAACCATTACTAAGCCCCAAAAATTTATAAAAACATTAATGGTTTATGCAGACCAACGAAACCTGAAGAAAGTAATAGTGGTGTGTGTGGTGGTAGCCACCATGAATATGTAGACAAAACTAGGTATGTTAGTCATTTGTATTTTTAAACATAACAATTTCCAAGGCTCACATAGTTATAAGAATAGTTATCGGCTAATTATAGAAGCAGAACCATTTTAAAATAATATTTTGTTGATCGGAGTTTCCTACTCCCTGTCCATATTAGTGTATGAGAAATCAATAAACACCAAACAACGTCAAATATGCAAGGGCTTAGTACCTTGGAGATTGTGATGACTAAAATGGGCGTAAAGTAGATGATGAGCTCCTCATTACGATCTCAACAAAACCTGTAACCCAAAAACACTAAAACAAAATTTCTTAGATATTGTATATGGGGTCTTCCCGACAAAGAGGACCTAAGAAGCATTCACTTCCTCACTGGTTGTCAACCCCCGTGTGATAAATAATAATGATCAAATACAAGATAAATGGATAACATGCAATCTAATAAATAAAGAAACATGAAGATGTTGGTATGTAGATGAAGCTACTGATCTGATCTAGACACAACATACAACTTGAACCAAGCTAAGTGAACCACCACATCATGAACAGAGTTTTTCAGGGATTCCAGTGGTATTGCGAGGACATTATGAGGATGATATAATAAACAAGTCGCTAAAAATTCAAAAACACCATTTTCCCAAATTTTTCAACTTGTTTGAACGAGGGGGGAAGGCCCATATTTATATCCTAGGGGTGAGGTTAGACTATGGGTTATTAGGTAACCTGGGATAGGTAAAGTAACCTTGGTTAAGAGACATGATGTGATCAAGTGGAGCTCATGATTTGAATTATGAGGTCAAAGAGATAAGGATGTTATATGGAGTGGGGAGCATGATTTACATGGTTAGGTGCAATAATGCATCCCATTTTTGAATTTAGGAGTGAGATTTCGGATGTGTGTATTATTGCCCATGAATTGAATAAATTTTGGATATGTGAGATAATGCAAAATTTTAATTATTAAATGGGTTCACATGGAGTCCATTAATCAATTAAAATTTTGGTAAGTAAATGGATGGAATTTATTCAAATTTAGGGAAAAAGAAAAGCAAGAGGGAAATTTGAATGAAGGAGAATAAATGCAGGATTAAGGAGAGGGGGTCACACCAAAAAATGGTTTCTACATTTTCCCCTTTTTGTTGAGTGGTTTATGATAGCAAGACACGAGACAAAAATAAAAAGGATTGGATGAATTCATGTTTCCGAGGATTGATAAAGACATGACCAAAGGCAAGATTCCCCAAGAAAAAAAGAATCATAATAACAATGAAAATATGGCAGTGACTCCAATATCACATTAGTATAGGACAATTACAGTCTCAATAGAGACGAGCGACAACATTCTATAGACCAATGAGTGGGTAGAGACCACTGAAATATGGATGTAAATCACGGTGACCAATGGGTCATAGATAAACATAAAAATATGCGCAAATAAATGTGAAAAGTGTGCAAAATCCTTCATATGATAGGAATCAAACGAAAAATCATGCGTCTGCAAAAGGGACGAGGATGAAAATAATAATGCCCCAACACAGGGCACGAGAAGGAAAAAAACTGAGTTATATGCATCCACAACTACCAGGATGAAAATAAAGGTGTCCCAACATATGAAACAAAAATGAAGATGGAAGTTTTAATAAAATACCCTAGGCGGAATGAATGTAATCATAAATGTGGATATGATGAGCAGATAGGATAGAAGGGTGAGATAGAATGCCCTAAAAGGGTGATAAATATGGTGATAAACATGTTTCATAGGAAACATTCATAAGTGATGAGAAATTAGTAGGTGAAAAAGAGAAATCAGTCCCACTTCTTTTGCAAGTATGATAAGTCAAGCTAATTTTGTGATGAAACAAAATTAGAGAAAACATTTATGGAAAAGAACAAAATCAGATAGGTGGTGGTTATTATGGTATCCTCCAAGACAAAAATGCCATAGGGAGATGTGATGAGGGATATAATTGATGATGTCTCCTTGAGAGGGTTGACAAGAATGGAAGAGATGACATTGATCTGAAAAAGAGAAGAGATAAACTTCAAAGAGAAGAGGAAGAGGACATTGATTGGAGTAGAGCAGACGTGGTGGAGGAGGAGAAAAAAATGAAAAGTGATAAAGGGGATGAGGTGTAATAGGAAAGAGATACCATCGTCTGCAGATAACAAGGAGTGTGAACTTTTCTTGATTTTGATGGAAAGAAGAGGAAGAGAATAATAGAAAAGGAAGATAAGAGAGGAGAGAAGATATATGAAAACACAGAAGAGGGATAAATATAGGTAATATGAAGTTAGTGAGAACAGATAAGAGGAGAATAAATAGAGAAGGCGTGATGGCTTTGGAAAAAAAAAGAATATAGAGAGAGAGAATAGGAGAGGAAGGGAAGGAGGAAGAACAAACAAGAATAAGATGAGATGAGAAGAAGGAAGATATTAGAGGAGATAGTGAATGCATAAAAGAGAAACAAAGATGTGCCGTAATAAATAAGAAACAAATATAATAAAGAGGGGAGATGGTGGAATAGATAAATGATGAAGGAAAAGATGAAGAGGACAAGAAAATGATAGAGTAGATGGAGAAGGAGCAAGTAAAATTAAAAGGGAAATAAAAGAGATTCGAGGGTGAAAATGGAAGAAAGATGTGCAATATGAAAGTAGTGGAAACCAAGAAATAGACAATATGATTATGAGAAGAGAAAGAAAATTCAAGAGTGAAGGAGACAAAAGATGGAGAAGGATATAAGAGATGGGGATGATAGGGAAAGAAGGAAAGAAAAATAAGAAGAAAATAAAATGACATAAGACAGGGTTAAAGGGAGATAGAGATCAAAAATGAAGGGAGAGAAATAATAGATCACAAATAGATGACATAGATGAGAAAAGGAAGAGGTGAAGAATATTAGAGAAGGATGATAGGAGAGATGAAAAAGAAGACATTATGAGGGTAGGGGATACCATCAGGAAAAGGAAGAGAAGTATGTAAATATGAAGGGGATGAAGAAGATGAAGAAGTTAAAGAAGACAAAAGAGGATGTAGAGTAGAGAAGAGAAAGAAAGAAATAATGAGGATCCAGAAGGCTGTAGAGGAGATGAGAGAATGGAAATAAATTAATATATAACGATGGAATAAGGTAGGGGTGGTAGAGAAATAGGTTAGTAATAGGAAGGTGGTTATAATAGGAAAGATGAGGTGGGATATCGCAAAAACAGGAAGGGGATCGAACAAAGGTCTTAGGAGTAAGACCGAGATAATAATATGAAACAAACTACATGGAAATGACATGTGGAGAATGGGATGATAAAAAGGATGGGACAATGCTGGTGAACCAGGTTATCAATGGGGAATTAAGATGAAATAACGAGAGGAAAAAGGGGATGAAGATGATACAAAGGAAGTGAATTAAACCTTAATTAGAAAAGGAGAAAGGATAAT